>OX421396.1:10437763-11187107 GCA_949126875.1 Lochmaea capreae
AAACGAAAGTTATCGAGCAATTGGACCATTTTCCATCCTATTTCAATCAAATACATACGAAAACACACAAGAACACTGAATTACAGTATAAAACGATCGAAAACACTCAATACGACGTTATTTCATCCAATAACTGTCATTTTCACGTAGTTACGGTCCAAAACAGTTAAAGCAGCTTGAAATCACCCAGAAACCCTCTATTACACTGAAAAGCACACAAGAGGACTGTATAAGTTTCGAAACTACTCGAATGTACCTAAAAACGAAAGTTATCGAGCAATTGGACCATTTTCCATCCTATTTCAATCAAATACATACGAAAACACACAAGAACACTGAATTACAGTATAAAACGATCTAAAACACTCAATACGACGTTATTTCATCCAATAACTATCAATTTCACGTAGTTACGGTCCAAAACAGTCAAACTGCTTGAAATCTCCCAGAAACCCTCTATTAGACTGAAAAGCACACAAGATGACTGAATAAGTCTCGAAACCACTCGAATCAACCTAAAAACGAAAGTAATCGAGCAATTGGACCATTTTCCATCCTATTTCAATCAAATACATACGAAAACACACAAGAACACTGAATTACAGTATAAAACGATCTAAAACACTCAATACGACGTTATTTCATCCAATAACTATCAATTCCACGTAGTTACGGTCCAAAACAGTCAAACTGCTTGAAATCTCCCAGAAACCCTCTATTACACTGAAAAGCACACAAGATGACTGAATAAGTCTCGAAACCACTCGAATCAACCTAAAAACAAAAGTAATCGAGCAATTGGACCATTTTCCATCCTATTTCAATCAAATACATACGAAAACACACCAAGAACACTGAATTACAGTATAAAACGATCGAAAACACTCAATACGACGTTATTTCATCCAATATCTATCAATTTCACGTAGTTACGGTCCAAAACAGTCAAAGCCGCTTGAAATCTCCCAGGAACCCTCTATTACACTGAAAAGCACACAAGATGACTGAATAAGTCTCGAAACCACTCGAATCTACCTAAAAACGGAAGTTATCGAGCAATTGGACCATTTTCCATCCTATTTCAATCAAATACATACGAAAACACACAAGAACACTGAATTACAGTATAAAACGATCGAAAACACTCAATACGACGTTATTTCATCTAATATCTATCAATTTCACGTAGTTACGGTCCAAAACAGTCAAAGCAGCTTGAAATCACCCAGAAACCCTTTATTACACTGAAAAGCACACAAGTAGGCTGAATAAGTCTCGAAACCACTCGAATCTAGCTAAAAACGAAAGTAATCGAGCAATTGGACCATTTTCCATCCTATTTTGATAAAATACATACGAAAACACACAAGAACACTGAAATACAGTATAAAACGATCGAAAACACTCAATACGACGTTATTTCATCCAATATCTATCGATTTCACGTAGTTACGGTCCAAAACAGTCAAAGCAGCTTGAAATCACCCAGAAACCCTCTATTACACTGAAAAGCACACAAGATGACTGAATAAGTCTCGAAACCACTCGAATCTACCTAAAAACGAAAGTTATCGAGCAATTGGACCATTTTCCATCCTATTTCAATCAAATACATACGAAAACACACAAGAACACTGAATTACAGTATAAAACGATCGAAAACACTCAATGCGACGTTATTTCATCCAATATCTATCAATTTCACGTAGTTACGGTCCAAAACAGTCTAACCAGCTTGAAATCACCCAGAAACCCTTTATAACACTGAAAAGCACACAAGATGACTGAATAAGTATCGAAACCACTCGAATATAACTAAAAACGAAAGTAATCGAGCAATTGGACCATTTTCCATCCTATTTCAATCAAATACATACGAAAACACACAAGAACACTGAATTACAGTATAAAACGATCGAAAACACTCAATACGACGTTATTTCATCCAATATCTATCGATTTCACGTAGTTACGGTCCAAAACAGTCAAAGCAGCTTGAAATCACCCAGAAACCCTCTATTCCACTGAAAAGCACACAAGATGACTGAATAAGACTCGAAACCATAGAATATACCTAAAAACGGAAGTTATCGAGCAATTGGACCATTTTCCATCCTATTTCAATCAAATACATACGAAAACCTACAAAAACACTGGATTATAGTATAAAACGATCGAGAACACTCAATACGACGTTATTTCATCCAATAACTATCAATTTCACGTAGTTACGGTCCAAAACAGTCAAAGCAGCTTGAAATCACCCAGAAACCCTCTATTACACTGAAAAGCACACAAGAGGACTGTATTAGTCTCGAAACTACTCGAATGTACCTAAAAACGAAAGTTATCGAGCAATTGGACCATTTTCCATCCTGTTTCAATCAAATACATACGAAAACACACAAGAACACTGAATTACAGTATAAAACGATCGAAAACACTCAATACGACGTTATTTCATCCAATAACTATCAATTTCACGTAGTTACGGTCCAAAACAGTTAAAGCCGCTTGAAATCTCCCAGAAACCCTCTATTACACTGAAAAGCACACAAGATGACTGAATAAGTCTCGAAACCACTCGAATCAACCTAAAAACGAAAGTAATCGAGCAATTGGACCATTTTCCATCCTATTTCAATCAAATACATACGAAAACCTACAAAAATACTGAATTACAGTATAAAACGATCGAAAACACTCAATATGACGTTATTTCATCCAATATCTATCAATTTCACGTAGTTACGGTCCAAAACAGTTGAAGCCGCTTGAAATCTCCCAGAAACCCTCTATTACACTGAAAAGCACACAAGATGACTGAATAAGTCTCGAAACCACTCGAATCAACCTAAAAACGAAAGTAATCGAGCAATTGGACCATTTTCCATCCTATTTCAATCAAATACATACGAAAACCTACAAAAATACTGAATTACAGTATAAAACGATCGAAAACACTCAATACGACGTTATTTCATCCAATATTTATCGATTTCACGTAGTTACGGTCCAAAACAGTCAAAGCAGCTTGAAATCACCCAGAAACCCTCTATTCCACTGAAAAGCACACAAGATGACTGAATAAGACTCGAAACCATAGAATATACCTAAAAAC
Source organism: Lochmaea capreae (assembly GCA_949126875.1). Lineage (NCBI taxonomy): Eukaryota > Metazoa > Arthropoda > Insecta > Coleoptera > Chrysomelidae > Lochmaea > Lochmaea capreae. The sequence goes on from OX421396.1 coordinate 10,440,885, forward strand.
GGAAGTTATCGAGCAATTGGACCATTTTCCATCCTATTTCAATCAAATACATACGAAAACCTACAAAAACACTGGATTACAGTATAAAACGATCGAGAACACTCAATACGACGTTATTTCATCCAATAAGTATCAATTTCACGTAGTTACGGTCCAAAACAGTCAAAGCAGCTTGAAATCACCCAGAAACCCTCTATTACACTGAAAAGCACACAAGAGGACTGTATAAGTCTCGAAACTACTCGAATGTACCTAAAAACGAAAGTTATCGAGCAATTGGACCATTTTCCATCCTGTTTCAATCAAATACATACGAAAACACACAAGAACACTGAATTACAGTATAAAACGATCGAAAACACTCAATACGACGTTATTTCATCCAATAACTATCAATTTCACGTAGTTACGGTCCAAAACAGTTGAAGCCGCTTGAAATCTCCCAGAAACCCTCTATTACACTGAAAAGCACACAAGATGACTGAATAAGTCTCGAAACCACTCGAATCAACCTAAAAACGAAAGTAATCGAGCAATTGGACCATTTTCCATCCTATTTCAATCAAATACATACGAAAACCTACAAAAATACTGAATTACAGTATAAAACGATCGAAAACACTCAATATGACGTTATTTCATCCAATATCTATCTATTTCACGTAGTTACGGTCCAAAACATTCAAAGCAGCTTGAAATCACCCAGAAACCCTCTATTCCACTGAAAAGCACACAAGATGACTGAATAAGACTCGAAACCACTCGAATATACCTAAAAACGGAAGTTATCGTGCAATTGGACCATTTTCCATCCTATTTCAATCAAATACATACGAAAACCTACAAAAACACTGGATTACAGTATAAAACGATCGAGAACACTCAATACGACGTTATTTCATCCAATAACTATCAATTTCACGTAGTTAAGGTCCAAAACAGTCAAAGCAGCTTAAAATCACCCAGAAACCCTCTATTACACTGGAAAGCACACAAGAGGACGTATAAGTCTCGAAACTACTCGAATGTACCTAAAAACGAAAGTTATCGAGCAATTGGACCAATTTCCATCCTATTTCGATCAAATACATACGAAAACACACAAGAACACTGAATTACAGTATAAAACGATCGAAAACACTCAATACGACGTTATTTCATCCAATAACTATCAATTCCACGTAGTTACGGTCCAAAACAGTCAAAGCCGCTTGAAATCTCCCAGAAACCCTCTATTACACTGAAAAGCACACAAGATGACTGAATAAGTCTCGAAACCACTCGAATCAACCTAAAAACGAAAGTAATCGAGCAATTGGACCATTTTCCATCCTATTTCAATCAAATACATACGAAAACACACAAGAACACTGAATTACAGTATAAAACGATCGAAAACACTCAATACGACGTTATTTCATCCAATATCTATCGATTTCACGTAGTTACGGTCCAAAACAGTCAAAGCAGCTTGAAATCACCCAGAAACCCTCTATTCCACTGAAAAGCACACAAGATGACTGAATAAGACTCGAAACCATAGAATATACCTAAAAACGGAAGTTATCGAGCAATTGGACCATTTTCCATCCTATATTTTCCATCCTATTTCAATCAAATACATACGAAAACCTACAAGAACACTGAATTACAGTATAAAACGATCGAAAACACTCAATACGACGTTATTTTATCCAATATCTATCAAATTCACGTAGTAACGGTCCAAAACAGTCAAAGCCGCTTGAAATCTCCCAGGAACCCTCCATTACACTGAAAAGCACACAAGATGACTGAATAAGTCTCGAAACCACTCGAATCTACCTAAAAACGAAAGTAATCGAGCAATTGGACCATTTTCCATCCTATTTCAATCAAATACATACGAAAACACACAAGAACACTGAATTACAGTATAAAACGATCGAAAACACTCAATACGACGTTATTTTTACCAATATCTATCAATTTCACGTAGTTACGGTCCAAAACAGTCTGAGCAGCTTGAAATCACCCAGAAACCCTTTATTACCCTGAAAAGCACACAATATATATATATATATATATATATGTATGTAAATCGTAAAGTATGGGGACATTTTTGTAGACCGATTGATCAGTTTGGGGACAATTGTTGACTTTGGGGTCCGTCCTCAAATTTTTATCTTAGGAATTGGTTAGTTTGAGGACGTGTCCCCAAACTTATTAAAGAGGAGGAAGAATGGTTAGTTTGAGGACATTTTTTTAAAAATAGTCTGTATTAAACTTTTAAAGAGACTATTTAAATTCCTTATAGTTTCTATGAGCAAAAAAAGTAAGGAAAGGATGGAATTAATGCATTTAATTTGAGTTTCGAGTGCAAAAAGAGATTATGTTTTATTATGTCACTATTTTTTATTTTTGCTCATTTCAATTAATTGTACTGTGACATACTTCTCTTCTTATGTAAAGTGTTATTCGAGGTATAAAACATCAATATTGGTAAAAAGAATTGAAAATGGAACGTGTCGATCCCATTCATTTTTATCTTGATCGAGTTAATTTTAATAAATTTTAGTATACCCTTCAAAGGAGGGAAAAAATGGATTTTTGCGAAAAAGTTGAACAGAGCTTGTTCTTTTATTGGTAGGTACTGCATTGGAGAAAAATCGACGTCTCCTCCTCAGGTTGAAAAAAGTGGAGTGGAGGATGGAAGGTGTCAAAATCTCGGTCTTCGAAGTTCAAGCTTCGTTGGATATTACTAGTTCTGCCTTCTAATCATGAAAGCAACTAGTTTTTTTTTTTGGTTGAACTGAAATTAACTCTTCAAGGCACCAGTACTCCTCAATTCGTAGTACTTGTAGGACATTCATAACTGTCTCTGGGAATTTCCCATTGGTGATCATTACTATATCATCAACAAAGCCCTGCATTCATACGCTTTGATCATTTAACCTGCAGACAAAGTCATCCACAATTAGATTCTATAAATGCTGTATTTATTGATGAGATCGATGGGTTTTCAAAAGCAACTTCGATGTCAGCAAATACTGCTAGGGCTCCTTCTTCAAGGTTAAGACTTCTTTCGAGACCTGAGACCAAATTATTTTGGGCAGCTTCTTTTGATTTTTCTGATTGATAAGCCTTTGTAGTCTGTGTAGAGTGGATGTTTTTAAGTACTCCTCGCAAATGCATTTGTATAACTTTTTCCATGGGTTTCACCACGAATTATGTCATACTAATCGGTCGGTAGGATTTAGCCTGGGTGTACGTTTCTCTCCCTGGTTGGGAATATATACCAACTTTGACCCCCTCCATGCAATTGGTATTATACTCTAATGCATCGCTTAAATATTGGAACTAAATGACTCATTATGGTGTCTAATCCTTCTTGCGTGAGCTTGATGAATATGCCATCTGGTCTTGGAGTTTTGTAAGGGTAAATGAGTTAACAGCCAATCTTGAGATGAGGTCTGAAGATCTCATTCGTTAGATTCCAGGCCATTGCTTTTGCAACTGACCCGTTGTAATAACTTGACCATATCTTCACCGAACCTGGAAAGTGCATAAAGGTTCTAGAACCTTTACTTCAGAATTTGAAATATTCCTGCTCAGAAATTGAATAGAAACAAGTTTGTTAGATGTGTCCCTCTAGAGTAGGTATTTTGTTAATTCTGATGCTGTCAGGGACACCTTGCATGTTGTCACAGCTAATTATATTGTGTTCTCACAGATTTATAATATTTGGTTGTTCTCGAAAACTGCAAACACTGCACTATTAGCAAACTATTCTTGACCGATTTAATAAATTGTACTACTGTATTATTGAAATGTAACTAGCTTAATACGCTCCCCAGTCACCCGTTTTCTTCAATTTGTTGGAAAAGCGTCTTGATATTTTCTTATCAATGTCAGCTCTTTGTTCCACCAGATGGTTTAACTAGAAGAGATACTCTCCTTTATCGGACAATTATTATGATAAGAGGTTAATACAACTGCTTGTCTTTAAAACCTTAGCAGTTTTTTGTCTGCCTAATTGTGAACAAATTTTATAGAGCAATTCCTATTTTTAAGATACCCGATCAGTTTCCTTAGTGTAGGTTCTGATTGCCTATTACAATTTTTCAGTTTTTTCGATTTTTATTCTTTTTTTGCTCTAGAAGTATACATATATTTTTATATCAATTGAAAATGGACCTAGAAACGAAAAAAGTGAGCCCTGCTATCAGAATTTTTTAGATCGATTTAAACAAGCAACATTTTATTTTGAACCTGACGTCTTTTTTCGTGAAATTGCAATATTTCCGAAACAAATGAATATGCTCCGAAAAAAAAATCGGCAACATCTCGTACGAGAAAATAATGAAAAACGAAAAAAACATAGGATTTTATCCGAACTTTTGAGTTTAGGTGAAAAAATCCAATTTATAGAAGTTGCAAACTTTCCACTACTTTTACGTGCCTCATTTTTTAAACATCAAAATATTTAAATATAACAAATTTTAATATTAGCCTATTGGGTGATAATAAACAAAATACCAGGTAGTTGATTCTAAACGCTTCTTGTTCCTCCGATATTGGAGAAAAAAATTATTTCAGAATTTTCAAATTTATACAAAATATATATGCACGCCACTGGACGTGGTTTACCTTCAATGGGATTAAAGAGCCAACTGTTTTTATGTGGTTACGATACACTTAATACTGACTTTGGAAGACGTACTCTACACTCGCCTTATTTAATAAAGAAATCAAGGGTCGTGTACAAAGTATAGTATTCCAGTCGCAATTTATGGCCATTATTCACTCGGGTGACTTGCGCCCTCTCGCCTACGGCTCGAGACACAACCGTCACCCTGCGTGAATAATGGCTATCATAAATTGCTCGTTTAATAATATACTATAAATCTTCACTATCGCTACTGTTTTGTTCTCTATATATACATAATATTAAGATTAATTTTGACTATTCAAACGACGCGCTGTTAGAAGCTACTTACGTAGTTAGGTATTTGACGTTTTAAAAGGGACGATTTGATTGATTCATTTTAGCGTGATTTCTGATAATCATAGTATTCGATTGGCTAACGAGGAGAGTGAATTCTATTTCATTCTTCACTAGTGTGCAGAATTTATATCATATTTCAGCTAAATATGTAAAAAAAATATGTGCAGTATTATGTAGAAAATATCTTAGCAACAGATTTTTATCGAATAGCAGAATAACTAGTATTACAAAAAGGATAGGATTATTCGAGAATGTACTAATACCTATGTATATTTGGGAATTGTACAGTTTAGGGACCAGCTCGAAATGTAACGAAAGTACAAACTTAGGAACAAAACCGTTTCATTTCTCAATTTAGTTGAAGGTCTAGTTTCGCACAACTATGTATGTGTTGGTTGAGTTTGAAAATTTCGATTATAATATAAGACTATGTTTAAATGACGGTAATCTAATAGTTACAAGAAGACCAAATGCTAATAAGTTAAGAAAGGCAAATGATTCCTCGCCCTGCGCAAAATCTAAGGCATTTTTTTCGAAGAATAGTTTGATAGTTCATTTTAAAGTCTGCACTGGTATTTCTAGTACCAAAAATTGCAGCAAGGTTACATTGTACTACAGCCAATAAAATGGTGAGGGAAAAACATTTTCAGCCCCTAAGAGATGACGATATCGTACGTTTAATAAAGTACGATGAATTAGCTATTGTGTATGCTAATAAGATGTGCGAGAAATATCGAAATGAAAGATACTGCGAAATGATTGGAAAGGTCTTTTTTTGATTTACCTCTTGATAGGTCAAAAACCTCAGACTTAGTCTGAGTCAAAAATAGTAATTTAGTATTGCGAGAGGGCCGTTTCTAGAAATTTGAGCAATGCTCACGGTTGCATATAAAATGTTTGCAAATAATCTATAAATTAATAACACTTCAATTTGGTACCGCCTCGCAGCTCATGCAAAAACTAAATTACGGTTTTTGGTATATTTATCAGGTAGACCAGAAAAAACTCTTTCAAACTCAGATTTATTCGGCTTAACTGTTTGGAAATTACTATTTTCCACATTTTTTTATACGACGTTTCAGAGTAAAACGTGTAGGATAAAAGATATGTACAACTTCACTAATAATTCAAAATATTCCTATTATAGGTACCATTACTAAAAAAAATGGAAAATATCACGTTTTACTATTTTGTACATCAATTACGCCCCAGTCTAGTGATAAACCTGAAAATGAAATGATTTCCAGAGATTTCTCTGTCATTTTTATTTTACAGATTTTTTTCCGAAAACTGTTCAATAGTATATTATTGAACGAGCAATTTTCGATAGCCATTATTCACGCAGGGTGACGTTTGCGTCCCGAGCAGTAGGCGAGGGGCGCAAGTCACCCGAGTGAATAATGGCCATAAATTGCGAGTGGAGTACTATACTTTGTCCACGACACTTGATTTCTTTATTAAATAAGGCGAGTGTAGAACGGAAAGTAATAATTTGGTATTTGGTATTATTGACAATTCTAACATCAAAATTAATAAATTTTTGGAGTACGTCAAATGTGACATATAGAGATGGGCGATACTGTGTAATGTATCAATACACCGTACCGTTATAAATATATTATTTTAAAAATATCAGTATTAAAGAATACCGTTATGAAAAGTATCAATACTAAAAATTTCGATATTTTATCGATACGATATATTTAAAAAACAAATTTCCTAACCAAAATACGCAGATTTAATAGTTTATTTCATATTGTACCCCCCTCTCTAGTCACCTATGTACCGAAATTTTGTGAGTGTTGAGTTGTCATGGCATGTTATTTAAATGCAGAAGCGTGAATTATGAGTTCATAATTTACTCTAGTGAATTATGAACCATAATTTACTCTAGTAGATATATGGGTATTATTATATTAAGTGGTCGTGGACAAATAGATTTAGAGTATTAATTTACAAAAAAATGTTGGAATATCACAATTTTTATACTCTTCGTTTGAATCAAATAAAATGATTATTGCCACAATCTTTGTCAATTAACCTCTATTCACGGAAAGTAAATTTTTGTAATTTTCCAGAATTAGAAAAACTAACATCTACAATTTGTTTCTTTGTACTCAAACAGGTCAGCATTCGATACAATTTCTAATTTTTTTATCAAATTATTTAAATTGTTTATTTTATTATCCGACCAGATTACTAAGCTATTTATGGACGTTTTTTTATAAGAAATAGGTAAGAAGTTACAAATTATCTAGGGTTAAAATCTATCCAAAATATTGATAATTTGATGATAATTTGATTTAACAATATCATGACTAAATTCAGAACACCTAAGAAAAAAATTAAAAAAAATTGCAAAGTTTGTTTTTTGCGAAATACTTCCAGCATCACCCTGTTATTTTGGATATCAATATAAGGGCGGAGTGGATAATATTACGCAAGTAATGAATGATATAATGAGGTATATAATAATACTGTTGTGAAAATAATGATTTTGTAAAAAAAATTTTCTACGTGCTATTATGTCTTATGGAGAATTAAAGTCCCCAAACTTCACAGTATATTGCAAACTTGCAGAAAAACAAACATTTTCCAGAATTTTCATATTTATATTGATTGTAACGTAAATGTATACTCATGTATACAAAAAAAGTGGGCTGTTGAAAATGTCCCCAATCTTTACGATTTACATACTATATAATCAAAATCCCTGTTACCATTTAATGGTGTAGGGTATATTTTATTGTCTATATTGTCAACGATATTTTTCAGTGTCTGTACACACATTTTGCCCATTCTTTTTTGTTATTTGTTAGTGCCTTGGCCGCTAACCATGTTATCCCTCTTTTCTTCATTGTTTCTACAATTACTCCATCCCATGTTTGTTTCGGTCTTCCTCTTTTCCTAGCTCTTTTTATCCTAGATTCCCACACTTGCCTGACAGGCCTATCCTTATTCATTCTTTGGAGATGCCCCCACCAGCTAAGTTGTCTTTTTTCAATGAAATCCAGCAGTGGTTCTATTTCCAGGTCTTCTCTTATTTTTACGTTTCTCATTTTGTCTCTTTTTGTGACACCCCTGACTCTTCTGAGATACTTCATCTCTACAGCCTGAATTTGACTTTTTTGTCGCTGTGTGAGTACCCATGATTCGCATCCAAATGTAAGGATTGGTCTGAATATGGTTTTATAAACATTCATCTTCGTTTTCTTTGATATTTCTATTTTATTTATAAATGATCTGTTCATTGCGTAGTATGATTTCAAAGTGTTTTGTATTCTATTATTGATTTCAATATCTTGTTTTCTCTTGAATTTCCACTCCTAAGTATTTGAAACTTTTCACCTGCTCAATATTTGTTCCATCTATTGCAATATTTATTTTTGTACTGTTGTTACTTATCTGCATCACTTTTGTTTTGGTTCTATTTATGTTCATCCCATTTTCTTTTAGAGTTTTATTCCATATGTCGAAGTTGTGTTGTAAATCCTTTTCTGACCCCGTCATAATAATCAAATCGTCTGCAAAGGCTCCTTTCGCGATGTTTACTCTCTGTAAATTTCTGTAACCTATATGTAGTTTTTTCGTCTTTGGTGAACATTGTTTTATAATTTCATCCATAAAGACAATAAATAATAGTGGGCTTAATCCCCCTCCCTGTCGGAGTCTTTTTTGTGTTTTAAAATATTCTGAAATTCTATTTTCACTAATTATACAGCATAAGTAGCTTTTATATATATTTTATTCTTATTGTCTTCTGGTCAACTCCTCTATTTTTCAGGATTTTCCATAGCGCTTCCCGTGTTAATTTGTCAAAAGCCTTCTTCAAATCAATGAAACCAACATAAGCTTCTTTATTTTGCAGTAGTAATTTTTCTGCTAACAATTTAACTGTGAAAATGTGATCTTGTATGCTTCTTCCTTTTCTAAAACCACTTTGTGATTCTTCTAGTGTTTTTTCCACTTGTTGTCTCAGTTTCTTGTCTATTACTTTCTTATATATCTTCATAGCCGTGCTAAGTAGAGTTATTCCTCTGTAATTGTTGCAATTGTGTTTGTCCCCCGTTTTATAAATTGGCACGATCATTGCTATTTTCCAATCCTCAGGTATATGTTCTTCATCCCATGCTGTATTGATTATTTTGAGTAAATAATTCATTCCTTTTTGACCCAGATTTTTAAACATCTCTGTTGTAAGTTTGTCATATCCTGGAGCCTTACCGTTTTTGAGTGTTCGTATAATTTCTGTTAAATCTTCCATGTTTATACCTCCACCTTTTTCCTTTTCTTGTTGTCCATCTAGTAGTTCTTGAAAGTATTCTCTCCATCTGTTCATTATTTCCGTTCCTTCCGTTAGCAATTCTCCATTTTTATCTTTAATACTTGTCGTGTCTGGTTTTTTTTCTTTTCGCAAGGTTTTCATTGTTTTGTAAAATAATTTTTGATTAGTTTTGCTGTCACTTTCCATTTTTTCTCCAAATTCTATCCATGTCTCCTTCTTAGCCTGCAATACTAGTTTACTATTTTTCTTTCCCTCTTGTATAATTCATAATTTTTTGTACATCTGTTACTCAAGTACTTTCTCCACATCTTCTTTTTAAGTTTTATTTGGTTTTTTATTTCTTCTGTCCACCAGGCGGTCTGTTTCTTATAATTGTTCTTTTTACTAGTTCCACATATTTCTTGGGCTGTTTCTAATATTGTATTTTTGAAGTAATTCCACCTTGTCTGCAGATTATGATTTTGTTGGGTTTTTGATAGCAATTCAAACTTCAGTGTAAGTAATTCAGTGAATTTTTTTGCTGTTAACTTGTTTGATAGTTTATAGGCTTTTATTGATTCCCATTCAACTCTTGTGTTTAGTTTAGATTCCTCCAGTTTATTTATTTGTTCTTTTATTTTCGTTACTAGTAAGTAGTGGTCACTACCAATTTCTGACCCCCTCCTTACTTTCGTGTCTATTATTTCCTGTCTATTACATTTTTCTACCAGAATGTAATCGATTACTGATTTTTCATTTCTGCTTTTGCATTCCCTTGTGAATTTGTCAATCTCCTTATGTTCAAAGAACGTATTTGTTATCATTAGATTGTTCATTGTACAGTAATCTAGCATTCTTTCTCCATTATTATTTCTGATCTCCTCTCCATGTGTACCTAGTATACTATTACATATTAAATCCTGTTTTCCCACTCTACTGTTAAAGTCCCCTAATACAAATATCTTTCCTTTTGCTTCTTCTGTTATTTCTGTCAGTTCCTCCCAAAATTTATGTTTAATTTCCGCTGCTTCATCCTCATTTGGTCCATATACCACAATTACCGTTTTTATGTTTTTATTTTGATCTTTGAGCTCCAAACTCTCGTGGGATGAAACAATCACAGATCCTCAAATTCTTAGAAAGTGGGAAATGTTCAAGGATAATTTGGCGCGAATTCATGACCTTTCTATCCCTCGTTTCGTGTTTTTTAGCTCAACCATTCGCAACATTTCGATACATTGCTTCGCCGATGCCAGTCAGATGGCATATGGCGCTTGCATATATTTAGTCGCTAGTTACACTGACAATTCTAGATCGTCTAATCTTTTTACCGCGAAATCTCGTGTCGCACCGATAAAAAACAAACTTACTATACTAAGATTGGAATTATGTGCGATGGAACTTTTGGCTAAACTTATTGATAAAACTTTATCCATACTCGCTAACCGCCTGAAAATTGATTCGGTCAACGCGTGGTCGGATTCTCAGATAGCTCCAAGCTATATAAAAAATTCGACTAAAAAATATAATGTCTTTGTCGCTAATAGAATAGTAAACATACGAACGCTTAGCAATAATGTAGTGTGGAGACATATTACTACTAAATTAAATCCTGCTGACACGCTGTCTCGCGGAATTTTTAACAGTTCGTCACTTTCGCTCTGGTTTCATGGACCTGAATTTTTATGCGATTCTGAATTTGATTTTGATAAAAACAATACATTTTCGTTAACAGATAACTTGCCGGAAACAAAAAAAATATCGCTGGTAGTCACTAAGGACTCTACTAACATGTGGATATCTATGTTCGCGCGTTTTTCCAAATTCTCTAAATTACAAAACGCAGTGGCGTACCTGTTTAGATTTATACGGAATCTTAAATATAAAGAAAATAAAACACAAGGCGTCCTCACACGGGAGAAGATTTCACGCGCACATGAATTTATAATAAAGTCAATTCAAGCTGAATATTTCTCTAAAGAAATCGCAAATTTATCAAGTAATAAACCTATTGTGCAAAAACAATTACTTGCGCTTAACCCCTTTGTAGACGCTTTCGGAATTTTACGCGTTGGAGGTCGCCTGGTGAATGCTCAGGCGGAATATAGCCAAAAATTTCCGATACTTTTGCCCGCTAATAATCACGTAGTATCACTTCTAATTGAAAAAGAACATCGTCGATTGGGTAATCTTCGCTTACGCTATTGGCCATTAAACGGTGTTAAACACGTAAAGAAGATCATCAAAAGATGCATTACTTGTTACCGCTTCAACGCGCAAACTGCTACTCAAATCATGTCGCCACTTCCTGTGGATAGACTTCATTCTCCACGCGCATTTTATAAAACTGGTGTAGATTTCGCTGGACCGCTGCATATTAGAGCATCTCGATAACGCAAAGCCCAAGTGCTCAAATGTTACTTTGCCATATTCATTTGTATGGCAACTAAAGCTGTTCACATTGAGGTAGTGAGTGATCTGTCCACGAACGCTTTTCTCGCAGCCTTGAAACGCTTTATTGCTCGAAGAGGCAACCCGCATACCATGTATAGTGACAACGGTACAAATTTCCTAGGGGCTAACAATCAAATGAAAGAGTTATACAATTTCTTCAAGTCCACGCCCGCCTTCGACAATATTAAATTGTATTTGGCACAAAATGAAACCCAATGGAAATTTATTCCCCCTCGCTCTCCACATTGGGGAGGACTTTGGGAATCCGCAGTGAAAAGCACGAAATATCATTTGGTACGCTTAATGGGAAATACGCAATTTACCTTTGAAGAATTATACACTGTCCTCACGCAAATAGAAGCTATTCTAAATTCGCGACCGCTGTATCCATTGTCGTCGGACCCCAACGATCTTCAACCTTTGACTCCCGGTCATTTTTTGATAGGTACCGCAATGACTGCCTATCCCGATATCGACGTTACAGCAACCCCGGTCAATCGTTTGACATTCTAGAAGCAATGTACGCAAATTCAACAATCCTTTTGGAAACGTTGGTCGGTCGATTATTTGAACCATTTGCAGCATCGTCCGAAATGGTTAAAACCCGCTTCCGCGATTACCCTCCATGATCTAGTTTTGGTAAAAAGCGAAGACTCTCCACCTTTACAGTGGCCGCTTGCTAGAGTCATTGAAACCATCCCAGGAAAAGATGGAAAAGTCCGTGTTGCTCGCTTGAAAACAGCCCACGGAGAGTACCTACGCCCTATAACTAAGCTTATTCCGTTATTGAAACCGGAGAGTTAATTTATGTGCATTATAGTAAATACGCTTCTTAATTTAAGTATTTTGTTCACCTATGTTGTAAGTTAGATTAGAAACCGTTCTTTAGTTGCCCCTTGACCGGATGATTCCGTTCGCGTTTGCGCTCGCGCTAGCCATCTTCTCCCCCCCCCAGTATGGAGAAATTTCTAAGAAAGAAATTTCTCCAGGCGCTTCTAATCAGTTCCCACCTCTAGCTTTTAATATTATGCGCCACGCCGCACTCTATACTTTACCCCAATTGTAACGACCCCTCCAAAAGTCAGTATAAATCGATACTCCGAAGTACCCGGACCATGTTCGGGAACTATCGCACCCCGCAAAACGTTTAAATTAATTGATTATTGCCTCCGGTCTTTTTGCAGTGATGTAAATACAGGTAACTCCTGTAAGTCGTAAGGAAGCTGAGTTTACTTGTGCTCTTATTAGTTGTATTATTGTAAAACTGTGCCGGGAGTAAAGTGAATTAACCGACATATCAGTGAGAAAAGTGAACACTAGATGTTGCCAAGTGGTTCAGCTTGCCAGAGAGCTTGATAAATATATTTATTTGTAACCGGGAACTTGTGTACCTGTGCCTTTCCTAATAAATAAATATCTGATTATCAATCTCGTTAACATAAATCTATGTTTCTTACTTCATTCTCGGGTTACCGAGTGGTCCTTCACCCGCTACTATCGAAACGCAATGGAAGAATAAGGGACGCTTTAACATCTACGCACCAGCCACGCTATACATACATCCACTGCTCTATTGTTTCCACCTTATTCCATCCAGGACACTCAGGACATTTCTATTAATACCTAACACAAATTAATATAAAACTCAAATTTCACAACAGATAGTTTTAGTTTTAATTATTCAAATAAATAAAAACTTCATTTTACAAACTATGTTTAAGTTAGATTTTTATAAACTATTAATTTAATTCAAAATGAAACATGAAATTTGAGGTTTCTATTGAAATCTGTGAAAGGGCAGTAAATAAACATTAAGAGTAAAAAACTTACCAATGAAAATTGTTGTAATTCAATCCAGAACCTTTAGTGTTGTAACCATGGAGAAAAATAAAAGAGTTTGTTTGTTGAGTTGAAAAAGAAAACTGGGGACTATTGGGAATTTTCGAGAAAAAGGAAAGTATTCTTTTTTCTCGTTTGGAGCCTCGTTAAAAAGTAATTCTTCAGCGAGTTTTTCTTGGTATTACAAAGAAAGTTCTTCATAGTGAAAATTTTACAAGTTTGAACAAATTTGTATTTGGTAAATATTCCGTTTATTATTACTATTTTCGTCACTTGTATCCAGTTCCAAAAAAGTGTCGTTATCTACTTGATACCAGAGTAGAGAGAAGTTCGTCGATGAATACGAGCTCTTGTTATTGTGAAACTTGAAGGCATTTTCACAATTTTCACCCTGTGCCCCGTTTGCTGTTGTTAGTGAGGATTTCTCACTAAGCCCCAAGAATTCTAGCATAGTGCTGTCATATGAATATTCCATTTTTTTAAAAAGGTATTTGCCGATTTAATAATGTTTAACTTATTTGTATTCTAACCATAGAGTTGTATTTATTGACATTTGACATAATCTATTTTGAGAAACACCATAGAGTGTCGATTCTGTGTTTAAGATTGGAGGTTTTTGACAGTTGTCTAACCCAAGTATAATTATATCTTAATTAAATTAAGATATAATAGTTGTATTTAGTTATGTTTATATTGTTTATCTAATTTTCACTTTTAATTTGATTACGTCACCATTTATTTAGAGAGCAACTAAATTAAATTGTCTTTGAAGGTTTGTTGGTGTTTTTATTTATGTTGGAGATACTGCTACTATACCCGTTCACCCTGATAGGAATATGTCTCATGTCTCTTAATTTTGTAACTGAGCTAGACCAAAAAGAAAAATTAAATAATTACATTCGAAGTAAAATTCTGAACCAATAACACCCTCATTTAATTCATTTTTATTAATAAAATTCAAAATATGTAATAATAATTCTCACCAAAACTTTTATAACTTTTTCACAAAAATAACAAAAGATAGTAATAATATATATGTATATGAAACTTTTGGTTGAAAAATAAATTCAACGACCGCTAACACCGGAAAGGGGAGTGGAAATTAGAATATAAATTTGAAAACAATTGATTTTAGGCTCTCTTGTGTTTTGCTCTTGTTTTTTTGATCTTGGCTTTCGCCGTTAAGTCTGTTCAAAGTGTACAAATTTTTGACCGCCGACGCCGCAACATTAATTATAAGGTTAAAGATATCTTAGATTTTACTGTATATCCGAAATTTCCGTACCTCCGTATAACAGATTGATTTGTGTTGTAAATTTTTCTAATTGTTTTTATCTGAAAGTAAATTTTTTTTGTCCTCCGTCTGGTTTGTACAAAAACACTACTTACTGAAAATAAAAAGTGATTTGTTTCAAACAAAATTGGTTTTTCATTACAGTGCTTGATAAATTGTTGATTATTCTCCGGTTCCCTACTGAATTTCAGATTTTATTTTTCTTCACAGGTCGTTAATATACCATTAGTGTTTATGTGAATCGGAGCATCTTAATTATTATTGAGGATTAAACGACTTACCTGTAGGAAGTTCAATCCTAATTATACGAGATTGGACACGTCCTCCTAGATCACCCTGTAGTGTACTTCTTATCACTGCTGTGCTCGCAAGTTTGAAGATAATTAATAACCACCTACCTGGCCCGTACCTAGTCCCGTCATTATACTTCTGGAGTGGTTGGGATCGCCTGTGGGCCGGGTTTATCATAGCCTAGTTTCCCATTTAATGTGTTATTTTGCTATGAATTTTAGGGAGGGTTTGATCTAGGAGGACGTGTCCAATCTCGTATAATTAGGATTGAACTTCCTACAGGAAAGTCGTTTAATCCTCAATTATACTTCTATTGTACACGTCCTCCTAGATCACCCTGTAGATGTTTAAAGATATAAGTAGGCGATCCCCAAATAATACACATCCAAAGGTGTTTCTGCGAAACATAATATGTAATATATAAATATATATTATATTAATGAAGTATATAAAGGTATGTAAAGTATATAAAGGTATGTAAAGTATATAAAGAAACGAGTATAACTGCATCTGTTATAAGAGCATTTCAACACTTAACTATAGTAATAAATACAACTTAGAATTACAAAAACAACGATAACATTACAAACCAATGAACAACAAATATCAGTGAATTGTGGTTTGTTTCCCAGTGCATAATCCATTTATGTAATTTGCGAAGGTCGTTTCATTAACCGATACAGGTCTGTTATAGAACCTGCAGAAAGTGTTTGATTTCTGGGACCAGCGTGCCGCTTTTCTTATACTCTCTATATCTGTCCCTACTCTTAAGGGAGCGGAGGTGGCGGCGTGACGAGTGCTATGCCCCTTGAACTTCTCAATATTGATGCCACTCCATTTTAGTCCTTCTTTTATCCAACGGCTTAAAGATTGCGTCGAAGCTGGGTGGTGTGGTTTCTTGATAGTTAGTATGAGAAGTTCTTCTTTCCCTCGAACCTCCTTTGTTTGGTCTATGTAGTGAAGTAAGGTAGTCGCAGCACAAAGCTCTGGTTTTTCTTTGAAGAAAGGAAATATTAGTTGGGGTTGCATCTTCTTAGGTGCCGATGTTTTAAGTATATCGGTTATTTTTACTTCCAACCCTTGTTCCGTGGCTCTGATGTTTCCAACTCTTATTTTAGACAGCGTTTGCACCCTCTGTGCTGTACATAGCGCTAAAAATAGGGTTAGTTTAATCGTTAGCTTTTTAAAATCCAGGCTAGCCAAAGGGTGAAGTTTCTCTAACATGAGCAGCACTGGATGGGGATCCCAGATTTCCTTGTATCTTGGGAAAGATGGTCTGGATTTAAATACTCCCCTCATGAACCGCTCTACCACACTTGTTTTTCTTGCTTCTGATAATTAATTTAACGCTGACCTGTGTGTATTGATGGTTGAGTAGCTTGATCCATTTTGGAATTCTTGGGTCAAAAACTCTAGAACATCTTGTATAGTGGGCTGATATATTTTGTCTGATTGTCCTTGACAAAAAGTCCACCATTTTGAAAAGGTTGAATTGTATTGCTTAATGGTGCTAGGACTTAAGGCAGCAATTATTAATTCGGTGGCATTTTTTTCTGGGATTTGTTTTCTCTTGTAGGCTTCCCTGAAAACATTGCAGCCCCCAGGGTAAGGCTGCCCCAGAGTGGGTGAGGTTCCCTGCAAGGAGTTAAAAGAAGGTTAGGCCTCGGATTGGAAATTATAATTTTAGAAACTAGCATTTTCTCCAATTTAGGGAACCATGCTTGTGATGTCCACATGGGAAAAACTATTATACTTTCCGACTCATCCGATTGCATTTTGGAGAGAACTTTTTACATAAGTGAGAAAGGCGGAACAATGTACGACTTTAAATCTTTCCATGACATGGTGAAAGCATCTACCCCGGAGCTTTCTGGGTCTGGATGCCAAGATATGAATTTTTCACACTTTGCATTTAAATAACTGGCAAATAAATCAATCTCTGGGGTCCCTAGATTGTGTGTTATATCTTGGTATGCTTTTGGATGCAGAGAATACTCTGTTTCTGTAACCTTGGCTCGTGATGCTTTGTCGGCTTCAAAGTTGTCTTTTGTGTTAATATAAGATGCAAAAATAGAAATATTCTGCCCTTCGCACCATTGCCATATCTCCTTTGTATTTGACACCTCCCATTTTATTTATATATAAGATTGCTGTTTTGTTGTCTACCCGTAGCAAGATATGGCAATTATTGTGTAAGTGTTTGGCAAAGGTTTTTAACCCGTACAGTATTGCCTTCAGTTCTAAGAAGTTAATGTGCTTCTCTGTATCATTTGACTCCCAGCAACCCCTTGCTTCCTTCCCATTGCAAATGGCGCCCCATCCTGTTTTGGAAGCATCGGTAAAGATAGTGCAACTATAGCTTGGACTTTTAATGTTATTTTCGAGATGATTAATATTTGTTAACCACCACATTAAGTCATTATTTAAACTACAAGGGATTTCCATGGCTTAGCTTAGAGCGAGATATTTTTGTCGTTTGAGCCCTTTGGTGTATAACCACCCATAACGAGTGGGTGGGCATATGGAGATTAAATGTCCAATGAATCTTGAAAAACGCCTTATCGTGGTTTTCTTTTGGTTTAATATTTTACTAGTCATAATTTGAATTTTTGCCTTTTGTCTCTTGTTGGATATATTGTCATTGTTTTTGTATTGAAATTAAAACCTAAGAATTGTATTTTTTGTGTTGGATACAAGCAGCTTTTATCCGAGTTTATTAAAAACCCTAATCTCCTAAGAATCTCGGTAGTACGAGATATGTTTTCAAAGCACTCTGTTTTATTTTTGCCCATAAGTAGTGCATCATCTAAGTAAAAAACCGACATTAGGTTTCGCTACCTGAGATGCCTTATTACAGGCCTTAGTAATTTTGTAAAAACGTAAGGCGCTGTAGATAGACCAAAGGGGAGGCACTGGAACTCGAATACTGAATTTTTAAATACAAATCTTAAAAACTTTTTGTACTTTTCGGCGATAGGTACTAAAAAATAAGCATCTTTCAAATCTATGGATGCTAGGTAACAGTTTTTGAACATAAGATTTTTTGCTGTTCGAATATCCTCAAGTTTGAAGTGAGGAGGAGATAAGAAAGCATTAAGTTGTTTGAGATTCAATATGAATCTGTACTCGCCATTAGATTTTCTCCTCAAAAAATACTTTGAAAGAAATTGACCTTTGCATTTTTCGACACGTTTTATAGCCCCAGATGTAATGAGGCGTTGTATGCTGTTCGAATAAAGCTTTTCTGATTTTTTACTGAATATGTGTGGCTTAGTCGGTGTATATTGATAGGGCCTTTTAGTGAACGGTATTTTGTATCCCTTTACCCAGCCAAGTATTTGTTGGTTGGTTGTTATTTTTTCCCATTCATTATAAAACAGCTTCATTCTCCCAGCATACTTGGTCTCTAAAGTTACCTCTATTGGTATCTGGTTCCCTCCTGTCGCCTGTACTTGTACTGGTCTCCTCTGTACTTCGCTCTCGGGTGGTTGTTTCTGGCGTATGTTCTCTTGAATGCTAACGTCTTGTTGCCATTGTGATTGGTTTTCCCCCCTTTCTTTCCTTGTTTCCATCGGCTTTTGGAGGCGTAGCCCTTGAAGTTTTTTGAGTTCGAGGGATTAGAAGCTCGCATTTCCTTAGCTGATAGTTCCAGATTCTTTGCCGATTTGCATTTTTCACCAAAGTCCTCTCCAAATAGCATGTTATCTCTGCTTTGATCAGATGCTATTTTCAAGATTTTGTTATTGAAGTTTGGGTACAGCTGGAACTTCCTGTGATTGGTCATAGCATGGTGAATAGAACATAGCATCTTCCCCGCCTCAACAAGGTCTACTAGGTTTGGGTCTGGGGTATTTGGGTTTGCTTCCGTGCTCTCTAGAGATTTAGATAGCACTGCACCTAATGCACTTATACCTTTACCTAGTTGGTTCTGTAAGTCCATGACAAATGCGTCTTTTCTCGCATCTGTTGCGGGGATCATTGCTTGAACCTTCGGATTTAGTATGGGGCCTCCAAGGAAAGGCAATTGCTTGGAATCTGCCGACTGTCAAACAATTTTGATTTGATTTCCTTTTCTATACCTTGCCGCAAGTAGCTAGTCCATCTGCTTGCTAGGCCATATATTTATGCTCCGTACGTTTTTTCCCGAGAGGGATCCTCTCCAAGAATGTGTGTCATGCTATCTATGTCCACTTCGCCATTGCTGCTGCTAGAACCATGTTCCGATTCACTACACACATTACTGTTGGTCGATGACGTGGATGAGTCAGAATCTGAGCCTGTGAAGAAAAACTGTTCTATAGACAAATTAATATTACTACGGCACTGTCTATTTCACAGAAGCCTATAAAGTATTTTTAGCTTTGTTTTCAAGACCCTGTATATTTCACAAGGTGTATAAGAGTTTAATTTGAAAGGTATCTTATTGTGGCCCAGCTTATTTTACGTAGGTATAGGCTCATCAGTTAATGAGTTTAGTCGTAGAGTGAAAATTCACTCAATGTTCAAAACATTAATCTGTTATCTCTGTATATTTCACAGAGATGTATAAAGCCGATGTAAATTCATTTTGTTTCCATGATACTTTCTACAGACACTGTATATTTCACAGTTATCTATCAATGCAAAACTCCAAACCATTTAGACCTCTTTCAGACGTAGATTCAGAATCCCAGATTCGCGAATCGCGTATTCAGCAAAATACACATGTTAAATGGAGCCGTTCACACGAGGCGACGTTTTGGATTCTGTAGCTGGATTCAAAATTTTCGCATCTCGACTTTCCAGCCGCCGGCTACGGAATCTGTCGCCCGCTACTTTATAATAATAATAATAATAATAATAACGTTTATTTGCAAAAGAAAGGAAAAAGTTTACAATGTAGTAACACCAAAATACAAAAAATACAAAATATACAAATAAACATGAAAAAGACACAAAAGTATTTCAAATACTTGTTTGTGTTAAAATAATACAAGTTTTTTTATATATAAACAAATGGATCAAGATTCGGAGTACAATGATTCATACAATATGCGAGGGTTTGTTAAAAGAAAAAAAAAATTTTTAATAGATATCTTAGTTATATGTTTTATATTCAAGTGACGGGAGCTGACTCTTTTGTTTATTTAAACGATATCTTGTAGTACACTATTTGAGAGTTTATCCAAAAATTTGAGTTTCTTTATAGCAAAAATATACAGAGTACGAATAAAACTAAAAAAGAGAACCAAAACCAATGGGTTGTAGGGGAAATGTACAGAGCTCACCCCTCAATCAACTTATTCACTTCATATATATCCAAACCAATTATAAAACGTTTAATCCTTTTCTTAAAGAGGTTTATATTATTTAGTGAAAAAATATATGATTTGTACATTTGTGGCAAAAAATTATACAGTTTGGCAGCTATGTATGAAAAACTTCTTTGGCCGACTGATTTGTTTGTTAGGGGCATTTGAATGTTTTTGTTAATCTTGTGGCGCGTTTCATATTTGTGTTCTATTTTATTGAGCATATTTTTATGATTGTACACATACTTAGCAATATTATAGATATACAGTTGTCGAATAGTCATAACACCACTTTCCTTAAATAATTGAATTGTACAATATATGTATGGTCTATTAAAAATTATTTTCAGAACCTTTTTTTGCAATACTTTTATCTTATTTAAGTGAGTTGGAAGAATCCCTCCCCAACCCAGAATTCCGTATTGCAATCGAGATTCTACAAGTGAATAGTAGATTATTTTTAAATAGTTTATACTTAAGAGTTTTTTTAAACATTTAAATTTAAATAGCATGTATCTTAAAGTTTTCGCTACCGCACTCATCTGCTCATCCCATTTTAAATGTTGGTCCACAATTACACCAAGATATTTAATACATTTTGCGGAATTTATCTCAATTTCTTCATCCTGGTTTTTTATGCTTAAAGTTTGATAATGGGGTAGTGTTGATGTATAATTTGCAAATTGTATAAAATGTGTTTTGTCAAAATTTATGGTAAGTTGCATGTGATTAAACCAGTTAAATAAGTGAGATAAATCGTTTTGAGCTTTATTTTTCAGATCGTCCCAAGTTTTTGATGAATATAATATTGCTGTGTCGTCGGCAAAACTGTAAATCTTTCCACTGCTCTCAATAGTAAGTAGACTGTTTATATAAACTGAAAATAGAATTGGTCCAAGGACAGTGCCCTGTGGGACTCCATACTCAACTTTCTGTTCATGACTGTAACAGGTGCCTATCTTCACTTGCTGAACCCGACTTTCAAGATAATTTCGCATAAGATTAAGTGCACCTTCACGTATTCCCGACCCCTCCAAAGCATCCAACAATATCTGATGATTTACAGTATCGAACGCCTTGGAAAGATCAAGAAACACGCAAAGGTTTGGTTCACTTTTATCTAGAAACCGATATATTTCATCTGTGACCACTGCTAATGCATCGTTCGTTGAAACCCCCTCCCTAAATCCGAACTGTTTCTCAGAAATGAAATTGTGTTTATTCCAAAATTTTACGAAACGTTCTTTGATCGCCTTCTCAAGAATTTTTGCAAAAATTGTTATCACAGATATTGGACGATAATTATTTATACAATCCAGATTTCCTTTCTTAAATATAGGAGTGACTACACTTCTCTTAAATTCGGATGGGAATATGGATGTCTCAAAAACGCAATTTATTAGGTATGTTAGAGGAGCTTCTATTAAGGAACTTATATTTTTTAATACTTCTGGTCTTATACCATCAATACCTGGAGCTTTTTTGGTCTTTAATGTGTTTATAATGGCTGACACTTCTGTTTCACTAACAGGTTCTAGAAAAATTGATTTAACTACACGATTTGTTGGAGGTATAGGGAAGTTTGGTTTTTTTACTTTCGACGCCAAGGACTTACCCACATCTATAAAGAAGGAATTAAATCCGTTTGCAATATCTGGAGCAGTTTCTAATTTTATATTGTTCTGGTTTATGATATATTTGATTTCCCTATCGGTTTTATCATTTTTTATATTTATTCCGTTTACGATATCCCATAATTTCTTTGTATGATTTTGGCTACCTGTGATTTCTTTTTCGTAATACTGGGTCTTTGCTTTTTTAATTAATTTATTTACTAAGTTTCTATACCTTATATATTCGCTTTTTATGTCAGTATCGTGAATGTTTCTTTTGTATTGCTTATACAGTTCGTTTCTTGTGTTTATGGATTTTATTATTCCAGGTGTTATCCATTCATTTATTGGAATATCTTTACTATATATTTTATGACGTAAGGTATATTTATTTATTAATTTACTTATCAATTCTATTAAATAATTAGTTAAAACATCAGGGTTGGTTTGCTTATAGTAAAAATGATTCCAATCATGATTTTGTAGGTCCTTTTTCAACAAATTGTTATTTAGAAATTGTTTATATATTTTTTCATTTGTGTTATTGATATGGTTCAAAGTAAACGGAATACACGCAACAATTGTTTTGTGATCTGAAATCATTGCATCCAATGTGAAAGCTTGACAACTGTTTTTTATGTCTTTTTCTTTGGTTTTTAATTGTATATGGTCAAGACAAGTTCGGCTATGAGTAGCTTTATTTATTAGTGAAATGAATCCGTGTTCCGATAAAATGTTTAAGTAGTCGTTTGCATTTTTATCATCATCGTTTATAATGTTTATATTTATATCTCCTATTAAAATATGATTTTCAATTTGGCCATTTTCTTTATTTTTCAAATATTCATTTAAACCCTGAAGAAATTCCTCAACACTAGTTGATGGAGGCCTATAAATACAAGATATGAGGAGTTTTGATCCATTTTTCATATTTAGTTGTATTTGTATTATTTTAATTTGACCTATCGACACAATTTTATGTTTATACTTCCAATGGGATTTTATATAAACAATTACACCGTCGTTTTTGTTGATATCTCCTTCGTTGTATACTAAATCGTAGGAGTGTAATTTAAAGTAAGTGGTATCCAAAATTTTAAATGTTTCAGAAAGAACTATGCAGTCGAAATCACTAGAAACTTGATCAAGTAGAACTTTCAAGTAATCCAATTTTTTTGAGACACTTTGTATATTTTGATGTAACACTTTGAATGTATTTGCTTTACCATCTACATTTGCCAAGTATGCGCTCCATTCATCAGTTCGTGAGAGCTCAATTGTATCAAACAAATCATAATTACAATCCCGAATATATTGGTCCATATTTTCAAGATATTTACCTACCTATTTTGAAAGTTGAAAACAATACAGGAATAAATACCTTTAGTAATCAATTCACAGTCTAAAATAATAAACATTAACACTTATCTATACCTATAAAAAAAATACTCAAGTTACGAGATGACAATGCCATGACACCTACAGAAAGCTGACACCTTTACTAAGAATTCTAACGCTATCTATAATGCACATGTGAACCTTTATTATTATATATTTTCAGTTTCTGTCTAACCATTCTAACGAATAGATGTACTTGTAACTTATATTAAATAAATTCTTTTTAAAAAAGCTGTTTCAGTTACGAAACACTTATCTGGCGCAGTCAGTAGGATTCGCGAAGTCGTGAAAATTTGTGAAAATTTCGCTTTTGTCGAAAACAATAAGTTTCGGGACTTTGACGTTTCTACGTCTTTATCGCGAATCTGTGAAACCTACCCTTTCGTGGACTTTAAGTTATCCTTCATTGGAGACGAGACAGATCCAGCTAGAGCCCTTGGAAGCAGAAACTCGGGGAAGAAACTGGTGTATACGACCATCGAGGTAAGTGCCAAGTTCCTTTTCACCCTCCTAGCCCTTTTGAGGTTTTCAGGAAGGATAGTTGTTAAGAATTTTTCGAAATAAATAATAATTATTTTTATCGTATATCGAATAAAGAAGCTTATATTTTTATGAGTGAACCTGACTTGGTAAACTTTTTCAATAAATTAACTATCAGTAAAAGTGAAAATAATTCAGAGTCTAATAAAAAATTAAGTAATATTAAATTAGAGAAAATGGCAACCGCAGCACAAGAGCCACGATCCGTTAACTGGAATTTATTTAAGTCAAAACTAGAAAATATTAAACCCTATGACGGGGATATTAATACACTAAATACTTTTATTTCTCGATGTGAAAGTTTAATAGCAACCTATAGTAATTATGGTGATAGAGAATTAAACGAACACATATTTGAATGCATACAGGGAAAACTAATTGGAAAAGCGGAGTTAATGGTAGGAAATAGGGTAGAATTAACTAATTGGAATTTATTGAAAAATGCGTTAGTACAATGTTTTTCAGATAAACGTAACTTAGATTGTTTAATACAAGAGCTTACGAGAAATAGGCCGTATAGAAATGAAAATTTATTAGAATTTGGAAATAGACTTCAAATTTTAAGAAGCAGTATCATACAAAGAATCAGTAATGATACAAGCTTAAACCAAAATGAGAAAATTTGTCAAATGCACCACTGTGATAAAACTGCTTTAAATACATTTATAGCCGGATGTACAGGAGTGCTAAGAAACAACCTACATTTAAAACAACCAAATTCCCTTGAGCATGCTTTAGCATATGTAAGCGAATTTGAAAATTTTGAAAGATTATATTCATCTCCAAAATTTAATTTTCCAAATAACAATTATAATAATAATCAATCGAATTCCCAATTCAATTCTTCTAATACAAGTCAATATCGACAAAACTCCAAAAAATATGAATGGCCCTCTCAGCCAATAAATATTCAACAACGCCCATTTTTACAAAAAAATAATTATCCAACAAATGCGCAAGTCTTCGGACCACCGCGAAATGTTTTCAAGCCCAAACCAATTCCTCAAAATCAATTACCTAAACCACAACCCATGTCCACGACTTCCAGAAACCCCTCAATGTATAGTAAACGAACTTCAAATCAAAATAATAGAAATAATAACTATTTTTCAAATAATAATAATCAAAGACGTGACTTCATATCGGAAGAATTATTTGCTAATGATTGCAACGAAAATGATGCTGGTTCTCAAGAATATGATAATAACCAATATGTAGAACAGGGTGGTAATCACCAATTAAATGATGATATCGATTATCGCAACCCGAATTTTCAGAGCAGAGCCTCAATGATCAGCCCACCTTAGCTGAACTCAATATAACTTCGAATAACCCACTGCCCTATATTGAAATTCAAAATCCTCCATTAAAATTGCTTATCGACACTGGTAGTACGAAATCTATTTTAAAACCTATCGTTGCAGAAAAATTTTTTCCCAACGGTATTTTTCACTCGAATGTATCACTTTCAACTTCTCTAGGAACAAAGAATATTAGATATCAAGCAGAAATGCCTGCATTCCGAGAATTTAATTATAATCATATGTTACATTTTATACTGTATGATTTCCACGAATTTTTCGATGGTGTTATCGGAATTAATGACTTAATAACAATGAATTTCAACATTGACTTAAAGAATAAACGGCTAATTAGTGATAACGCCATAATTCCTCTTAAATTTAGGAAGCCGTCTGATATAAAGTTTCGGATTTCAGTTGGCCCGTATGAAAGAATTTTGAAAAGAATCCCTGTTACTACCCCTAATGGTGAAATTTTAATCGATAAAACTATATTAGGTGATATTTATATACCAGAGTCACTAACTTTGGCCAAAAATGGATTCGCTTCAGTTGAATTCATTAACGAGACCAATAAAAATATATGCATTAAATTATTGAGACCGATAAATTCTATTCCTTATGTACCGGATTTATATGAAATTTATAAATTTGAATGTTTTAATAATTCATTTAAAGATAATTTAAAGAAGAATGATATTCAAAATCTGATTAGAACGACACATATGAACAGCGAAGAGAAAAATAGTATAATAAATTTATGCCGAACATTTCCAGAAATATTTTTAAAACCGGGTGACCCACTTACATTTACGTCTAAGGTTAAACATGTCATAAAAACAAAAGACGAAGCTCCTGTTCATGTAAAATCATATAGGTATCCTTACGCTCTTAAAGAAGAGGTGAGTCGACAAATAGAAGATAGGCTGGAGAAAGGTATTATTAAACCTTCCTCTAGTCCCTGGTCCTCTCCAATATGGATAGTGCCAAAGAAAATGGATGCTTCGGGACAGCAAAAGTGGCGTCTCGTAGTAGACTACAGGAAGCTAAACGAGAAAACAATTAGCGACCGTTACCCTATCCCAAATATTAATGAAACTTTAGATAAATTGGGTAGAGCCCAATACTTCAGTACACTTGATCTTGCTAGTGGTTTCTACCAAATAGAAATGAGTAAGTGTTCTATTAATAAAACTGCATTTAATGTCGATAATGGAAGATATGAATTCCTTAGAATGCCAGTGGGTCTTCGTAATTCACCCAGTACATTTCAAAGAGTCATGGACGAGGTCCTAAAAGACCTCCAAAACAAAATATGTCTTGTATACATGGATGACATAATTATTTACAGCACTGGATTGCAAGAGCACATCCAAAATTTAAAATTGGTTTTTGAAAAATTAAAAGAGGCGAGCCTAAAAGTCCAGTTGGACAAATGCGAATTTCTGCGCAAGGAAGTAGAATTCCTTGGACACGTTGCGACACCCCAGGGTATTAAACCAAATCCGAAAAAGATTCATGCTATAAATAACTTTCCAATTCCAAAAACTCAGAAAGAAATAAAATCATTTCTTGGACTTCTTGGTTATTACCGAAAATTTATCCGAAATTTCGCAAAACTAACAAAGCCTTTAACAAACTGTTTGAAAAAAGATAATAAAGTTAAACACACTAAAGAATTTATCGATTGCTTTAATAATTGTAAAAATCTACTAATCTCAGAGCCCATATTGGCTTATCCCGATTTTGAAAAACCTTTCGAAATTATGACAGACGCATCTATGTACGCCATAGGAGCAGTACTGAGTCAAGATAATCACCCTATATGCTACGCCTCCCGAACCTTAAACTCTGCCGAAATTAATTATTCGACAATAGAAAAAGAATTACTTGCAGTTGTTTGGGGATGTAAGTATTTTCGTCCATACTTGTTTGGCCACGTTTTTAATATTTTGACCGATCATAAGCCATTGGAATGGTTATTTTCTCTTAAAGAGCCGAATTCACGCCTTATGCGTTGGCGGCTCAAATTAGAAGAATTCGAATATACTATTAAGTATCAAAAAGGTAAACTCAACCAAGTGGCGGATGCTTTGTCAAGAGCACCTCCCAACCACGATTTTAACGCTTTAGAAACCGCTTCATTAGATGTCAATATAGATGATATCGATTCTATTATTCAACAAGAAATTGAAAACCTGACGGTATTGCCAAACCTGTCACCTAATGACGTTGACAATACACTAAACGAAAAAAATAATACATTAAATGATCAAAATAGAATAAACATAATACAAAATGTCCAAATCCAACCCCCGCTATTAGACAATATTTCTAACAGCGATTTAGAAACAGTACATACCTCTATAGAGAATCCAATCCTTTCCATACCCATTACGGATAGACCAGTAAACCAATATAAAAATCAAATAATTTTAACTTGCGGTGATATTGTAGAAACATTGTGTAGGAAAGAAAATGTATTTGAAAACACCAGACTAAATGTCACCTTGCCACAAAGAAACTTAGATGAAAGTATTTTTAAATTTGCCAAAGAATTTTTTAATCCTAAATATACCTATGCTTTATATTTTAAAACGCAATATTTACCGGAAATTTTTGTAGTAACACTCCAAAAATATTTTAAAAATTCAGCATTCAAACTTATTCACTGTACAAAAATTTTAAGCGATATTCCTACTATCGAAGAACAACAAGAAAAAATGCAGTACTATCACGTATACAAAAAAGGACACCGCGGAATTAACGAGCTGAAAATGTCTTTAACCAAAGTCTATTATTGGCCAAAAATGTCGGAAGATATCGAGAAATTTGTTAATAGTTGTGAAGTATGTTTAAAAAATAAATATGACCGGAACCCACCCATAGTCAAATTTAATTTGACACCAACTTCTTCCAAGCCATTTGATCATATACACATGGATGTGTTTAGAATATCTAATACCCCATTTCTTACTGTTATTGATTCATTTTCCAGATATGGTCAAGCCTATCCCCTTAATACCGTTAGCGGCATTTCAGTAGTAGATAGTCTATTAAGCTTCATAACCCACCACGGACTCCCCTTTAAAATAACTACCGACAGTGGCACTGAGTTTAAAAATGAAGACTTAGAAGATTTTTGTAAATTACACCGAATTGAACTTCATTACACAACAGCTAAAAATAGTAACTCCAACTCGCCGGTAGAACGTTTTCATTCTAGTTTAATAGAACATTTCAGATGTCTGCGAGAAGAAAACAAGGAATTATCTCCTACCCAAATAATGAAACACTCTGTACTAAGCTACAACAATTCTATACATTCTGCTACAAAATATACCCCTTTTGAAATTATCAAAGGTCATATAGACAATCCGGACCCCTTTGATCTTAATGATCACTTAGTCTTATCTTATTATGTTCAAAACCACAAGGAAGCTAGTAAAAAGCTATACAAATCAATAAAAGAGCGCAATGAAAAAGTGAAAGAAAATTTTATTACAAAAATCAACCAAAATCGAAATGATCCCCCTGATTTATCAGCACAGGAATCAGCATATGTACAGACTAAATTCCGCGATAAAAAACTACCGAAATTTAAAAAGGTGGAGGTAGTAAATGATAGAGGTGTTTTATTAGAAACAAATAAAGGCACCTATCATAAAAGTATTATTAGGAAACCTAGAATTAATTTAAATAACGTTTTACAGGACCCACAGGACGATGAAGTTACTAACACTCCTGATGTGGCTGGCCCTTCTAATAATTAGAATAAATAGTATTAAGGAAGAAATTAGTATTACGCCCTTAGAAAATATAATACTTCCAGTAGAAATAGGTGAAGCTAGAATTATATATACAAAACATACATTTATTCACTACTTAGATGTTAAGGAAGTGGTTAAACAGATAGATACATTAAAAACTCACTTTTCCATTGTACAAAAAACAGTAGTAAAAGTCAATAGTTCCAATCCCATATCATATCATGGTTTGAGTGAAAACATGATAGAAAGAACTGAATTTTTAATTAACTCTTTAGAAAGAAAATTTGGAAATTTTTATCCCCATATGCGTTCAAAGAGGGGCTTAATCAATGGATTAGGTAAAGTCAATAAATGGTTATTTGGAAATTTAGACTCAGATGACGGTGACCGTTATGATAATGCAATTAAACTTTTACAAGAGAATCAAAAACATGTATCATACGAACTAAATTTACAAACCTCTTTGTTTAAAAAATTAATTGATCACTATAATCAATCATTGACAACACTTTGGCAAAATCAACAAAAACTTCATAATAATCTAGAAAAATTTCAAGCGTCTATATTAAATCAAATTGACTCATTAGGTAGATACATAACTTTTCAAGGAACAATAAGTCAGATCAATCTCGATTGCCAGAATCTAATTTCATTTATTGATAATATCGAAAATGCCGTTCTCTTTTCAAAATTAAATACTCTTCATAGTTCAATAATATCGAGCTACGAAATTTTAGATTTGATCAAACATTTAAATCAAATATATAAAGTCAATCAAATCCCTAAATTCAATAATATATTAACATACTATACTTTTCTTGGAACCCAAGTGACCTTTTCCGGCTCCAAATTAATATTTGCTATTCATGTTCCTATCCTAAAATCAAAACCCTCAGAATTTTATCACATATTTCCAATAATCCAAAATAATACAGTATTCACCCCATCATACCCATACTTGGCACGTAACAACGAAGAAACCCAATTAGAGAAAGAAGAATGTCCAAGACTAGAAGACATATACTACTGTGTTCAAGAGTCCGTTCCAGAGGACAACTGTACGCTGCAACTCCTAAAAGGTCAATCTCCAAATGGCTGCCACGCTACCAAAGTCAACATTCACAAATCAATAGTTCAACAAATAACAAATGACGAAGTAATGATTATCCCTGTACAATCCCAAGATGTCGTATCAAAATGTCGAAGTAACAAAATATTTCAAGTCCAAATTCCATCACTAATCAATATTCCAGAAGATTGTGAATTAACCATCAACGAACTCAAATATTCAAGCAAGAAAGAAATCCAAAAAGGCAAATCACTAATTCTACCAAAATTAAAAATCGAACAGTTCAAAATTCAAACAAATTATCAAGCTTCAAATCTTACAGAAATAAAATTTGATGATCTTTACGAAATTAATAGAATTGTCAAGCAATTAAAACCAATTGAAATTCAAACGAACACCTATAAAGTGCCAATCATAACAATATTATCATTAGTAATAATTTTATTCATAACAATCATATCATACTATCTGTTCAGAAGAAAGAAGTCAAAGTCAAACAAGAAAGAAGAGGCAATCAAAATTCAAGAAAATCCAATAGACTCGAATCGCCAAAATCATTCCATTATTTTTGCGACTTAGGGATGGAGGAGTTACGAGATGACAATGCCATGACACCTACAGAAAGCTGACACCTTTACTAAGAATTCTAACGCTATCTATAATGCACATGTGAACCTTTATTATTATATATTTTCAGTTTATGTCTAACCATTCTAACGAATAGATGTACTTGTAACTTATATTAAATAAATTCTTTTTAAAAAAGCTGTTTCAGTTACGAAACACTTATCTCTCACATAAAAGACTTACTTTGCTAATTATGGATAAATTATTGATTAATACGTGTGATATACTAAAAATTTGTAGCTGTAAAGATCGTTTTACTAGTTGAAATCCAAATGAGGTAAATATTCGTAGGGCAGTTTTAATAGTAGATTAAAAAGTTAATACGTGTTATTTAAACTTGGCGATTGTTTTGGTTTTTGTTGATCTTGTAGGTCTTTTATCCTCATCAACTACTGCTGTTATTGTTTATTTATTTTCTTCCTCATTCTTGAGCGTTGATGTAGCTATTAGTTCCGGATAGGAGTAGGCTTTTCCTTCTATGAAAAGTGTTTGTCGATATATATGGGCTTTTTTATTATCCTTTCTTGCTTGCTTGAGGTGTTTAACCAATATTTTATTTTTCTCTCTCTCTTCTTGCGATAGATTTTCCGATATTATTATTTTCGAGCCTTGTAGTTTTTTACAGTTTTTTAATACTGCTTGTTTAGTTAAATTTGAGACAAATTGTATTTTTATTTGTTTATTATTCTGAGTTTTTCCTATAGTAAATATCTTATTTATGTCGGCTTTAGTTATATTTATATCAAGTTTTGTCTTTATCAGAGAAATCGAGTGATTTACTATGTCTCCACCCTGAAACTCACTGTTGAAGATCACTATATTATTTGAGCGTAAGTCTCTCTCGATATTTTTCACCTTTGTTTTTAATTCTACGATCTCTTGTTCTATTTTGGTCGTCCTTTCGTCTTCTTTTTCTATTAACTTCTTTATATCTCTTATTTCTTCGTTAAAATTTCTTGTAATTGTTTCAGTTTGCTTCAAATTTTCTGTTTCTATGATTTTTGTTAGTTGTTCAATAATTTCTCTTGTTTGAGACATGCTGGCTAGTATGAATGTGATCTCATCACCCGTACTAATTTTATTCTGTCCAGGTTTATATATTTAATATAATTTGAATGCACTTGCTTTGTTTATTACTTAAGATTTAAGTTTTTTCTTTTATGGTATAGTTTACTTACAGATTTATATGTTCACTGTTAAAATTTCACTATTTTTTGAGCAGTTTTTACCACTTTTTAAATAAGTTTTATGAAGACCGTTTTTAAAACATTTCACTCGACTCGACGACGACGATTCAGTTCAAGTGCCTGGGCTGTAGAGCACAACCCGGCTACAGATTTTACATTGCGTTTATGGGAACCATTCAGACGCGCATTCTTTTACAAGTTCTTGCAAGTCAAATCATAGGCGCAGTCAATTAGTTAGTTGTAAACAATGGAGTGAAACGTTCACGTTTTTGACAACGAAAAATTTATAAGCCTCATTCAATTAAAAGAATGTTTGTGGAATACTGCACACGTCGACTATTCCAATCGAAATAAAAAACAAGAGGCATGGGTCGACGTGTGCAAAGCAATGGAGGAAAACTTTGATGAGCTCACATCAGTTCAGAAAAACGATTGTGGTAAGTATGAATTTTTTTATTAAACAAAATAATATTCAGGCATAATTATCTTGCCACGGCAATACACTGGTATTTACAAAATAATCCGTAAAATAGTTTCGAATGTCAATAGCTGACCGTGCACTGTTCAAGACAATCTCATTATTGTCATTATCATGCAATCCGTTGAGAGATAACGTATGTTCATGTCGGTATCCATCTCGAACTCTTACGAAATTATGAAGAACTGTGCAAGCTTTAACAATATCTTTTGCAAACTCCATCGACACATTGAGTGGTCTGTGAAAAATTCTCCACTTATTGGACAAAATTCCGAAACTACATTCAATATACCTTCTAGCACGAGACAATCTATAATTATAAATCCTCTTTTCTTTTGACAACATTTTACCGCCATGTGGGCGCATAACATGAAAAGACAATCCAAATGCCTCATCGCCAATTATAACATAAGGAAGTTTTGAATCATTCCTTCCAGGTAAAAAATCTGGTTCTGGAATGTCTAGCTCATTATTGCTTAATTTCTTATAAAAATTTGAATTTTTGAAAATACTGGAGTCGCTGTTTTTGCCGTAGTCACCTACGTCTACGTAGGTGAAACAATAGTTGGAATCACACATAGCCAAGAGTTGCAACGAGAAAAAATGTTTATAGTTGTAGTATAAAGATCCACTATGCTGCGGCTTTACAATCCTAATGTGCTTCCCGTCTATAGCTCCCAAACAATGAGGGAAGTTTGCATATTTAAGAAATCCATTTTCTATTTCTAGCCACTTCTCTCTTGTAGGATTTGGAATGCACTTCTCCTTCATTACTTCCTAAATTTGTTGACAGGTTTCTTGGATAACTGCACTTGCCGTGGATACCCCAATCCTATAAGTGTAATGTAGATCGGTTAGTGAGCAGCCGCTTCCCAGATATCTGAAAAAAAATAATTTACCAAATATAAATAAATGAATCTGAATTATCATTATTGTTACTCTTTTAGCAAAGGATCTACAAAAAAAGTGGAAAAGTCTAAGAAATTCATTTACGCGTGAATTGGCCAAAAGAAAAACCCTTAAAAGTGGATCTGCGGCTACATGGAAGACTTATATATTTTTTGACCAATTGTCATTCTTGATGAGATGTCCTTCGCATAAGCAGTAAGTCATAAATATCAGTAAATTAAAATAAACGAATATACTTAATTTATTTTTTTTAGAACAACTTCCAGTCTTCCTCTTCTTGACACAGAACAAACGGACGACCTTTCCTTACAAGAAGAAGATGTGTCTGCAAGCTCAAGTTTACGTGAGCCATATCACAAGAAGTCAAAACTTTCCAAAAGGGATAATGATACTCAAATTGCGGAATTACTAAAAGAAAGTATTGCAAGACGAGAAGTGAGCGAAAAAATTTTGGACAAGGACGATGATCGGCACTTTCTTCTTTCACTTCTTGGTGATTTCAAGAAAATACCAGAAGAAAGAAAAATGGACGTTAAAATAGAAATCATACAAACCATTAGAGCAGCTATATTACCCACGCAACCATATTTTGGTCCTCAGACTAATTTCAATTATTCTTCATTAAATACAAATTATATTAATTCAGAAATGATTTCTGCAAACACCCCACAACATCCTTACATGCTACAACCAAGTCACCCACACTTTTCGACACGTGCACAACCAAACACACCTACAGCAGTTACTTTACATAAGGCTCCCGTTACCCGTTCAGATCCTAGCTTTAATAATACTATTCCCATATCGCAGCCTGAACCAAGCCCAAGGAGTAGTTTGTGCTCACCTCAGTCTTACAATTCTGATTCAATTATAGATATTTTCACCAAGTTTAATCCAGAGAGTGAGGATTGTAATTAAAAAAAGGTCATATTATACTATTAGTACATATTATACCTACCTGTTATAAAAATAGTTACCTACATTTAGTTTTGTAATAATAAAAGAAAATATATTTAACTGTTTTTTCTTACCTTAGTGTAATAGCTAGTCGTTGCCTTGATGCTATACTTGTGCGCATTGGGGTGTCCTTTTTTGTTAATCGCGTTTCTAAATTACTATGTAGTTCTTCAAATGTTTCAAAAGACATTCGGAAGTAGTTGAAAAACTTTGAAGGCTCCTGCACCAGGTCAGAGTAGAGTAACTTAAATGTTCCCTTTACTTCCCTTAGTTCTACAATGGGATGAACCCACATAGTCCTTCTTCTTTTCTTTTTTCGCCGCAAAAACCAAAGTAATAAAATTTCTTCGACATCCATTTCACAGACGAACTGCACTGATACTGACACATGGCGTCTGTTCCTAGCATCCGATTCAGTAGCCGGGAAGAATTGCTTATGGATTCTGAATTTCAGCTACTGAATCTAGCTACAGAATCTACGTGTGAAAGAGCCCTTAAATACGTTTTTTGGCCTCGTTCGCCGGCTTATCGCTTGGAAAGAAAAAAGGTAAACATATTAGTACCTATATCGACTATTTTTGTCGATAAAATCGGATTGCATGAATCATAGATTTCGACAAGTAGCGGAATAATGCTATTTCCTTTGGTCTTATTCGTCTTGTGAGTTGACATTTTGGTGGTTCTCTTTCAACTAAAAATAATGAAGGGTTGATGCGGTTAAAATTTTACTTACTTGACTCATATTTTTTAAGTTTCTCTTCCAACCGTCTCATTTTCCTGCGAATTCTAGACGCTCCTTCTGCTTTCCTTTTTTGGGCCTTTTTATTCCCCATTTTGCTGGATGATTTTAAGCACACACTTCAAAATTTTATTTATAATTTAACGATTCACTGCTTGTCGTGCACGATACAGCGCAAGAAGTATAATGACGGGACTAGGTACGGGCCAGGTAGGTGGTTATTAATTATCTTTAAACTTGCGAGCACAGCAGTGATAAGAAGTACACTACAGGGTGATCTAGGAGGACGTGTACAATAGAAGTATAATTTCGGTTATTTATTCTTACTGTTTGTGTCAAAACTCGTGCACATTTTTAAATCAAATTCCTTATTTTCCCGGAATAGTCGTTCGCCGGTTTTGTTTAAAATTCAAGGGTTATTCAGACTTGGAAGTGACCTAGCCATAATTTGTTTGATCTTCCGGCAGATTTAAACCGTTCTTTTCCAGTCTCGTGGAACCTTTTCTAAAATTCTTTTGTATGGATAGTATTTCGCCGGTTTTAATTCAAATTCAAGGGTTAATCAGACTTGGAAGTGGCCTAGCCATAATTTGTTTGATTTCCCGGCAGATTTAAACCGTTCTTCCCCAGCCACGTAGAACCTTTTCTAAATTCTTTTGTATTAATAGTATTTCGCCGGTTTTAATGTAAATTCAATAAATTGTTAATCAGACTTGGAAGTGGCCTAGCCATAATTTGTTTGATTTCCCGGAAGATTTAAACCGTTCTTTCTCAGCCTCGTGGAACCTTTTCTAAATTCTTTTGTACGAATCGTATTATGCAGGTCTTAATTTAAATTTGACTACCCGGCCGATTCGGACCATATTTGCTAACCTGACCGCTACGTCCGTCACTTTCTTTTCCCCGTTCATTCGCTAGTCCCTGTAGAATTACCAATAAAATCGATCACACCGTATAAATAAACTAAAGGTTTGAATTCCTAATTCCTTTCGTTATTAACCGTAATCTATTAACGACAGAACCGATATTTAGCTCGTCCGTATTGTAAATCATAAATTCAGCAAGACCCCTGGAATTTTCTGTAACCTCCATCTGAGGCTATCTGTAACTCTTGACGCTCAGGGTTAACCTTCATAAGACCAAGTGGGGTACAAGTGTACCCCAGGGTGATGTTTTTCTGTGTAACTTGATGAAAAAAAATCGTATCAATTTTTCCATTATTCTATCTTCAAATCATTGTTGCAGCTGCAACTATGAAAATTGTTTATACTTTTGCTTCCTTTAGTTTTCGATTTATAACATAATTTTTGACATGGGGTCTCCTGTGTATGCAAAAAAAAGACCGCCAAAAGAGATCGAGTGGGGTATGCGTGTACCCCGCCTAGTAACAAACAGTTATTTTTCGTCATTGGTCGTCGTCCTTGATACCTTTCACTGACTGTTGTCGGGTGGGGCGGCAAAATCAGTTGATTGTTATTATTCGGAGGAGCAAGTAGTGTTGTTATAGTAAACGAACATTGTTAAGTTTACGTGAAATATGGCTGCAAAAAAAGGACTCACTGATGCACAACTCTTAGAAATATTAGAGTCGGACGAGATTCATATAGATAGTGTATTAGATGAGAGTGCAAGTGATATTCAAGAAAATGATTTTGTGACCGAAGTCGAGGAAGTGGATGATATCATAACAGACAACGAATATCCTGAAAGCAATGATTTGGAGGATTCGGCAGAAACTGAGGAAGGGGTATGTGATCGACCTAAATATAAAGCGAAAGATGGAACTTTGTGGTCTAAAACTCCGTATAACTTACGAGTCCAACGGGCAAAACATAATATTCAAAAGGTAGCGGCAGGACTAACGCCCTACAGTTCAATTTTCACTAGTAAAAGAGAGGCCTTCTGTTTGTTTTTTGATGACGAAGTGAAAAATACAATTATCACTGAAACAAACAGAAAAGCCCAAGCATGGTATACAAATAAAAATGTACAATTTGTGCCTATTGTAGAAGAGGAAATTGAAGCTTTTATCGGTCTATTGTTTATTTTGGGGGCTCTTCATAGCTCAAAGGAGCCTCTCAAAAATGCTTTGGAGCCAGGATCCTGTATTTTGTCGACCAGTAATATCCGCTGTAATGTCCCGAAATAGATTCAAGCAGATTTTATGCTTTCTACATTTTGATAACTACGAAACTAGAGCAGAAAGGAGAGCAGCGGACAAATTGGCCCCAATCCGAGATGTTTTTGAGAAATTTGTGAATAACTGCAAAAATGCATATAATCCAGGAAAGCACTTATGTGTCGATGAACAGTTGGTTCCTTTTCGTGGGAGAGTTCCATTTAGAGTATACATGAAGAGTAAACCTGACAAGTACGGTTTGAAAATTTGGGCACTGGCAGATTGTTGTACAGCATATACCGTCAATATGCAAGTATATTTAGGTAAGTTTTTTGTACGTGGCACTCTGAATACATATTTTCACGGTTATCACTTTTTCTAGGTAAGGTAGGCAACATAGCGGAAAAAGGTCAGGGTCAAAGAGTTGTTCTGGACTTGGTAGAACATTTAGATCAAGGCCACGGAATAACTACAGACAACTTCTTCACAAGTTTGGAATTAGCTGATAAACTACTAGAGAGGAATCTTTCATTATGTGGTACTTTGAGAAAAAACAAAACATTTATACCGAAGGAGTTGCTTCCTGCTCCATATAAAAAAGAATTCTCAAGTATGTTTGCATTTATGAGGGATGAAACTATGGTTTCATATGTCCCGAAAAAGAAAGCTGCTGTCATTTTGTTATCTACTGAGCACAAAGACGACCAAACTGGAGGAGAAAATGTTAACCATAAACCCCACATTATTTTACATTATAACAAGACTAAAGGTGCTGTGGACACAAGCGATAAATTGGCGAAAGAATACACGACCCAACGAAAATCAAACCGTTGGCCAAAGGCAATGTTTTACCATCTTCTTGATATTGGTGGAATTAATTCCTACAAACTCTGGATGAAAAAATACCCAGATTGGGAAAAAGGAAACCTGGATAATAGAAGAATCTTCTTATTAGAGCTGGGAAAGGAATTGGGGAAGAGGAATATAATACGAAGGTATACCACCAATAAAAATTTGCAATTGAACATCAAGAGAAACATGGAGCTTGTCATCCCGGAACTAGTTACACAAGAACCCGTGAATCCTGATCCTGCTATGCCTCAAGTTGGTAGATGTCATCTTTGTGACAGAAAAAGAGATATTAGAGTCGGAATCGGTGCTTCAAGTGCAATAAAAACGTCTGCAAAGAGCATTCAAAAGCTCACTACATTTGTAATAAATGTCAGTAATTTCCTTTTTTTTTCATATTACCATCAATAAAACTCATTTAAACTTGATATTTAAATTTGGCTTTCTTTTCAAATGCCTACAATTATTGTCTATTCATTCGAAACCGACAAAAAAAAAATTGGGGTACAGGTGTACCCCACTTGGTCATGAACGTAAGTTTTTAGAGTCGGTATTATGAAGGTTAAGGGGCCGTGGAGCAAACCACGTTAAAAATCTGGCGCCCGAGATTTAAACCGAAATTTAACATCAAGGGTGTTCATAGTGACGTGTTTGTGTGGCAGGAGCCACGCGTAGGAAGTGAGCGCGTTACAGACGATACAAAAGTGGCCAGAGACTTTCCAAGTTCTCCTACCCCAAAATACACAACCTCACAGAGAGATGACATCAGCTATAGGCTATAGGCACCGACGGAAATTTAATTACACCGTTGAGTGAAAAATACACTCAACGATTACACGTTCTCCGTCCAAGAGCTCTAAGAGCCTAGTCCCGGACTAAATAAGACACTAAAATCACAATCAATACATGTCTTCCAGTAACGGAAATGTTACATATGAAACCAAAATTCGCAAAATTTGACAACACGCCCATGGGCTTGGAACAATAAAGTATTATTAAAGTTTCCTGTAAAATTGTAGTATTTAGTAAATCATGTTACCAATAGATTTCAAAGAATAAATATATTGACTAAGAAGGGTAATTCAATGTCCGTCGGTGCCTATCCCATATAGGAAATAGATGTATTATATTTGACGAATATACGTCTACAAATTAATGACTTGATGTCTGAAAGATGTCTTCTATAGACACCTGTTAGAGGTCTTAGTGTCTTTTTTTTGCTATGTCTTTTATATGTCTACTTCAAGACGTCCATTAGATCAAATCTACCCAGATAACACACGATCATACAATGGATGTCCAATGGATATCCACATTGGACATAAGGGATATCCATAGGATATCCGTTCAGGTCCAGAAGGATATTGTAACGAGTTATTTTTTTTTATCATGTTGGATCTTCTTTTCTTTTTCTTTATATAACTCGTTACTTAATTCCCGACTTAAATTTCTTGTACCGTTTTAGTATATCTGCATTACTGTAATTATTTATTTTATGAGTAGTTCAAAAGACATGAATTCCGAGTTAAAATATAAAAATGTTCATTAATTTCCATTTTCAAAATTTAAAGACTTGAGGGCATACGGTATATAAACTATTTTAATTAAATCGAAAACCGTCCAGTAGGAACTTTTTGTTGCAAGTGAATAATATTTCGCTAATGACCAAATATTGTAGGGAGGAATGAATATATAAATTCGAAAGCAAAACGGCTTAAGCTCTCGATTCTTACCGTTCTTAATAAGAATTGAAAACATAGTACCGATCGTCTTATATATTTCCGCTAGTCCGAGTTCCAGTTTTGTGAATTTTAATAGTGCCCGACCGTCCGAGACCTAAATTTTATTTTGAGTAAGTTACTTGCTTTATAATATAAAATTACCGTGTGTAGCAACAGTGAGAAAAATTATTTTAGTAAAGCCGGGGAAATATTATATTTGGATTAGTTTAAAATATAAAATTGATTTTTGTTAAAATTTCAGTACCGTATTTCAGTGAATGGGTTTTTCTGTAACCATAGATAAGAAACTTGATGTTTAGTTTTTATTTAGTGTTTTCTTTTAGGAAAGGTTTTTGTAAGTGAATTAGTTGAATATTTAATATAAGATACAGTTAAACAGGATTTTAGATTTTATCTTCAGATCACAGTTCTTATACCCGTTGTCCTACCTCCTGACCAAATTTATAATATAACTTTTGTACATTAATTTGAAATTAATAAAAACTGATTGTGAAACAGAGCAGAGGCCTAGCCACCAGCTGTTTCCCTTTCAGCCGGTTATAACTTCAGTTTAAGCTAATTTTGATTTATTTTATTCCCAAATTTCTAGTTTCGTTTTCCGATAATTTGGTATTTTAAAAACTGATTGTGGAACAGAGCAGAGGCCAAGCCACCAGCTGTTTCTCTTTCAGCCGGTTATAATTTCAGTGTAAGGTAATTTGGATTTATTTTGTTCCCAAATTATATATAGTTTAGTTTTCCGAAAATTTGCGATTTTAAAAACTGATTGTGGAACAAAGCAGAGGCCTAGCCACCAGCTGTTTCCCTTTCAGCCGGTTATAACTTCACTTTAAGCTAATTTTGATTTATTTTATTCCCAAATTTCTAGTTTTGTTTTCCGATAATTTGGTATTTTAAAAACTGATTGTGGAACAGAGCAGAGGCCTAGCCACCAGCTGTTTCCCTTTCATCCGGTTATAATTTCAGTAATTTGGATTTATTTTGTTCCCAAATTATATATAGTTTAGTTTTCCGAAAATTTGCGATTTTAAAAACTTATTGTGGAACAGAACAGAGGCCTAGCCACCAGCTGTTTCCCTTTCAGCCGGTTATAACTTCACTTTAAGCTAATTTTGATTTATTTTATTCCCAAATTTCTAGTTTTGTTTTCCGATAATTTGGTATTTTAAAAAAACTGATTGTGGAACAGAGCAGAGGCCTAGCCACCAGCTGTTTCCCTTTCAGCCGGTTATAATTTCAGTAATTTGGATTTATTTTGTTCCCAAATTATATATAGTTTAGTTTTCCGAAAATTTGCGATTTTAAAAACTTATTGTGGAACAGAGCAGAGGCCTAGCCACCAGCTGTTTCCCTTTCAGCCGGTTATAACTTCACTTTAAGCTAATTTTGATTTATTTTATTCCCAAATTTCTAGTTTTGTTTTCCGATAATTTGGTATTTTAAAAAAACTGATTGTGGAACAGAGCAGAGGCCTAGCCAACAGCTGTTTCCCTTTCAGCCGGTTATAATTTCAGTGTAAGGTAATTTTGATTTATTTTATTCCCAAATTATATATAGTTTATATAGTTTCCCGATAACGTGCGATTTTAAAAACTGATTGTGGAACAGAGCAGAGGCCCAGCCACCAGCTGTTTCCCTTTCAGCCGGTTGTAGTTTCAGTTTAAGCTAATTTTAATTTATTTTATTCCCGAATTACATATAGTTTCGTATTCCGATAATTTTGAAAACTGATTGTGGAACAGAGCAGAGGCCTAGCCACCAGCTGTTTCTTTTTCAGCCGGTTATATATTTAGTATATTTCTTACCTATCCCGCTTAACCATCCCTAATGTGAAGATAGTTTTATTTTGCTTATCCCGATAATAGGGTTTTGGGTTTTGTTCCTCTTTCCTGTAAGTTTTGCTCGTTGTTTGCTTATAACTGCTTATACCGCTTTATCCGTTGCTGATCGCTAAACTAACTTGCTTACATACATGCTACCGGCAGGTTTTGCATGTGCTATACTGTATATCTTCATTTCGTTTGGTACTGTTAAAAGCCTATATAATTTCAAGAAGGTATTATTAGTGTATATATATTTAGTTCCTGTAAATATTGAATCCATTGCTTTTATATATATAGGAATTTAGTACTGTGCCGGTATATTG
The DNA here is from genome assembly GCA_949126875.1 of Lochmaea capreae. Lineage (NCBI taxonomy): Eukaryota > Metazoa > Arthropoda > Insecta > Coleoptera > Chrysomelidae > Lochmaea > Lochmaea capreae. The sequence continues at coordinate 10,482,749 of OX421396.1, forward strand.
TCCGGCCCTGTATATATTTGAAAATATAGCAAATCAATACAATCAGTGTTTTCTTAATGTCCTGTAGTATAATTATCTAAGAGCTATAGTGTCATAGAAGTGTTTAATTCAACGAGACCCCTGGAATTTTCCGTAACCTCCATCTGAGGCTATCTGGAACTCTTGACGTTAAGGGTCAAGGGGCCGTGGAGCAAACCACGTGAAAAATCTGGCGCCCGAGCATTTATTTAACAGCAATTTGCATTGAGGGTGTCCAAACTGACGTACTTGTGTTAAGAATCAGTGCGAGGTGGAAAAACACGTCACAATATCCTATGGACATCCATTGGATATCCATTTGCCACAAAATTGGACATCCCATGGATGTCCGTTTCGTACTTAGAATGGATATACCTTGTAAAAATATGGACATTCACTGGACATAATAAATAAACCATGGAGAACTCATGGACTTTTCATGGACCTGAACTTGATACGTTCTGTACATGGACAGGATGGCATATGGACATCCCGTGTACTTGTTATGGACGTGAACTATTTATTTTGTCCGCGACTATTTGATATTTTTAACAATTCACGTGTACTTCTTCACTTCACTTCGCATGTATTGAGGATAATTCATATTTATACAAATGCCACAATTTATTATTTCAAAATTTTCACCGCGACGGGGATTCGATCCTATGTCTAAAATTTTTCACTTCACCAAGTCAGCGCCTTAAACCACCATGCTATGCAGATACATGCAATATATACGAGTAGATCGTTTTATATGCAGTTTTTATCTAGTGTGCATGATGTATGTCAAAAGCAAAAGTGACATTTTAAATAATTAAATACTTATTAAATATATAATCTGTTGAATAGCATAAGTAGAAATTGGTAGTTTTTTGTAATAAAGTATAGAGTTTTAGTTTGACCAAAAATGTATAGGTACCTAAACAGGTAATTAATAGTCGTTGACAAAATATAGTATTCTACTCGCATATAATGGCTATTATTCACTCTCCTGCGGCTCGCGACATAATCGTACCATCGTGAATAATAGCATTATATGCTTGTTGAATAATATACTATGCATATATTTAAGACATGAACTGGATATATTTTGTACAAGAGCTGTCTACACACAGTCTAACATCAAATTATTATTTATTTTCATGAAACCACAGATGTTCAGCCTTATTCACTCTTCCTCCTTCCAAATCAGATACAAATAGACATTTTATGTAATGCCATTTCCATTAGCCGCACTTGTCTAAGCTTTTGCTACCTTCAATTCTTTTTTTTTTTCATTATATGAAACTAAAAATATAATAGGTACTCATTATACGAGTGTAAAAAATTAATCGAGTAGCTGATGGAAGGTATAAGTATATAAAATATAGCGGACCTAGTACATTTTTAATGAGTGTATATTTCGATTCGACCAAAGGATGAATAATGGATGTTCAATGGACGTCCATCACTCAAATAAATATTCACGTCCAGTGGTGAACGAGAATTGAAGGTCCAGTGAATGTCCCCAAACGGATATCCATTGTACTAGTAGTAAATGGACATCCATTGGATGCCCATTCTGTGTCCATGTCCATATGGACCAATCGTGGACATTATATGGATATCCATAGGATATCATGTTTTTACTGGGTAATTGACGTCTATTATACATAAATATACTTACAACGTCAAATAGACATATCGTAATGTTGATATTTCACTACGTCTTTTAGACATCTTATTAACATCCACGCTTGGTATTTTAATAGGTCATTACACCTCTAATAAACACATTCCTTTAGACGATAAATAAATCATCTACATTAGATGAAGAAAACCCTAATTTTTCCCATTACAGGATGTTAAAAGTAAAAAATTAAGTTTTTTTCTTACTCAGCTTAATATTGTATTATTCTCTAATTAGTTAATTTACGAGAAACCATTCAATAGAGAGATATTGCCAATGGTAATACCGCATACGGTGCGGTATTTATGTAGCGCTATTTTAATAACGGTCTACCTAAAATTTATTTGGAAATAAGAGCTATTGCCATCAGTATAATTTAATAACGTAATTAACGCTGCGTTATGTAGTAAGTGATATAACCTGTCTTTTTATGTGTATATTTATAATGTAACAAAAATCAAAAACCAAACAACCTTACTATTTGCATATTTAAAAAAAATTGAAATTAATGAAATATGGATGAAGCTCTCGAAGCGGCGATCTTAGCTGGAGCTAATGAAAATGATATTGGAGTGGAGCAAAACCAAAATAGAAGATCGCTAAGCCTCTATTATTGAATTCGATTTGGTAAATATGCAGAAATCCGATGCGATTTGTTCTATTTTGTCAACTGCGCAGGACAATTATGTGCCGTATTTACAATAACACTCAACGGTACGTAACCGTAAATTACGCGAAGCGCTAACGTTATTAGCGTTAGAGACGTAAGAAAGTGAATCGCGCATTCAATAAACGTCAAAATACTGCAAACGTAATTACCGCAAACCATTTTTTAACAAGCAATATCTCTCTAATGTTTAAAGGTGTGTTACCTAAAAGGTCGCTATTATCGGATAATCATACTGTTACCAAATTATTATTTTTTCATAGATTAATAATTAAATAAATACATTTTTTATTTTTTAACAGTTACGTTGACCGTAAAATTCTAATTTTTGCATACAGGGTGAAGAGATTTATTTTGATTGGAAAACAACTCGATTACTGTACCCAGATAAAACCAAAATCTTGGATATGTTTTTTAGATGTATATTAGATCTGTTTAGCAGACGTCTAATTATCTTAAATTTTATACTTGAATTAGATCTGTTATTTTACAAGGAAAATACCGATTAATTGATCTCACATGCGGTTTTTATAGAAGTATATACAAAACTAGACATTTTTTAGGGTGGTTATCGGTATTTAAGCTGATTTTGTTTTTCGTAGATCTCTATTAGATATTTATTAGACCATTTCACAAGATGGACCATCATCTATAGACGTCTATTTTTTATGTGGGATAGCCCGGGAAGTAGATGTTTTTGAAAAATATTTAAAGCATTAGAATAATATTATATTTATTCTTCAATATGTATTAAAAAAATGATATATCACCTTTCTAATAGGTCCAAAGCCGTACGCCGCCTTAATATTACTTGGAATGTTACAAGTGGTAAAGAACAATAGAAACAAAGTTGGAGCTTTTTTAAGGTGAAGCCGTGATTCGACAAATTTACCATATTATTTACTGTAGCATATACTAGTATGTATTTTTCTTTTTTCTTTTGGACTGGGTGTAGTTTATCTGAAATTCATGTTCTGAAATGGGCCTATATATGCATAAAAATAGTAACTGTTATAATACAACCAAAAATTGCATTTTTTCACAATCGTGTAAAACTTTTTAAATCATTTAAAAGTGTTTTATTTTTGGATGATTGTACAAAAAAAAATTCTGCACACGTTAAGGAATGTAAAATTTTGAATATTAGAAAATCTTTCACCTAATTCAAGCCACTTGCTTAGTGAAATACTATTTTTTAAACATTTAATAAAAGTTTGTCAATAATAAGGACTATAAGGAGCCGAGTACAGGTTTCAGAAAATATTGAGGTGTAAAGTTATGTCATTTGAGACATTCTTGATTAAAAATGTTGGGAGTGTTAGTTGAAAATTTTTTTGGGGTGTTGGTTAAAAATGTTAAAATTAGCGGAGTATTGAGTTGGTTAAGAGGTTTCCGTACAGTATTATTAAAATTAACATTACCAAAAGTTTAATTTTTCTGATAATACTTAATATTATCAACCTCTATAATCAATTGAATCGATGGTTCTAATGTATCCGGTCTCATAGCTCGAATAATATAGGCCATAATGGTTCCTTTAAAATAGCTGAAAATGATAAGCGCTTGTTAAATGAAAAAAATTCTTTTTGACTTGCATTCTGCATTTTTATAGTGCATATTTACAAATTGAATTGAGCATACTTGAAATTCTTTTATGAAATATGTAAGGAGATTCCCTATTACGTTTTCTTATATTAACTAGATCTTGCTTCAAACAATTTTTATATCTATGATCCCCAAAATTTGATATAGATATTTAATTTAGATATTTGATATTTTTCCAAGTTTTAGCATCAGTTATGGCGACTATTTCATTAGCTTCACCTTCTAATTTATTCAATCTACCATTAAAAATGTGTTTTTCACTATCTATATAGTAATGTGAAATTGATTTAGAAGCATCAATGAAACGATGCAATTTTTTCATGTTCCCATCAAAATTTGGGATAACTGACAAATTTTTAATGTCTAAAACTCGTGGTAAAGTTATAGTTAAATATTTAAAACTATCAACTCTTCACAATTGAGGATTCGTCGTTAGGAGTCTGACATAAAAAAATTATTACCACATATGTGCTCTTTTTGTTGCAATAGACCATTTCTATTATACGCCCTTGGCTTCCTTGGGAAATATGGAACTTGAAGTTAATTCGAGTTTTTGTCCAAAGAGCTGGAACTCATTGTTTTTCCGCGATAGATTTCCTGACGAAAATCCTACTGTCTGCGCCACTCAAGTTTCTTTATCGAAAAACTTTATTTTAAAAAACAAGTTTATTTCTTCACACACAAAATAAACAAACTATTGGTGAATTGATATATAATTTCAATGTTACTGCACCGATTATGAAAATCAGACTAATTAAATTCAATCAAAAACATATGAATAAATTTGTATAAATTCTCAAACAGCAGAATAACCATTTCTCGTTTTACTTATATCCAGGTGTGGGGTTCGATTATGATGACATAGGTAGTTATAAGGGTCAATGGCTATAGCTTGCGTATTGGTGCTCGTTGAGGAGAGTTAGCTAATAAAACCTCATCTCTAATATGTATGTTAGTCTTTATAACGCTTGGCCACGGTTTGTATCTTATTAGCATGTCTGAAGTTCAAGTGCCAAAATTAGGTTGTAGATTCTCCACGCTTCTCACCACGAACATTTTCAATTTTTTGGAACGCTAAAGAATGTGTGAAAATAACAACTTGGTAAGTTACCGTATATTGGTAGAAACTACACCAGAAATTTATCATTTGAAAATTAAATATATAATACAAACATTTTACTTAATGGAAAAATTTTATTGATCGAATTCGTCTACATATTATTTCTTACAAATGAAACAATTATTAACATTATAATATTATTGATTTATCAATTACATAACATAACAATTACTATGTTAGTGATTATCATCGGTATCGCAATTTTAGTCTTGCAACGGCGACTTTTGCGCTTTTTTTTTCAAATTTTGAACACCTAAAAGAATGTATTTATCGTAAGAAATAGGTCGCAACACTTATAAACCCGATTACTTAGAAGAAATAATAAAAATGCGTACTCATACGATGGCATGGGCACTCTAAACGCGGGAGAATAGTGCCACCTGAAGAGCCTGAGCAGTACTGACTAAAATTTAGGATTTAATGAGAACTGTAACGCTGTAGGGAGCTCTTCTAGATATTTGCGCATGCCTCACACTGTCATTTAACGACATTTTATGGTTAATGTGCTTCGTGCTTACAGTTTGTTGTGGAAGTGTGAATTAGTTAATATCTGTCATTATCGAAAAATAAAATGTCCTCTATTGTGAAAAAATATAACGTATAGTGTACTAGGTAAGTATATTTTAAGTAAAATTGAACAAAACATCTTTCATTACATGGAAAGTGACAAATTACTAGAGTAGTTTTTTTATACAGCTCCAGGAGTCCAGGAAGAACAGCTTTTAAAATAGTTGGAACGAAGAATTTGAAAAGAGGTAATTTTTTAAATGTATATATAGTCTTTATCGTATATTTATTGAATGTAATTGTGATTATGTTCTAGATTATAAACCAAAGAAGTCAATGAACGTTTGTTTGTACCCCACTATGGCAGAGGGCTACCACAAGAAACAACAATTATATCTACATGCAAAGCGAGTATGTGTAAGAAGTATTGTAGTACATTAGGCCATTTTCAGTTGTTGATAATCATATGGACGGTAATATAAATCTCATATTGTTCATATTTGTGAATAACAAAATTGTTCACAAATACCAGGATCACTATGGAGCCATCTATGGAGGCTCCCCCATTATGAACTGCCAATAAAAGACTACTAGAAAAAAATCCAACAATTTTCAACGGTAAGCAGTTTCGAGAAACAAATATTTCAACGTTTACAGTACTGATTAAAAATGTCTATAAATAAATCTCCTTAAGATTTACTAGATTGTCCATGTAAACTACCCTTTGTTAATAGATGCATGTTTTGGTTTTTAGTTAGTTTTATTTGCAGCATCCTGTAGAAGTCCATGTGTTTTTTGGTTTTTGTAATACATATAGCTGCCCATAGTATCGGTTTTTTAAGCTGTTGAATTAAATTGTTGTTAAGTTCTTATATTGTTTTTTTTTCGTTTACAAACTGGTTGATTATTGTTTAATTTTTTCCACGTCAGGCATTATATGGTACATTTTTTGTCATTTAATTTTATTTAACATAACTATTTGATTGTTATTAATATAACATCAGTCAAATGTTGAGTTTCCTTGAATGAAAAGTTGAAAAATTTACCATAAATGCCATTTTGCAATGAAGGTGAAATTGCAATCATTTTAAATTTGCCGCCAAATATCCTAAATATACCGAAATTTTCTTTTCCGGCTGTTAGCATAGACCACAATCCAGCTGAAGCTGTTTTAAAGCTTACCACTCCGGCTCTCAAGGTGGCGCCAACCGTACAATTAATTCGCCGTAGAAAGCGCCACGGGTCAGATGCCTATCTATAAGTAGGTTTTGAAGTTTACGAATTTACATTTAAAATCATCTCATTTGTTTTCCATTCACGCTGCCAATAATGTCGGCCTAATATGAATAGGTCACAAGCCCACAAATGACTAAAATTTAGATTGTGGTGCCATCTATTGTTTAACGTGTTTTATATCAAGTAAACTCCTCAGTTAAAAGTAATTAGATGTCGCTAAAAAAATTTAGTAAAACCTTTGCGCAATTACCACATTGTTGACACCAACATGAAATGTCCACTAGTTAACGCCCATTTAAGTTCATCACTTTTGGCGGTTAGAACATACCTAGCACAATTCCATTCAATTTCACAAATTTGGAAAACAAACAGAAAAAAGTTATATTTTTCTTAATAAGATTTTAACAAAAATGCACCTGCAAAATTAATCATTTACTACTATGAGAAATTCTCAAAAATCAGTTTTTTTAATTTTCTGTGAAAAATACATATTTGGACTTTTGGATTTTGTGCCCTTTTCATATGAGGCCCTCGATATGTATGAATAGTCTGCTTCTGGTTGGGGTTACATATGAGGGACTAGCTCCATGTATCAAACAGTGGGCCTCGTTACTATATTATGCTATAGGCGATCTTAAAGTGACATAAAAGAAGATAAACATACTCGTCACACTTCATTTTAAGCTACCCACTTACGTAGCAGTCTACAGGATCTCTTCAGATTGTCTTGTGTGTATTACAATCGTTCCAATTTTTTAACGACTTCCCCTGTTCGCTTTCCTGATTCCATGCAAATGGTTCCATTTATGTGACAGTCGAGCTGATTTTACAGGTTATCTGTGGATTTTACGTGACGTGAAACGTTGGGTATGATTATGTTTGTCATTATTATACCAACTCGAACTCACCAAATCTATCGACCAATTGGTAATGCAACCTTACTATACTTGTCCCGTAAATTGGACCCTGTATATTACTGGGTGAGTAGGATACTTAACTTGAGTTGGTTACGTTTAGATGGAACAATTTATTACTTCAGAGCTACTCAGATCGTATTCTGAACTTCAATTTACTTGTCACGAGGGTCACTTTCTCAGTTTTAACACCATATTAGTTAGTAAATATGAAAAAGTCTCCACGCTTACATGTAATATAGGTAATTGTCACGAAAATATTGGATAAGGCACAAGCTGAAAATGTTTGTTCTAAATAGAGTTTTCGCTCACTTTTAATCTAATAATAATAGAAATTAACAAATTAAAACTTCAGTCGTAAATATTGAGTAATTAATCAAATGGTGATAAGTGTTATTTAATTATTTAAAAAATTATTTTAAAATATTATTAAGTGCTCAAAATTTGATATTTAGGATTTCTATGCAGCTGTCGATAGATAATGAACATTTATTTGTTAGTATTTTGAAGTTTCATTTTATTAAGAGTACAAAAGAAAGTAATATCAAAATTATATTAAAGTAACAAATATCAAGTAATCAAATTTATGTGAAAAAAAGTATGCTAACTTCAAATTTAATTCAATGAAATTTCTGCTTTGTATGAGTAGTGAAGTAACATTTAAAGTATCGTACATACTGACTTTCCAGCCTAGACCAACGCCAACTTTCTCGATGGAAAGCATTGGCAATTTACCGTCACCGTAAACACCAAAACCAACGCGTTTAACCATAGTTCACATGTCGCCTTGTCGATCGTAGGAAATTCGGTCGGTACGATAATTAAAACGTCAAAAAGTAAGTGCTGGTGCATTAAAAAAACCAATTTATCTTCTTTCTCTCCTGAATCCGAACTTGAATTGCAATTAATTTGTGATTTCAATGGTAGTTTATTTTCCCACTCGTTTGATTTGCGCTCAATGGAAAAGTATAACTTTGCGCACATGCTGTATTCTGAAAAGTGTTCTTTGAATAGTGGCTATTATTTGGAATTCAGCACCAACCAGCAATAAATCAAAAATTTTAACAACACAAGTTTGTCAATCACAAAAATAAAAACTTGTAATTCTTAATAGATATATAATTTTAATTTCGTGTTTTTTTATTTTAATAGTCCTTGTTTATAGTAAAAAATAGACAGCTGATTGAAATTTTTGTGAGTTTTAGAGTTCCTCAGGAACCATTTTGAGCAACGCCATTTTCTTTTTCGCCACTTTCGAAATTAGTACGTCGATAGGTTTCGTAGTATCGTACAAAGATGGAGCATTGAAGATTATTATGCCTGTTCCAACGATGCAAGCCAACGTGAAAATCCACAAAAAAAGTCTGTCGAGCACCATTGCTACATATTTCCAATCTTCAGCAACCTAAAAAATAGATATTTGTTATCATACCGAAATTTTCAAAACAGAAAAATCGACGTATTTGAGCCATAAAGATAATAGGCGTCCTTTACTTTAGATAAAGTGGCGGAGGGGGGCAAAAGTGATGTCATTCGACAGGGCTTGACGAGCTGAGTCGAATGACACCGGTCTCCACCTGCGGAAACGTCGGGGGCAAAAGTTACGCCACTTTCAAAATTTCGAAAAAATTCATCAAAAGCTGAAATAAACACAACTAGTACCGGCAGAGCGACGGTGGCTCAGTGGTTAAAAACGCTAAACACTGCCTCTGTGGGTCCGGTGGAGGGGCAGGGGCAGGGGAAGGGGAAGGCATTGCTTCTATTTATACCGAATTGTCACGTGACCAAAGATTTCATTGCGGTATAATCGTTTGCACATGCGCGAGGAAGAACATGCACCTGTTCATCGATTTCGTCGCGGTATAATCGTTTGCGCATGCGCGAGGAAGAACGCGCACCTGTACATTGATTTCGTCGCGTTATAATCGTTTGCGCATGCAACCAATCGCGCTCGTCGTTGCAGCTCTTTTGAATACTATTTCCAACGGAAAAAAATTTTCTCATAGACTTAACATTGAAAAATGAAAGTGGCGTAACTTTTGCCCCTGACGTTTCCGCAGGTGGGGACCGGTGTCATTCGACTCAGCTCGTCAAGCCCTTTCGAATGACACCACTTTTGCCCCCTCCGCCACTTTATCTAAAGTAAAGGGTAGCCGATAATATAATCAAGGGTAATATAACAAGACTTTGATAAATAGTCGACTATTTTTATTGCATCTAAATTTCGACTGTATTTTATAATAATTTAACGAGACATTATTTTGGCATTAATAATCTGATGAGAGCCCGAGAGCGCAGCTCGAGGGCTTTCATCTCTAATTACTAATGCCAAAATAATGTCGAGTAAAATTAATAAATACAAGAGAAATTTAGCAGCAATACAATAGTCGACAATTAATCAAGGTCGTGTTATATTTGTGAAGATTATTTCTTGAATCCACTTCTATATATGTATTTATTTATCTATTTATTTATCTCTTCGTTTATAGTTTCTCCAAATCGATTCATTTTCAAATACTTATACAGCTTCAACACGATTGATTTTATTTGACGTTTAAGATGTATTTATTTAGAGTACTGTCAGATGCACAGGTCCATTGATATATAGGTATCATGCTGAGTAGTCTGTAACTATTGTGCACCATGTAAATAGTCGCTAATAGAGCGTGTTGATTGGTCCTGTCAAACAGGAAACAAACGTATCATTGGTTGTTGACTGATATTTAATAGACGAAAGAAATAATCAAGAGTAATATAACTAGACCTTTATAAATTAATAGTCGACTATTTTGTTGCATCTAAATGTATCTTGTATTTATTTATTCGACTCGACATTATCTTGGCATTAATAATCAGAGATTCAGATTATCAATGCCAAAATAATGTCTCGTTAAATTATTGTAAAATACAGTCGAAGTTTAGATGCAAAAAAAGTCGACTATTGATTAAGGTCGTGTGATATTTATGAAGATTATTTCTTGAATCCAATTCTTTGTACCCTTACGCTATTTTTACTCCTCACTGGGGATTGCACTCTCGATTACCTTATCTACTTTTTCGGTTTTGGTTTCTCCAAATCAATTCATTTTCCAACACTTCAACAGCTTCAACACGATTGATTCAATTTGACGTTTAAGATGTATTTATTTAGAGTAGTGTCAGATGCACAGACTTTTTGGTATAAGTAGCATGCTGAATAGTAGGTGAGTGACTATTGTGCACCATGAAAATAGTCGCTAATAGAGTGTGTTGATTGGTCTTGTCAAACAGGAATCAAAAATATGATTGGTTGGTGACTGATATTAGACGAAAGAAATAATCAAAGATAAAGAGTCAGAGAGTGAATTTTCTAGAATGCGTATTCAATATAATACTCACATTTTCAAATGAATCCTTATTCCTAACATGTTGAGCAATAAATCTGGAATCGGCAATTGTTTTTTCCATATCATGGATATCCATCTTGTCGAATGATGGACTAATATCGCTAGTGCCATCGAAAGTATTCGTCCTGCAGCTAGCAGGACTATACAAATCTTCATCACCTCCCGTAAGAGGTAATGGAAACGGAGGCTCTCCAAAACAAGAGACCAAGCCCCCGCTGTGTGGTAGCTCAAACCTAGGGGGTGGGAGACCTATAACAAATCCATAATCTGCTTAACTTACACATTTTTCCCCTGATTCTTAAGAGATTTTATTAAATATAATGAGTATAATAAGCAACTTTGATCACGACTTTTATGAGTTTGAGTAATCTTACTAGGAATATAGCCATAGGGGTCTGGGAGGAATATGTGAAACACAATCAGTGAAACTTTTTGGCCTTAAAAGAAGCGAAGTTTGACACGAGCAGGAAGAGCTTCGGAGAGTACCTAAATGATCCAACAGCAACTGCCGACTGTACGGGGAAAAAGGTGACACCGCAGAGCACACCATATTTGCGTGTTCAGCATACGAAGAGGAAAAAAGGGAACTCGCAGCGAACGTAGACCTACCGAGGCTGTCCCCGCAAAATCTTATCATGAACATGCTCCCGTCACAAAAGAGCAAATCGCTACTTCACGAGGATGTCGATTAAAACCAAAGAAGAAAAGGAAAGTGTGGATACAGACTGAGTAGAGAAGGATTTATTAAAAAAACCACAATTAGTTTTCAAGAATCAGAAACCCTGGGACTTGCCACAGGATAGAATGAAGAAAAATTATAACTTTTTAAACACAGAATACAGTAACAAGAAATAATGAGATAACGACACCGTTACCAGAGTTTGGAAAACTGCGATATAGTGGTATTTTTGAACGGAAATGGAATAGCAGATGAGCTAGCAGCCAGTGGTTTGACACTACTGCTGTAATTAACCTTCATTTAGAATTAAATACTCTATTAAGATGTTTTTTCCAAACTAACTGTATGGTCAGAGTTATGTGTGAGTTACCGATTAAATTTTTATAAAACTCACCTAAATCAAAGCTATCGAACGAGGTTTTCTCGTATGGTTTGCAATTGTCCGTCATCGGAACTTGAATAACGTCAGTCAACATACTATCTTGACTTTTGTCGTCGTCTTCTTTCCGAGGACGTTCGATGAAGAGAAATTTCGGCAAAAATTCAATAAAAAAAACTTTCACCCAAGGTGCTAGTTTGTGTGTGACGGGCGATCGAAAATTTACATTTAAAACTGCTATGGTGACCACTACTGACAAGGTGCATAATAACATGGTGAAAAGCAAATATTTACCTAAAAAAAATTACAGACATTACAAATTTTGATTAAGGTAGTTATCGTGCTACAATATTGACATGTAACAGTAATTTTCGTCTCAGACTATACCCGTAAAGACGTTACACATACCTACCAATCCCATGTTTACAGAGTAAACCTGAACGTATGCTTTATTACCCTTACAAAATTTAGTCACATTTAGATCACTGGTTCCATTCGTAAAACTTGGCATATGTTTAAATTACATATTTTAACGATGTTTACGCTCAACTTTGACCCAAGATTTCTAATCGCTAGTTTTTAGGACATGTCAGTTTCATTGTCTGTTCTGTTAGGTATAGCTTTATTCGTCGATTTCAAATGATTTATTAAATCAACCAATCCTTTATTAACCTACATGTACAGGCTTGATATCTGTTGTGTTGCAGCATAGCTGGCCACCTTGAAATATTATTTACAGCTTACATACACCAAACTTGAATCTGTAATATTCACAATAAATTCGAAAAAGTTACGATAAATCGAAAAAGTTACGATCTCCTGCTACTTGATTGGTTCAGCACCACCAGGTAGAGGCTTAGAGTCCTCGAAACCTCAGCATTTAGGGTACAGTGACCAGTGAGTAAACCCGTCACTATCCTTATTTTGCCCCTGCTAAGGTTCAGTAACTCGTTAGTCAGCGTCTCCGAGAGTTTTTTCACCAGGAGTTTGCTGTGTTTCTGTTTTGGCACGTGTCTCCAGTACGACTGATGTTCTACTTACAGAAATCATATATAATTGCAATTGGACCCGTTCCGACATTACGAGTCATATAGATCGCTACGATCGCTAAGATTTTCACAAAGAATTACAGCATACGTAAATTGATGATTTCCAGGTATGATTATGGGCATACGTAAATTGATTATTTCCAGGTATGATTATAGGTGTTTTTCCACTACTAGCTGTGAAGTTGACAATTATTGCGTCTTCTAGCGAACTGAGAAGTTGAATTTCTCTATTAGTGGTTGATAATGTTTTCTATTATTAACCTAGGTCAATAATGGACAAATTCAAATGTTTTGAGAATCCAGGGATAGTAGTTTAACAAAAACTTGTACATCCCAATTTTGTATACCCAGGAGATTGTCTAAACATATTTGCTGCTTGAAATCAACTAACAAGTTAAAATTATTTGAATAAAAATGACATTAGTTTAAAATTCGCGATCAAACAAAAATGACTGATAACACAAGGAGCGCGTTCATAATCTATGGAATACGTGAGGAGTAACAACAATAGAGATAACAGACAGTGTATGTGTCAGTCAGACGATGGGGTAAACGCATAGGGAGAAATCAGCTTGAACGATTACGGCGATCCCTACCGATTTGTAGATCGACAGTCAAAATTTGATTATGACATTTAAATGTGTTGTTCAATTTACGTTGATTGCAGAAAACATGAATGTTTTCACCATTAACATTATTACCAGTGGAATTTGAAAATCTTCTGTTGATGAAAAAATGCAGACACAATAATTACAAACGTTGTTTGAAAATAAGTTTTACTGGTGGAAATGTCAATCTGCATCAGACTATTTTTGATTTTTGTTTTAGTAGTGGAAAATCGAATTAGATTCATGTGCTATTTAGTTATAAGGCTTTTTTTTATTTTTTATTTTTGTCTTAAATTTGGCTAGTAGTGGAAAAAATTGTATGTACACTACGGTGGTGAAGACAGTTTATAAGCCTCGCAAGTTATTCCGCTCGGGGCAAAGCCACTCGCTAAATAATTTTGGTGTTCGGTCAATAATAATTGTTTTCACAACCTTGGTGTATAATATACTGGTGTATAGTGGAAGGGTAGCTTGTCAGAGGTTTAGTGTCCCCGGTACCTCAGCCTTTATGTTTTTTGTACTCTTGGTTGTGTCGTTTATGAGAAGACACCAGTAGCCCTTATCAGGCTCAACAGGCTTTTCACTTGGTCCTTCTTGGAGAACTACTACCTTGGATGCTCTGCTCCTAGGAGTCTATATCTCCAAAAAGATAATGCTTCACAATCGAAGATAATGTGAGAGGATGTTTCGTCCTCTTTAATGCACAACCGACAGATTGGTTCCTCCCTATATATGCCAATTATTGTATGCATGTGTTTCCTTAGGGTACAGTGACCGGTGAGTAAACCCGTCACTTTCGTTATCTGGCCCCTACTGAGGTGTAATATGGCATTAGTCAGCGTCTCCGAGAGTTTGTTGACCAGGAGTTTGCTGTGTTCCTGTTTTCTCACGTGTCTCCAGTACGACTGTTGTTTAGTTTGAATCTACCGAGATGTACAACCACGAGCAGCAGTTTTTGATATCCCAACGTTTTTTCCTGACTGCATACTGCCAGCTCAACATGTTGTCACTTCTCAATTCAAGAAGCGAGTTTGTGATAACGTCTGTGATTCTGGAATGACTATGGGTGTTGGTTCTTTCATGCCAGTTCCCATTTCATTCCAGTCTGTATGCAGCGCCATAACATACAGAGCAAGACGCGCAATAGAAACGATGATGTTGCAGCTCGCGATACTCACGTAAAATGTTGACATGAATTATTACTTCTTTAAACGGAACTAGCTTTCTAATTAACTCCACTATTTAATAAAAAAATTAATGAAAATTCTAAAATATTATTGACAATTATTTTGATATTGACGATGATATGTGAGTTTGTTTTTAAACGAAATGACGTCAATTGTGAGATGAGAGTAATAATGTGTTGGGCACTGTATTATCGACAGTTTCCAGAAGTTGCAGCTAAACAATGTCACTTTTACCTACTCTCTGTTAGTTGGATAACTACTACTATACTCAGGTCTAGTGCAGCAAAGATGTTTCTGTTCGACTTATGGGGATGTTTAACAATGAAAAGGTCAATATTTTTACCGCAGAACAAACATATTAATTAACAATATAGGGAACTTGCATATTTTTTCATTTTACCGAATTTATAATCTAGAATAATAGATCATCCATCAAGGTTTTTTTAATTCCTATATTTAAAAAAATCATAATATTTAAGCGCAGGTTCAATATTACTTTTGCGGTGACGTCATAGAACAGCATGGTCGCAGTACACGTATTAACGTATAAGGTTATAAGCTGTTAAACAGAGAATCGCATGCAGTTTTAGTTGTTATCAGACAATACTTCAACAACCACCTCAGAGAAATGTTTTTTTATACACGTACCAAAAAATGATTTAAAACAGAGTAAATTCTGAATTATGCAGGTTAGGCGTGAACCTGAGGAATTTATAATGGTTTTCACAATAGTAAGTGAAGATCATGTTAATACCCAATATAAAACCTACAGTACAAACCAAAAGTAAAGCAACAAAATATATCTAAATATTAAATAAAATCTATGTATAGCTATTGGATGTGGATAAAAAGATATTTACGTAATTTAAGCGTAATTAGACTTCATTTAACACGTAATATCTATACAGTGCTTTTCAGATAAAAGTATCCACCTTTAATAACTTTTGTAATACTGGTATTTAGAAAAAATCCAAAAACACGTCAATTTATGTTGGAAGGGGCAAGCATTATGGCTTATTTAAACTTACTGGAAAAGCCACCCCCTCACCCCTAGCAGTATCCCCTTTATTTTTTTAAATTACTTTTCATATTTTTCATGTGAAATTTGGATACTCCCCTTTGAGCTGATTTCAAAAATGTATAATACTTGTAGGTTAAAGTGGTTAGTTCATGAGATAAACAATTTTTCTCTTAAGAGCACAAATTTTACTTATTATTTACTTTCACCTTATTTGCCTGTACTAAAAATGGGTTGTACAACAGTTCAAACTCTTTAATCTTTTTAACTGTGCTATTTATTATGAAGTTACAATAAGTGTTCAAAATGAGTACCATTCACTTCCATACAATGGTATAATCTATTTTGAAATGCCTCTCTGGCACTGCTTAATACGGCTGGATTTAATTGTCGACATTCATTTTCTATCCTCTCTCGTAAATCATCCAGAGATTCTGGTTGGGTAGCATAAACTTTTGTTTTTAAATACCCCCATAAAAAGAAGTCTAGGGGTGTTAAATCCGGTGACCTAGGTGGCCACTCCATCATCTGCCCCCTTCTTTCTATCCAACGAGCGGGGAATGTTTCGTTTAAAAATTGTCGGACAGGCATAGCATAGTGTGGGGGAGCTCCGTCTTGTTGAAATACCAGTAAATCTTCGGAAAGGTTATCATCATTTTCTATTATTGTTGTAATACGTGGGTCAACCCCTTCCCTGAGTAACTCAAGATATGATTCACCATTTAAATTTCCGTTGATGAAGAAAGGTCCGACAATGTGGTCACCTAGGATACCACACCAAACGTTTAACTTTTGGGGATGTTGTGTATGGAATTCACGCATAATATGTGGATCACTTTCAGCCCAATATCTACAATTATGCCTACTTACTAAGCCATTTAATGAAAATGAGCATTCATCTGAAAAGCAAATATTGTTTAACAATTGTGGATTGTTATTGATAATTTGCGTCATTGATTCGAAAAACTCTAGACGACGATCAAAATCATCTTCATTCAACTCCTGCACCAACTTAACTTTGTATGGGTGGTACTTGAATTTATGTAGAACTCGGAAAACTGTAGAAGATGAAACACCGATCGCTCTACTTATTGTTGACAACGATTGGGGTTGTTGAGCCTCTAAGCTGACTAGCCCTAAAATTGCCACTTGGATTGCTTCGTTATTTACGAGTCCCTCTCGCTTATGCACTTTATTGCAAACAGACCCTGTTGTGGTAAATTTCTCCATCAGTTGAATTACATACTTATGAGTTGCATGTCTTCCGTCATGTAATTCGTTAAATATTCTAGCAGCAGCTCTTGCACAATTATTATTTTGGTAGTATAAACCTACAATTTCAATTCTTTCTTGCAAAGAGTAAACCATTTCAGAGAAACAAAATAAATAATGTATCAAATTACACTATCAATAGTGACTAAAAATTCTAGTTGACAATGTCAAACTTTAATAAAAAGTAGAGTTTTTTGTTGTTTGGATTTTTTAAGTAGAATAAATAGCACAGTTAAAAAGATTAAAGAGTTTGAACTGTTGTACAACCCATTTTAGTACAGGCAAATAAGGTGAAAGTAAATAATAAGTAAAATTTGTGCTCTTAAAAGAAAAATTGTTTATCTCATAAACTAACCACTTTAACCTACAAGTATTATACATTTTTGAAATCAGCTCAAAGAGGAGTATCCAAATTTTACATAAAAAATATGAAAAGTAATTTAAAAAAATAAAGGGGATGCTGCTAGGGGTGAGGGGGTGGCTTTTCCAGTAAGTTTAAATAAGCCATAATCTAAATACCAGTATTACAAAAGTTATTGAAAGTGGATACTTTTATCTGAAAAGCACTGTATAATGTATTATAATAATTATGGTTATATTGAAAAATATTATTTCGAAATTGAATCCACTTTACAGAACCGGAATGGTGGAATATCTCTGCAACGACTTATAGCCTAGTCAAAGTACACATAAAACCTCACAAAAATTACAAAAACTTGAAAAGTCAAAATTAGGTATTTAAATGGGTTGTGTTCAACATGAGAAAAACTTTACGATGTTAGGCATGCGATTTTCCGGAAAATCGTCGAGTGAAAATTTTTGTTTTTGTTTTTTCTCTCTAATTGTTTAAATAATAAATATACAGAAAAACTTCTAAATGAAAATTTGTAGCTGATGCATTTATTTACAAATTTTGTCCGTAAAGTTTTTTTGTAAATTAAAAAGTTTACGAGATAAAATTAATTACAGTGGTATTCAATTCGTGGTTACGCGCTAAATTTATTAACCGCTGTAACGAGTTATTTTTTTTTTTGGTACCGAATTGAGGTTTACTTCTTTTATTTTCTTTTTAACTAACGTTTTATTTGTGTTTCACATAACTCGTTACATACATTCCGATTCCTTTTCTGTAACCGTAGTGGTTTCTTATTTTTTTTGTATCTAGTTTTTTTATTAGTCCGGAGGTACGCAAATTCGAATTCTACCATAAAACTTTAGTCGTTTCCGATGTTCAAATTTTTTTAAAACCGTAGGGACATTCGGTATATATGAAGTTTAATTAATTCAGAAAGACAATTAGTATATATGAAACTTTTTGCTGAAAAATAAAATTTAACAACCGATAGTGCCGAAATGGGAGTAGGAACGAGGATATAAATTTGGAAACAATTTGATAGAACGGTCTCTGATCTGTGCTTCTTAAAACCGAGAAATTAAAAGTTAAGTTGTCAAGTGCCCGTAAGCAGTTTACCGTTTGTGCGACTCCGGACTGTGAGAAATAGTTTTGAAGGTAATATAGTTTTGATAATAATACTATACGAAGACTTTCCGTACCGCCGACTGATATTCCGTAAATATTTTATTGTTTTGATTTTTCTTTATGACCAGGGTTTTTTTTTATGCATAGAGATAAAATTATTTTGTGATTATTTCTGGTTACAAAATTAAGATTGTTAGTTGAAATAAATATACAGTTTCCGATACGAGTATATTCGCAAACTTTCCGTAACGCCGATTTAATATTAAGTTTTGTAGATATTTTCTTGGAAAATTTTAACTACTAGTTTTTATACCGAGGTATGTTGAGTGACAAGGTTTTTTTATTGTTTCTTTCTTTATTTTAAATAAAGATTTGTAGTTGAAGTATAGTTGGTTTTAATTTTTTCTGTATTACAGCGTTTAACATTAATTAGTAATTGATTGAATTATTATAATCCGGCTCTCTGGTGGCTTTATGATTTTAGTTGCTGCAGTTTTTATACATAGGTAATTAAAACTGGTATGGTTAGTGATATATTTTAACTTTATTCTGGCCTTGATATTTTTACTCTGTGTGTCGATAATGAGGTACCTTTTAAACTCGTGAAATTTATTCCGGGAATAGTAGTTTATAATTTTTTGTTTCTTTCGTATTTCTTTTAAATCCAAAGGTTATATCGAACTTGGAAGAGGCTAAGCCATAACTTGTTTGATTTACCGGCAGATTTAAACCGTTCTTTCGCCGTCCCGTGGTTCAATAGTTTTTTTTTGTTATCCAAAAACTAGTTATCTGTATTTATTTTAAATCCAAAGGGTTTATCGAACTTGGAAGAGGCTAAGCCATAACTTGTTCGATTTACCGGCAGATTTAAAACGTTATTTCGCCGTTTCGTGGTCCAATAGGTTTTTTTATTGTCCCAAAGATTAGTTTCTGTATTTCTTTCAAATCCAAAGGGTTTATCGAACTTGGAAGAGGCTAAGCCATAACTTGTTCAATTACCCAGCAGATTTGTACCGTATTTGATAACTTGACCGGCTGTGACCGTTACGTCCGTTACTTTAGTTTTCCCGATATTTTGACTGTCATTATAGATATATAAACCAAATAGACCACAGAGTATTAATAAACCGAAGACTTTCCGTAACTCAATACTTGGAGTACCGATATTGGGCTCGTCCGAGTTGTATAGAATTAGTTAAAGTAAATTCAACCAGACCCCTGGAATTCGCCGTAACCTCCATCTGAGGCTATCCGGAACTCTTGACTCTAAGGGCCAAGGGGCCGTGGAGCAAACCACGTTAAAAATCTGGCGCCCGAGCTTTAAACCGTAAATTAGCATCAAGGGTGACCATAGTGACGTGTAGAAGGTAGTAAACGCGTTACAAAAATGGCGCCCGAGCAGGGACCTGATTGTTGATTGAACAGAGACCATTTTGATTTTTTTTGATTGTTCATTTGAGCAGGGACCCGTTTGTTGAGTAAACAGTGACCGTTTGATTCCGTTTTAGATTTTGTTCTTTATTGTTGCTTCGAGCAGGGACCTGATTGTTGAAAAAACAGTGACCGTTAGATTCCGTTTAAGATTGTTTTTTTTTTGCGTATTGTTGATTAGAGCAGTGACCTGACTGTTGATAAGCAGGAACCGCTTTATTCCGTTTTATTATTAGTACAAGGAATAGACTGTTGATTAGTAGGAACCGTTTAATTCCGTTTTCGTTTTACCGTAGAGAGCTGATTGTTGAATTACACAGTGACCGTCATTCCGTTTTATTTAAAGTCCGTATTGTTGAGTTGTAGGTTTTTTTTTCGTATTGATTATTGAGAGCGTATTGTTGCTCGACCGATAGATATATATATATATATATTTTTTTTTTACCTGTTGTTATTTTTTTGAAATTTTTTTTTGAAATGGACTGTTTTGACAGTCTTAGAATTTTGTTCTTTGTCATTTTAAAAGTTATCTTTCGGCTTGAGTTAAAAAGCTTGTCAGAAGAGACTGCTGTGCCTAGGACCAAAGGGCAAATGTCAAGAAGAAACTCAGAAGATATTGACTTATCCGGTGTCGTTGATGAAGAAGAAACTGAAAAATTAGAATCCGATACCGTAACCGTTCCGATCACTTTGGCCAACCCTCCGCTGAATGTACATGACTGGAAGGTATGTTTTGGAAACCGTGGAGACCCGGTCGTATTTATCGAGAGAATTGAAGAAATCTGTACCGCAGAGAATGTTCAAAAAGATTATTTGCTTCCGGTGCTACCTGAATTACTATCCGGTGAACCCGCTCTATGGTACCGGAATAATCGAAGCAGATTTACCAGCTGGACCGATTTTAAAACCGATTTCCGAATTTTCTTTTATCCCGTAAATTACGAAGATAACTTAGAAGCCGAGATAGGCCGTCGTCTACAAAGGAGAAATGAGTCCGCCGCAACTTACATTACCGAACTCCAAACCCTGATGCGACGACATGGAAGGCTAACTCCCGAACAACAGTTAGCCAGACTGTACCGTAATCTGTTGCCCGAATACCGTTTGCAAATCCGAAAAAGGGACTTTGAGAATTTCTCCACATTTTGTCAAGTGGTGAGGGAATATGAGCTCCTCAGGAAGGAACTCCAGAATGTACCCAACCACAATGGACCAACCCGTCCGCAGCCGATAGATACACAAAGATCTAGACGGTCCCGCCACTCGACACTCGGTCCATCCAGAGAGCCCTCCGCCGGTCCCAGCCAACCGTCACCTACCGATACTCCGCCACCGTCATCCGATACTCCTCGCCATTCCCCGCCAGATACTACTCAACATCCGTCTGGATCATCTTCCCGTCCACCCACCTGTTTCCGCTGTGGTGAGACTGGACATTACCGAAACAACTGTCAAAATTTCCCTAAGATCTTCTGCACCCGCTGTCAAAAGGAAGGAGTCTTTTCCAGAGACTGTTCCTGCAGGAGGCTAAACCGAAGCTGTCCCGAGGAGAGGCCGACACAGCTTCTGCAAATCTTTGCCTCTCATACCGAACCGCCAGCAGAAATGAACGATCCCAGACCGCACTTAGATGTCGAAATTGGAAATGAGAAATTCCAAGCTTTGTTAGATACCGGGGCAGCCAAATCATATATTGGTGATCACGTAGCTAAGACATTTTCCCAAAGAAAGCAAACTACTGGCCGTCAAGCAACGAACGCCCGTTTAGCTAATGGAAATTTGGTCTCAATCACCGATATTTATGAGCTGACATGGAAGATCAATGACGTCACTATGGAGGGTTCGTTAGAGCATTTCCCTGGACTGATAACCGACATGCTGTTAGGACATGATGTCCTACAAAAGTATAATTTCCGTTTGGATTTAGGAACCGGAAAAATATATATCAATAATGAAATAGTAAGGCGTTCACAATTAGCCCGCCCTATGGGAGTATTGGAGGTAGTGAGCCCGCCTATGGAGAAAGTCGAGGATGCTGTACCTATAATATGTACTGAAGGTATTCATCATCTTGTTACTGAAGACCGCCGTTCTGGTAATCTGTCTATTCCCGAAGTCTCTGAGTCTTCCCTGGTGTTAGGGGTTGACAAAGAGCAAGCCGTTCTTGAAGTCTCTGCGTCTTCCCTGGAGTTAGGGGTTGACAAGGAGCAACCTATTTCCGAAGTCTCCGCGTCCTCCCTGGAGTTAGGGGTCGACAAGGAGCAATCCGTTTCTGAAGTTCATGAGTTTTCCCCGGTGTTGTTAGGGGTTACCATGGAACAATCTGTTTTTGAAGTCTCTGCGTCTTCCCTGGTATTAGGGGTTGACAAGGAGCAGTCCGTTGCTGAAGTCTCTGAGTCTTCCCTGGTGTTAGGGGTTGACAAAGAGCAAGCCGTTCTTGAAGTCTCTGCGTCTTCCCTGGAGTTAGGGGTCGACAAGGAGCAACCTGTTTCCGAAGTCTCTGCGCCTTCCCTGGAGTTAGGGGTTGACAAGGAGCCAACCGTTTTTGTAACATCTGCGTTCTCTCTGGAAGATTTAGGGGATGACGAAAAGTATGTTTGTATAGGCTGTCCGTTGGAAACCATAGTTCCGCTTACCGAAAGTAATTTATCAAAAGAACAGACAGACAGATTAAACACCTTCCTAGACCAAGAGTTACCGAAATTTGAATCCTTACGAGGTCCGACGACACTAGTTGAGCATGAAATCCGATTGCTGCAACCCCGTCCGATTAAACAAAGATACCGACCCCAGAATCCGAAAATGCAGGAAATCTGCAATACTGAAATAGACGCCATGTTGGCAGAGGGAGTGATCGAACCTTCTACGAGTCCGTGGAGTTCTCCGATAGTAATTGTAAAGAAGAAAGATGGGAAAAACCGTTTTTGTATCGATTTCCGAAAAGTTAACGAGGTAACAATGAAGGATGCTTACCCTCTCCCGTTTATTAATGCTATACTGGATAAACTGCGGAAAGCCAAGTATATTTCCAGTTTGGATTTGAAGAGTGGATATTGGCAGGTTCCGTTAACGCCCGAAAGTAAACCCATTACCGCATTCACCGCACCGGGACGTGGATTGTTTCAATTCACAGTTCTTCCGTTTGGTTTACATTCCGCACCTGCTACCTTCCAGAGACTGGTTGATAGATTAATAGGTCCAGATCTAGATCCATACGCTTTTGCGTATCTGGATGACATTATCGTTCTGGGGGAAACGTTCGATCAACACCTGGGAAATCTGTCCGAAGTGTTCCGCCGACTACGAGGGGCACAGCTAAAACTCAATCCGGAGAAGTGTCATTTCTGTCTACCGTCCATGAAATACTTAGGCCATGTAATTACTGGAGATGGAATCCGTACCGATCCAGAAAAGGTCGAGAGTATAATAAAATTTACAGCACCAAGAAATATCCGAGAGCTGAGAAGATTCTTGGGAGTTGCATCCTGGTATAGGAGATTTGTGCCTTCCTTTTCAGAAAAGGTAGCTCCGCTAACGAAATTACTCCGCAAATCCCAGCGATGGAAGTGGGCTGAAGAACAAGAAGCCGCTTTCGCTAAAATCAAAACCTGTCTGTCGGAAGCACCCGTTTTAAGCTGTCCAGATTTTACCGTACCGTTCACTCTGCAGACCGATGCCTCCGAATATGGTTTGGGAATAGCCCTTACCCAACAGAAAGATGGCCAAGAGCACGTGGTAGCGTATGCAAGTCGCACCCTGAGTCCTACCGAGAAAAACTACTCCGTCACCGAGAAAGAGTGTCTTGCCATTGTCTGGGGGATTGAAAAGATGCGTCCTTATTTAGAGGGCTACCATTTCACGGTTGTTACCGATCATCAATCCCTTAGATGGCTGCATTCCATATCTAGTCCGTCCAGACGTTTAGCAAGGTGCAGTATTTCTCTGCAGCAGTACGATTTCGAAATACAATACCGTAAAGGGGCTTTAAATCGTGTAGCCGATGCCTTGTCCAGAAATCCGCTACCAATGACTTCCGAAACCGATCCACCGTCTGCACTCTGTCTGACCGATGTGACCGCCGAATGTTCGTGGTACCGGAACAGGAAAGAAGAGGTCCTGAAGGATCCAGAGAAGTTTCCGGACTACTGCATAAAGGAAGACCGTCTATACCGTCATTTCTGGGACATCAACGATTTCAGGGAACCAGAAATGTCCGATCCATGGAAACTGTGCATAGCAAAACCCGACCGAACCCGAATCCTTCGAGAAAACCATGATGCTCCAAACGCCGGACATCTAGGGATTGCTAAAACCATCACCCGGATTGCAAAGTTGTACTATTGGCCAGGAATGTTCAGAGACATCACCAAGTACGTAAGGAGATGTCTGCAATGTCAAAAGTACAAACCATCTCAACAAAAGCTCCCAGGGAAGATGCAACCGTCAGCAAACCGGCAACCATGGCAAACAGTTAGTTCCGATATAATTGGACCGTTACCCCGAAGTAAGAAAGGTAACTGTTACATCATTATGTTTCAAGACCGATTCACTAAATGGGTACAGTGTAAACCGTTGAGGAATGCTACGGCCAGTAGCATAAGTACGGCCTTTTATGAAGAGATATTGACAATATTTGGATGTCCCCGTACCGTTCTGACCGACAATGGAACTCAGTATGACAGTAAACTGTTCAAGGATATGCTGAGGGGATTAGGAATCCGACACCGTTTCACTCCGCCGTATACACCGCAAGCGAATCCAGTAGAACGAGCCAACCGCACCCTGAAAACAATGATTGCGCAATATTGCGAAGCGGATCACCGAGACTGGGATATAAGGTTGCCGGACTTGAAGTTCGCAATGAATAACTCGAGACACGACTCGACTGGATTCACACCTGCCTTCCTAAATTTTGGGAGAGAACCCGAGACACCGAAATTCTTCCGAAGAGAGGTGGAAAATGATACCGAGAAAAGTCCGGAAGAAGACGCCGGACTGGACGACCCTACCGAAAAGCCGAAGCCGCATCTCTTGCAAGTCGAGAAACTGCAAGAGTGCTTCGACCTAGTCCGTCTGAACCTGTCCCGAGCGTTTACCAGTCAAAGGTCGAACTATAATCTGCGCCGTAGAGACTGGAAGTGCACTATCGGAGACAAGGTTATGAAAAAGGAACATACGTTATCCTCTGCCGTTGATCACGTCGCCGCGAAACTCGCTCCGAAATATTCCGGGCCGTATGAGGTCGTACGAGTCATTTCGCCGGTTATCTATGACTTGCGCGACGAGAAAGGAAAGCGGTGTAACCGGATACATATAAAAGATTTAAAACCCGCCAATCAGTAAAAGTTTTTGGTTTTCTCATAGAATGGACGACCATCACCAACCACCGCCGTTGATCCCGCTAAGCCCCGAACCGCACTGGAAGTAGCCGGACGCTGCTCCAGGACGTATCGCCGGCAGTCATCCCGTGGAAGAGGACCGTTGAATCCAGACCGCTCAACCCGAAGCCGACGCTCCAGGATGTGAGACCGCTAGTCAGGAACCCCGTTATTGGGTTTACTCACTTTTTGTATATATATATGGATATCAATATTGCTTAAAAAAAAAAAGTAATGGCGAAAGTTGCACTTTCGTCCATTAATTTTTTTTTTCCGAAGAAAGGGGGGTGTGTAACGAGTTATTTTTTTTTTGGTACCGAATTGAGGTTTACTTCTTTTATTTTCTTTTTAACTAACGTTTTATTTGTGTTTCACATAACTCGTTACATACATTCCGATTCCTTTTCTGTAACCGTAGTGGTTTCTTATTTTTTTTGTATCTAGTTTTTTTATTAGTCCGGAGGTACGCAAATTCGAATTCTACCATAAAACTTTAGTCGTTTCCGATGTTCAAATTTTTTTAAAACCGTAGGGACATTCGGTATATATGAAGTTTAATTAATTCAGAAAGACAATTAGTATATATGAAACTTTTTGCTGAAAAATAAAATTTAACAACCGATAGTGCCGAAATGGGAGGATAGTGCCGAAATGGGAGTAGGAACGAGGATATAAATTTGGAAACAATTTGATAGAACGGTCTCTGATCTGTGCTTCTTAAAACCGAGAAATTAAAAGTTAAGTTGTCAAGTGCCCGTAAGCAGTTTACCGTTTGTGCGACTCCGGACTGTGAGAAATAGTTTTGAAGGTAATATAGTTTTGATAATAATACTATACGAAGACTTTCCGTACCGCCGACTGATATTCCGTAAATATTTTATTGTTTTGATTTTTCTTTTAACAACCAGGGTTTTTTTTATGCATAGAGATAAAATTATTTTGTGATTATTTCTGGTTACAAAATTAAGATTGTTAGTTGAAATAAATATACAGTTTCCGATACGAGTATATTCGCAAACTTTCCGTAACGCCGATTTAATATTAAGTTTTGTAGATATTTTCTTGGAAAATTTTAACTACTAGTTTTTATACCGAGGTATGTTGAGTGACAAGGTTTTTTTATTGTTTCTTTCTTTATTTTAAATAAAGATTTGTAGTTGAAGTATAGTTGGTTTTAATTTTTTCTGTATTACAGCGTTTAACATTAATTAGTAATTGATTGAATTATTATAATCCGGCTCTCTGGTGGCTTTATGATTTTAGTTGCTGCAGTTTTTATACATAGGTAATTAAAACTGGTATGGTTAGTGATATATTTTAACTTTATTCTGGCCTTGATATTTTTACTCTGTGTGTCGATAATTAGGTACCTTTTAAACTCGTGAAATTTATTCCGGGAATAGTAGTTTATAATTTTTTTTTTCTTTCGTATTTCTTTTAAATCCAAAGGTTATATCGAACTTGGAAGAGGCTAAGCCATAACTTGTTTGATTTACCGGCAGATTTAAACCGTTCTTTCGCCGCCTCGTGGTCCAATAGTTTTTTTTTTGTTATCTAAAAACTAGTTACCGGTATTTATTTTAAATCCAAAGGGTTTATCGAACTTGGAAGAGGCTAAGCCATAACTTGTTTGATTTACCGGCAGATTTAAACCGTTCTTTCGCCGTCCCGTGGTTCAATAGTTTTTTTTTGTTATCCAAAAACTAGTTATCTGTATTTATTTTAAATCCAAAGGGTTTATCGAACTTGGAAGAGGCTAAGCCATAACTTGTTCGATTTACCGGCAGATTTAAAACGTTATTTCGCCGTTTCGTGGTCCAATAGGTTTTTTTATTGTCCCAAAGATTAGTTTCTGTATTTCTTTCAAATCCAAAGGGTTTATCGAACTTGGAAGAGGCTAAGCCATAACTTGTTCAATTACTCAGCAGATTTGTACCGTATTTGATAACTTGACCGGCTGTGACCGTTACGTCCGTTACTTTAGTTTTCCCGATATTTTGACTGTCATTATAGATATATAAACCAAATAGACCACAGAGTATTAATAAACCGAAGACTTTCCGTAACTCAATACTTGGAGTACCGATATTGGGCTCGTCCGAGTTGTATAGAATTAGTTAAAGTAAATTCAACCAGACCCCTGGAATTCGCCGTAACCTCCATCTGAGGCTATCCGGAACTCTTGACTCTAAGGGTCAAGGGGCCGTGGAGCAAACCACGTTAAAAATCTGGCGCCCGAGCTTTAAACCGTAAATTAGCATCAAGGGTGACCATAGTGACGTGTAGAAGGTAGTGAACGCGTTACACCGCTCGACTTAAAAGTTAATAATTTTGGGCTTATAACATCCTGACAAAATAAATAAACTCATGTAAAATGTAAAGAAAGATCTCAACTTTTAGATAGAAATACTTTCAAATTTAAAAAAGTAGATTTTCTGACTGTAATATCAGTTTACTATAATTTAATACTTATCCCAGCGAAAATTCCTTTTGGATTTAGCATTGCAAATGAGCATAAAACATTATTATTACTTTAAAAGCAAAGCCATCAATATTTAGAATTTTAAACGAATGCTTCTTAAAAATCTGATTTTTTGGATGCTTAATTTTACTTGTTTTTTTTAGACTTCATTCAATTATATCTTTTTTCGAAATTAATATAATTTGATTAAACTTCACCACTAAACACTTTGAAGCATCTACTTTCGAAACTACTATACGGTTTTTCTATAAATATCAATTTTTTTCAAATAATAGACAATTATTTACAATAAATACTTAAATCAGAGGTCTTTCAGCAAACCTTTTATAACTTTTTATACTGTTTATGATGTTATCTACACATTTGTGAACTTTATAATGAACCTATTTAGAAGTGATCGCGATACAAAAGAACACACCTATGGCTCAGGTAAGAAAGAGAAGGGAGCACAAATAAAGGTGAAAAAGCAGGTGAGAGAGCGGCTTAAGAAAAAATAATATTTAGTATTTGTAGATACCCCATTTTAGAATATATTTCATATGAAAATTTTTTTTCTAAATGTCATTGTTTATTTACTGTCGAAAAATTAAAAACATGAAAATTGATGATGTTCAAAAATACTACTAGGGAAATTTCGTATATTTTAAAAACCAATGCAGATCCAAAAAAATTGTTCAGACAAATTTTGCAGATAAATGTAGTAGCTACAATTTTTGATTTGAACATTTTTCTGTGTTTCCATTATTTAAACAATTAGAATGAAAAAACAAAAACAAAAATTTCACTCGACGGAAAATCGCATGCCTAGCATCGTAAAGTTTTTCTCATGTTAATCATAACCCTTTTATATACTCAATTTTGAATTTTCAAATTTTTGTGTTTTTTTTGCGGCATTTTACGGATATTTTGTGTACTGTTACTAGGCTATTGATATAATGTTTCGAAATTTGGTATGAGGTGATTACACAACTCTGCAACAAAATTTTCGTTCTTTATCCTAACGTTTATACTAGATTTTTCCGCTTAATTGTTCACAAAAACGAAAATAAAATACCGTTTTTTGATATAAAGTTTGCTTTTGTGGTAGTTATAGTAATAATACTCGTTTTTCTATTTTTCTATAAATTTTAATTAATTTTAATACTTTCAAAAAAACCGCGCTATGAGAGTGGGGTGTTTACGTTTACACAGTGCCACTAGATTGCACTCGAGTCATAAACAACGATCAGGTGTTTTGTACAAGCCTAGAAAAACTTAAAATGTCACGAAAGTGTAAACACGATGCTGATGCATTTTGTTTCATATGTGGAAAATTCACTAAAGTTCTCCTAAACACAAAAGTAAACTGTTTCATGCCATGTATTTTTTTTTCGTCTAATTACGATCTAAAATATCGAAATTTTATGCTTTGCAGTCAAACTCAAATTTGGTGTTATCAATAGTGCCGAATTTAAAAATAATATTTGAAAATGTTACCAGCTGCCTAAAATTTTTCTGGTAAATATTTCCGCTTATAATATTTGTCAAAGTAAAGTGTTTCCAATTTTAGAATATATTATATGGTTATGGTAGAGTTTGTTTAACCGTCCTTTGCCGTTAGGTCATACAAGTCCAGCTTTATGACGTGAAATGGATGAGACTGAAGTGTGACGTCATTAACGTATCTCTTAGCTAGTGTCGATGAAAATTTTATTTGTTACTTTTGACAGTTCAGTTGTCATATTTTGATTTGTTCAGTATTATTGGTCATTTTCGCCTTTTTCAATTAATTTATCATTGGAATGCCGCTTTTACCGTTAAATGCAGTTTACAATGTAAGTATCTACCTATATTCGTTCCTTTTTCCTGTTTTTATTGGGAGTTTTTTTCAGAAAGAAATTTATTTATTGCCTGTTTTCTCCCATACATGTGTTTTTTTGCATTTCTCAGGAATACTTACGAAATTGTTTCTCACAATGACACAGGCAATAATTATTATACAAAAATATGAGCATATAGATATTCTATCCAATTTTACATAACCTTTGGGTTCACCCCAAAAATATAATCGTATAATACATTTTTAATATATATTATAGGTCCGTGATTTTTCAAATTCAGTAAAAAATCATGCTCAGGGGCGTTAAACATGCTCAAGCTAGAAATTTGAAACAAATCAGTTAAAAAAAAACGGAGATTTCAAGTTAAAACTAAATTATGTAAAAAAGTACGCAACGCATAAATCAAAATACAATTTTTGTCATTACTAATTTATTCATACAAACACACCTTAACATAATATAATATGTCATTAATTATAATTTTGAGGTTAAGTGTAAAATAACATTCAACTAATATAAGACAAACGTAAAACAGCAGAATACGTCATCGATTATGACGTAACGGTAAAGGATGGTTAAACAAACTCTACTCGGTTGTTTTTAAATGCATTTTCAAGACGCCAACCTTCTATAGGTTATTCTTTATTTCATCATTGGATAGTTGGTAGACTTCAATTATATGGATATTATATGGGATACAAAATACATACCTATAATAAACACGCTCGCAAGCATGTGAATGAAATTGATTAAAAATTTGTTTCTACTTGGAAACTGATATGGAGAATTATATTTAGGTATTGAAAAGTTTGCTATGGTATATTTATAAATGCGACGGAACAATGAATCAATCATTAGTTGGCCAAATTCCACAAGCGTACTTAATATGAGTTTAAGAATGAATGGTTCCGATTTAAGAAGTGTTCTTTATAAAGAACTTCACATCTATGCATTTTTAGTTACGTCGAAATGAAATTTCAAATTGCGTGTTTTAATAAAAAAAATATTAGATCCTCTAGTCTAGAGTAATAATTAAAAATACATTGCGTTTTTTGTTATACAAAAAATCCAAAAGTGTTTCTCATACTACAGTTCAGTTCAAGTTTTACTTTGTTATAATTCACCGTATACCTTTTATGATACCTACTGCATTATGTCTGACCTTCAATTAATCCGAAAAACTGTTAATGTTGTGTTCGGAAGAGTCGAGTTGTCTTACATTATTGACAAACAATAACACTAAATCTTAAAAAAATAACAAATTCTACCATTATAATATTATAGTAATTGGCACAAGTATTGATTTGTTAACCTGTAATGTTCCTTGCCCTCACAATTAATGATTAACTTATTCTGGAAAAGTTGAATTGAATGGGAGACAACCCGACCATTGTGATAAGGCTTGTAGGAGGTAGGTACCCTAACCTTTTTGAAGTCAGCTCGGTTCAGTACCTCTGTGAGTAGTAATCTATCTGTGGGTAATAATGGAGTACGAGCAAGGATCTTATTCCATTCAGGGTTAAAACAACCGTTGCCAACAAATAGTTGGCGTAAATCAGAGCTTAATGATTGGCTTAATTAAAAAAATACATAATTTCCTAATGATGCATTAAAATCGGAACTTTATTCAATTGTGAAGTTGCACAACGACATATTTAAATTATATGTGGTAGACTAAATGGCAACTTTACGTGGCATATTGGCGCTCCGACTGCCCCCGCACCACTGTGAACCATTGGGTGCAAATAAAAGGGGCAGTTGCGCGAAAAAATACATCGTTTAAGCTAAATAAATAAAACTATTGTTTAAACGTGCCGTATGTGACGTGAAAAGCGACAGCTCGAAGAAATGCATAGAGCATCTCCTAAAAGAAGAATCGTCTATGTGAAAGATTGACAGTATTTGTGATGAGCTCACTCTGAGTCTGACGCAGATTAACCCTTTCAGCACTATATTAAGATAGTATTATTGCATAAGCAACTTATTTAAATGTTATTTTTTTTTCACTATTGTTACTCATTGTCAATGCTACTTGCCTTATAACATAATCATTTTCAAACTTAACTTGGTTTTAAGCATTTTTTGTACTATTATACTGAACCAATGCGTCATTCATACCAATGTTTTTTTCTAAATACTTCGTTTATATTTCAGTTTATCTATGGCTCAATACAAGTATAATTTCTTATATTAAATTAACATAAAAATTAGGCATACTCCGTTATTTGCATAAAATGAGCCAAAAGGGCAACAATCATATAATTTGGAATTATCTAATTCAGAATTATTCAAAATGTTTAAGACATTTATTTCATTATCAGCCCCTGTCACTATCTACCGTTATAACTTAATTTTTAATCTCTTTACACTAGAAAAGACCGTAAACTCGCTCAGATACAAAGTGAAGCTTTCTGCCTGACACAAAAATAAAAAAAAATGTTTACGATAATTTACTATTCACGAATATTTTATTATTACTTGAATAGTTCGTCTTGTATTGGTTTTGCAAGGGACGCAAAGATTTATTACACTGCCGCATTTATGAATGAACTTCACTATAAGTGAGACCACTTTGAGAAGGTATCAGACTGGCACTTGAAATGTCCCTCGATCATTTTTAATATCCCTCATCAGCTAGTCATTTTTTAAACGAGATCGTGCGTATTTATCCTTATTGAAGGAGACTATATGTTATAAATAAAGATATTAATCAAAATATTATTTATAAAATTATAATAATAAGTAATAATTAATAATCCTACCATACGCGTATACCTAGGTATTTCCTCAAAACCGATCTCGTGTGCTGTACCGTGGCGTCGCTCCAATTAAAACACGTTGGCTACTTTAACTGACGTTATAGACGTTTGAGGTTAATATTTTCAACAAATTCCTAGATATTCGATATTGCATGATAAAAGAGGTTTAAAATTCTATATGAATAAATTAATCCCTCACTGATGCAAGATGCCTATTAGATTTCTGAAGGTTTATAACCGTTAGTATTTTTCCTAGAATTAAGAAGCTTGATTGAAAAATAAACACTCCATTGCTATTTACATTACTCATCCGAACTTCAGTTACGTTTGCAGACGGTTAATAATGGTAATCATTTAAAAATGTTCACCCATCCCCCGACAAATACAAAAAATTTACCATTCCCTACATTTTTAAAACAATGATTATGATGTAATATTCATTCCAGTCAAGTGACCTTTGTTTTATACGAATGTATTTCCATTTTCATCCCGCCAAGATTTATATTTAAAAAATATTATTTATACCAAATTATATTCACTGGTAAAAAAAGCTTACCTAGCAGAGGCACTGTTATGGAAGTAGGTGGAATTATTTCCACTAGTAGTAAAAAGAAGACAGTGAGGGACAACAAAATAGAAATAGATAAAGATACTTTCTCTCCAGAATCTGACGGTAAGTAAAATACCAAAATGGAAAGAAAAGATATTCCAACGCACGGAATGATCAAATTTACAGTGTAGAATAGAGTTTTCCGTCTCAAGGTTATATAAAAAATGATGTCGGGGTAGGATTCTTCACAGCAGCTGTAGTACTTTTCATTTCGTACTGCTGGTACCTGAAACAACATTACGATATTAGAACAAATGCATCCGTTAATGATGTAGCAGGAAGCACTGGAATAGGTTATCAAAACTTTAAAAACTTGCATCTACTTCAATATATTACCTACAACAACTGAATATTAGTAGTCATTATGGCTCTGGGATCTCACCTCTACCTAGGGAAGCTATAAAAGCTAGTAAAAGAAAAAAAGGTCACTCAGGAATGGAGGTGAACTGGTACCCTTACAAAAAAGGGACAGAAGACACTTTGTGAAACTGTTCTGCTTCTGTTGATTTAAGATATTCAAGATCGATTATATAATTATTTATTGAGGTTTCTTTATCATGTTGCCAACAAAAGCTCTGTATGCGATATTACAAGTTATTATATTTTTGTAACAAAGCCTTTTGTTTTGTGTTTATCAGCTACATGAATATCAATATAAAAAGCTATAGTTACTCAGGGATGTAATCTGTCGGCGCTGCATCTCATATAGTATGGTGATGCAATATAATATGAATGATACTCGTATTTATCATAACTGGGGGTTTAAAATCCACTATCGTATGTAGTTGAAGAAAATAATCCCGACTTCAAACCTTGATATCAATAATTAAAATTATTTTTTCTTCTGTTTAATATACAAGTGAAAAAAACGAAAATGATACCACGTTATTTTGTATCACGGATACTCGAACGTACCTTCATTATGTCCCATTCTACTGATATGTAATAATCCTGTAGGTCGATTCCGACGTCGATTTTATTGGAGTCCTGAACTTGCTTAAGATGCCTCAAGTCAACCTACAAAGCACATAATTAATTACCACACATTCACAGATAACTCATTTTTCTTTTAGTCGTAGACAGGTACATTGCGGTTATTGCCTTAAGAAATTTGTCCTGTGCATTTAGCCCTGCGGGTATTAGCCAGAGAAAATATAAGTATATAGAACCGCGGTTGGTCGTTTCCAGAGTTGTATTCCAATTTAAAAATAAAATGTTTCGGACTACGGAAAAAATTAATTTATTGTGAAACATACTGTCGTAGCCCAAGAGAACCCCCTTTTAGGCTACATCCGTCTCAAAGCGAAGTCGTATATATTTTGCTAAAATAATAGTAGTATGTCATAGACAATTCTTGTAGAGATTACCTCATTTAAGAATAATTAACTTACAAAATGTGTACTTTAAAAGCTTTTTGTGTATAATTTTTCCCAATCCCCTAGTAGTTTCATCCGAATTTGTCGTTTAATTCACTGCGAGAGATAAAATATTTTTTTCTTATTGTGCTATGATCCTTGTGCTCTACAAATTTCATTAGTTTACTCAGTGTAGCTGTGCAAGATAAAAATGTACAACTTACGAATATAGTTAATTTAAATGGATAATTGTTTCTCATACCGATAATTTACTAAAAAACTTTTTCCAATCTTGGGTTTGGAAATAAAAGGAATATTTCACGATTTCCTTGAAGCAGAAATGAAATTGGGAAGCAAATCCTTGCCAAATCACGTTTTATACTTTTAACAATATACTTTTTATACCTCTCCTAGTAACTCATAAACGTGTCAGAGTTGTATTATTGCCATATCTAGTGATTCTAGTGAATATTTTAAATGAAGTATACATTTTTATTTGCTGTTGCGACGGAAAACAATCAAATGTTTATAGGAAAGCTTTTATATAGATATTTCTAACAAATTCTGGGCAATGTACAGGAATGAGAAATTATATTTTATTACTAGCAGCATTTGTATTTCTTTAATATCCATTACATAAACATTACATACATTACATAACATAAAATAAATTTATTATGCAATTATAAAAAAAAATATATACAACGCTTCTGCACACATAAGCCTCATACAGACACACACACCCAAATGATTGAAAAAAAAACATTTATTTATGAAAAAGTACAAGGTGTGTAGTGTTACGTTTGAAACTGCTACAATAACGAACTATTTTATTTAAATTTTATTACGTAGAAAAATAAAGTAAAACTGCATCAGTGTCCACAGAATTCCTGGAAGTCCATGAACACATCTGCAACTCTTATCTCTCATAAATTAATATATTGTGAGAATACATAATGAAGGTGGATTTCCACAGATCCGTCATCCGACGATACGATCATCCAAAAGTTTGGTGATTGGTGGAAAAATTCAAAAGCTGCCAAATATTTATCCGAAAGTTTTAACCTACGTCAGGGCTCATCAGAACCCTACACAGAGAAGGATTTAACACCATAGGATATGCAGACGACCTGGTAATTCTATCCCAAGGTAAATACAACAGTACAACCAGAGACCGACTCCAGATGGCTTTAAATGTAGTAACAGGCTGAACTGAGAAAGAAGGGCTACGCATAAGTCCCTCAAAAACACAGATAATTGCGTTCACCAGAAGAAGGAAAAGGGAAGGACTTGGCCCTCTGACGCTTCATGGTGAACCGATACGATTTTCGGGTGAAGTAAAATATCTTGGGGTTATCCTATACCCAGGTTTAACTTGGAACCGACACATTCAGCACGTGATCAAGAAGGCAGAGGCAACCTTCATGGTTGCCAGACGCACTTACGGCACTAAATGGGGACTTAGACCAAGCATACCAAGCACACTGGTTGTACAAAGTGGTTGTTATCCCCAGGATAACATATGCATCTCTGGTCTGGTGACCAAAGATTAGACAAACCTCTGCGATGCTAAAACTAAGCAAGGTCCAAAGACTTGCATGCATAGGCATTATAAGGGCAATGGGGACTACTCCTACAGCGGCGCTGGAAATAATGCTAGACCTTCCTCCGCTACATTGTGTCATAATGTGCGAAGCGCAGCTCTAACCCGACTGGAAAAAAGATCAGACGTGACACATGGGAGGGGACACACAGAAATAAGGCACGTGGATGACGACATCTTTAAAATGCCAACAGACCACATGACCGCCAGATATATATTTCGTAAGAACTTCGAGATTGTCATCAAAGATCAAAAGGAGCTTGAGGAAGAGGACGCACCACCACTCAGCAAAGCGAATGAACTGATCTGGTATACAGACGGATCAAGGAATGAGCTCGGCACCGGAGCGGGTATATACAGCAGGTCGAACAAATATGAAGGAATCGTCTCGCTTGGTAAATATGCCTCGGTATTTCAAGGTTTATGCAATACTTGCATGTGCAAGGGCAAATAACATGAGAGCCTACAACAACAGGATCTACAGTGACAGTCAAGCTGCCCTTAAAGCAATTCAGAGCTCTAAGGTAACATCTCGGCTGGTATGAGAATGCGACGAAGAACTTAGAAGACTGGCGACTCGGAACAGTGTAACACTGGAGTGGGTCCCAGGTCACAAAGGAATCGCTAGCAATGAAAAAGCGGACAAACTTGCAAGAGCAGGATCGTCAACACTGATAAACGGACCCGAACCATCTGTGGGCATCCCCAGATGCTCCACTAGGTCATAGTTAAAAGGGTGGGTGAAAGAACAACACAAAAAACACTGGAAGAATACGCCCACGCAAACACATGGGAAGAAATTCATAAAAGAACCATCAGAAAAAGTAGCGAAAGAGCTGCTCTCAATGAGCAGGAACAAACTACGCACCATAACGGGGCTTCTTACGGGACACTATCTCACAAAAAAGCACCTGAACAAAATAGGGCTGTATAACGGAGACCTTACATGCAGAAGATGCAAAAAGGACACCGAAACAGCTCTGCACAGGAGGCAAAAACTATATAGAAGACCCCAAATAACTCCAGAAGACTTCTACAACCAACCAGTTAAGCTAATACAGGGAAAGGATTGGCTGAATAGGCTGTAGTCAGAACATTAGGAGAATCCACAATAAGCCCAAGAGGCTGAGGTGGTGCCGGCGAAGGGACACGGCTCCTTTAAAAAAAAAACCTACGTCCGGGAAAAAGTAAATGTTCAACTTTTATCCTTCATCGGATCTGATTCAACCTAACTTTTTCACGATGGAATTCTGGAATATTTCAGAATGAATAATAATAATTATAATAAAAGACTATTAAAAGCAACAGTTTGCCGTTTTAAATTTGCAATTGTGTTTAAAAGTGATTTGTTACTATTTTTGTTACTAAAACGTACGATTGTTTCCAAGCAATCTAAATTGGTATTTTCATTCAATCGATACGACTAACAATCGGACATCGGATGACGGATCTGCGGATCTGTGTCTTAACTCCTCCTCTCTTGGAGATAAATTCAGGTGGTACCAGGAGAATTTCGGGAACATTCTTCAGGTGGAACTTTTCTTTGGAGTTTTTTCTTACAATTGTAGAACAGGCCTATTGCAATGCAAATACTAAGGCAAATGTAAAGTACTATGAAAATTAACTGGATTTTCAAAAAAAATTATTAAATTTTCTTTATGAATTTCAGTGGTTTAATTTGAATTATCGAGTTTTCCAGAGATGGTAATGAAAAGTCTAGTTTTGGTAACTGAAAGTCATTGAACTCGAGTTTGGAATGTTTGAATTTTAAAGACTTTAATTTGTACGTAGCAAAATTTATTCAGTTCTAGCAACAGAGTACCTTTTTAATAAAATAGCGTCTTTGGATTTGCCGCATATCACTACGACAGGTTGTGGTTTTGGAAAAATGATTATCCATTTGTTGTCTTCGATCTTTTGAAATTTATCTTCGCTTATTTCCACAGGGACGGTTTGGCACATTGTTAAATTCGGCATGAACTTATTCATGCGCACTTCACATAGTGTGTTTTCTTGTATTAGTTTCGGATGTTCCTCATGGCAACATTTTTCGTCGATTGTGATATAATTCTGCTCATTTAGGAGTAGATACTTGGAAATTGGGATAATTACTTTAATGGAATTTATTTGTGGTGTTGGTAAAGGATATAGGTGGTAGTAATAATAATTTTTGCATTCTACTGTAGGAATATCAAGCATTGAAATGATTCGGTTATCTTTGCTAAAACATTTATTCATTATTTTCTCATAAAGCAAAATGTTTCCTAAATTGAATTAAACGATTACTGATTGATTTTATTACATCTAATAGATTTTTGGGCTTAATAATTGAATTATGGAATGGATTAATTTTTTGAGAATGTGATTGCTATTTTTAATGACTCTAACATGTCATATTGCTTGTAATGCAATGGTGATTTCTGGAATTATTGGTTATGTATAGATTTCTTTAATTAAATTATCTCTTATCTGTAGAGTACGGAGAGTGAGTTAGGCCCACAGCACTTAGGCCACACGTGACCCATTGTACATCCTCCCGAAGAGTTGTCTTCCTAGGTCATCGTCCATCCTGTCCTTTCCAGGAAGGTGGACAGGTTACTAGGAGACATCTCCTTTATATCGGCAGGTGTAGGCCAAGACTCACCGAACACACACTCTCTTATTGTCGATAACTCCGGACACTCGCATAAGACATGCCTGACAGATTCATCTTCCTGTTCACACATCCTGCATAGAGGTGTGTTCACTAGCCCCATTGTATGGAGGTGTTTCCTTAATTGACAGTGGCAGAAATCCTACCGTTAAACGTAGGGTTTTCCTGGTCATCGCCAAATGTTTTTTCGACTCCAGCTTCCCAGGGTCGCTCAGGGTGATCCTGGCAAGACTGCATCCCTTGCTTTCATCCCATCTCCTTGAAGATTGAGCATGGGTGTAACGTTTAGCTAGTTCAGCAATTGTCGAATTCGTCAGGCCGTTGGTGTCACCGGGTCCAAGAATTCTTAGTCCAGCCGCTTCCTTGACTAAAGAGTCAGCAATGCGGTTCCTTTTCTGGTTAGTTCCTTTGTGGCAATTGAAATACCAGCCAGTTCTGTTTGAACCACGCTGGTGTTTTTTCCCATTCCCCACGTAATCCTTAGGCTTAGTGATCTGGAGTGGACTCCAAATCCTAAGCCTTCTTTGGTTTTTGAGCCGCCTGTATATATGCGTACTGCAGCATCTGACCCAATAAACATTTTCGTTTATATAATAGTAACCGTAAAGTTACCATCACTATTTTATAAAACTGCAATTTATACAGTGCTAGTCAAAAGTCCCCTCCCCCCCTCGTATCTTTTGAACGGCTACACTTACATTAATAAAATTTGGAGGAAGGCATTGAGATTGGCTACATAGCCATATTGATTTTGTTTGGGTTTAAACTAGTTTTGACGGATAAATTAAATAAATACCAGTTATTATTTCACATTTAAATATTGAAGATTTTTCAGTCCGCCTCTGGTTAGTTGTCAAAAAAATTTACGTTTTTAATTTAATAGTATTTGTTGCTTTGCCAAGTTTTTCTAAATAGCTTAAATATTTGATTTTATTATTGTTAAGAGTTAAGAGTTCACATAGGCAAAATGGTACGTACTCAAGCCGACAAAGTAGCAGCTATCTCAATAATTGCTGAATCTGGAAAGAATCCCCATGAAGCGGAACGTTTATTTAATGAGAGATACCCAGATTGCCCTATCTCGAGAACTTATTTGAGGGAGCTTCTTTACAAGTTTGAAGCAACAGGTAGTGTTCAAGATGAGAAACGATCTGGTCGACCAACGTTTAGTGATAATAAAAAAATTGATATAGTTGCTGAGATGGTAGTAAACCCTACTTCCTCTTCAACTAAAGTTGCGTCTATCTGTGAAGTAAGTAAAAGTACAGTACAGCGAGTGTTGGCTAAAAATAAATTTCATCCATACAAGTTAAAAATGGTGCACCACCTTTCGGATGACGACCCCGACAGAAGACTCGAATTCTGTGAATGTATGACAAATAAAATTAGTCAAAACCCACATTACACAAAAACAATTTGTTTTAGTGACGAAAGTACTTTTTGCCTCAATGGAAATGGTGAATACACAAAATGTAAGGTATTGGAGTGACACAAATCCTAACACCTTTCGTGAACAACATACCCAATTTCCAGAAAAAGTCAATGTTTGGGCAGGTATTTTGGGAAACCACATAGTTGGCCATGTTTTCCTAGATTCAAATTTAAGCGGTGAAGTGTTTCTGGAGATGTTACAAAATGCAATTGAGCCGTTAATCCTTGAAATTCTGGAAGATAATCCAGATAAATTCGGCCATCTGGGAATAACATTTCAACAAGATGGTGCTCCTGCACATTATTATGATGCAGTAAGACGTTATCTGGATGAAGAATATCGAGGTAGATGGATCAGCCGGCGAGGTCCAGTGGAATGGCCCCCTCGGTCACCAGATCTGACACCATTAGATTTTTTCCTATGGGGGTACTTGAAATCCAAGGTTTATACTACGGCACCAGATGGCATTGGCGTTTTGAAAGAAAGAATTATTGAAGAATGCATTGCAATTTCAACTGACACATTCGAACGAGTACAAGAGTTTACTAATAGGATGTATTACTGTCAGGAAGTAGACGGAGCACATTTCGAACACTTGCCATAAGAATCCATTGTTGATATTTGATTAATTAAATTTAAAAAAATAATTTCAATAATTTTGGTATTTATTTAATTTATCCGTCAAAATTAGTTTAAACCCAAACAAAATTAATATGGGTATGTAGCCAATGTCAATGCCTTTCAAACAAGATATCACTTGCCATAAAATCCTATTTAAAATGATTGGCCAGAGTGGCACTGTGACGTCCTCTATTACTATTACGTCACCTGTTACCATTCGTAGAGAAGTTAACAATACTTTATTTTCACATTCCAAATTTTATTAATGTAAGTGTAGCCGTTCAAAAGATACGAGGGGTGGAGGGGACTTTTGAGTAGCACTGTATAAGCTAAGCATAGAAATATTTCTGTAAATCTTATAAACCCTTTACAACACTTGAATGGATCAATT
The DNA here is from genome assembly GCA_949126875.1 of Lochmaea capreae. Lineage (NCBI taxonomy): Eukaryota > Metazoa > Arthropoda > Insecta > Coleoptera > Chrysomelidae > Lochmaea > Lochmaea capreae. The sequence goes on from OX421396.1 coordinate 10,524,078, forward strand.
CATAAGAGTTGCGATCACCTTTATTTAGTAACGTTATAAAACCCAGTTTATAACTAAAACCAACGGAAATATTTCCCGTACCTTCATAAAACTTCATCTAGGAAGAGGATGTAATGATTTAGTTTTATTACTGACCGCCTGCCTACGCCTATCTCACTCTCCTGGCGAGCCTGACGTCTGCACGCCCATTCCTGTCACCCTCTCTCACTATCACATCACATTATGGCCTCATGTGGACATTTCGTAGATGTAATCCCACATCTGATATATAAGCTAAATATTTCTGAATATTGAAAAATCGAAACCACCGGGACTCGAACCCGGGACCCCTCAGTTACAAGCCCTCACGCTAAGCCCTGCGCTACGGCGGTTCATACCTATCAATGTTCTGTTCTGTATTATAAGCTACCATTCAACCGCGTCTGTGTCTTACAGATCAGTACATATATTTTTATTTTATTTGAGTGTTTGTAGAACTCAAGCATTTATGCTATAGCATTATGCCGGTACAGCAAGAGCATTGCCCAGGAAAGCTAAAAGCCCGCATTGCACTTCGTTTGGTGGACCAACATGGTTATTTATTCACATAAACATATGCTTATCTTTTCTTTTTAAAACGAGAAAAAATTAAATTTGACACAAAAGCTTTCTCTATTGTGTGTACGTCTTTCATAAACATGCGGCACTTTGTCGCCACCCCGATCAACACATCCGCTGCACACCTGCACACTTTGTCGTCGGCTAGATAATTACCCACAATTTGTGCTTAGTTGTTTCAACTATCGTTACTAGTATTCTGTTTGTTTCTTAAACTCGTTTATCTCTATTGTTAACAATTTGAATTTAACTTGGAAGTTAATATGTTCTAAACAAAATACCTACTCTATGGTTTATGATATAAGCATAATCAAATTTCAACTAAAATTTAAAAATAATCAGATATATAAATAGATCATTTCAGCTATTCAGTTAGTCTGGTATGGAACATACACAATGTATACCTAATAACATTTCAATAGAATGTTATTAAACTATTTGATAAAAATCTGTTTTGAAAAGGGAGGCCAACTCTGGCAGTATAGTGATTAACAGTGTTTAATTTCGATCCCTCAAATAACGTTAATAATACGGTATAAAACCAAATTAATTTTTGGAAAAACAGTTTCGTGAATGTGCACAGTACATAAGGACAATCTCAAGGTATCTATAACCTGAAATTTCAATTCTTTTTTCTTGTTTATGCTACAATCAACAACTGAAGTACCAAATAGTCATGATAAAGAACGGGTTGTCTATCAACCTTTTCTGTGCATGCAGGACCGGCTTCAGAGACGTATGAAACACCGAATAAAGTAAAATCCAAACAAGAATGGATTGTGCAGATGCAGGGAATCCTGTCCATAAGGATTCTACTACTAGCCAACTTCCTATTCAAACTAACACCTACTCAGCAGCACTTAGCCAAAAGACAACACCTAAACATCCAGAAAAACAACAAGCTATAATATTCAATGCAATTGATAACATTGACTTTGCCGAATATATAATCGCACTCGGATCGTTAATAGGTCCCAAAAATCTATTATTTTGTTCAAGAATATCCAATAATAGAATATGCGTATATCTCTCCTCTAAGGACTTAGTCAACACATTCCTACAAAACCACGGTGGAATATCAATTAACAACCAACGTATATCAGCCAGACGTCTTATTACTCCTGCTGCTCGTCTAATATTATCGAACGTTTGTCCCTCTATACCCCATAAGACCCTTGAAGATAAATTGGTCCAATTAGGTTTAAAGCTATTATCCCCAATTAATTTCTTACGAATCAACATATCGGATCCACAATATTCCCATATCCTAAGCTTTCGCCGCCAAGTTTACATCTGCCCATCCATCGAAAATACTAAAATCCCCGAATCACTATTCATTACTTTCGACGATACTCCTTATAGAATATTCTTATCCTGTGACGATTCAACTTGCTTCCACTGTAAACAACCAGGCCATCTAGCATCTAACTGCAAACTTCCAAAGTCTAACCAAACATCTATACCCTCAGAACCGCAAAACTTAAACCAGCAGGAACCTGCTTCCACCCCTATGGATCAGCCAACTACATCTTCCTCACCGGCACCATTGAGTGATTTATCAACAAACAATCATAACACATCATCCAAACGTTCCATTAAAGAGATTTTAACTCCAGGGGAAGATCAAGACAAACCTGAACTAGAATTTAAAATTCCAGCTACCCACAATACTAAAAAAACTAGAAAAACAGCTAATGTCCAAACGACAAATACCTTAGAAGAACAAATTCTCCCCTTGAAAGAACATATTGAATCAAATCCCCTAAGTTACCCATTAACGTACAACGAAATTAAAGATTTTTTCGAAAACTCAAAAGGTTCAAGAGATATCCTGAGTATCGCTCGACAATACACTGAGGACATAGAAGGATTAATTAGTATGTTGCATAACATACAGCCACACCTACAGGATAAAAGTATGAAAAGCAGGAACACAAAACTTAAAAAAACCCTAATGAAACTTCTAGTTGCTAACCAAGATAACTCTTCGCTCATCTCAGACACCGACAGTGATATTTCATCTCAAGATACTTATTAGGATAGTCTTAAATAAAAAAAAACAATATTAACAGCATTCATACTCCAGTGGAATTTAAATGGGTTTAGACCCCAATCAGAAATGCTAAGACCACTAATTTCCAAGCATAATCCTATGATCATATGTTTACAAGAAACTAATTTCACAGAAAGTGCACAAGGATCGTTAAAAGACTACACGGGCTTTCATAATTTTAGAACAACAGCTAAAAGAGCAAGTGGTGGAGTTAGTACATTCGTACATAGATCACTGGAATCTACAGAAATAAAATTAGCATCAAATTTTGAGGTAAACATTATCCAGGTGGAATCTTACTGTAAACTGTATATCTGCAATATATACATTCCACCTAATAAAGATTTTTCAGAGTCAGATCTGAGCAGTATTATCAACCAAATTCCCAAGCCCAGAATTATAGTAGGAGACTTCAACAGCCACAATGTACTATGGGGATGCAAGTCTACTAATCCGAAAGGAATTGATGTTGAACATTTTATCGATAATAATAACCTTTTCCTACTGAATGATGGTAGCCACACACACTATGACTCTCGTGTAGCTGTTAGTAGTGCCATAGATCTAAGTATGTGTGATAGTTCCTTAAGTACAGACCTTTCTTTCAAAACCGAAGAGGATCTATTTGGAAGTGACCATAACCCAATTGTTATTCAAAACGATAAAAACGAAAAGAATCGAAATTTCACCCCAAATTGGAAAATAAAAAGCGCTAACTGGGATCATTATTCTACATACATCGAAAATCACATAGACGACTGCAGTTCAGAAGATAATATCGATAAAATAGTAAAATCCTTTACTGACCTAATCATAACTGCTGCTAACATCGCCATTGGTAAAACATCCCCACCAAAAAAATCCTCAGTTCCATGGTGGACTAGAGAATGCGCTGACTCAATAAAAGACTCTAAACATGCATTCAACCGCTACAAACGCCATCCAACGATAGAAAATTTTATTACATTTAAAGAAAAAAGAGCCAAAGCTAGATGGATAGTCAAAAAGTGCAAAAAAGAATCATGGACAAATTTTGTATCTTCTATCAGCAGCTCCACTCCTAGTAGTATCATGTGGGACAGAATAAGAATTAAAAGTTCTCGGTCCTCCAACAATCAAATAAACCATCTCGTACACGATAACAAAACAATAACTAGACCTGATGAAATGGCAAATGTACTAGCATCAGTATATGAAGAAAACTCCAGTAATGTTAACTACCCAGTTGATTTCAAATCCTGTAAAAAAGAACTAGAAAACGAAATCATTTCCTTCCAAACGAATAAAGATTGTAACTTTTTAAACGACTCCTTGAAGATGGGAGAATTCGAAGATGCTCTGAAGAGCTGTAGAAACTCGACCCCTGGGCCAGATGAAGTCCCTTTCGTTTTTATTAAGTATTTGCCAGAAAAGGCAAAGTATCACCTATTACAAATGTATAATAAGATTTACCTTCATAACTGTTTTCCACAGTCCTGGTCAAAAGCAACTGTCATTCCAATTTTTAAAAACAAAAAATCCAAAGCTGATCCCAACTCCTATCGCCCTATTGCTTTAACTTGCACCATGTGTAAATTAATGGAAAAAATAATTAATAACAGATTAATGTGGTTCCTTGAACAAAATAAATGTTTTTCCAATATTCAAAATGGCTTCAGAAAAAATAGAGCAACTTACGACAACCTTATTCAGCTGGAATCATATGTACACGAAAGTCTTGCTAATAAACAAATATGTGTAGCAACATTCTTTGATATAAGCAAGGCATACGATATGGTTTGGAAATATGGTATCCTCAAATGGTTTGCAGAAAAGGGACTTAGTGGAAATATATTCAACTTCATTTCAAACTTCCTAAAGGCCAGATATTTTAATGTTAAAGCAAACGGAATAATTTCGAGAGAATGTACTCAGAGCAATGGAACCCCCCAAGGTTCAATCCTAAGCGTCACATTATTTTTAGGAGCCATCAATGACATAGCTCTAAAAATAAAATCTCCTGTACACACCAGTGTGTATGCTGATGACCTAGTTATATACATGAGAAGTAAAAGTCTAAAAACGATTGAGCGCAATCTCCAAGAGGCTATATCCACAGTATTCAACGATCTATCAAACCGAACCGCAAAAAACAAAATGCATATTATTCAGACGTCGACACAAACTAGCTCTACAACCAAATCTATTTATCGACAATCAAAAAATCAAAGTCTGTGAAGAAATAAAATATTTGGGAATGACATTTGATAACCAACTAACCTGGAACCCCCATATTGAAAGCTTAAAAAAAATCCTGTTTATCTGGTATTAATCTGCTCCAAATGCTATCAAATATCAACTGGGGATGTGATCAAAAGGCACTACTACTTATATACAACAGTTTCGTGAGATCCCGAATAGACTATGGATCCATTGTGTATGCATCTGCTAGAAATCGTACTTTAAAGAAACTAGACGTCATTCAACTTACAGCGCTACGCTTAGCAACAGGGGCATATCGTACAAGCCCAAGAGAAAGCGCTATTGTCAACTCTGGAGAAATGCCCTTGAATCTAAGGAGAGAGATGTTAAGCCTCTCATATGCTGCAAATGTAATTTCGAGTGGAGACCACCCGTCCAAAAAATATGTTGTATCAGATAGATTCAATTCCCTTTATAGTAACCACCCCCACCTCCCAGTACCTTTCTATGAAAGAATACACAGAATCTGCCAAAAGCTTCATTTTTCTCTCCCAACAAAATTCTTTCCTACTTTCAATGATGTTCCCCCATGGCTATCCTTTGCACCTAATATCGATACCCGACTTACAAAGTTCAACAAACACGAAGTACCCACACAAGTTATCATAAACAGCTTCAGAGATGTTATTTCAAAATACCACGACCATAACATAATTTACACTGATGGGTCAAAGATGGAAAATGGAACTTCATGCGCTATTGTTACGAACTCCGAAACAATTGGACTAAGATTACCAGAAGCAGTCAGTATATATTCTGCAGAACTATATGCCATTTACAAGGCATTACATAATATATGCAGGGATCAGTCAAGTGGAAATTTCCTTTTGGTCACAGACTCACTCAGTGCAGCAGTAAGTTTAGGAAAACTATATCACACCAATGAACTCCTTGTCCAGATCAAGAAACAGATAGCTGAACTTAATAGCAATCATAAAACGGTATCTGTACTTTGGGTCCCATCACATACAGGAATATGCGGTAACGAAAACGCTGATAAGGCTGCCAAGCAAACTTCAGGAAATTTATCCCTACCATTTGCAGAAAATAGAATCACCAAATCAGATTTAAAGATCCTCATTTAAGAAAAAGTACATCTACAATGGCATAATATATGGTTTAGCTCAAATAGTAAATTGAGAAAAGTTAAGCGGAGTATAACACCTTGGAGAACCTCGCCCACCAAAAGAAGAACACAGACCGTTTTTACTCGACTACGTCTGGGTCATACACGCTTCACTCACGAATATCTCCTCAAAAGGGAAGATCCACCCATGTGTATAACTTGTGATGTACAAATAAGTGTTGAACATGTATTAGTGCAGTGCCCGATTTTTGAAATAAGTCGTAGAATGTGTAATTTTCCGTGCTCCATAGAATCATTATTGAATGACAATTGTAACGTGGACAATCTTTTAAAATTCCTTAAAGACATGGACATTTATAAAAAAATTTAAATAATATTTTATGAAGAAAATTATTGAACAAACCATACTGTACCACTGCTAATAACCCAAGGTGGTTGATGCAGTTTATTTCTAAAATAAAATAAAAAAAAATCTGTTTAAAACCATCATAGTCTAGGAGGAATCGGCGCATGAGTACCGAAAACTATTTGACCTCAATTTTTTTATGCGATCCTCTTTAAATTGCTCTCCTTGTGATATAAATGCATGTTGCCATGGCGCAACCCGGTGCCATATTGTTTAAACCGAAATTGTTTAAACAATTGCAAGGAATTGTTATTTTTCAACCGGACAAATTTTTTTTATATTCTTTATTGAAATACCAATAAAAAAGGTCCTATGACTTTTAACGATAAAGTTAATATTTTTAAAGATATGAATGTTTAAAGGTTCGAAAAATCTCAAATTTAGGTACTTTCGACCCATGAAAAATATATTAAAAAAAAACATAATGTCTAAGTAATATTTTTTTTTAAATTCTCTATACAATTGTTAATAATATTGTTAAAAGAGATTTAAAAAAATTTCATTGTTTATATCTTTTTTTAATTGTTAATTCCGCGCGCTCACAAGTATGCGTCGCTTACCTTTAAGTATCGCTGTCTCTCTCTGACTCATGCGTTGCATCGGCCTCTCTGTGTCTTGAATCATTATTTATCATTTATCTTGAAAACTATCAACTTTATCAAGATTGTTAAAGAGAGCAATGTTATTAATAATTAAATTGTCTACAATTTGTTTTTAATACATTTTTTTCTGAAATCAATTTTTCAAAAGTTATTTAAGCATAAATCGAAACATGTAATTAAAATTACTTTTTTATCAGTTTATATTACTTTTTTGTTATTATTATTATTGTTGATATAAAGGCAAAAATTACTATATATACTAATAATACTAATGATAATATACTATACTATATATATACTAAAGATAAATGATAAATTATGATTCTAGACAGAGAGGCCGATGCAACGCATGAGTCAGAGAGAGACAGCGATACTTAAAGGTAAGCGACGCATACTTGTGAGCGCGCGGAATTAACAATTAAAAAAAGATATAAACAATGAAATTTTTTTAAATCTGTTTTAACAATATTATTAACAATTGTATAGAGAATTTAAAAAAAATATTACTTAGACATTATGTTTTTTTTAAATATATTTTTCATGGGTCGAAAGTACCTAAATTTGAGATTTTTCGAACCTTTAAAAATTCATATCTTTAAAAATATTAACTTTATCGTTAAAAGTCATAGGACCTTTTTTATTGGTATTTCAATAAAGAATATAAAAAAAATTTGTCCGGTTGAAAAATAACAATTCCTTGCAATTGTTTAAACAATTTCGGTTTAAACAATATGGCACCGGGTTGCGCCATGGCAACATGCATTTATATCATAAGGAGGGCAATTTGAAGAGGATCGCATAAAAAAATTGAGGTCAAATAGTTTTCGGTACTCATGCGCCGATTCCTCCTAGACTATCAGACGTTTTATTTAAGCAATATTGATACATACGTTTCATTTAAAGTAAAGACTATTATTAAATTAAAATAATATTGCTTTGCAGTTCGTTAATTGAATTGAATTGAATCATTTTGCATGAGCTCATCCATTATCACGTGGTTCTTTTTGACTTGTTGAAATTTTGAAAATAAAGTTTTAGAATTTCACAAAATTAAATCGAACACTTTAATTCGCGCAGTGGAAGCGTGCTGGGCCCATAAGCTGTTAAGGGTATGGGTTGAATGATACACAGTTTTTATAAATGGTGTCGAATAGTTTTATTCGAAAAGCACTCGTACATACGTTATGATCGTAAGGTATACAGAGAGTGATTCTCGAAAGTGCCGGCATACACACGGTACCCTGGTCAAGAGGGGAGGGCGGCCGCCCGCCGCAGAGGCGTCACAGATACAAACAGCATAGGAGCAATTCCAACAATTAATAATTTGTTACTTTCTGAAATTATATTTGTGATATCAAAAATTTGAATAAATTACCAATAATTTGTAATGTTTCGAGCAGAGCCTAAATTTAAGGGAAGTAATCCTGGGAAATTCGGTTGTCCGATTCCAAGAGTGTAACTGTAGGTATGGCTGAGAAACCTACAACAACATTAGGTTTTCTCAGTTCTTTTATACCTATGTAGTATTTATTTTCTCTTTTTCTTTTTAGTATTTATAATTTCTGGGCGATTTTTATCTAAAGTTTTTCTGATTTCATGTGAACATAAAAGTTTATTTAGTTTTTTATGTTTTTCTTGTCTTGGATTCTTTTTGAATACTTTTTGTCTGATGTAAAATATTGAATTTCATTCCCTTGAAAATTCGTTTTAGAAATAATTCTTTAAGTCGGGTAAGCTTGTAATAATATTTGATTTACTTTATTATTATTAACTTTGTCTAATATTTTTATTCCGTCATTGGTTGTTGACTCTAGACTTATATCTGGGATGATTAATTCATGATTCGTTTTCTAGTGCATTCAATTCAATTTGAGAAAAAGAGTCAGCTGTTCCTTGGGCAATGTATTTCTATATCAAAAGGACTTGGGGTTTCTCGAAAGTTGAAGAAGTTGAAGCAAAATTATTTTCATTATTTACTAAGGCACATAGTGATTATATTTGGTTTCCAAAATTAATATAATTTAAAAATGCTATTCTTTTTTCAGCGGAAATGGGTAATTTAACAATTTGTGATGTCCCTGCAGGGACAGTAATCACAAAGTTATTCATTTTAAGTTTTCTCTTAAGTACTGATACTTTTTCTTGTTCATATACGGGCTTGGGATAAAGTATGGAACCAAAACGAAAAGAACAATATTTATGAAAATTTGCAGATAAGTGCAATGGAACAAAATGCATCTGATGTACATTTTTTGTTAATAATATACTTCCGGTTTAACCGGAAATGCCATCAATTTCTTTAATTCAAATGGGACACCTTATATGTTTTTACAGATTTTGAAAGAGCTTGTTATTTTGAATTTATACATACTGAGTTTAATGTACAAATTTTTGTAAAAACGAGGAATAACTCACTGTTAGTTTTACAATAGGTGTACATTTCATTATTTTAGAATAATGAGAAACAAAATTACTTTAAATGTTCAAAATTCTCGCCGTTTGCTTGCTGACAATATGCCATCCTATTAACAAATTCTTGAGTAACCCTTTCCAAGACTTCTCCACGTATTATTCACATTCATCAATAATTCTTTGTCTCAATTCCTGTAAGTTTGTTGGTCGTCTAACGTAAACACGTGATTTTAGATAACCCCAAATAAAAAAATCGAACGGGCTAAGATCCGGAGAACGAGCAGGCCACTCTATGAATCCCGTCCAATCCATCGATTTGGAAAATTCGCATCCAGAAAATCCCTAACCCGTGTATCATAGTGCTCCATCTTGTTGAAACCAAACATTTTGTGGTAATTGTCCATTCTGTTGAAGTGCAGGAATAATTTCGTTATTTATTAGATCCAAATACTCGTCACCATCCGTCAATAAAAAATGGGCCTATAAGCCTATTTTCGACAATTCCCATCCAAACATTTAACTTCTGTGGATGCTGGCTATGTGTTTCATGAATCCAATGAGGATTCTCATTTGACCAATACCTTGAGTTATGGCGATTAACTGTTCCATTTATACAAAAAGTTGCCTCATCGGAAAAAACTAAATAAGAAGCAAAATTGTCGTCGACATTACAGATGTCCAATAGTCGTTTGCAAAATTCCAGCCGTCGGTCAAAATCATCGTCTGACAATTCTTGAACCAACTGTACCTTAATGTCGACTGATACCATGGTTTAGTGCCAAATTTGGGGTGGAAGTTTGAGGTGATTCTTCTAAATCGATTGCAATATTTTGTTTAACAGTTTCGTTCGCCGCAGTCCGCGGTCTTCCAGGTTTTAGCAAATTTTTTACTATCCCAGTTGTATTAAAACGTTGTAATGTTTTAGTTACTGTTGAGCGTGATGTAGGATTTCTCTCCGGATGCAAATTATTAAAAATATGACACACTTCTTCATGAGTTCTAACACTATTACCATAACCGATAATCATTAAAATTTCAATACGCTCTTTTTCACTCAATTGAACCATTCTAAATTGTAAAATTTATTTCAGTCAATTAGAATTTGACACTTGGCGAACAAACAACATCAATTAGTTTATCTAAATAGTTTTTTGCTCTAATGCAAAAAACTCAAAGGAGGTTGATTGAAGCTCTTTCAAAATCTGTAAAAATATATGGGTGTCCCATTTAAATTAAAGAAGTTGATGGCATTTCCGGTTAAACCGGAAGTATATTATTAACAAAAAAATGTACATCAGATGCATTTTGTTCCATTGCACTAACCTGCAAATTTTCATAAATTTAATATCGTTCGTTTCAAAGATATTTACCTAGTTCCAGTTGTGGCTATTAACTTTTCATTAATTCATTAAGCTTAAAATTGTCAAGAACTGGTATGTTTATAACTTTATCACGATAAGAAGTACTATGAGCCGGTCGGACCGTGAAATTTTCATCATAAATATATTCGTTATTAAATCTATCAACTAAATTTGGATTCATAAAACTAGTGGTGCTACCGGTGTCAATCAAAAAGTTTGCATTTATGGAAGGTATAAAAAGGTAGGGTAAATTGTATCTTGATAAGTTTAATTTAATTTCGCTGGATTCGGGTGAGGCGGATTCATCCGAATTTGAATCAGGAAAATCCATTGGGTTCGTGTATTGATAATTCTGAGGAGAATCATTACTTTCATATAAGTATTGCTCATATTCATGATCATCACTTGACTGGTCAAATAGATTTTCAAATTCCTCTGCTTCTTGACTAAGGAGCTCTGTTGAAATACATTTATTTTGTGGTCGTGTTCGAGTATTGGATGAAGAAGTGTCCATTGTTTCTACCTTATATGAGTGTTTTGAATGGTAGAAATTTGGTTGGGTACGCATTGGTAAGTATTGATAATTTGAGTTTGATTGGGGGCGTATTTAACAGTTTTCGGGTCTTTGATCGTTAGATGGAACTATTCTTCAAGAGGGCATAAACTTGTTTTGCAAGTTCAGAGAATCGCTATGGTTTTGGCTGTATAAAAAGTTTTCTTCCTCCACAACTAATAACATTGCTTTTTCCAAGCTAACAGGATTTCGAAGTCTAATATTATTTTGTAAATGTGCTGTCAATCCGCGAATAAAAGTTTTCAAAGCTGAATTGTCATTACTCTTAACTCGAATAACTACGCGCATCTTGGCATCTCATACCAAAATTGTAGGAAGCTTCATTTTTATAAAGACAAACAGTCTAAATTCCTTTTATCACCAAAGCATACTTGCAGAACCGACAAGTATTACCTAATGTTCTACCTGTAAGTTTACCAATTATTGCACGTAATATATAATTATTTAATAGAGGATTTGTTCTATGTAATCTTGAAAATTGCTTATCAAACTTTCGCAACTATCTAAAGAAAATCCGACTGTATCAGGGTTGCCATCATACTGAGGAATAGAGTCTACGTTTAAATTTCTGCTTCTTCTAAAACTATCCTATCTCAACCATCAGCTATATTTATTACCTACTGATTTTTATAAACTTTTTATATTTTTTGTATAGGTATATTGTGAAATTGGGTAAACTATTAAATTGGAAAGATATGCAAAATAAAATTGATGATAATAAGCTCATTAGAGTTGATTCTCTTGAACGTATAGGTGGTTACCAATTGAATTTGGGATATACTGGTCCCTCTTCCTTGGCGTGTGCTGATATCGGCGATTTTATCCTTAATCAGACCAGTAGTTAGAAATTCAGCGATGTATGCCTGACTTCACAACTTGTAGCACTTTTTTCAAACAGTTTTTATTAATAACTCCACGTGTCCGTGAATGATTGAAACCAACCTGAGAACCACGATTTTTTTTTGTTTTTTCGTCGAAAAATTCTACTGACTATAGGACTATGTATCGAGTCGATTGCTGTCTGCCTCGTCTACCTTTTTGTGCAGGTAGATAGTTTTTTTTTGGTTTCATTATGATTAGTTGTATTCTTACTTCATGGGAACATTTTTATTTAAAAATAATACTTTAAATGATAACTAAAATCCATTCGGTAATTGATACAATAGGTTAATAAATAAAATAATTTTAATTTTCAATTTACAACCTAAGAATTTGTAATCCCTTGAGGATGATTATCAACCTTTAAATAGTAATAAGGTTTACTTGAGATATTTGCGCTCCAAGCAAATGCTTCGAATTTTTTATTTAATCTTGTTATATTAATGTATTAAGGTTATATGAAATTAATTAAGGTTCAATAAAACTCATTGTTTCTTGACTACCGTTTTGGATAGCTGTACTCAGCTGTGCTTAATAGTAGTTTTGTTTTAAAAAGACGCTAAATCTGAAATTCAATCTTTTATCATGGAATAAAGCTAGAGGGTCACCTGAACTCTTTCTCTTTGATTTTTCTAAACTATCATTATTTACATCTAGGTTGGGAGAATATCAAATTATTTAGTCCACTTTAAAAGGTAAGCCATGCAGTAGTTTTAGAAGAGCTTTGGGAGAGGATTTTGAGATCTAGTATTTTAGTCATTCAGTAGATCTTGCTGCAGAGAGGATGGTGGTTAAGGTGAGATTGTTCTAATTATTTTGGTCGTTTCTGGCTGGGTACAGGTTGGCTCTCACCATGAAGTTAATAATAATAAATGAACTAAAAAAAATTAATAATAGAATAATGAAAATAGAATAAATAAGTCATTGCCAAACTGAATCGTAATTAAAGTTATAGTTTTCTTCATATTAAAAGTCCAGATATCAATAATCAATTTGTGTTAACTAGAAATTTATATTGCTACGGCCCTTGGTTTGTAGCAATCCGAAATCGATTATTACTGAGTGCATTGAGTGACGATAATTTCGATAATACTTTGCAATATCTTAATAATATTTCAATAAGCAAAAATAGCATTTCGAAATTTGAAGCAATTAATTTTATATAAAAGCCTGGGGCTACAAATTTATCACTAGATGTGAACATTTAATGGAAATTTACAGATATTTAACTGATGCTGAATTGACTTTTCATATAATAGAATGTATTCAAGAGAAATTGGAAGGTAGAGCAACCTTGATGATAGGTAATAGAGTAGAGTTAAATACCTACTCCGCCAAAATTAAATACTTCGTTATTACAGTATTTTGCCGACAGACGGGATTTGGATTGTATCGTACAAGAGTTGATTAGAGCCAAACCATGCAAAGGTGAACATTTAATAGATTTTGGAAGTAGACTTCAGTTAATTCGTAGTAGTGTTATACAAAGAATAAGTATTGATCCTTATGTAACTAAGGATAATATAATTGCCAAATAAATCAATATGATAAAACCGCGTTAAATACTTTCACTGCAGGCTGTTACAGAACGTTAAAAAGTAACATGCATTAAAAAAACCCACTAGTTTAGGAGAGGAGACGCTATGGCGTATGTCACGGAATTTGAAAATTTTGAAAGATTGTACAGCTCCTTACATGATAGAAATTTCCCACAAAATATATCTTATAATCAGCCAAAACCTGTTTAGTCTATTCCACAAAATAAGACCCATTTCACAAATCGACAAGTATTTGGTCCACCCAAACACGTCTGCTTTAAACAACAAAATCAGTTACCAAAACCTGTACCGATTTCAACAACGTCCCAAAACTTCACCGAAGTTGATAGAAAACCTCTATCAATAATAATAAATCTTTTCAATCGAACCCAAATTCTAAGCCGAAATTCGTTTCCGAAGAATTATTTGTGAACCAGTGTAGTCAATACAACCATACGACGATACAAAATTTGACAATACCGATAGAAATAACAAACAAATCTTCAGATGGCTGGCCTATATATATTTGGTAAAAAATTCACAATATGTACAGATCATAAACCCTTACAATGTCTTATGTCTTTAAAAGAGCCGAACTCACGTCTTGTACATTGGCGACTAAATCACGAAGAATTTGACTATACCATCAAATATCTAAATGATAAATGCAATGAAGCAGCAGACGCGTTACCTCGGTACCCCGATATTAATGAATGAGAAACTGCATCAATTGACGTTAATTAAGTGACTGACTAAATCGTGAATCAAAAATTTGAAAAAATTGATCAGTATCGTCAACCCGAGAATATATTACCAAATTTAAATTATATAGATATTACGAGTATTTTAGATTGGAACGAATTAGGATAAATTCACCCGCATTACCCGAAAAATCAAATCCTGATGATAATAATATTGAAACTGTACAAGTGTACATACATCTGCCGAAAATCCTATTTTATCGATTCCAATAAAAGAAAAACCACTAAATGTGTTTAAAAATCAACTGTATTTTAAAATAGGAAAACCAATACCTTCAACATTATCACCATCGCCACCCAGTTTCTAAAAAAAGAAATCCTTCTGTATAAAATTTAAAGACCTTTTATTATTGTTTGTAATTATTTTCATAATGTTATATTTATAAAATATTATAATTTACTGTACCTCGTGCTAATCGCGATAGTTGTCTCAAGCACGTTAAATTGAATTAAAAAAAAAAATTGAAAGAGAAAAAATAGTTGAAAACATTCGTTTATATGTTACGTTGCCAATAGTAGAAATAGAATCGAATATAATAGAATTCATGAAAGCATCTATAAACCCCAATCAAAATTACGCTCTTTAGTTCCAAAACGAATCTTTATCGCGAATACTCATAGTAACTGAACAATATACATTCAAGTTTATTATGTGTACCAAAACTCTAACGGATATTCAATCAATTGGCGAGCAAACAGAAAAAATAGAATACTATAATGTATACAGAGTCCGGCACCGAATATGAAACAGATCGCATATCTTGGAGACAAATTTTTTTTGGAGAAAATGCAAAAAGAGGTTGATTTTTATTTCAAGAGGACCTATCGATCTATCGATCATATCCTCAACTTTCCTACATCCCTCCTCTCCTCTCTGTCTTTATTACCAATAAAATTGAAATTGGGAAAGTACTAAGTGTGACACATTATTAAAAGGTAATTTTATAAGGAATTTGATGGGCTGTAAACTCATTTGACCCCTACCAAAGTCCAGGACCAGATGGTATATTCCCCAAGCTCATGCAAGAGGGACTAGACATCATAATGGGTCCTTTAGTTTTGATACTTGGAAGCAGCCATGCTCTGGGGTATATACCAAATGCGTGGAGAGAGTCAAAGGTGGTGTTTATTCCTAAACCAGGGAAAGAAACGTACACCCAGGCTAAATCCTACCGACCGATCAGTCTGACGTCATTCATGGTGAAAACAATGGAAAAAGTTTTACAAATGTATTTGCAAGAAGGAGTGCTTAAGAGCATCCCTCTACATAGACTACAATGGGCTTATCAAGCAGGGAAATCAGGAGAAGCTGCCCTGCATAATTTGGTCTCAGGTTTCGAAAGGAGCCTGAATCATAAAGAAGTAGCCCTTGCAGCATTTCTAGACATCGAAGGTGCTTTTGACAATACATCGATGTCATCAATAAACAGATCCCTTAAAAAAAGAGGGATATTAACATCACCACATACAAATGAATAGGATCCATGCTCGAGCATAGGAGAATAACAGCACATATGCATGATACAACCTACACCGTGAGGACAACTAGAGGATGTCCTCAAGGTGGAGTACTTTCACCATTTTTATGGAACCTGATTGTGGATGACTTGATCTTCAGGTTGAATGATCAAGGCATATGGACGCAGGGCTTTACGGACGACATAGTGATTATCACCAATGGGAAATTCCCAGAGGTGGTTATAAATGTCCTACAAGAAGCACTACGAATTGTGGAGGGATGGTGCCTTAAAGAGGACCTTTCTGTCAATCCAAGAAAAACCAAACTAGTTGCTTTCACGAATAGAAGAGTTAGCCCGCTGGGTTGAATACTGATGTTCGGAGAAGAGCTAGAAATATCCAAAGAAGTTAAATATCTGGGAGTGACCCTAGATTCCAAACTGAATTGGAAGATACACCTGGTAAAAATTACTACTAGGGCGACTAGGCTTTTCTGGCAATGCAGAAGAGTTATGGGCAAAACCTGGGGAATACGACCTGAGGTGGTTCACTGGCTTTACACAACTGTAATAAGGCCTACGATCACCTATGGATCAAAAGTCTGGTGGAGGAGGGCAGAAGTAACCTCTGCAGTGAATACATTAACCGCAATTCAAAGACAAGCCCTCCTTGGTATTACCGGGGCAATGAACAGCACGGGGACGGCATCAATGGAGGCCCTCATTGGACAACTGGGACAATACTAGATGAACCCATATTTCACATGAGTTTTGATAGCATGACACCGGAGAATATATTCACTGAGCGAGTGAACATCATCATCCCATCTAGGGAACAGGTGATGCATCCAGGTAATTCTGGAGATATCATCTGGTTCACTGATGGTTCCAAAACAAACCATGGCACTGGGGCTGGTATAAAAGGACCTAGAAAGAGAATGATCTTTAGCCTTGGCCGATATACGACTGTGTTTCAAGCAGAGACGATTGCCGTTATAGCCTGTATTGATGAAAACATCAGAAGAGGATATACCGGAAAAAAGATAAAAATATTCACTGACAGCCAGGCTCTGCTCAAAGCTATCACCAACCCAACAACTAGGTCTATACTTGTGAAAAACTGTAAAGAATCCCTCAACAGGCTAGCAAGAGACAACAAAGGGTGTCTAATATGGGTGCCGGCACATGAGGGGATTGCAGGTAATGAAATGGCTGACCAGTTAGCTGAAGAAGGCTCTAAACGAGACTTCATAGGTCTGGAAACGTTTTGTGGAATCACAAAAGATTGCATAAGAGAAGAAATCGGGAACTGGCTGGATAGGGAACACCAACTCAAATGGAGGTCGACACAAGGGCACCTCCATACAAATAGTTTACTGAACAAGGTAGACAAGGAACTCTCAACCAGGGTATTGAAAAAGAGACATTTGAAGACAGTTACCGACCTGGTGACTGGATACTGCACCCTAAGGAGACATCTGCACAAAATGGGCAAAGTTAGTGAACATTTGTGCAGGAAATGTGATCTTCATGATGAAACACCTACTCACATACTCTACTTCTGCGAGAACTTACATGGACTCAGACGGAAGCACTTTGGAGAGGAAACTATACAACCATTACAACTACTGAAAATCCCTCCAGTCAAACTAGTGGCCTACATAGAAGACACAAAGCTTCTGGAATGGAAGGAGATAACACGAGAAATAGTACAAAGATTCAGTTCAAGTGCCTGGGCTGATAAGCACAACCCAACCGTATGAATGAATGAAGGAATTTGACACTGTGACATGTGACAGTTCAAATAAGCGTATTTTCATGTGAAAGACAAATTCAAAAATTTAATGCTAATTACCTTTGGAATAATATTTAACTCACTACGCCTATGTTTTCGTAAAATAAAAATAAAGGTTTTTGTTTCCATAACTACCAGACCTGTTTTTCTCCAAAAAAAATGTGTCTTCAAGATATGCGATCTGTTTCGTTTTCGGTGCCGCACCCTGTATAAGTCAGGTCACAGAGGATAAACGAAGTCAAAATATCTCTCAGTTGTAGATATTATTGTCCAACAATGCTGGAAGGAATATAATTTTTTCTAAATAGCTGCGAAACATGCTTAAAAAACAAATATGAAAGAAATCCTCTTGTTATTAAATTCAATTTAACTCCTACTGCCTCCGAACCATTTGAACATATACATGTCAATGTTGTTAAAATAGCAAACAAATCATACTTATCAGTAATCGATTCATTTCTACGGTACGGCAAAGCTACCCCTTAACAAATGTTACCGGTTTTTCCACCGTTGATTCCTTATTAAATTTAATAACGCACCATGTACTACCCCAAAAATTCACAACTAATAGCGGAACCGAATTTAAAAATTTTAATCTAGATTTTCATCGTATTAAACTACATCATACGACAGCAAAAAATAGTAATTCTAATTCACCTGTTGAACGGTTCACTCAAGTACTTTAGAACATTATCGATGTATTCAAGTAGACAATAAAAATTCCACCCCCGATCAAGTAATGAAGCACGCGATCCTCAGCTGTAATAATACAGTTCACACTCACTAAATATACACCTTTTGATATTACAAAGGGACATATAAACAACCCAGATCCGTTTGACCTAAACGATCATTTAGTTATATATCTCAATTTAATCAAAATCACAAGTAAACTATTATACGAAAGTATAAAGAAACGAAACGAAAAATTAAACAAAAGGTAATAGAAAAATTTAATACAAACAGATCAGAACATTTAGATTACGGGAAACAAAAGGTCGCTTATGTAAAAACTAAATTAAGAAATAAAAAACTTCCCAAATTCAAACAAACTAATATAGTCCAACATAAAGGTACTTTGCTTAAAACAAACAAAGGTACGTACCATAAAGTTATCGTCAAAAAACCAAAATTTAAATCTCAAAAATTGTTACAGAATGTCGACGAACATGCGAACCCTGACGCTATTCCTGGTCCTTCAAGTATACCACGTCACTTGTAGTGGAAAAGATATACAGGTTACGAAAATTCAAAATTTTGCTACTTGCTACTTTCTGTCTAGTTAGGAAATGCTGGATTAGTTTATAGTAAACATACGTTTTTACTTTATTTAGATTTAAGCCAACAAATAGATAGTTTAGTTACGCATTTTAATTTTATAAGCAGTAAGATCACTACAATAAACGCTTCAAATCCAATCATATCATTCCTTAGCACAAAATATGTTAACAAGAGCAGAATATTTATATGATCAGTTCAGAAGAAATTTGAAACCGTAGGGGATTAGTAAACGGGGTTGGTAAAATAAATAAATGGCTTTTTGGAAACCTTGATTCGGATGGTGAAATTCGATCAACTTATTACCAAAAAATCAAAAAAATCTCATTCATGAAACGAACCTTCAAATTTCTATTTCTCTCCACCAGAAAATCATTAACGATTATAATAAATTACTATTTTAAATGAAAATCAATTTAATAATGTTCAAGAATACGTTTATGATGTTACGAAGTAACCAACGCGAATGCGCGTTATAGTAAATTCTAAGAAGGTCGTTTTATTTTGTTTTTGGGAACCGGCTTCCAGAAGCCGAAGCTTCTGGAAGGTGTTGGAATATAAAAAGGCAATACCTGCGACAACAGTTAGTCAGTGAATAGTTAGAACAGAGTTAGTTCACAGACACTTCATAGAAAGTAATCGGATAGTAAAATAGTGAATTATTTAAGATAAATAGTGTAATATTCGAGTGGTAAAAATAAATTAGAGCTATTATACCGAGTGCAAATCAATTAGTGGACAATGAGTGTGTATATAATAGTACATTATTAAATAAGTAATTTATGACAGCCATTATATTCCCGCAGGGGCGCAAGTCACCCGAGTGAATAGTGGCCATAAATTGCGAGTTGAATACTACACTTTGTCCACGACCCTTGATTAATTTATTAAATAAAAGTTAAGTAAATAATGCGAGTGTGGAACGGAAAGTAATAATTTGGTATTATTGACAATTCTAACGTCAAAATTAATAAATTTCTGGAGTACTGTGACATTATGGAGATGGGCGATACTGTGTAAAGTATCGATATACCGTACCGTTATAAATATATTGTTTTAAAAATATCAATATTAGAAAATATCGTTATGAAAAGTATCAATACTGAAAATTTCGATATTTAATCGGTACGATATATTTCAGCAACAAATTTCCTTAGCAAAATACGCTGATCTAATAGTTTATTTCATAATTGTACCCCCATCCCTAGTCACCTATTTGCCGGAATGTTGTGAGAGTTGTGTTGTCATACGACATATGCTATTTAAATGCACAAGCGTGAATTACGAACCATAATTCACTCTTAGATTATATGGGTACCGTATACCTTTTGTTAGGAGGTAAAATATTGACTTATTATCAAGTGGTCGTGGACAAATTAAGTTTAATACAGTGTTTATATGGATAAATCAATAGTAATTAGCATTAGTAGTGTGTATAATTTTATTCGACCCGTAAAAACTATTTAAATAAATAAGAAGAACATAAGATTGGTGTCATTTGTCAGGTAATATAAATAAATAAATACATGAAAATGGCTAAGAGACTAAGTGACCTGAAAGTGTCGAAACTAAAAGCAGAATTGGAAAATCGCAAGTTGGAAACGCCCGGAAAGAGAAGTAAATTAGTTGAAAGACTAAAAATATGACAGGAGTGTGACGGATTGAAGAATGATATTTCTGCTAATCCAAAGGACGAGATTCCTACTATGATAAATGATATTTCTACTAATATGGACGAGAAGGTTTTTAGTATGAAAAACGATATTTCTGCCGATATCTTATTAATGAAAAATTAGATTGCCGCTGAATTTCGAAAATGAAATTTAACCTCTAAAATCAGATATTGAGAAAATGGAGAATAAGATAACAACAATGGATGAGAAAATCCAGGAGCTAGAGAGAAAAATGGAAAAATTCAAGAACACCGGACATGCCAGTGGAAGAAAAAAAGATCGAACAAATAAAACTCTGCACGCCAGAAGCAAACTCAAAGATAGAAAACATTGGCAGTTGTGCTAGAGTCAAGGCACCAACGTTCGACGGAAAGATGTGGACCAACTATGTTTAACAGTTTAAAGCAGCCGCTAGAGCGAATAGTTGGTCTGATGAGGAGAAGGCAGTGAACTTAAGACGATACCCCTTGAAGAAATGGATGACTTCGAACAGCTGAAGAAGAGGTTGGACATGCAATATTGTCATCTAGATCGATCCACCTACCGGAATGTGTGGGAAGCGCTACAAAGCCTTCGAGACCATGTGCTGGAATCCAACGTGAAGAAACTACAGTAGAAACGGTGGAGCTTTACCATCACGTGACTGTTACGTCAGCAACAATATTCATATGAATCAGATCAAAACTTTTGTCAACTCAATAGAAATAATCGTTATGACTAACATTCCAAAGTCTCTTTTCACGATTACTACGGCCAATTTAAAGAAACTATTACGTATGTCTTGTAGTTGGTCTTGTGAAGAAGACAATCGATCGTACGTTATTACGTTTGATTTATATTGATAGAAGAAGATAGTATCGTTGATTTATAAGTTTGGGAAGATACGCAACCTTACGAGCCAAAATGTAGCGCGAAAAGTGCCCGAGAATGGGATGGCGACACTATCGTTGAGCACGAGAATTTTGTCAGGCGAGCTGTGATCAGTAGACAGGGTAGTTTTTGAACGTTCACTTCGCTATATACAGTGCTATTTAAAAGTCCCCTCCCCCCCTCGTATCTTTTGAACGGCTACACTCACATTAATAATTTGGAGGGTGAAATAAAGTGTTGTAAACTTCTCTACGAATGGTAACAGGTGACGTAATAGTAATAGATGACGCCACAGTGCCACTCTGGCCAATAATTTTAAATAGGACCTTATGGCAAGTGATATCTCGTTTGAAAGCCATTGACATTGGCTACATAGCCATACTAATTTTGTTTGGGTTTAAACTAATTTTGACGGATAAATTAAATAAATACCAAAATTATTGAATATAATTTTTTTAAATTTAATTAATCAAATATCAACAATGGATTGTTATAGCAAGTGTTCGAAATGTGCTTCGTCTACTTCCTGACAGTAATACATCCTATTAGTAAACTCTTGTCGTACTCGTTCGAATGTGTCAGCTGAAATTGCATTGCATTTTTCAATAATTCTTTCTTTCAAAAATCCAATGCTATCTGGTGCCGTAGTATAAACCTTGGATTTTAAGTACCCCCATAGAAAAAAATCTAATGGTGTCAGATCTGGTGACCGAGGTGGCCATTCTATAGGACCTCGCCGGCCGATCCATCTACCTCGATATTCTTCATCCAGGTAACGTCTTACTGCACCATAATAATGTGCAGGAGTACCATCTTGTTGAAATGTTATTTCCAGATGGCCGAATTCATCTGGATTATCTTCCAGAATTTCAAGAATTAACGGCTCTATTGCATTTTGTAACATCTCCAGATACACTTCACCGCTTAAATTTGAATTTATGAAAACAGGACCAACTATGTGGTTTCCCAAAATACCTGCCCAAACATTGACTTTTTCTGGAAATTGGGTATGTTGTTCACGAAAGGTGTTAGGATTTGTGTCACTCCAATACCTTACATTTTGTGTATTCACATTTCCATTGAGGCAAAAATGATCAAATGTATATAAATGACAGAAAAGAAAATAAATTTTGTTAATTAATAAAAGCTTTGCTACAAAAAATAACGTATCTTCTGAAGAACCCGACAAACAGTTTTGTAAGTCTATGCCAAAAAATAATAAGATGTTTTAATGAAGGTTAGCAGATATTAAAAGTTAGTGATAATCTTAGTTAAGAGACTATTAGAAATAATTCACTTACATAAGACAAACTTATGTCCTCTGCATATCGAAAAATATTTAAAATTATTAATTAAGACTATGATTTATAACAACTTGAAATGGGAAAGTCAAAATCTAAAATCAAATTCAATAAAAACTGGTAAACCTCACCGAAAGATATGTATTTTATCTAAAAAGACAAGCACAAGTCAGCAGCATCTGTAGATACTTTTATTTTGGTTTTAGATCATTTTTCTTCGGTAACGTTGCAACAGTGTTTAGATATAAGATATATTTTCTTGTAATATTTATTTTGCTAGTTGATACTTATTATATTTCAAATTGTAAATATGTATTTATATATCTTCACTTAATTTTTTTTTCTTGGGCATGGTTAATATTTGAAACGTAGACATATACATGTATACATTGTATTCCTATTTTTGTATGATTTCATTTTGATCATATTTATTGTACCTACTGAAGTAAATTTCCTTTATGTAAGTATTTTTAACTTGATAATAGACAAGTATCATGTCAAGTTATTCTTTGTTAAAGTAAATTATATAAAGAGATACTAATATATAAACAAATTTTTGTTTTATTTACTTTTTAAGGTGGTACCCACTTTACTTTTACCATTAGATGTAGGTAACCGTTGATTAGGTCCCCATAGGAGATGTAAGACCTTGTCGCGGTTGGGGGCTCCCGGCTGGAGGGCCTTCGGGGAGAGCGAATGCAAACCCTGAGGACCCTCCAATCGGGTCTAAGAAACATCTCGAACAACCCAATCCAAGGTGTTGCGCGACCCGTGCCGACGGATGCATGGCGGTAGGGAGTACCGTCACAAACGGGGCCTTTGGGAAACCAGGCGTCATCCCAAAGTAACCAGCCTTAGCTCTGTGCAGGGGGCTCCGCAGAGCTGGACCACCACTTCCCCCTTACTCGTGGGACCACATATGGAAAACCCAAAGAATATCAAACCATCAGAAAACGACGAAGAGATGGTGGTAGAGGACTGTCCTGACAAAACCTCAACCAAATGATCCTCGGAGTTAACGGAACCTCAGGCCAATACCAACCTGGAGGAAGCAGGGGAATCAACAACTGGGACAAGTGTAGCCCAGCATGATATACCCGTGAGAAACCTTGGGTCTAACCTTAACAGGCTGCACCTAGACAAGGAGAAACTCTCTGGTGCACAGAAGCGCAAGAGAGCGATAGAACGGGCCGAGGCCAAAGGGGAACCTATTATACCTCGTAAACAACGAGCAAATAGGAAACCCCGGACGGCCAAAAGTCCTGAACCAAGCACGTCTGGAGTAGGCAAAGCTGAAGCAACACAAACTTCAGCAACAACCTCTACAGACCTGCAGCACAAGGGGACGAAAAGAATGCGTTCGACGGGATCAACACCGTCACCATCCCAGAACCCCCAAAAAATTGCCAAATGCGATTCTGCTATAGCAAAACCCAGAAAAACAACTGGGGCTAGCTACAGCAGGGTTGCAGCAGCAATTAAGATGTCTATCTTAGCAGGGCCTCAACCCGACACTAAGATGACATCAGAACAATGTTCCCTAGTACAGGAAGCCATCATCCAGGAAATCTGGAAATGCCAACCTGGAAAAGGACCAAAGTTCAACCACAGCCATGCAGAACATGGCATGGTCCACCTTCACTGTGCGGACAACGAGGCAGTGGAATGGTTGAAGGAGGTAACTCCACGACTGAACCCCTGGGAGGGAGCGAATCTGAGGGCATTACTATCCAAAGACGTTGCTCCTAGAGTCAGGGTAACAGTATGGATACCCAAAGAACATCTTGATGTTGAAGACCCGACAAGAACCCTTCGGCGTCTGAAGACCCAAAATGAGGGAATAGACGCTGATGATTGGAAGGTCTTCAACATCAAGAATGATCCAAAGGGCGCCATTCTAATAGTGAGAATGGACGAGAACTCCCTGAAGGAGCTGGCCAAGAAAGAGCATAAACTCTACCTTGGCCTCACCACAGTAACCTTCAGGGTCCTCGAACCAAAACCCAAAAATGCTGCGGGTACTTCAAATAAACCTGCAGCATAAGAAGGCTGCAACTGCTGCTCTCTGCAAAACCATCGAAGCAGAGAGAATTGACGTGGCACTGATCCAAGAACCCTGGATATCAGGGAACAGAGTCATGGGATTAGGTCATATCAGAGGTAAGTTAATATATAACTCAAACTCAGATAATGTAAGAAGTTGCATTATTGTCAGGGACTGCATCAACGCAATAAAACTGACAAATCTATGTTTCAGGGACCTAACAGCAGTAAAGCTTGAATACCAAGAGGCAGGCACTACAAAGGAGCTCATTTTAACTTCTGTATACCTGCCCTATGATTCTCCTAACCCACCTCCGTCTGAAGAGCTAGAGAGGCTAGAGATTCTAAATCGGGGAACTGAACCTACTTTTCTAACAAAAAATAGGCAAGAACGCATTGATATAACTTTGGCGACACTCGAAATAAGCTCCCAAGTACGTAATTGGAGGGTTTCCGATGAGCCGAGTCTCTCGGATCACAGATATATTCAAATGGAAGTCAAACACATTGACAAACCAGAGCGAATATATCGTAACCCTCGGAATACTGACTGGGAGAAATATCGAGAAGTCCTGAAACTAAACCTTAGAAATATCAAAACTGTAATTAGAACAAAAGCTGATATAGAGGAAGTATCTCTGCAACTGCAGGAAGCCATACAAAACTCTTATCACCAAAACTGTGCAGAATCGAGGCAAACCACCAACAAACAAAAGTGGTGGAATACAAACCTCGAAACGCTCAGAAAAAATACCCGCAAACTATTCAACAAAGCGAAGAAAACCGGGAACTGGGCAGCATACCAGCAAACCCTGACCGAATACAATAAAGAAATCCGGAAAGCAAAACTAGAATCATGGAGGAAGTTCTGCAGCGAAGTTGAAAACACTTCCGAGAGAGCTCGAATCCATAAAATACTAGCCAAAAGCCCGGTTCAACCAACGGGGACCATTGAAAGACCCGATGGGAAATTCACTGGAAATGGGGAAGAAACTCTAAGTTTGCTTCTTCAAACCCATTTTCCAGAATCCACCATAGCTACCTCGGATAGCATTAACCCACCAAACCCTAACATGTTCCGCAAAGGGGCAAACAAGGTGGACTGGGAATTAGCTAAGAAAGTGGTAACTTATGGTGGCATAAAATGGGCCATTGACTCATTTGACAGCTTCAAGTCTCCGGGACCGGACGGTATAATACCAGCTCTATTACAGGAGGGTGTGGAGCATATAGCTCCGCCCCTTTGTAATCTATGCAGGGCTAGCCTAGCAATAGGCTATATCCCGAGAGCCTGGAGAGAAGTAAAAGCGGTCTTTATTCCCAAACCAGGCAGAGATCTATCTCAGGCCAGGTCATATAGACCGATCAGTCTATCAACCTTTATGATAAAGGTGACAGAAAAACTGGTAGAAAAACATATTAGGGAAACCTCTCTTAAGCAGAGGCCACTTCATCAAAACCAACATGCTTTTCAACCAGGCAAATCCTGTGAATCGGCTCTACACCAACTGGTCTCAAGAGTTGAAAATTCACTAGACAACAAGGAAATCGCAATGGTGGCCTTCCTTGACATAGAAGGAGCATTTGATCACACCTCCTTCAACTCCATTGTTAGAGCGGCCAGGCAGCATGCGATTGATGATACCATCTGTAGATGGATCAAATCCATGTTAAACCTCAGGAATATAAACTCAACCATGGCAGAAACCACCTTAAAAGTAACAGCGGCAAAAGGGTGCCCACAGGGAGGCGTCCTTTCACCACTCCTGTGGAACCTAGTCGTAGACTCGCTTTTAAGGAAACTCAACGAACTGGGATACTTTACCCAGGGTTACGCTGATGATATAGTCATTGTGATTAGGGGTGAGTACCCCAGAACGGTATCAAACCTC
Organism: Lochmaea capreae; assembly: GCA_949126875.1. Classification (NCBI taxonomy): domain Eukaryota; kingdom Metazoa; phylum Arthropoda; class Insecta; order Coleoptera; family Chrysomelidae; genus Lochmaea; species Lochmaea capreae. Next base: position 10,550,898 of record OX421396.1, read on the forward strand.
ATGCAAGACGCTCTGAGGAACATTGAGGATTGGTGCAAGGAGGAGCAACTTCGTGTAAACCCCTCCAAAACAGCCCTAATCCCCTTTACAAGAAAAAGAAAATTGGAGGATCTAACACCCCCCAGACTTTTTCAACAAACTTTATGTTTTAGCAAGGAAGCTAAATACCTAGGAATCATCCTGGATACGAAGCTAACCTGGAACAAACACATAAAGATGATAACCACCAAAAGCAAGATGACACTGATGTCACTAAAAAGAGCGATTGGAAGCACATGGGGACTGAAACCGGCAGTGGTACACTGGCTGTACACAACGGTTGTAAGACCCATGATTACATACGGCGCACTCGTCTGGTGGCCTAAGGTTAACCAGAAACAGGCAATCATAGAGCTAACCAAAATCCAAAGACTGGCGTGTCAGTGCATCACTGGGGCACAAAGAAGTACTCCGACAGCAACCATGGAAACAATTCTAAACCTCCCACCAATTGACCTAATCGTCAAAGCAGAGGCTAGAATTGGGGCATATCGTCTCCGGTTAAACAATAACTGGAACCCTCACCCTAATGGGCATGCGTCAATTATCAATATAATCTCAAATCCCATACTAAATATGGGTACTGATTATATGACGCCGACCACATCACTAGAAAAACCCTTTAATATCGAAATAGATTGGAAAGGAGAATTCAAGGAAACACCCAAACAAGAAATAGTTTGGTTTACTGACGGTTCCAAAACGGACACTGGTACTGGCGCTGGAATATACGGTCAATCCCCCAGATGTGACATTAGTCACTCACTGGGAGTAAATACCACTATATTCCAAGCAGAAATTTACGCAATTGACTCATGTCTGAGAGAAAACATAAGGAAGGGATACAGCGGTAAAAACATTCTTATCTGCTCAGACAGTCAAGCGTCAATTAAATCACTTAATAGTAGTACCATAAAATCCAAACTTGTCTGGGAGTGCTTAGAAAACCTCAAAAAACTCAGTGCCACAAATAAGGTAACCCTGAAATGGGTGCCAGGTCACAAGGGTATTGAAGGGAACGAAAAAGCAGATGCCCTAGCACGAGAAGGACCGGCAACCGGCTACACCGGTCCTGAACCGGCAACCGGTATAACAAAGGCTTCGGTAAGAACCACGTTAAACCAGTGGGTGCACAAACAACACCTCAAATACTGGCAAACAATTCCGAAGCTCAAACACAGTAAAATGATGGTCAAAAAACCCATACCAAAACTTACTGAAGAAATTCTGAAGTTAAATAGGAGAGATATCAGGCTGGTAACCGGCCTTATAACCGGACACTGTGGCCTGAGAAAGCACCTTCACACAATGGGGATCTTCCAAGAAGAACCTACATGTAGATTATGTGGCGAGGAGGACGAAACAGCCACCCATATAATTTTCGAATGTGAGGCTCTACGTTGGTGGAGGTATAGACAGATAGGGCCGGATGACCCTATATACAACCTCACCAAAAGAGATACTGTGAAGAGACTTCTAGATCTCATCAAGGTCACAAATCTTCTCACAGACTAGCAGACAGACAGGACAATACAATAAGCCAACGGCTGCAGTGTTGGGGCCCACTAACCCGGCCTGTTTTCGTCTGTCTACCAACCAACCAACCAACCGTTGATTGAACGGTAAAATGTTATTTTTTAGTGGATATACATTAATTCATTTCATAATACTGGAAATTATGATTTGGCTTTTAGTGCGACTTTTGCATACGGTTTTCATACATAAATGACGACAAATACATAGTTCCTCAAAACATTGTCCTAACGTCATTATCTCAATCAACGCTAAGCGCCGAGTACGAATCCCTTATTGTTGCCCGTTTCATAGTAATGAATACTTATTCATTTCAAACCTTCTGTTATGCTCTACAGCTGGCGAGACGTGAGATAAAATGAGCGTTTCCTTGTTGGGCTACCAGAGGCTCCACCTTACGAATGTCGTGACTAGGGCCAGGGGACAAGCGGCGTAAGGAGAATTACAAACGTCGACTGCTACAAATAAATGTAGGGAAATGCGTATCTTCCCAAACTTATCATTCAACGATAGTAAAAAATATGTGTTGCATTAATCGTAAATTGGGTCACGTGATGATAAAGCTCCACCGTTTCTACTTTAGCCATGCCTAAGATAGAGAGTAACCAGTTGGATTGGCGAGTCATCAGGAATATGGTGGGAGTGGTTTTCGAAAATGTCCACATATTAATCTGCAGCTACACCCCCCGATATCAGGATCCGATGAAGACAGCGCGATGGTGTCAATACAATACCTTGTATCTCCTTGGAAAGTCATTATCCAGGAATGAAAAAAAACTTTTAGAAATCTTACTGGTTGTTGTTTTGAAATTGTATGTTACCTATCTGATTAGTGGGCATTTTTATCAACTATCTTCAAGATTTTTCCCAATGATCATTGAATCTGTAATTATTCATGGAGATAGGTGGTATTGCACAATAATATTTGTCAAAGAAAGGAGATACTTGGTATTGCAATAAAACAATATTCTTGAATTTCACGAACAAGAACTTTATTTTGTTGCTTAATATTATAATTTCAAAATAATTGACAATATTCTAGTAGGTAGCTACCGTAAAGTGACAAAAAATAATGGAAATAAAAAAATGGTTTTTCAACTATTTATGTAACAAATTATCATAAAATGGCCAATAATTTTTATGAAGCTTGGTTTTTATATCCTGTAGATGGGTGTACTTTTTTGGGTAATTGGAAGTTTTCCAGTATGTAGTTTTGGAAATTGTTCAATTTTCTTGATTGATTTTTTGTGACGCTGCGGTAAAGATTTAAAAAAATTGTCTTCAAAACTAAGTTTATACTGGATTTCTCCTCTTTCGTATTTTAGAGCTCGAATATCAGTTACAGTAGGTTCGTTCAGTTTTCTTCCAGGACGAATGGATTCGTAGACAAGGTCTTTGTTAAAGTTATAAAAGAACTCAAAAGTCGGACACACAACTTCAAAGGGTTTAGGATTTGCTCGAGCTTCCGCTGTGATTCGGTGATAGTCATTAGGAATTGAAATAGTTTTATTCCTCAACTTTTTCTCGATGGTAGCGTGTACGCTATCACATTCCATATTGGTATGGCCTTTTATCAATAATTTTTAAATAATCTTGACATCATACTGATAGGAAAGTGCAAGTAAAGCGTTCGCTAAAATCGCATTTCGATTTTGGAAGGTGCAGCCATCAGAGAAAATTATGATCGGTTTTTGTTGGTTCATATTATTTTCTAAATATTTCCTTTTTAAAAAATCCACCAATAAAGACGCAAATGTAGAAGCCTGAAGGTCGGTATCAGTTTCGTCAAACCAATAACAAACAGCATCCTTGGTTTTTAGATCAAAAACGGTATAATTATGACAGCAAAGCTTAGTTTTAAAGTACAATGAGCTAGCTTGTAAAGATGGACAAGTTTTCACGGCTTGTAAATCCATACAAATAACGTGACATTCATCAAGTTTGGCGTGCTCTGTATCATTATTTTTTTCTTCTTGAGCTCGCTGCTTTTCATTTCTATGCTTCTCCCACAAACTTTGCTCCAAATTCCCAGCTTGATACTCCACACATAAGTCGCACTGATCTTTTCTAGGACTAAATATGCCTATGTTTTTGATTTCCACATATTTCATTAGCCTTATTTTCTGGCCAGTGAACTAATTCTTTACCTATATCTAAAACATAGGCATTGGTTGTCACAGTCGGTAATAATTCCGCTTCAACACCATTTGAAGAGCAAACAATGTCAAAATCAGGATATGTATTATTTGCATTAATGCTGAACCTTTGGGAGACATTTTCTTTTTCTTGAACATCTAGAAAAACAAACTCGGAATTTTCTAAGACTTCTTCAAAATTTTCAACTGTCATAGGTATCAAAGGCTCTCCAATAACATTTTCACTATCACAGCTTTCATTTTTTTGAATGGAACAGCTTTGAGTTTCAAGCTTGGTATTGCACATGGATAAAATTTTTTTAGCTCTGCCGGACATGTTGAAGTTTTAACTAAATGCGTCTTATCTGAAAGAAGAAAACTCGCATAAAACCTTATGGAAAAAGATAATCGCTCAGTTGACATTTAATAATTATCTCTTATTCCAAAACCCAATTTTTATACCCAATTTAAAATAGACACATATAAATTTTATATCATAAAAAACATTTTGGGAAAATTTTTTAATCATTATAACCATTTCGGTAAAAAAACATAAACACGTATCAACCATAATGGACCAAAAATATAATATTCAATAACACGTATCTCCAAAGGTCTCATTATTTTCCCAATTTTATCCTTAAAACAGTACAAATATATTTAAATAATTATGTAAATTTAATAAACAAACATGGATTAATATAATCGACATTAGTTTACTGAAATAAATTCGATAAAATAATAGGAAAACAGACAATCAAAACTTACCGTATTTCACAAGTCACTCACATCCACCATATTTTGTTGGAGATAAGAGGTATTGCATTTTTCTTTTGACAGATTACGGACCAATTTTCATATTATGGTCACTTTTGCGCCATCTATCGATTCATTATCTATGTTTTAACCGAACGCAACAGACACCTTTATTTTGAAAAATTGTGGAGATACGAGGTATTGTATTGACACCATCGCAGCGCCTTGTTGTGTAGAAATCGGTTCAGTTGCCGATTTAAGCATCCAGTCCCAGCCACACAGAAAACCCAGGAGGAACTTCCTATTAAGAAGGGGGCAATGTTACGAAGCCGGCCCTGTCTCTAAACTATGAATTTTGGCAAATGCGCATTCCTGTGGATTCTAAGAAGGTCGTTTTGTTTTGTTTTTGGGAGCTGGCCTCATAATAAAATTGAAACCCTCGAAAGCTACCCTAGTTTCCAAGATATGATATATCAGATTAATTTAGATTGTCAATTAACTTTAATAACCTTCATAGATAATGTTGAATACTCTGTCTCTCTGAATCTCATGCTTCATTTGATTTTCTTGAGGTAAAGTTGTTATAAATATAATAAAAAAAATTTTAAATATAGTTTTGGAATGGAAAAATACAATACAATAATTTTCCGTAACATAACTTAAAAGACTTTCAATGTTGAGTAGAAAATTGAATCGATTTAAAAATTCATACCAAGTATCCATCATACGTCCACGAGCCGAATTTCATAAAACAGGTTTGTTCATCGAAGGGGAAGTACTCCACATCAATTTCGCAGAAAGATTTATAGATGGCAGGTGGCTTCCACACAACTGTGCCCGTATGGTGAAGAATTGCTTTGGTCATTATCGTTACTTCATAGTTTCCATCCGCACTGAAAAATTAAGAAACATACTAAATTTGATAATTGTTTCCATTGTTTCTGCAGATGTGAACTTCACATTAAATATATTTAGGCAATTATCGTGTGCTTTTGTTAGAACGTTCTGTTGGTAGAGACACAAAACTTAATACATGAATACAGGTGCAAACAAATGAAAGAAAACTATCCTATTTGATATTTGAAATAAAAGTGAGATTTTAAACATCAGGATATACAACTTAAATTTAGAGAAATCTTTGTTAACAGTACCGGGCGGCCAGGTAAGAACGCAAAGTGCTGTATGTCGGGAGCTATTCGTTGTAGAAACTTGCGGTACCACTAAAGTTGCCAAAAGAAAATCCTGGAAATTATTTTCAGACCGATAGGGGGCGTGAGCTCCATCTCTGATACTTTTAAAGTGATTTTTCATTGAAATGCACCTAGTGAATTTACCAAAAAATATATATGCTTTTTAAAACTAAGCTTCATTTGAGTATTTTTTGTTTGACACTTTTTGTCGTATCTATTAAACAGAAGTGGAGGGGGTCTTTTTCATATGAACAGTTGTAACTCCTAAACGTCAAAACGGATTTTAACAAACTTGGTCTCGTTGGAAAAAGCAATTATTGATCCATCAAACCCAGCTTAACATTGATATATCTGGTTTTTAGTTATGCCGCTACAGCGCGTTTATTGGCATAATAACAGAAAATTGCAAAGTTCTCTGAAAAGTTAAATGCAATAATATGACTTTTGTTATCATATAATTTTAAAATGACGCTATTACACCGATATTTATTCTTATTTATTTGACTTTTTCCAAAAACCAATGATAAAATTTCATGTTTTTATAATTTTTGAATAAGAAGGCCATTTTGGAATAAAACAATGCCTCCTTAAATGCTACGTGCAATCGCCAGGTGACCTTTTAACTATCCTTTTCCATTTTACTCAATTAACGAAATCTCACACACTATATTTAAACATTATGGCCGAATTGGCAGAATTAGGTTGGCTTCGTGGTGCTTATAAGGCAAAATGCACCAATTTTGAAACTTATCCCAATGATTTGGAACAATCTCTAGAAAATGGGCAAAGGGAGTTTACTGAAGCAACATTAAAGGTTTTAAATGACCGTTTCGAAGCTTTAAAGCTTGGTTTTACGCGAGATTTTGAATATGTGCAAACTCAAATAGAAGCATTAGTAGAGAGGAAGGTCAAGTAGTCACGCATTATCAATATCGGGCAGACATTGAAAATAATTATTTTAAATTATGTGCCCGTGTATATCAATTAATTAAAAACAGCAAAACGATAGGGAAAGGGTCCACAGCCTTATTAGATCAGCTGTCACCATCTCCCGCTGAAAGTCACATAACTGTTCGCTCACTGCATTCAAACACAGCATACAGTAGGGTATCACAGAATGCCAATTTCGCTCGAATTTAATAAAAATTTCCACAATTTGACGGTTCTCTGCTCTCATGTTTTGATTTTAGGGAATTATTCAAGTCTTTAATTTACAGCAGTGATATACTCGAGCCCGTAGAGAAATTTCATTATTTAAAATGTTCAATTTCAAAAACTCCGGCAGAAATCATTAGCGGGTTATCTATCACATCAGACAATTATACTCTTAGGATCTGATCTGCGATCGCTTCAACAATGATCGCCGATTAATAGATGACCACGTCGAGGCTCTCTATACTTTGGAGCAGGTTCCACGCGAATCAGCTGTTTTGTTGCGCAAACTTCTAGACGGTGGAAATAAACACATTCGCGCCTTGAAGCTTCTCGGGCAGCCCATTGAGCATTGGAATACATTAATTGTCCATTTCGTTTCCAATAAATTTGATATAAAAACGGAACGAGCATGGGAGGAGTTCAAGGCACATCCTTTTTTCGAACGTTTAACCACATTTATGACCGATAGATGCGATTTGTTAGACACAATTGGTTTCAAAACCAGTGGCAGTTCTAATGAAGCCAAAACTTCCTATTCCACCCAAGTTCATCCAAATTCAAGGTCAAAAACTTTTTATGTCGGTAACATTACAACTGCGAATCATTGTTGAAACTTTCAATTAAAGAACTAATCTCATTGTTCAGGTCAAAAGGTTTATGCCTCAATTATTTTAGGGATATCCATTGTCATAGAATTAACTATCTAACTTTACTCACTACACGTTATTGTTCAAAACTAATTTTGACAAGAGTTGTCAATTATTTGTCTTCGATTTAATGTAATTCTTTTCTGTACAATAAAGCCTAACCAAAGGTTCAAAAGGTTTATTTAACAATCTACAACAATATTTATTGTACAGAAAATTGTATAAGAATCGACCATGGAACGTGCCTTACGACCTGAAAGATTTCACTTGAACCCTGATGAAACAGATGCATCTCTACATTGGAATCACTGGCTTAAGACTTTTGAAAATTCTATTTTTGCAGCTGAAATACAGGAGATGGACAAGCTAAAGGTTCTCACTAATTTTATATCTCCTTCCGTTTATAAATACATAAGTGAATGCGATACTTACAACAATGCTGTTAGTATTTTGAAAAATATCTATATAAAACCAGTGAATGAAATATTTGCGCGGCATAAGCTCATGACTTGAAATCAGGAATCTGGATAGACTATTGACAGATACATTGAGTCTTTAAAACGCTTAGCAAAAGACTGCAATTTCAAAGCTGTTACTGCAGACATCAACAGGGATGAAAGTATAAGAGATGCGTTTATAGATGGATTACAATCATCACTCATTAGACAAAGACTACTAGAAAATCATACTTTGACATTAGATGAAGCATTCAGACAAGCAAGATCTCTGGAACTCGCACAGTATCAATCTTGGCAATATTTATCATCACCAGCAGTAAATGCTGTTGTCCAGAGCTCACCCCTTACTTCAGACATAAACAAAAATAGTGAAATATCTTTCAAATGTACAGAGCAAGAAACTATTGCTGCTACCAATGCAAAGTATTACTTTTGGGGTGTTCAAAAGCATATTCGAGCAGAGTGTCCTGCGAAGAACCGAGTCTGCAGAGCTTGTGGTACCAAAAGTCATTGGCAAAAAGTCTGTATGAAAAAAAAGCAAAATGGAAGCAACTGGTTCATCTGTTCATTTTTTTAAATGTATTGCTTCTATACCTCCTTGTTTGAGACAAGCTGTTATCTCTGTTACTATAAATGATACGATTGCTTACGGTCCAGTAGATACACGCAGTTCATCAATCGTTATTAATGAAAATATAATTCATAAACTCAAGATTTCTGTAACTCCAAGTTAACCAGAGAAAGTGTCGATGGCTTCTACATCACTTCATTCCTCAACAAAAGGTCAGTGTAAAATCGATCTTTGTCTACAAGGACATAAATATGAAGAGATAACTGTTAGTATTCTTCCAAAACTCTGTTCGGACATAATAGTAGGTCATGATATTCTTCGAAGACACTCGTACGTGCAGGTGCAGTTTGGCGGTGAGCAGGCACGTCTTAATATTTGTAGTGTGGCAACAGCTGATATCGAACCTGTCAGAATTTTCACAAATCTCTCATCTGAGTGTAAACCAATTTGCACTAAATCTCGAATATATACTGAATCAGATTAGAAGTTTATTGAGTTTGAAATTCACAACTTATTGAAAAATCACATAATTGGAGAGAGTATTTCACCATGGCGAGCTCAGGTTTTGGTAATATCTTTAGAAAATCGTCGTCGTAGAATGGTAGTTGACTATTCCCAGACAATAAATAGATACACTGATTTAGATGCCTTCCTTCTACCTAGAATAGACAGTATTGTAAATCGAGTTGCTTCAAACCAAGTGTACAGTTCTCTTGATCTCAAAAGTGCTTACTATCAAATACCCATCGTCGGAGAAGACAAGCCATATACAGCTTTCGAAGCGTGTGGAAAACTTCATCAATTTAAACGTATTCCATTTGGTGTTCGAAATGGAGTACCTGCTTTTCAACGAGCTATCACTGGAATTATCTCAACTGAAGGTCTTAAAGGTGTAGAAGTATATTTGGAAGACATAACAATTTGTGGCCATAATTAAGATGAACACGATAATAACTTGAAACAATTTATGGAAGTTGTTTCTAAGTATAATCTAGCATTTAATATGGAATTCTCAATGAAAGCTATAAATATATTCGCCCTGATCCTTACCGTCTCTAGCCTATCCGTAATTTGATTGTTCCTGATGATACATCTTCCCTACGGAGAGCACTTGGTATGTTTTCTCATTATGGTTAATTTATTCCTGGATTTGCTAGCAAGTTGAGTCAACTTACTAGGAGTGCCTTTCCTTTGAATTCTCAAGCAATAAAGGCTTTCGAAGAATTGAAACTAGACATTCAAAATGCTGTTCTTTCATCTGGTGATGACCAAGCTACCTTTACTGTAGAAACTGACGCCTCGGGTTTTGCGATTGGAGCTACTTTATCTCAAAATAATCGGCCAGTGCCTTCTTTTCAAGAACACTATCAAAACCAGAACATCACTCTTCGATTGAAAAAGAAGCATATGCTATTGTACAAGCTTTGAGGAAATGGAGTCACTACCTCATAGGACGTTATTTTCAACTTATAACAGATCAACGGTAAGTTTCTTTTATGTTTAACACAAAACATTTCGGAAAAATTAAAAATGAGAAAATCATGCGCTGGAAATTAGAACCTTCAAGTTATAACTATGAAATTATTTATAGACCTGGAAAATATAATATCTCAGCTGATACTTTATCACGAATTTGTTCATCTACTATAAAAAATGTACAGCAGCTGCGTTCTTTACATGAAGCCTTATGCCACCCTGGAGAAACAAGATTGTATCACTGTGTAAGAAGTAAGAATCTTCCTTTCTCGCTAGAAGAGATACGATCAACTATATCATCGTGTCGTGTGTGTGCTGGAATAAAGCCACGGTTTTATAAGTGAGGAAGTCATCTAAAAGCTACTCAGCCACTAGAAAGTTTTAACATAGATTTTAAAGGACCGTTACCTTTTGATTGTTGTTGATGAATTTTCTCGTTTTCCGTTTGCTTTTCCGTGTAAAGATCTATCTTCAAGTACTGTTACATTAAAGAACTGTTTGTTTTATTTGGTACACCTGCTTATATACACTCTGACAGAGGCTCAAGTTTCATGTCACAGGAGCTTAAGTCATTTCTTGGTACTGCAGGTATAGCTACAAGTCAAACTACTGGTTACAACCCGCAAGGTAATGGACAATGCGACCGTTACAAGACAAAATACAAACGTTTTATGTACATAGATACTATTAATTAGCTGTATATGTGTATGTCTATTGTATGTAATTCCTGTACGTAATTTGGACATACTGCATTGTGGAAAATGTACATTCCAAAAATGTACTGTGTACGTACTTCGTACAGTGAAGTATGTATTCTGGACATAACTTTTGTCAATTGGTAACGTACTTCAAACGTTTTGTGTACGTATCGATGCTGGTTGGGTTGTTATGTACGTCAATCAACGCAACACCTCATGAAAGAATGTTCAATTTTTCCAGAAGATCAAGAAGTTGAATGACCTTCATGGTTGATGAATTCGGAAACAGTCTTAATGAAGCGACCAGTGCGCCATTCTAAGTATGAGCCTTTGGTTGAAGAAGTGGAGTTGTTGGAAGGAAATCCTGAATACTCACATGTTAAGTTGTCTGATGGTAGAGAAATAACTGTTTCTATGCTACATCTGGCACCTATTGGAACTTCAATGGAAGAATCTTTACAAGAATTATCTTCTAAAAATGTACTTTCATCAGAAACAAATCCTTCAACTCCTCTTCAATATGCAGAATTTAGAAACACTGATGTCCATATTTCATCACCCGAAGTTTATCAAGAATCTGTAGGGAGAAGTTAACGAGAAAAACACCCTCCAGTGCATTTGAACTATTATATTACCTAGGTGGGGTGAATGTCATAGAATTAACTATCTAACTTAACTTTACTCACTACACGTTATTGTTTAAAACTAATTTTGGATAGAGTTGTTAATTATTTGTCTTCGATTTAATGTAATTCTTTTCTGTACAATAAAGCCTAACCAAAGGTTTGAAAGGTTCATTCAACAATCTACAACAATCATAAAACTAATTCTTGTAGATTATCCTCACGTACAAAATGCGGTAGTAGGCACAATACATTATTGCATTTGAATAATATTTCCAATCAGTCGAAAAATGCCAATGTTACTGATGCAATTAATTCCAGTCCAGGTACCAGTAGTGAAAATTTTCACACTTCATTATAAAAGGCTAATCAACCATTCACATTGTACTATCCACAGCGATGGTGGAGGCCTCACAATCAAATTTTATCACTGAGGAACTTTGTGATAAATTGCATAAGTCAAAAATAAATCACGTAATCTCAGGTATAAATTCAAACCTGACAAAAATCACTCATCAAACTACTGTTCCGATATCCGCGCGACATAACAATTTTACTACAGAACTCTGTTGTCTAGTAGTACCCACAATAAGTGGCAATTTACCCGCAGTTCCTATTAAATTAAACAACAATTAAACATTCCGTCCAAATTGTCACTAGCTGACCCTTGTTTTGCCACGCCAGGTAAAATTGACCTACTTATTAATTGGTGCTAGCATTTTTTGGATTTTATTATCAGTCGGACAAATTCAGTTAGGCAAGCAACTTCCTGTATTACAAAAGACGGTACTTGGCTGGATCATTTCCGGTCCTATACTGGTACTAAATAATTCACATTGTTATTCACAATGCTACTTTTCAAGTGACGTTGACCTACAAAATCAATTATGTACATTTTGGGAGTTCGAAACCGACAACAAACATCTTTCAAAGGAAAGAGGATCACTTCATTAAAAATACAATAAGTACTTCGGAAGGTCGGTTTATAGTCCAAATCCCATTCAACGAAAACCCTTCTTGCTTAGGTGGTTCATTTGATATGGCATTGAAAAGATTTTATAATTTAGAACGGAAGCTGAGTAATTTGCCAGAACTAAAAAATGCCAACACCAATTTCTTAAATGAATACCTCGAACTGGAACATATGAGTCTAGCAAGTAATTCGAAAAATGAAGGATATTTTCTGCCACATCATGCTGTACACAAATTAGACAGCCTTAGTACAAAACGCGGGTAGTTTTCGATGGTTCGGCGAAAACCACATCTTGAAATTCGTTGAACAATATTCAAGCAGTCGGTCCCATCCTACAACAGGATCTTTTCTCCATATTACTTCGTTTTCGGAAGCACAAAAATGTATCAACTGGTACCAATTGATAATGATCAGTGCAAATGACTCTCGCGTTTTTTCTCAGATTCAGTTAGATTCTCCATTAAGGGTCTTGGAAATAGGTGCTGAAGAAAGGTCCTAAATATTAGGCTTGTGGTGGAATCCCAATACAGATTTATTCGAATTCTCAATCGCTCTAGAAAATGTAAAATCTACTCCGACAAAGCGCAAGGTACTATCATGTATCTCTAAAGTTTTCGACCCTTTAGGTCTACTCTCACCAACAATCATTCTTTTTAAAATATTCATGCAAAATCTTTGGAAGGCAAATGTTACCTGGGATGAATCCCTACCTCAAGGCCTACATTTGAAATGGTTAGCATTACATGACTCATTAAACAATATACAATAAACAGAATCTCAATTCCTAGGCATGTACTCACAATTAAACCTGTATATGTAGAACTCCATCGCTTTTCAGACGCCAGTCAAAACGCGTATGGATCTTGTATACAGGGTGAATCACGACTAACGGGACGGAGGTTTATAGCGAAACGGTAAGAGTTTTGAAATGTTTGTCACTTCAGTAGTTTGTACATTCATATAGGCTACATTTTGAAATTATTTTGAAATATACAGGATGTTCCAATAAAGTGTGGCGTATTAAAGTTATATTTTTTCTTATGGAACACCCTATATTTTATTGCATTTTCTAGTTGCCCCTAAAAAATAAAATACTGTTTCATGTTGGTTCCCTATACCTAAATACAGAGGGTTCCGAGTTATGCTGACTTTTTTAAAAATGTGACCATTTCGAAAAAATTAATAACTCATTGATATAATAAATTCTAGCAAATTTTCTCTCACAGCTCAATAGTCGAACATTCGTTGAATGTATTCTACGATTGAGTACTAAACATTTCTTTACAGGGTGTTCAGAATTTTCAGTTAAATTATTAGATCATTCAATGTATAATATCGGGCTTATTTTAAATAGAACACCCTGTATTTTGATAATTCACCATATTCAAAGAAATGTCCCCTTTCGAATGGTATAAGGGTGTCCTATACCTAAATCGATACCTATATCTATACCTAAATCGATTTTAAAACAAAAAATTCTTACATAATGTAGTCGGTACCTAACTTAATGTCATTTTATGACATGTCTCAGTTAATTCTTTAAACGATATTGTGTTAGTTTCAAATTTTATTGCTACCAAAAATGAAGCAGTATCCTTTAAACGAAAGAGTCGACATGATACTTTGCAATGGGGAATGTTCAGAAAATTGTCTCCTAGCAACTAGAGTTTATGCTCAAAAGTACCCTAATAGAATTCACCCAAAAAAGGAAGTTTTCGAAAGACTGCTTAATAGATTTCGTGATACTGGTAGCGTTGCATACGAGAAGTTGAACAAAACTAAAAGAGTTACTGGCGTCAACGCCAACGAAATTGAAGTACTGCTGTCGGTTACGGAAAAACCTAATACCAGTTCTAGAAAAATTTCAAGTGAATTAGGAATAAGTCAAATGAGTGTATGTAGAATACTCAAGGAAAATCGCTACCATCCGTATCACATCCAACTACACCAGCAGGTGACACAACAGGATTATGATAAACGTTTAAATTTTTGTTTATGGACTTTGGATAAAGTTGGAGAAGATCCTGATTTTTGTGATAGTGTATTGTTTACTGATGAATCAACATTCCACAATAATCGGTTAGTGAATAGACATAATTTTCATTATTACGATACAGCAAACAAACATTTATTCCGTTTTGTTGATCGCCAATACCGATGGAGTGTAAACGTTTGGGGAGGGATTGTGGGCGAGAATGTTATCAGCCCGTATTTTTTTGACGGACACCTGGATGGAAGAAAATTTTTGAGTTTTTTGAAAAAAGACTTCTGGATCCTTCTCGAAAACCTACCACTCAGCATACGGAAGAAAATGTGGCTACAATTGGACGGAGCTCCTGCTCACTTTTCATAAATGGATAGGTAGAGGCGGTCCTCATAACTGGCCAGCTAGGTCACCAGAATTGACCAAGATGGATTTTTTCATATGGGGTTATATTAAAATTATTGTGTATTTTACTCCCCCTACTTTCGCGTCTATAACACCCCAAATGTTAAATAATGTAGGTAAATCGTTAAAAGCTAGAATTACGTGTTGCATTGCACAAGATGGCAAGCATTTTGAGCATCTATTATAGTAAATTTCCATTTTTTGCTTCTAATAATTTGTTGTTGTTCGTTTTGTAGTATTTATGTATTTGCTCTAATAAAAACTTGTTTTTGTTTTATTATGTACTTAAATACTCATATCGGTAAAAAAAAATGAGTGTACCTCAGAAATTACAAGTGTACATATTCATTAGCAGCTTCACTGTTTCTTTTACAGATCATCAGTTTAAAATTAAAGAGAATTGCAGATGTTTTAGAATCGAGTTAGCATACAATTTAAGAAAATTGTAAATTGCACGAAAAGTATAATACTTAGGTATAGGACACCCTTATACCATTCGAAAGGGGACATTTTTTTGAATATGGTGAATTATCAAAATTCAGGGTGTTCTATTTAAAATAAGCCCGATATTATACATTGAATGATCTAATAATTTAACTGAAAATTCTGAACACCCTGTAAAGAAATGTTTAGTACTCAATCGTAGAATACATTCAACGAATGTCCGACTATTGAGCTGTGGGAGAAAATTTGCTAGAATTTATTATATCGATGAGTTATTAATTTTTTTCGAAATGTTCACATTTTTAAAAAAGTCAGCATAACTCGGAACCCTCTGTATTTAGGTATAGGGAACCAACATGAAACAGTATTTTATTTTTTAGGGGCAATTAGAAAATGCAATAAAATATAGGGTGTTCCATAAGAAAAAATATAACTTTGATACGTCACACTTTATTGGAACATCCTGTATATTTCAAAATAATTTTAAAATGTAGCCTATATGAATGTACAAACTACCGAAGTGACAAACATTTCAAAATTTTCACCGTTTCGCCATAAACCTTCGTCCCGTTAGTCGTGATTCACCCTGTATATGTCAGTTCAATCAATGAGACAAGCTCGGTCTCGTCTCACTTACTACTCTACAACAAAGGTTGCGCCAATTAAAACAATCCGTATACCACGCCTTGAATTATGCGCGGCCTTACTCGCGGCGTAGTTGTCTAGTAAGGCTTTGAAATCATTGGAAATTAAACCCGATCATATTCATTAATGGACTGATTCCACAATTGTTCTTAATTGGATAAATACTGAACCGTATAAATTAAATACATTTGTCGCTAATCGCACTACCACTATACGCACTTTAACTGCTATGGATTATTGGAGTCATGTTTCCACTAGTGACTAGATCTTTTGTAGCGCGGGCACCGCTGCAATTACGCAATTCCAAAAATTGGTGGCACGGTCCGAAATGGTTATCCGAATTAAACATTCCATATCCAGAGTCCAATTATGCTCCAGGTGATACAACTGAGTTTAAACAGAGCACATCCCTCAACTTATTGCTTGCCATCGATTCGCAACTTAAACTCCCCTTTACGCGCTTCTCTTGCATACTCCAAATAAAGCGTACGATGGCCTATGCTTTACGATTTTTGGCCCCTAGAAGGCTCCGAAAATCAGGTTGTTTCACAGTTGGTGAACTGCTCAAGGCTTTCTATGTCTTAATAAGTCTTGCACAAAAGGAGTCCTTTCCAGTCGAATATCAAATTCTCTCGCGGTCAAAGGACATTAGCAGTAACTCTAGATGATGTCCTCTTAGAGCAATATTTCAGAATCAGTTGATCAGGGTGGGAGGTCGAATGAGCAATGGAAATTATTCCGAATCGAAAAAACATCCCATTATTCTCGACAGCCGACACCACTTGACCGAGTTAATTTTTTTGCAAGAACACAATAGACTGCTACATCCAGGTCCTCAATTACTATTAGCTTCCATAAGGGAACAATACTGGCCTATTTTCGGTTGTACCGTTGCAAAAAGAATTAATAGAAATTGTATCGACTGCTTCCGGGCATGCCTCAAGGCAATAAATCCCATCATGGGCAATCTACCTGCTGACAGAGTCAACCGCAATCATCCGTTTTCTATTATTGCGTCGATTATGCTCGTCCATTCACGCTAAAGGACCGCAAGGGCAGAGATTGTAAATTATTTAAGTGGTACGTCAGTTTGTTTGTTTGTTTGTTTCGTTATGAAAGCTGTACATACATAACCCGTTTCTGCATTGATTTCCGAAGCCTTTCTTATGGCTTTGCGCAGATTCATTTCGCGATAAAGTGAACCATCGAAGATTTATTCAGATAACGGTACTAACTTTGTTGGGGCGGCTTCCGAATTAAAGGCTTTAGCATAATTTTTGTCCAAGCAATCGGTGAGTCTCTTGCAAATGATTCAATAACTTGGAAATTCATACCACCAAGTTCACCGCATTTCGGTGGACTTTGGGAAGCAGGTATCAAATCTTTTAAGTACCATTTCAAATGCGTTTCAAGAAACTTAATTTTCACCTATGAGGAATTTTACACTTTGTGTGTTGAGATTGAGTCAATTATGAATTCTCGTCCTTTAACACCACTATCCTCTGACCCCAATGATCTAAATTCTATCACTTCTGCTTACCTGTTAATCAGTAAATCATCAACTTGCCTACCAGATCCCGATTTAACACAAGTGAAGATGTCTACCTCTATACATCACCGATACTAGCACCTCCAGCTTATGCGTCAGCATTTTTGGGAGCGCTGGTCAAAAGAATACATTTCGGAGCTCCAAACTCGCTCCAAATGGACAAAATCCATTATGGACATCAAAATAGTTATTTTAGTGCTCATAAAGGAAGACAATACTCCTGCGATAAATTAGAGGCTAGGCCGAATTGTACAAAGGCATCGCGGAAGTGATGGTGTATGTCGCGTCGTCACGGTAAAAACACAAAGAGGTGAAGTGATGCGCCCTTGTGCAAAAAATTGCCCATTACTGATATGTAGGTACTGATGATTAAAGTGGAGCAATGCATAATCGTGAAATTTAAAGAAAAAAAACACATAACCGTTTTTTTTTGTGTATATATTTTTTTTGTTTTGTAGGCTTTGTCATGTATTGTTATGGCTGTTGTTTTGAATAGCCTTCTCTTTCTTCTTTGAAAGTGCACCCTTTCAAGGGGAGGGGCATGTTTGGAGTGACATTTGTCAAAGTTTTTATTTCTTTTGCATCTATTCACCCCGAAATTCTTTTTTCTTTTTTCCTTTTTATCTATATTATTTTGTTTGCGATTTCACAAATCCTTCATGGAACAAGCTATAAATAAGTATATTATTTTATTGTAGTGGGTAAAAAAAAACATTAAATCACCCCCAACACTTCAATTTATTAGATACGTTAAAAAGTGCCAAACAAAAAATACTAAAATGAAGCTTAGTTTAAAAAGTATATATTCTTTGAAGAAATGAAGAAAAAAAAACCAAGACTATCCAAGATACAGTACTTTGCATTCTTATCTGGCCATCTGGTACAAGCTGGCTATGTCAAAGCAATTATTTTAGCTCAAGACTTCCCCAAAATCAAATGTTCCAAATAGGATTTGTGGCATGTTTATAAAATAATAATAATTAGTTGAGAAACTAGAGATTTAGGTGAATGTCTCCATTCAATAGTATATAATAATTACGTTGAACTTATTCGAAAACGAAGTAAGTCCCATCAAATCAAACTTAGTGCCTTACACGAAGAGAGGCAACCCAGTGGAATTGGGACCATTGTTCCTTCAATGTACGGAGATTCCAGCATTCTCGGAGAGGCCAATGTGTCACCTGAAACATATATCCAGTGTGGAACAGCCAAATGGGACAAATTCGATAACTAATAAATGAGGGAATATTGGGAAAAACGCAGGGACTCGTCGATTTGTATTTTTAAATGCGCATAAAAAAAAATTAAGTAGGGTGTGTCATGTGACAGTGGTCAATACAAACTTTCTTATTTCAAATACAACCCCCTGTTCATTTTTTGAATTATTCAAAAAATTCTAGACATAATTCATGTACAATGTCCTATACCTATCTGCAATTGTTTCGGAAATATTAAGTGTTTCCAGATTTATTACAAAAATTAATATAAAAAAATTTATTTTATTTCACAAATTCGTTACATTACACCAAAGACCTGATAACTGATTATTTCTTAATAATGTAAAAAAAAACCAAAAAAGTATTAATGTCAATGTAGGAACTGTTCAAAATGCTCGTCGCGAACGTCTTGGCAACATGCTAATCTGGTATAGAAATATCTTCTAAGGTTACTCAAGGGCGTCGGCCAAGCACTGTAGTGGAACGCCTCTGATGCGATAAGTACAGTGAATCAGTGTCGAGCGGGGTTAGTACTTGGATGGGTGACCCACTGGGCAGGCCGTGTAAATAGGTCATACAACCTGCAGCGGAGTAGCATATCCCAGCTCGCAAGGCATTATACCAATGAGCACGAGGTATAATGTAGGTATGCCGTCTTTCGGAGGAGACGTAAAACCCAGTTCCCGAGTCCATGGATGTGGGGCTCGATAAAGAACCCTACCACTGGTTGGAGCACCAGTGGGTTCGGCAAAATTTCCGGTTAGGGGTACAGTGCTCCCGGCGTCGGTGATTAGCCTCAGTTGCAGAAATAGACCGACGTTAAATAACCAAATAAAAAAAAAAGGTTACTCAACATCTCAGGCGTGACTGAGCTAATTTCAAGTCATCTAAGTTGAGGGGTTTAGTTTTGTATACAATAATTTTTACATATCCACACAAGAAGTACTCCAATGGCGTCAGATCAGGAGATCGTGCTGGCCATTCTATCGATCCGTGCCTCCCTATTCACCGATTTGAAAAAATTTGGTCGAGGTACTGCCGGACATTGATTTGGTAATCAATTGCTTGCTTGCTGAAACCATATTGTATTGGCAGGAACTTCTGGGTTTGCTGGATCAGGATATGAGTTTGTTAAAGTTGGCACGACATTATTTTGGAGAAGTTCTAAATATTTACCTCCATTCAAGTTGCCATCAATGGAAAAGGGACCTACGATATGATTTCCAACAATTCCTGCCCAAAACATTAACTTTTTTTGGATATTGCGTATGTTCTTCTCTCATCCAGTGAGAATTCTCATTAGACCAATAGTTAACACGACCGTGAAGTGTAAATGTGACTCATGAGAAAACAAAACGTTTTTTAATTGTATCACACCGTTATTCAGCATTGCCATACGTTCTCCTATCGAAATCGTCTTCCATGAGCTCCTGAGTTTGCATCATTTTATAGGGATGCATTTTACTTTCCTTTAATATCCGAAAAATTGATGTGTCGCTAACATTGAACAATGGGGCTATTTCTCGACCAGAATTATGTGGGTTTTCTTGAAACTCAAGCATAATATCCAATTTCATATATCACTTACTGCTTGACGGTACGGGGATAACTGGGGAACTGGGTGGGTGGACTAAATGTGGGAGTAGAGTAGAATAAGCCAAGAGGCTGCATAAATGATTCTGGTTCCAAAAAAGAGGAGCGAAAATCATCTGATGTCGGTGGATTAGGTATCCAGAAGAGATATAACTTCCATATAGTCCGCTAGCCCATGACACATGTAGGGTTCACTATTTTAAATGGAAGCCGTTTTCAGCATCGAGTTTAATGTGAAAAAATCTTAGAATTTTCACGAAACAAAAACAATTAACTTATGGATGCCACGTACTTGGATGCATTCCTTGGGTACTACTTTAATCATAAAAAAAACATGGCATACAAATCCAAGCGATAACAAGGGTTGATAAGCGAGGGTTAAAAATTGATAAGAAGGTGAAAAAAAAACAATTAACTAATGTATGCCGAAGATTTTGCTGTCTTGGTACATGTTAAAAAAATTAGTGACATACATTTTACGACGATACTTCATTTGTTGATAATTTCCCAAATATGATTTTCAATGTCCCTGTAGCGTCGATTAGCAAGTTTGGATCTTGGGCAATAGCCTTATTCTACTTGTTTTCCACATTAGACTCGATGGTGACAACGGCTTCCATTTAAAATAATGAAGCCTACACGTGTCATGGGCTAACGGTCTAATAAGACTGGAATGCGGATTGTCTGTTAATGAAATGCTTGACGTTGGGCGCTGGAACATTATCACTGGAAAACTGGGCCTCCAGTAGAATTTAGTAGTTTTCTGTCATAGACAAGTGAATCAGATTGGAGTAGAAGCAGTAAGACAAATGCCAGACTTAGAGGGAGAAATGGGTAATAAAAGCAATGAGGATATTAATTAGGAAGACTTCATAACAAAAACTAATGACTAGGCTCATGAAAATCCCTCAGAATTCATGAAATTAAATAAATATTATAACATAACATAAAAAATAAATTTGTAAGTTTATTAAACTTAATTTAATTAAGAGCTCCATTATAATGAAATTGAATTAATATTTGGCCACGAATCGTATGAAGAAGAAAATTTCTGAAATTATTTGAAGCAAGTTAGGATAATAGTTTGGATAATTTGAAGAATAGGAAATATGATAATGGTATGGATAATAAGGAGTTTAGGAACTATGATAATAAGGAGAGTAATGATATGAGATTGGTTATTATTGGCAGATACGAACAATTGATAATTTATAAGATGAAATGTTAATGAAATGAAAAAAGAATAATTTATGTAAATGAGATGAAACTTGAAATAATAAAATGAACGTATGAAGGAAAGAGGGAGATAATAAAAAAGAACAAATGAAATTTGAGGAATTTTTAATATTGAAAATATATTTAAATTTGAGGAGTAGAAAATATTTGTTGTTTTATTTCAAGATAGTTTTTAAAATGGTTTATTTCAAGATATTTCTATTTTATATGAAACTAAAAGTTTCTAATTAATTCCACTTTATTATCAATTTATAGTTTTCATATATTTTATATTATTAAAGTAGATTTAATTGGAAACTTTTGAGTTTCATTTAAAATAGAAATATGAGTAGATTCCACAAAGTAAGGATCGAAACAGTAAATTTCAAGTTACCTAATGTTTATTCAAAATGGCTTATTTCAAGTTAGTTTATTTGAAGTAGTTAATATCAAGTTGAGAATTCTGAAGTGTTGTAGTTTAGTTTGTTTTGATATTGAGTTAAAAAAAGGTTATAATTGAGGTTATTAGAATTTGAAATATGGTTTTATTTAATTATTTTGAAGCAATAAAAGATGGTAGTTAAAGTCAATATAAGGCATGACGAATTAGAATAATATGTAATGAAAGCAATGTTCTAGAAATTAGAAAATTTTCATACAGGGTTTGTTGAAATTCATTTCAACGGAAGTTTTCTTTTGTATATAAATGTGTCACTATATAAAAATGAATACCTGTATGCAATTGATCTATTAGATAAGACAAATAATGAAGTTTTTTGTTAATTATTTAAAAAAGAAGATAAAGTCATATTCCTAATTTGTCAAATTTTGGATAAACCAATAATTGGAAAATTTAAGATAAAGAAGTTACGGAAAAGTTCTTGGAATATTTAGAAGTCAAAAAAATTATTTTTACACAAAAGTAAAATCAATTACATAAACCAAAATAAAAGTAGGAATATGGAACCAGTGATATGCAGAGTTTTCATCTGAATAAAAAAATCAATTGACAAAAATTTCCTGATATGAAGAGTTAGAATTGTGGAGAAAGAGAGAGAGAGAGGGATGTAAATTTTAATTAGTTGAAATTTGAAAATTAATCTCTAATTATTTCATTCAGGAACAATTCATAGTATAATTCATAATAAAATTCAACCACAACCTGAGGGGTTTTTTGGCTGGGGCATCTTACATACAACTAAAAATATTGAATAATTCAATATGTTTATTCATTATGTGAGAATACAAATTTACGATATTTGTAACTAAATGTGTTTCTAAACCCCGGATCGATTCCAGCAAATTCTCAATTGGTAACTCATAAGCGTACTATGGAAGAAGATTGTCGAAGACGGTCGTGACACTGGCAATTACGTTTCCAATGTCACCAACTCAGAAGTTCGATTTTTTGATGCTCAAACGTGGCATCAGTGGCAGAAATGCTTCGAGCGATTCATGTCAGTCTCAGGACCAAAATTGAATATCAAATGTCACAGAAATAGATCTTTTCTGAATGTCGTTACCTAATAATACGTACCCAACATATCGAATTCTAGTAAATTTTGACAATACATTTTTTTTTTTTATTTAACATATACTGCGTCAACCACTAGGGTTATTGGCAGTTTAGAATTTACAAAGGTAAGGGTAACAGTGAAATTATAAATTGAACATGTTTATGGTTTTTAAAAAACTCAAGGAATCGTTAATTTGGTCTCTTAGAGCTAACTGTAATGTATTGGGAATTCTATATTGTCTTCGCTGGTTTGCAAACTGGTGCCATTCTAAAATGACGTGTTTGATGGACATATTCTCATTACATAGGGCACATTGAGGAGGGTCTTCTTTACTTATTAGAAATTTGTGCGTTAGGGCTGTGTGTCCAATCCTTAAACGGGTAGTTTTAATTTGTTCCGCTCTTGAAATCGGTAGTGAAGGGGTTTCTCTCACATTGGCCACTATTTCATGCATTTTGTTATGGATCTCGAGGTTCCATTTATGTTGCCATTTATCCATAACAAAATTCTTGACAGTTACCTTGGGGTCTTGGTGCGGTATCAGCTCTAATTTTGGGGTATGACTATAGCTGACTGATTCTTGTGCTGAGATATCGGCGTCTTCGTTACCCTGTATACCGGTATGTGATGGTACCCATAAGAAGGATACATTCCTACTATCAGTCTGGAGTTTGAAAAGTTGGTTCTTGATATTGAGAATAACTTCGTGGTTTGAGTAGACGGATTTTAAACTTTGCACAGCACTTAAAGAATCAGTAATAACTAAAATGCTTTCATTGTTGGGTACAGGGAGTTTTAAGGAATGTAGTTAATAGCTGTAAGCTCTCCAGTGAATATGCTGCTGGTATCTGGTAGCCGTAGGTTATATTTTAAGTCCCCGGAAATAACTGCTGCTCCCACGCCTTTTGTGGATTTGGATGCGTCTATGTACATTATGTTTTATTCTGTCAATCACCGATTGAAGGAATATCTTAAATTAAGTAGCTGCTTCAAAAGTCGATAAAAAACAATCAGACAAATTCGAATATCTATTTTTGACAATTACAATTCGTTGTGACTTTTTATGTCAATCAATTAAAACAAAAATGAACATTCTGAAAAATATCTCATATACTGAGTATAAAGTAACTTTTAACTGTTTCGTAAATCTATTCATTTTCCCACGGAGACAAAATGATTTCGGAGAAATTCATTCTTTAATCATGAACCAAGTCTGTTAGGAGTTTTCACAATTCTTCCAGAACGAGTAACTCTTTTCAGTCCATCATTCATTTTGTTAGGATGACCAAAACAATCCTTATCAATACTTATTGGCTGTAGTGGATCTAGTTCATGACTTGATTTTTCCTCTGTCTCTGAAATTTTCTCTTTCACATTTTCGACTTCTTTATCTTCGGAAATTTCCAATGGGTAGAATCTCTGAATTGGTCTCAAAATTTGATTACCTGACGGAACTTTAAGACGTAACACTCTAATAACACCATCTTTTCCAACAATCACTTCTTGAATTCGTGTTAGAGGCCATTCAAATCTCTTGGAATTTTCTATTTCTATGAATCCTAAATCTCCTACTTTAGGAATCGATTCTCTTATCGATTTTTTTCGATTTTTCATTATAAGAGTACTCAGATACTTATTTCGGAATTTTCTTCTTAATTCGTCTTTAATTTTAGACCTATATCGGTATCTCCGTCTCAAATATGTGGCTTCTACTCTATCTATATCTGGAACTCCATCTTCTGTTATATCTCGTAAGAATGTAGCAGGCGTTAAAATTTGCCAGTCATTGGGATTTTCCGTTAAGCTTGTCAAAGGCCGTTGATTTACAACAGCTTCACAGTCGCATATAATAGTTCCTAGCTCTTCAAGTGTCAGTGAAGCTTTTCCCAAAACTTTCCTGAGCAATCTTTTCAATATTTTGATCAGACTCTCCCACCAACCACCCCACCAGGCTGCTGTTGGAGGATTGAATATCCATTTAATTCTTTCAGCAGTGGCTTCTTTTGAGATTTCTTCCCAATTGATTTCAGCTAGTGCATTCTCAGCACCAATAAAGTTAGTACCATTATCGCTGTAAATAGTCGATGGGCGTCCTCTTCTCGCTATAAATCTTCGAAATGCCAGCAAAAAACAGTCTGTTGATAATGATGTGATTACTTCGAAATGA
This sequence comes from Lochmaea capreae, assembly GCA_949126875.1. Lineage (NCBI taxonomy): Eukaryota > Metazoa > Arthropoda > Insecta > Coleoptera > Chrysomelidae > Lochmaea > Lochmaea capreae. The sequence goes on from OX421396.1 coordinate 10,575,888, forward strand.
ACAGCTCTGTATATGGCGCAGGTGAATATCAAAATCCAAATTTTTCCTTTATCTTTCGATATCAAAGGACCAGTTGCATCCACTTCTACAATTTCAAATACAGAGGCATCTCTAACTCTATTTCTTGGTAATGGGACTTGAACTGCTTCAAGATGCCTCGCATGGTATTTTTGACAAATCACACATTTCGAAATTACAGCTCTCACAGATTTCTTTCCTCATACTATCCAAAATTCTTTTTTTAGATTTGCCAAAACAGTTTGAACTCCAGCATGCAGCAATTTGACATGTCTTTCATTGATTAAACACTTGACGATTGGGTGTTTTCCTGGCAAAATCGCTGGATATTTGAATGATCTAGTGTCTTCTCTTTCACTAATCTTTGTCTTTATTCTTAAAATCCCAAACTCATCTTCTTGTAGCATAAAATTCTTCAACGAGTCTGGATTTTTATCAAAATACTTATGCTTAATGTTCCTGATCATGACTTTCACTGCCTCTTCAATTTCGTTTACTGACAATTCTTTGTCTAAATATAAAGGTCCAAATCGTTTAGTCATCTTCACCATAAAATTCGTGATAAACCGCTTCATCCATGCTACTATTCGTATAACGGTTTTATAACATGCACATTTCCGAAAATAGTCTGTCAACCAAGAAAAACGATCTTCAGTGTAATTTGCAAAAGATGTCACTCTCCTCAATTTTTCTTCTAGAACAACTTGCTCGTTAACATCGTATGTTTGGTGGGGCCATTGTTCGAGCTTATTCAATAGCCATTCAGGACCATTCCACCACTTGCACTCTAACAACTTTTTGGGTAGACATCCTCTTGAAGGTAAATCCGCTGGATTAATGGCTCCTGGAACGTGGTGCCAAGAGTCTCGCGTGGTGAACTTCAGAATTTCATGGACTCGATTTCTTACAAAAGGTTTCCAATTCTCATTGCGTTTAATCCAGCTCAAAACTGTGGATGAATCAGACCAACAATACACGAAGATATCATTCTCAAATTCTTTTCTTACCGATGCCAAAATTCTAGAACCGATAGTCGCTGCCAGCAATTCCAAACGAGGGATTGAAAGGTTCTTGATTGGTGCTACTCTATTCTTCGATTGAATTAGCTTAAGCTCTGTTGTATTGGAAGTTTCTACTCTCAAAAATATCACAGCTGCATACGCATCTTGACTGGCGTCACAAAACCAATGTAAACTCTCATGCTTACATTGCTTTTTTACCTCTGGACGTATCCATCTTGGGATTCTGACGTTTGTTAAGTACTTGATTTCATTAAACCAATCAAAAAATTTTTGTTTTATATCATCAGGTACTTCAGAGTTCCATGATAATTTCAATTTACATGCGTTTTGTAACAAGACTTTCGGAATCAGTAAGGCCGGAGAAATGAAGCCTATTACATCGAAAATTCTGCTCACAGTAGAAAGGATCATCTTTTTGGTTAGTTTTTCTGTGATAGCGTTATTTTGGATACCTTCTAATAAGATTTCTAATGTATCTGTAAATTTATTCCACTTCAATCCTAAAACTGATGTTAACTTCATTGCAACCATGAAATTATCTTTCTCTGTAAATTCCCAACATCTCAAATCCATCTTCGCTTCCATCATCGCATTTTGGGCTTTTTCTTTGAATTTTTTTATTTCTTCATGATAGTCAAAACTAATAATGCTATTGTCAACGTAGAAACTGTTTCCAAGCATGGTTAAAAATTCTTGTGGAAATTCAGAATTTTCAGCTAATACTTTCTCAAGGTGATGTTGAATGACTGCACCTAGTAAAAACGGACTGCAAGTCAGACCAAAGACTACCCGAGTATGTCTGAATATCTTCATCTCATTTTCAAAAGTGTACCATAAGATTGAATAGATGAGGCTTTTACTTGATGAAGATTCATACTTAACTATGAAATAAAACAATAAAAATTTTTGTTTAAACCTTCATTATAATTAAACTATGTTCCATAAGAACTTGAGAAAGTTTCTGTCATTGAGGTTTAAACTAATTTGAAGAAAAGCTTTGCGGATGTCTGATATTACTCCATATTTGTATTGTCTGAATCGGATTAAGATTGATGGAATTAGTTCAATAAAATTCATTCCTTTTTCTAAGCATTGATTCAGTGATGGACTATGGGAATTTTCTCGTGCTGAAGCGTCGAACACGGGTCGTAATTTTGTGGTATCACTATTCAACTTCACAACATGACGATGGGGAAGGTAATGCCCTTGAAATCTGTAATCTTCTTCGATTACTTCTTCTATTATTCCTTCTTTCAGCCATTCCTGTAGTACTTTATCATATTCTCCACGATAACCATCTTTGTTCAATTTATGCATTAACGAGTCTAGTCGTTTCTTGGCAACGTGAAAATTTGTAGGTAAAATAGGATGGTTCTCTATCCATGGGAGACTGACTTTATACCTAGAATCTTCATCTTTCTTAACAGTCGCTGTAAAATGTTCCATTGCCGCTTTCTCAGTTTCTGCTCTTGTCAGTTCTTTGACTGGATCGTTTATACCAAGAAGTTCTAGGTTCCAAAAGTCTGACACCAATTTATCATTAACAAGCATACTAGTAATAAGCATACCTCTGGTAGCGTCAACTGGTGTTTTCCCCATCAATGTCCATCCCAATTTTGTTTCTACTAATACTAGACCGCATGACAAAACGTGACGTAGCCCAGTGTAGAGCCTGCCTATTACATCAGCTCCCAACAAAAGTTCTATAGGACCATCTTCCGTATCAGATACGGTGATACCTAGTTTCTCTATTTCTTGATACCAACAACCATCATGAATACTGGCAATATTTCCACAAATGATAGTTTGGTCGTAGACTTCTAATGAACAAGAATATTTTCCATCCAATCTTTGTAACTGGGTCTCGAAACAATCATGATTCACTGTCTCTGTATTGTATCCGCCAAACAAGGTATGCACCATCTCTTCAGTTCTTACTACTTGCATCTGCATATGAACCGCTGTTTTTCTCAAAATGTATGATTTTGAGAGCCAGTATCGAGTAGAGCTCTTACTCTTCTGATTTGATTATTATAAATAATGTTAATCGCTAAATTTTGAAGGAAAACATGGTTGTAAGTTTTATTTGACATTCCTGTAATCACTCGAGTAACTACCAAAGATTCTGTTTCTGGAATTTTAGGAGATAGATTTTTTGATGGAGTTGAATTTTCAGAGTCTTTGGTTGAACACATCAGCAAAACATGTTTACCACCACATTTGGTACATTTCAACTTAGAAAACATATTACATTTCCGTGCTAAATGACCTTGACGTAAACATCGATAACATGATCCATTTTGAAGGAGTTTCTGTTTCCTTTGTTCAAGTGACATCTTGAATGCTTCTTGACACGTGTTGCTATGGTGCTGTTCTCGGCAAAAACTACATTTTGGGTTTTGGTTGAATAATCCAGTCGCAGAAGGGACGTTAGGTTTCAATTCTGGTTGTTTCTTTCGGGTTTTCATTTCAAAATTGGTAGCCAATGAGATCCTCTCTTCATTTTCAACTTCACGTTTGAGAAATTCCATAAGTTTTTCCAAACGTGTCTTCAACAGATCAATTGTTGAAAACTCAGGATTTCTTTGACATGTCCTCAATATTTCTTCTGGTAAGCACGATTCTAATAAGGGGTACAACATTGCCGCACAGTTATCAGTAGTAACACCAAGAGTTTCTAGTGCTCTTAGTTGAGACTCCATGTTATCATACAGTGTTGTTAAGTTATTGGTTTTATTGGATAGATTATTTAAAACCAACTTTAGAAGTTCTCGAACATAATATTCTATGAGTAGGTCATTCCTACCAAATCTGGACTTCAAACTATCTATTGCCTTATTATAATTATCACCTGTAGGTGGATAACTCTCGATAAGCTGTCGTGCTTTGGAATTTGGTAACGTAGACTGAAGTAAATATTGAAATTTATCATCATTTTCCATCTCATCAGAATTGTATCCAATCTTTTATTTCTCCTCCAAATTTACGGAAATCAATTTTTGTAAGTTTAAGTTTGGTTCTATTTGAAGAAACAGAAATAGATTTCTCGAGGTTAGCTGTCATAAGCCGCTCAACGTTGAAAGCGAGAGAACTAAATCTAATCGTTGTTTCGTGGGAGTCTTTCATAACTTTTGCTATAGCGACTTTAGTTTTCTTTGCGCTAAGCATCGAATGAATCAGTTTGTTAGACTCTTCTTCAAATTCTTCGTTCAATCTAGTCAATAATTTGAATGTACTTTGAATTTGAGCTACATCAGGATTCGGTTGCTTCAATGTTTGCTCCAAATCAGTACAGTACGTATTGAAAGAAATCTTCAATAGCTCCATGGCCATAGTGTAGTCGTCGTTATCCATCTTGTGTTTCAATTTCAGCAGCTATCTCGCCGGGGCCTCCAAATGTTTTATTCTATCAATCACCGATTGAAGGAATATCTTAAATTAAGTAGCTGCTTCAAAAGTCGATAAAAAACACTCAGACAAATTCGAATATCTATTTTTGACAATTACAATTCGTTGTGACTTTTTATGTCAATCAATTAAAACAAAAATGAACATTCTGAAAAATATCTCATATACTGAGTATAAAGTAACTTTTAACTGTTTCGTAAATCTATTCACATTATGTGATGTTGTTGATAACCATTCAGTATTCTTAAGAAATGGGATTGGATCGTTGCGGAATTGGTACTTTCTTTAGGGAACATTTTTAAGGAAGTGTCTATAAAAGGGATATTAATGGTCCATGGTGGGTTATTATAGGTGATGGAAAGTGTTTTGTGGAGTTGTTGGAGGTCAAAACCGGTATCTTCAAGCTTTTTGTGGAGTGGGAGATATTTTTTATTTGCGTAGATGGTTGGTGGGTTCAAAAAGAGGGAATTGTATTGTAATGTGTGTATCCTAATCACCCTCTTTTCACAGTATGCTGGTCACGTCTTGGGTCTAATGGCATAGCTTTTGAAATTACTTGCAAACTGGAACATGGGCTTGTTCGGTAGGCACCAGTTGCTACTCTCAGGGCATGATTTTTAAGTCTTTCAAGGTTTTGTATTTGGGTTTTAGTGCATGGATCGTAAATTGTTGCTCCGTAATCCAATTTACTTCTAATCAGGGAATTGTATATTCTTAAAAGTGTTATTGTATCAGACCTCCATTTATGGCTAAATAAATATTTTATTAAGTTAAGTTCAGGTTGTGAATTAAGGCGAATCCTGCGAATATGTTCGTGCCAATTTAGTTGTGGGTCGAAGTTGAGTCCTAGGAATCTTGAAGATTGACTGTATTTTATATCATTGTTATTTATTTTAAGAGAAAGGGATCTAGTAACTTTTTTGGTATCGAAAATCATATAATTTGTCTTATCTTTTGAGAATGTAAGACCTGTTCTGGAGGACCATATTTCTAATTTATGTACCTAATGCTGTTTGTAAAATGGTTGTAGCGAGATTTAAGTTTTTTGTTTTAATGTAGAGCACAAGATCGTCGGCGTATAATAAAGCTTTTATTGGTAGGTTGATATTTTGATTGCGATCAGGAACAAAGTTACGCTTAGAACTGAACCTTGCGGTAGCCCATCGTCCAAGTGTTTTTCTTCCGATAGCTCGCCGTTCGTTTTCACTTGAAAGGATATACTGGTTAAAGAGTTTTTAATAAAATTCAAAATATTTCCTTGGATACCCAATTTAACTAAGGTATTTAGGATATAGGAAGTCCAGGTGTGATCGTAAGCTTTGCTAATGTCGAAAAATATGGCCACTAGTTGTGTTTATTGATAAAGGCATCTTTTATTTCGGTGTCTAATATTGTCAAATTATCTATGGATGAACGGTTAGGACGAAATCCGCTTTGATTTTCTATTAATAGATTATGTTTTTCAAGATACCACAGAAGTCTTTTGTTAACACTTTTTTCAATAAGTTTGCAGCTGTTACATGTCAAAGAAATAGGTCTATAAGATAAAGGGTCATTTTTGGGTTTAAAAGGCTTGATGATAGGGATTATTGTTGCTTTCCTCCAATAATCTGGAAATTCATTTGATGAAAATATTCTATTGTATAGACAAAGGAGATTTGTTTTGGCGGGAGCTGGGAGGTTTGATAAAAATATCAACGGAATATCACCAGGGCCTGGAGTAGAGTTTTTTGAAGATTTTATGGCTTCTAATAGTTCCTCCAATAATATGGGGACATTTAAAGGACGATCGTTACTTGATATATTAGTGGGTGCTCTAAATGGTATTGGGTTTTTATTGTTTGTACTATTTTCTTTATAAACCATTGAGAGGGCTTCGCTAATGTCGGAGTTTTTTGAGATATTTTTATTATTAATAGTTAATGTGTTGATACTATCATTATTTCGGCAGGATATGATTGCTCTTATTTTTGTTCCAAATTATCAATACTGGTGTAAGTTGGTTTATGGAAGAAACATATTTCATCCAAGATTCGGTTTTCGATTTTTTAATAAGGTACCTTTTTTTGCTTTTAAATTTTTAAAGTTTAACAGATTTTCTGGTATGTTGTGTTTTTTAAGTTTATTGTAAGCCTGTTTACACTCTTTTATTGCCTTAGATATTTCTGTATCACACCACGGTACAGGTTGCTTTCTACAGTTTGGGTTTGTTTTTTTAATTGAGACAGTAGCTACATCCAAAATGATACTATTGAAACTCTTTACTATGAGATTAACGTCTTGTGTAAAATTCATCCTATATAAGTTATTAAGTCAGTCGGCAGAGTCTGTTTTCCATCTTGTAGTTCGTGGTTTTGTGACTGGGCCGTCATTGAGATTATTAATTAATATTGGCCACTGATCGCTAGTGTAAAGATGGGCCGAAATGTCCCAAGAAAGAATATGCAAAAGGGAAGGGTCACAAAATGATAGGTCTAATGCTGATGCATCTCCGGTATATGCGTTAAATCTGGTTTTGCAGCCTGAATTTAGTAAGTTTAAATTTGAATGATTAATTATATTTTCCAAAACTTGGCCTTGTTTATTTGTAGTATCTGCTCCCCAGATTACGTTATGACAGTTGAAGTCACCTAAAATTATTCTTGGAGCGGGGATTTGTTTAAGTAAATTTTCAATTTCTGCAAAATTTACGTTTGATGGGTGGGGTATATAAATATTACATATATTGATTTTTGTTTTATATAGCACGCTGATTGCGATTGCTTCTAGGTTTGTATTCAATGGTATTCGAGTTGATTCTAAATTGTTTTTTACAAAAATAGCAACACCTCCACTACCGATAGTTTGGTTTGGTCTGTTATGGAAATATCCAGTGAAATTTCTAGGAGAATGTTGGGATTGGTTAAAACGAGTTTCTTGGAGGGCAATTATGGATGGGGAGTTCTCCTGGATAAGTAATTTGAGCATATCCAATCGGGTGAAGTACCCGTTTAAATTCCATTGAAGAATGAACTTAAGGAATTATTAGCTGCCATTTAAGTTTGGGTTAGACTAGCTGGATTGCTGTCTGAAAGTGGTTGGGTTGAGTCGTAGTCGTCAGTTTGAGTGTCACTGTCATCTGTGTAACCTTCAAGTAGCTGTTTACTAAGTTTTTTCCTTACACGAGTTATTCTTGACTTAAGGGTTTTTTCTTTAATGAAAGAATGTAATTTGTTAAGGAATGCTATTAGACCTTCGACCTCATCAGTGTAGTTCTTAGCTATTGCAATAATGTTTTGTGCGCCTTTAGCATTTTCAAGAAGATCAGCAGTTTCGGTTATATTGAGTATGCAATTTTCGGATTCAAACAGTGACTTTGCAGATTCAAGAGATGAGATTAAGTCTGATTCGGATGTTTGTTTGGACGATTTTTTTTCTTTTTTGGCATATTTATTGGTTTGGGGAAAATATTTGATTCTAGGTTATTTGGTGAGTCGGGGGTGGGTGGAGTTGAAATAGAAAGAGACCTTTCATTCATTTTTTGGGGTAGTGTGTGCTCGATTTCTGCTACCAGCTTTGTAAAGGAAGGATTAGGGTTGTCTGTGATGTGTTGATCTACGGGAATGTTGGATGATTGATTGTTTAGGAATGGTTCTGTTGCACCTGAAATATTTCCAGGAATACTTTTTGTAGTAGGCTGGACTGAGGGTTTCGAGGTAATTTTAGTGATTTCCATTGTTTCCATATTATCGGATGATTGGGGTGCAAGAGAGCATTCAGCTGAACTGTGACCCGTTTGATTACAATGCGGTCAGTTTAGATTGTCCAATGATAGGAATATTCTATATGGAGTATTGTCGTAATTTATAAGGATTGATTCTGGAGTGGTCTGGGTGGGAGGGGAGATATAAATTTGTCTCCCAAAGCTTAATACATGTCTATATTCATCCTCTGTCATGCCAACCCGCAGGAAGGATAGTCTAGATACAGGTGTAATTTGCATTGACTTCAAATGGTTTTCAATTACCAGATATGGAATGATAGAAGACACATTTGATAGTAGCAGTCTTTGTGAGGAGGTAATTAATCTTCTTGCTTCGAGGACGTGGTTGTTAAGTATTATTTTTTTGTGTTGATTTATAAAAATGTCGACTAGTTCTTCATTGGTCAAGTAGATGCATACTCGTCCATTGGGAACTCTGGATGAGAAGATAACGTTCTTTGCTTGAATGAGAGAGCCTACTACAACGATATAGTCGTGGATTTTAACACCGTCAATAGACTGGAAAATGATTGCTTGTTTTTTTGTGGGAAACTTATAGACAGGTTGTTGACTTAGTATGTTTGAGTAAGTGGATTTTGTTGTTTGCTGTATCACATTATCATCCGCCATGGTCAAGTATCCTCCCTAAGCATGGCTTGTTCCTAAGTACGGCTCTGTGCCAGGGAACTAGTCGACTAATGACCAAGTTAACAAAAACTAGTATCTGTGATTTGATAAGGTTCAATTTCAGTCTTGTTATACTCATATATGTTATGGAATTGTTGTAAAATAGTTGTAATATATCTGTCCTCACAACAATTTTCTGCGTAGATGTCTTCTCGATAGAAAATGGGTACTGTGGGTACACTTTAGAACTATTGATTAGACTTTAAACGTGAATTATAAGTTATTTTCGTAGGACACGAAATAAATTGTGTGGTTCTAACTACAGTCAGGACCGGACTCCCTGACAATACATTATATGGAATTTATGTAGGTATTGATAATTTATGTCTCCACTGCAAGCAACACGGACATATTTCCAATAAGTGCCCCGAAACTTCTTCAACCTTTTTTGCAACTCTAAACTCTTTTATAAATTATCAAGCTATACAACATTCTGCATCGATATCATCTGTTATTGCACGTGACCCTATTATCATTCCAAGCTCTATTATAAATCAAGTGCGAAAACAAAGTATTATATCAGTATCACCTAATATTACACCTGCTAGTAGGTAACGCCATTTTCAGACCACCACAACAAGTCTAACAAAAAGCGTTGTCAACCGGTTGGAAGCAGCTACCGTTAGTTTTGAATCTAACATCAATCACGTCACCAGGAACACCTACAGATTCAAATTAGTTATCCGCAACTCACATACAGCAGCATCCTCAATATGCAAATATTGAAGATCCGATCCCAGTAACAAGGAAAATCACAAAAGCTGCATATCAGAAATCATAAGGTCAATCAACTCACCAAATCCACAGCAAATCTGTATTCTGAGGAAACAAATGGAATGTGTTACATTCAAAATTACGTTATGTTGAAACATTATTAAAGCCTTGGCCTTATGAACATCTTAGTAGAACAACAAGTAATATTATCAAGACTCCTATTAGGCCATACTAACATCACTCAGTTTTATTATTACAAAAATTATATCTCTACAGTGTGAGCTATGTAACTGCCAATTAACTGTAAGAGACATTTTAGTAAACTGCCCAAATTTCGAGCATGTAAATTTCGGTGTAAATTGTAACGGTCAAAATATAATGACATGTCTAAAGACAGTTTTCATAAATAGCTTCAACATATTATCCGCTGTTTATTATTATAATTTTTTCGTGAAACAAACAAAAATATAACCTAATTAGTAGGTACTAATGCTCAAGTTGGATGAAACGCCCTTTAGTAAGTGTAATGTTTCCTCGTAAGTGACTGCAAGGAATGTGTCGAGTAGTAGGAGTTTTTTAAGCATGCTTATCAAGAAAGTTCAAGAACAGTTGTTAATGGGAGAGCGTTACATAATATTCAGTTTTATTAAGTATTTTTCGGGCTCGTTTGAGGAAAGATGATGAAAATGGTTAGTTTTCGTTTCACCCCACTCAAAAATTATAATTTTATCGATCAGGCGAATCACATAATACTATTAATTAGCATTAATGGATTTTAGCTAGCAAGGAAATTATTTTGCATGTAAAATTGTGACTTACTTATTGTAAAGGACGATGTCTGGAAGCCAAATGTGTTCAGAAGGAACATGAAGTGTTTCGACACCACCGTAATCATCAGGATTCCATTTCAATTTGTAGTCGTTCCATTCCTGGAAAGTTTCTGAGTTACAATGTTATTTATTACTCAAGTTTTTGATTATGGTGTCATTACCTGCTCCACCCAAACGTTTGTGGTCATTATTTGGTTCTTCAAGTTCTGAAAAATAAGAAATAATAATCATTAAAACTGCTCTTATATTGCGAAAACGAATAAGCTGAATTTGGTGAGTAGCAAGGAAAGTATAAAGGAGAGAAATATGGAAAATAATCTTCAAATAATGAATATAACGTTTATTCTAACGCGTTTTCTCATTTTCATTCCATTTAAGTTACTTTTTTAACAAAGGATTTAAAATTACTTTTCTATTTCGCATCATTATTCGCTTTTTTGTATTGAAAATCACTAATGAGGAGTTTTCAATTTAAGGTTGTACTTAAAATCATAAAAATCATTATAAATTATTTGGAAATTTAAATAAAATTGAATGAAAGAAATTCATTTCTGTTCCGTTCCTCTTTCGAATATTTCTTCAAAGGGACAAGACAGGGGTTGAAATGCTTTCATGTCAATCATGTAATTAAACAAACGGAAAACGGGAAATATCTTTTAGTAATAATTATCAAATAAGACTGAATAATTTAAGTAGAATGGTACAGCTTTTCAATGTTTGTATTTTATAAAAATATTGAGAGAGAATAAAGGCTTTGAAGTTGTTTGTGAGGAGTTGTAGATTAAAGATTTTGGCTACAAACTCTACTACTGCTTTTTGATTGTCACTCTTTCACCTAGATTATAGTGGATGATGCATTTTTAGTTTTTTAGAGATAGGGAGAGATTTAGTATGATGGTGTAATAGTGAAGACTGCGAAGCTATCACAAAGAAGGCGGGTTTTAAGGATTTTGAGGGAACTGTAGGAATTGGTAAGTAAAAATTATTCATCCCAATAGAGGCGATAGAAATGTTCGGAAAGACTTCCGTGGTCAAAATAAAAATTGTTAGGGTTTCTGAATAAATCGCGTTCAGAAAAGTTAGTTTTTCGGCGTTTCGACTCCCGCTTTGGAGTAAATATCAAGTGCTACGAAAATAAGTTGGTATGATTAGTTCTAAGTACGATTTCGTGGTCTCAATCCACCTACTCTCAGATAGAGCAAATATCTGTGCTAAATCATTCACCTTCAAATATTGTATTATGTACATAATATTATTATAAGGAATTTACAAGTTGAAAAATATTATCAATTTGATATCTTCCATAAAATAAAATATCCAAAATAACATACAAAACAGCCAATAAAAAATAATTAAGGAAATAAATCAAATACAAAAAACAGCCTTAATCAAATAAAGTTTAAACGAACTAGGTTTCAATGAAACAATACTTATTTCTATAAAAAATAGCCTTGAAGATTTTAGAATAAATAAAACAATAACAAATTAATGAATTAATAATAAATTAATAATAAATTAATGAATAAATAATAATAAATTTATTAACAGATGTCGAACGAATAATTATTTATATTCAGATTTCATATTTTTGAGAAATAATATTTTTCAAAAACAGTGACCGTTCAACTAAGCAGCAACAACTACTTCTCGTGCACCGCCGGATATTGAATTACACCCCTAAGTCAAACGGGGTTGATATATCTACAAGATATTTTTAAACCAACCATCTTGGTTTGCGATTAGAAGGGACAACACAACTTGTAGACCGGTTTCGGCGTATTTGCGCCTCATCAGTACAAGGTCTGAGAGTCTCTAATCCCGGACTGAAGAATACACTTCAATCACAATCAATACGTGTATTCCAGTAAGGGGAATGTAAAGATTGTGACAGTAGCGACCTTTTCACTTCCAATCGTAAACCAAAATCCAGGAAATTTTTGACAACAAGTCACGTGGGCTCGAAACAGTGAAGCTTATTACAGTTTCCTGTAATATTGTCGTATTTAATAATGAGTTTTATCAACAGATGTCGAAAGAATTTATATTCACACTTCATATTTTTGAAAAATATTATTTACATCTGTTGATAAAACACTTTATTAAATACGACAATATTACAGGAAACTGTAATAAGCTTTAGTCAATTGGGTGGCCAACTAAGAACGGCCGTCGGCCATATCTCAGGAGTGGATTATAGCACAGGTTCGGGAAAAAAAAATTTATGACAAAAGTGCTCTCGAGAAACGCCTGGAAATTATTTTCAGAATTGTAGGTCCACCGCTAGAGGTCGTATTTGACAAAGTTAAAATTTTAAAATGCAAAATTTTTCAAATTTTACTCAATTAAGAAGCATATTAAATGGTATAATCAGATTCCTTGACAAATTCTGCGTATTTTCAATAAGACAAGTTTGAGTCTATCTCTTCAAATGAGGGGTGGGGGAGAGTGGGAACCTTGTTACTAAGAAACGCCTGTAATTCCGGTTCTGCTTGATCGATTCTAATAAACTTGATATTGTTTGAAAGAGCTTTTGTTGAACAATCGAAAATTTGTAAATATGAAGCAATCTGATTAATAACATAAATGCTAGAGGACGCTGTTTTTTTTTAATATTGTGTTTTCTCGTAACAATTTTAAATGGAAGCATACAAATTGAAGCAGGTCTTGTTCGAAATGTCGTCCATCATTTTCAATGCATGAAATCAATCGCTAACAGGTGGAGAAAACAGCAGCTTCAATTTCTTCACTTGAAATACTTCGTATTGTCTGTCGTATTCTTTCAACCGTGTCAGCTCTTGTTGCGGGTCTGTCGGCATAAACGAGATCTTTTTTCGCCCCCACAAATGAAAATCTAAACAAGTTAGGTCTGGAGACCTTGGTGGCCAAATAAATGAACTTCCCACATCCTATCCACCTTCCAGGGTATGATTAATTTAAGAAATTCCGAACATCTCTAGAATAATGTGCCGGCCAATGTAAGATCTTTTCATTCAGGCTAAATTTAATAATTTCTGTTAACGCGAACCTGCCTTTTAGACGTTGGAAGAACAATTCCCGCCATTTACCTGTTTCTTACGATATCTCAGGATAGAAAAGAGATATCGCTTTGCGGTTTGCAGTGTTTTATTACTAATTTAGTCTACTTTTTAAAGACCCACTTCAATTTATATGCTTCCATTTAAAATTGTTGCGAGAAAACACAATATTTGGAAACAATTATACAGCGCCCTCTAGCATTTATGTTAATAATCAGATTGCTTAATGTTTACAAATTTTCGATTGTTCAACAAAAGCTCTTTCAAACAACATCAAGTTTATTAAAATCGGTCGAGCAGAACCGGAATTAGTTGGTCACCCGGTACAGTGTTTTTTCAAACAAAATAAAAACAAAAAAATTGATAAATACAATGAGAGGTGAAAGTTGTACCTACTTGTTGGATGAGCATGTCAATTGACGTTCATTAGTTAATTTTTCTATGTTGCTGTTCTGAGCTGAGCGACAACTCTTTTAATATGCAAAGGTATTCTAGTATTTAGGTAATTATAATTAATAACGAGATTTCTTTGTAACAGGTATTTATATAGAGGATGGCGAATACTGATTAGGATTCTGTTTAGATCTTTCTCATAGTTTTTCTGAACATAACTAAACAGGATTTTCTGTTTTGTATTTGAATTTATCATTAATGTTAATTTCTGTGTTACAATAGTTAATTAGATATTGTTGTTATTGATCAGCCCAATTGTATTAGAGGATACTATTGGAGGATCCTTGCAAAGTTATTAGGCGAACTAGCAGTGCACGATGAACATACCGGTTAGGGTTCTTATTTTTTATTCTCAGTAGTATTGCCTGTTTTATAATAAAGTAACCCATTTTACACAAGCTGGCTTCCGTCCTCACTATATGTTTGGCTGTGGACCTTTGCATGTACAGAAGGTTTTTCCAAAAATTATTTTGTACCAGCGTACGTAAAAGTAAGAATCACGATATTATTGTATAATAGTTCTATAAAGTCAATATTTGAAATTTTTGGGGAATTTATTGTATGTATTGAAGTTCCTTGAGAAAATTTGGCTTTTTGCTCTCGCTGTTTAAAGTAGTGTTTCCAATGCTTGTTTTATAATAAAGTAACCCATTTTACAGAAGCTGGCTTCCGTCCTGACTATATGTTTGGCTGTGGACCTTTGCATGTAGAGAAGGTTTTTCCAAGAATCATTTTGTACTAGCGTACGTAAAAGTAGGAATCACGATATTATTATATAATAGTTCTATAGTCAATATTTGAAATTTTCGGGGAAATTATTGTATGTATTAAAGTTCCTTGAGAAAATCTGGCTTTTTGCTCTCGCTGTTTAAATTTATTGAAAAGGAGTCCATTAAATGAGAAGACAACACCCAAATATTCATATGTAATAACTGAATCAATTGTAATATTTTTAAATTTATATTGGGGTTGGTGACCTATATTTGGACTCCTACCTCGACTCCTACGGAAGGCAACTATTTTGGTCTTTAAAGGATTCACTCCTAGTTTAAGCTCAGTGTAATAGAGTTCAAGTAATTGAAAATTTTTCGTTAGATCAATTTGTGACTCGGCGAATAACACCAGGTCATCTGCATAAAGCAGCATTATGTATGTTTTCTCCGTTACCAAGTATGACACCTTAAGCACCATGTTCTTTAAAATAGAGGTCTATATCGGAAATAAACAATGAAAATATTAAAGGACTTAAGCTGTCCCCCTGCAGGACGCCCTGAGTTATTTTAATTTGGTCTGATTTGTTTCCATTTTGTTCAAAAAAAGTGAGGCTGACTCGTATAATAATTTTACAATTCTAACTATTTTAGCGCTAATCCCACTGATAAATAATTTTCCCCATAATACGTCATAACTTAAACACTCAAATGCCCTCCTAAAGTCGACAAAAAGCGCAAAAATTTTTCTTGACGGTAGACGTAGGTAGTTATTTACAATTGACGATAATACAAAAATGTTGTCTTCATAGCTACGATTTTTACGAAAGCCTGCTTGGCATTCAGGTAGTAATTCATATTGTTCAACTAGTTTAGTAAGGCGGTTATTAATAAGTTATGTGAATAATTTCAATTTATGATTAATTAGCGCTATACTACGGTAATTATTTGGGTCATCTCTTGGTCCTTTTTTGTGAAGAGAATCATTTTTCCATTAGTCCATTGGAGAGGTATTTGATCTTCTAGAAGAATTTTATTGAAAAGATGTTTTAGATACATGACCCAGTCAAAAGGCAGGTTTTTATAGACTAAATTACATAATATGTTGTCTTCTCCAGGAGGTTTATTATTTTTTGCTGAGTTTAAAGCTTGAAATATCTCATAGTTGGTGAAGGGTGTATCTAGAATAGGGTGAGTTACACCTTTACACGTAGTTGTTGTAACGTTAATTTTTAACGTTAAGTATTCCAACGCTAGATATTTTAAAAAATGTTAAGAATTCCTAGTTTGTATTTCGGGTTGTCGATTAGTGGCATCGTTAAAGGTATTTTAATTATATTATCATTACCCCACCATCAGTTATCGACAGTGGTCGACAGTTTTGGATTTCCGGTGTGACTGAATGATGGGACCTCGTGGATCTGAAGTGTGCATCTTGCTAGAAATTAAATATGAATAGCCTAGGTTGCTAACCTGTTGAGGGATTTGTTACCCTAGTGAGAAATTGTTACAAAGAATTTTAGTGTATTGCATTGTTAGTTTGGACTGTTTGAAATTCTCTTGTAGCCTCTTCATTGAAGGATTTGTGCCGCTTACCGCGTAGTTGCTGCTTCAAATACAAAGACCAGGTATGTCGTTTTCTCTTTACTTCTCTTGGTTGTGTATATGTCGTTTTTAGCTGAGAAAAGCTAGATAGCGTATGTAGCTCAGTTTAGCAAAATAATTATTAAAGTAGTGTTGTCCTAACTGTTATTATTCTCCCTTTAGGAAGAATATTGAGGCCTTAAATCACTTTATTTGTTGGGGATTTCGCCAGTCTTACGTGACTTACAGCATCTCTTAAAAACAACCCAAGGAACCCCTTGGCCAGGGTAAGACCTATATTATTTAATTAGTAAGTGTTTGTTGTAACAAGTTAACTTTAGAATATTGATGATGGTTACAGTCCATCTCTATGCCGGTTGCTCGTTGTAAATTATTTCGACAACTTATTTCGTATTGTTGGCTTTTGCCGTTACTACTTTTGGAAACAAGACGATCATCTCTGTTTAAAAATTATGATTTATTAGTTTTGGCTAGCAGTTTTTTTTATTAATTATACGTTTTTATCAAAATCATCTTAATAATTGCCATACAGTAATGTAGCTCTTAAATGGGAAATTGAGTATTTATAAAATTTATTATGTTTGGTCTACAAGGAATACTTCCTCCTCGATCTTCTTACTGACGGCCGTAGCGGTTGCTTTTCTTAATGGGAAGACTAGAGTATATTTGGACAGATAATCGACAACTACCAAAATAAATGAATCACCATGACCTAATCTAGGTAGCGGACCTATCAGGTCAGTACAAACCATCTTCCATGGTCTATCCACTTTTGGGTGCGAAACCATTTTGTCTACCGGCTTACCAGGAGAGGGTTTAGTGGCAACGCAGACTTTACATAATTTGACATATTTTGCAACGTCGGCTCTCATCTTAGGCCAGTAGAAGCGAGTTGCGACTTTATTAAATGTCTTGAAAACTCCCGTATTGCCTAAGGTGAGTGGATCATGCAATTCCGAGAGAATTCGACGCCTGTCGCATTTTGGTACTACAATTTTCCAGGTATCTGTAGGACACAACTCCGAGTACTTGTCTGCTACATGTTTAAAAAGATGACCATCCTTTACCCGCCAAGAAGGAAACTTAAGCGGATCGCGAACAACTCTACCCAACATCGACTGATACCACTTATCCTCAAAACCTTCAGATACTGGAAAACGAACTACATCTGCCTCAGACTCAGCCGCAACCTCGTCAACAACGGGGCATCAGGGACTACATGCTCCCTCCCCTTCCTATGGACTATCTGAAAGTCGTATTGCTGCAATCTCACAGCCCAACGTTTTTGCAGCCAGAGTAGACTATAGTGGTCCGTTATTACAGTAAATCGTACACCTTCCAGATAGGGGCGTAGGTGTTAAATAGCCCACAGAACTGCGAGACATTCCCTTTCAGTGGTAGAATAATTTCTCTTCTGCGGTGTGAGAGACCTGCTGAGATAACATACAACCTTATCGCCACTCTCGTGTGGTTGGCTCAAGACAGCACCAAGCCCAAAACCACTCCTGTCCGTCTGAACCACGAACGGCTTAGAATAGTCGGGGCAGCTTAGAATGGGTGCCGAGACTAAGCACTCCTTGATCCGGCGGAAGGAAGCGTCGCACTCCGGGGACCAAACAAATGAACGATTTTTCCTAAGTAGATTTGTAATGGGAGCTATTATGGACGAAAAATTTGAAATAAATCTCCTATACCAAGAGAAGGTACCCACAACATGACGAGCCTCCGACACTGAAGTAGGAACAGGCAAGGCCAACATGGCTTTTACCTTCTCCGGGTCCACGTGCGATCCGTTACGATCCACCACATAACCCAAGTATCTCATCTCTGGGCGACACAATTGACATTTTTCTACACTAATGGTAATTTTTGCTTCCCTTAATCGGCGGAAAACCTCTTCCAGAACCCTAAGATGTTCTTCAAAGGTTTGGGTACATATCACCACATCATCGAGATAGACGAATACATAAGGCTCTAGGTCGTGACCGAGCACGTTGTCAATCAGTCGTTGCCAGGTTGCTGGCGCATTATGCAGGCCGAAAGGCATGCGTTTAAATTGGTAGAGCCCACGGTTTGGCATCGTAAAGGCCGTATATTGTCGAGATGCCTCAGCGACTGGCACCTGCCAGCAGGCAGATTTAACGTCTAGACTTGAGAGATATTTCGCATCCCTCAGTTCATCAAGCGTGTCTGATACTAAAGGCAGCGGATAACTATCGCGCACAGTAACCGCATTAAGCCTACGATAGTCCACACAGAAGCGATGTGATCCATCCTTTTTTTTGACAAGTAAGATTGGTGAGGACCAAGGACTATTGCTTGGCTCAACGACATTCAATTTAATCATCTCCTCTAATTCCTTGTCGATCTGCCTTTGTATCACAGGATTGACCCTATAGTATCTTTGTTATATAGTATTGGTCTATAGCTAGTTTCCTTATAATTTCCCAATCTTCTTGTTTCTTCTAGTTCTTTTAATTGGTCTATTTCAATTCCCATAATGTACCAATATGTTCACAACTTTCTCTTGAGTTACGCTTTCGGTCTCATTGTTTTCATCGGAAACTCCTTTCATTATTAGATTCTCAATTCTGATTTGTTTTTCTAATAATTCAACTCTCTTCTCCAGTTTGGACATGTCTTCCTTAAATTTTTTGTTTTCATCTTTCATTTTTGTATTCTCGGCAGTTAAATGATTTAACTTAACATTAATTGTTGTAAGTGTGTTTTGCATTCGACGTAAACTCTCTTCTAAATTTTCCATTTTGTCTTTTTAATAATATAAGTTCTATTTTTAAAGAGCCGGCAACGACGCCTTTTGCTCGACCGTAGAAAGCTGCTTTATGGTATCCAAAAGTTACTTATCACCTTGTTGTTTTGAAAAGTTTTTATAACTCATTGGCATCGTGATTGTCCCCAACTGCGACAAGCAGGCAATGGGAAGAGAGGACCCAATGATCAGGCTGCATCGGCAGGTGGTAACATGTCGAAACAGGTGAGCCCAAAAGAAAGTGGTTTTCGCCACATGGTGAGAGTGAAGGGTGAATGTGTGAAGGCGTACCTCGACACTGGCAGCGAGCAGAACCTAATGTCTCACGCCACGGCGCGGCGCCTGGGATTGAAGGTGTCAACAGAAGGTGAGGACCAAGTTTTATCAGGATCCCAGGAGGCGTAACGGTTAGCCTTAAGGAGGTTAGTTTCGAGATGACCATGTCATTTTCAGACTAAGGCGTTAGTGACCGACTGTGATATGGGGTCCATTGAGTTGTTGGTGGGCCAGCCTACCATCAATAGAACCGGATTTATCATGGTATTAAGAGGCGGTAAAACTTACTTGACCACAGAGCCTGACATTAACCAGCTGATTCGGCGATTAACCCTGGAGGAGTAAACCACCGGTGCACGGTGCTACTGGCGGAGGACGTAACACTTCCACCTAACACGGCAAATAAAATAAAAGTGGAAGTAGTCAACGGCATCACAGGCGGCAAATACTTCATGGGGTGGAAACAGTTCCACTATTCTCGTACCGGCGGGATTGATTGGCGGACTCCAAGAGAGTATTGGAGTCCTCAACGACGGCGTGGAGACCATTCAGTGGTCGAAAGGACGACGATGTGGAGAAGGCATCCAGATGTCGAGGAGGATCAATTCAAATTAGTACTTATGATGAACATCTATCAGGCGTGAACGTTGGCAATGTGTCGGCTGAGTGTGAAAGCTGTTTGTTTAAACTGTTGAGGGAAAAAGCTGCATGTTTTTTTAGAAACGATGGCGATCTTGGATTGACTAATTTGGGGCGCATGGAAATTCGAACAACGACGGATGTTCCTGTTTATTATAGGCATTATCGATTATCGTATCATGAACGACAGGTGGTTCGGGAGAAGGTGCAGACCCTCTTAGATGCAGGCGTGATAAGGGAAAGCGAATCGGCGTACGCGAGTCCTATTGTGCTGATACCAAAAAGGTCTGGCGACATGAGAATGTGTGTGGATTATATGGCGTTAAATGAAATTACGGTAAAGGATAGGTATCCTCTTCCTCTTATATCAGACCAACTCAACCGGTTGGCGAATAATAGTTTATTTACCACTTTGGACTTGGCGCAAGGTTTTCATCAGGTATCCATGCATCCCGATTCAATCGATAAAACAGCGTTCATTACACTGGATGGACATTACGAGTATCTGAGGGTCCCATTTGGACTTAGTATTTCACCAGCGGTACATGGCGAGGAATTGGCGTATATCGATGATCTACTTATTTCCTCCTTAGACGAAAAGGAAGGACTATTGTTGTTAGAAACTGTGTTGGACCTAATTGAACGGGCGGGTGTCAAATTGAAACTAGAAAATTGCTCTTTTCTACTAAGCGACATCGCATATTTAGACTATGAGGTTAGCGCCGAAGGTAAGGACCAGGTAAGCGGAAGATACAGGCAGCAGTAGACTTCCCAACACCAAAGAACGTCGTCAGCGTGCGGAAGTTTATAGGATTGGCATCCTATTTTAGGAAATTCTTTATGAATTTCGCAGCGTTGTCTCGACCGTTGACAACCTTACAAAAAAAGAAGTGCTATGGCATTGGGCACAGGAGCAGCAAGAGGCGCTCAAGAAGTCGTTGTCGAGTAGACCTATTTTGGCGTTATACGATAGTCAGGCAGAGATAGAACTCCACATCGATGCTAGTAAATGGGGTTTGTCAGGTATACTTATGCAGAAAAGGGCACGGTGCTGTGAGACCAGTAGAATATTTCAGTAGGGCTACGACGCCGCAAGAGCAAGTATATCATAGCTACGAATTGGAGACCTTGGCGGTGGTCGAATCAGTTATGCGCTTCCGAGTATACACTCCAACCGGTATCTCGTGAAATGAGGTGACGATGCGCCGTAACAAATTTGAAAGTGGGAATCCATCAAAGCCAATCGGGCGGTAGACGTTATGCAGTGGGAAGCTCGATATTGGCCAAATACGTTCTCTCTCTGCGTACTGGAAGCTCCGCCTTGTCACGAGATACCAGTTTACCTGTACGTGGTGGGCGTTCATTTCGAGGTTGTTGATAGTTGCGTGGCAGTAATGGCGACGTTGTTCAAGAGAGACTTAGTACCTCGAATAGCACGATGGTGGTTGGCTAGTCAAGAGTACAGCATGGACATCGAATATCGGCCGGGTGGGTGTATGCTACACGCTGATGCGTTGAGTAGAAAACCGCCAAAAGAAAGTTCGAGCGACGATGTGGTAACCTTGTCGGAGGGCGATTGGTTTTTAACGGCCAGCTACAGGACCCCAAGGTACAGGAGCTGGTACGACTACTAGAAGGCGAAAGTGCGGATGCTGCAACTAAGGGAAATTGTAGGTTGAAGCATGGGCGATTATATCGCAGAACCTCTAATGGCGATAGGTTGTTTGTACCAGCGATGGCTAGGTTCAATATACTGAGGAAGTATCACGACGATATTGGCCATCTGGCGTTTGAGAGGTGTCTCACTATGTTAATGGAAACTTTCTGGTTTCCGAGAATGCGGAGATTCGTGGAAAAATATGTAAAATCCTGTCTAAGGTGTTGATTTTCTATGGGCCAATACGGGCGAAGTGAGGGCTTTCTTCATCCCATTCGATACGGTGCATATCGATCACCTATTGTCAAAAGTGTAAAGGGTAACTCATACGTATTGATGTTGGTAGACGGATTTCCGAAATTTATCTTGGCGAAACCAACAAAGACCAAAAGATCCGGCGAGACGAACCTTAGGCTAGGCGAGATATTCGGGACCTTCGGATATCCAAGGCGAGTAATATATGTCCGAGGTAAGGCGTTTACGAGTAGAGAATTCAAAGCGTTTTTGGCGGAAAAGGGTGTTAAACATGTCCTAAATGCAGTGGCGACTCTCAGGGCAAACGGTCAGGTGGAACGACAAAATCGAACGATTGTCGTAGGCAGCTGAGACTGAAGGTTGGTGGGACGAGATGTTGCCGAATGTTGTCTTTGGCCTTAATAATGCAGTTAACTCTAGCACTCATCTTTCTCCCTCCAGCCTGATGTTTTCTTGTAATCGTGGTAGAGTAGCCGACTTGGCGGACGGCGAGCTAGCTAGCAAAATTTTGACCGGTGGTAGTCAAGTGGACAAAGCGTGTGTCCAGGATCAGGTGGACGAGGTGAAAGTCCAGGATGTCTGTGAAGACCCAGCGGGACCGTCGGGAGTGGCTGACGAAGATGACATCTACCGAAAAGGTAAGAGTGACGGCCATTAGCAGGAGCAAAGCGAAGTGCCGCAACCAAGAAAGCCGGCGTAGGCATCAGTAGTAAACTAGTCAATAAATATGACGGACCTTATAGAGTCCAACGGGGGGTAGGAAACGATCCTGTTTTTTTCGAATGGGTGAAAAATCTCTGGACAAATCTAATGGTCCTTTTTTAATAGAAAAGTTGCTATAAGATTCATTTGCAGAATCTGAATGGGAATTAAAATTGGACTCTGAAGTTTTGAGAGGGAGTGCAAATTTTGTCAATCTAAAACTAAACGAGTCTGTTCAATTATTTTGATGGAAGTGATTCACACGAATATCAATGTTTATACCAAGAGAGAAACGAGTGATTAGAGAGTGAGATGGAAGATGGGCGGAGCATAGCTGAAGCGCTGTTTTGAACTGCCACTAGTTCGACTGCTGTCCGCTGGAGGGATCTAAAATTGTTGCCGAAAAACTTCCGGCGTCCTTATCATCAGCTTATTATTTTTTGTCTTTTTGGGACTTATGATAATACTGAAGTGCGATTTTCCTTTGACATTGGGCTCGAAAGCCCATGTGCGATTTGAGGAAGCTTCTTTTGTTTCCCTTCAAACCGTGTTGAGGAAATGAACTAAATGATCATTCATTCAAAACACTCTTCGAAATGAAACACTGGATTTTAAATTCACTATTAACATTTACTGAACTATTGTATACAAATGTACAAAGAAACTCTAGTGTAATGTAAGTTATACCTAACTGGCATGAGTTACGTGTGTGGAAAAAGTCAATGTTTCTAAGTTCTAGCTGGATTCCTGAAGAGAGACTGACTTTTATGGCATTTAGATGTTTAGAATGAAGTGGTATCAGTCTGTTCCATTGCTCCTTGTAGTGCGAGGGAGAAGACGCATTGTGAAATTTGATTAATTAGATATGGACGGCAGAATGATGGTAATATATATTTTGGTATTGATTTTTAGTGGATCATGCGCTCGCTGTTATAACGATTGCGACGTTGTCAAGAGTTCAATCTAGTTGAACCACCAAATAAAATTTATTTTCTTGGTGAGAAAAGTGAATTTTCTAATACTAATACGACAATGAGTGCTATCGTAAAATATGTAAACCGAGAGATATTTTTTTCAACAAACGGTTTATTCGTAAGTTCGTCTAAATCTCAGGAATATTGGTCCAATCTGTTTTTGTTTACTTATAGATCGATCTCGTTAATGTTATTTAAATGTAGCTTTTCCAACTTTGGTAAGTACTTCTGAATTATTTTTCACACTCTAACATCAATCGTAGTTAATTATTACGGGGTGAGGTTCATGCGGTATATTGGTTGTTCTCTTAACGTTGGTTTGTATTTTGGGTATACGTTTTTGCACCTTGTTACCTTGTCCATTAATTACCGCACTATTACAGTTTTCTGGAAATGTCTTATATTTTTAGATTTACGATTGGTATATAAGTTAAACAATCATCCCGCACTAAATATTTTTGTGAACATCATAAAATATGGTCCAGTTTTATTATCATAAATTGGAATTGGATATGAATGAAATAGAGTGAATACTTGCAGTTCAATAAGTGGAATTTTAAGAACGAAAACAAGATCTGAATTAGTTTGATATGCTCCGAGATTGATTATTTCTAGATATTGTGAAACTGTCGAATGTTTTATTGGTAATGGTGAAATACTCCTCGTCTGAGCTTTCAATTGCTCCGACTGGGTTATTTTGATGAGACTGTTAGTGGACTGTATATTATTTGTTTTAAAACTTTCCTGTGCTTTCAATTTGCAGTTTAGGGTTAATCAGAATACCTTGTTCAACAAAGTAGAATTTATTAAAGTTTAACAACTACGGTACTACTGCTAGTTAGAGCACACGACACTATAGAGATAGAATAAGTTCGTGGAACAACTCGCACAACCTGCTTCAGTTTTAAATTGTTTATGGATTGCACTTTCAGTCGATATTCAAGCACTGTTAAACACTAGGTTTTACCACACTCTTTTTTATATTTAACGAATGTGATGCACAAGCTGCCGGCTGAGCATCAGCAGAGAGAAAAAAAATGGCAGATAGCGCCATTTTCCACACGACTTGCATATCTTCACCTTTACGGTGTTCACTCGTCTCTTCTTTTTGGGGAGGACGGAAATTACGTCATGAGTTGGGAAGTAACGAACAGGAGAAGGGTGTGTTCGAATTATTACAGTATTGCTGACCTTTTCTATAATATCATAATCATAATTGAAAAGGACAGCAAGAGGATTTTAAAGAGGTTTAAAGAGATGGGGTGAGATTTTTCCACTATTGAACACAGTTGAGAAGAGCCAGTTTGAAAGCTAATAGCATAGATGGCGTGATGAGTACTACTTTTAAAATTTATTGATTTTTGTACTAGATGAGTCGTGACTTCTCAGAGGCGGGTTAAGTTTGAGTAGTTGAGGGTTACTGATAACATTTGACGAGATGTCGATAAATTTATCCAAATGGTAAACTTTTTTTACGGTATTCTCTGACATTTGATGAACAGCAGTAATCAAATTTTCGGGTTCAATAATAAGAGTATAAATTCTTTGAAGCTGTGCAAATGTAATTGAATGTAGAATATCGTTAATACTACTTTTGAGATACGCATAACTCACAAATTTCAAAGAATTGTAATTTCGCTTTAATCAATGCTATATCATTACAGTTTATTTCACGAATTTTCGCCTGTTTCGGATTATCGGCAATACTCAACTAGCAGTGTTTAGCTTGTTCAATTCAGTAAGAAGCACGAAAGTAAATTGCCTAGTACCACTTCTGGACCAATGTAAAACAATTTTATTTTGCCCATTATTGCATTCGTATAAATAAGAGATCTGATTACCAAAAATTAAGTAAAAAAGAAAAAAAGGAGAAATCATAATTGAAAGAATAAAATTTCGAGTTTCTAACGCATCAAATATTCGGAGAATTTACTATAGAACCTTTCAGTACGGTTTACCATTTCATTCGATGCTTTTATGACTAATCCGAAACAGGCGTAAATTCGTGAAATAAACTTTAGTTGATTGTTGACTAGTGGTTTCAATTTTGTTTATGTCTGAATAAAATGTTTTTTCATTTTTTTTTTTCTTTTGTACTATTAAAGTTTGCTATCACTAAACTTATAAACGATAATCGTCTTCAAAAAATTAATCGTTAGACGCATCGAGGTTACCAGCAATTGATTTTATTACCGATACCATTAATTAATCCTTGTTTTTGTCTTTTTACATCGAAATATATTCCATTATACTTTTAGTGGAATTCGAAATTTGTTGTAGTAATGTCAAATGGGATTATACTGCTAACCGAGAGGACGTTATAATATGAGAATTTTAATTGTTTCTATGATTATATTGGTTTTTTCAACGGAATTCCTAAAGGCTGATATGTTTTGATGTACTAATAATAAACATTCATAAATCTGAAAACAAATTAATTTACAGCATAAGGTTTCATTAGATCAAAATTTATTTTAGGTTGGTAACTTGTCTCCAAAACTAATACTGCTGCAGAATTTTTATGTACTTCTAATATTCCCGAATTTGTTTTCAATTTGAGTTTCTTTTACATAACCTTTGTCACCTATTTTATATTCTCTTTTGTTTTTAGGGACATGTCTATGAAATCAAGTTTTGGCCTTTTCTTTTTGCTATAAAGTGTTTTCTCTTACGGTTTTATAATAATAAAATAGGTTCTCTAATATATCTAGTAATCAACTCTTGTTTCCTTCCACAACCTTTCACGGATTCTAGATGTGATGTGTGTCGAATACAAGTTGGTATGGTGTAAACCCGTGCGTTTTGTTTATCGAATTATTTTAAGCGACAATTGTATAAGGTAAAATACTAAAGGGGTGTTCATCGGTATGATCTGCCAGTTGCACACGGATCATTTTTTAGAAAGTAGCGTGTGGCCTTTCTAAACACTCATTACTTTGTTGATGTCCGACACTTGAATATGTCAACTTAATATCGAACATATTACAAAGATCTTTCAACAAACTACTATTAAATTCGTGGCCAACGTCACAATGAATGATTAGTGATGCGCCAAAATGTTGGAAATAAACCGATAGTCGATTAATAACTCATTTGGCAGTTTTATCTTCGACGGGATCTGCTTGAGAAAATTTTGTTAGTTTGTCTCTTAGTGCGAGGGCGTAATTTCTTTAAGGTACTTCTAGAATATCAACGTTAATACGTTCAAAAGATGTTTCAGGTGTTGCCATTATAACGAGGGCACTGTCTAAAGTTTTTACGAGAAACTTTTTGCTCTTGAAATGAGCGACATTACATTATAATTCTCGACATCTTGCAACGGCTACTCAGATAAAGAGCTGCTCAGGCGTGAGTTCCAACCAAACTAATATAAATTCAGGGAGTAGTCTTACCGGTTCGCGGGTAATACTACTTATTTAAATTATTGAAGTTATATTGAAATAAATGAATCTAATAAGTTAACAAATCATTCAATGGGTATACAATAAAATATAGACAAAATGAATGTATGTCTATAAGTGAAATATCTAGATCAATCTTTCGGAATGATCATAGATAGAGATAGGTACCGTTGGAAAATCCTCAGAGCGATATGCGAGCCAGACGCACAGACGCACAGGCACAGACGCAGTAGTCAATCCCCCAAGTAGATTCAACTAATGACAGCAGACCTCAGCCACCTCTGCCTCCCAGGCTGATTAACCCCCCGACGCTGAACCCTGGAACACATTCCAGACCGCACTGAGTTCCTCCAACACCCACTATTAAGAAATCCAACAACAAAAATTCAAAGGGAAGGGTATACAATAAAATATAGACAAAATGAATGTATGTCTATAAGTGAAATATCTAGTTCAATCTTTCGGAATGATCATAGATAGAGATAGGTGATGAAAAAGGTATTGAATGTAGATCAGCAAAAAAAAAATCTTTTTGTAATGTAAGTTGATATCTCGAGCATGTAGATAAAAATGTTTAAAACAATTAAAATACTGAAAAATTTTCAACATAGAGGTAATGAAAATTTTAAGATAATTAAGATAATTGAAATTCCAAACTTTTAAGATAATAAAATTTGAAGATAGTTAAGATAATATAAAAGATAATAACTTTCGATATCCCATGATATATCAGCAAATATTGAAAACTAATTGCAAAGTCAAATTGCCAATGGTCTTCCAAAAAAAAAAAATTTATATACCCTTTCGGTAAATAAATACAGACAAGACATCATCTCCCTGCAAAGATAAGATAAAGATAAGTACTATAAAATATAGTACAGTAGACAAGTTTCTTCCCTTGTCCACTTAGATACGATAAGATACGATAATTAAGATAAGATAATAAAGATTTAATATCACCCTTAATACTTAAGATATATGATGACAGTTTCTTCAAATCAAGAAGACCCAATATTTAATAACCTTAATGCTTGTGCACCATCATGTTTATTAAACTCAAATTAATTTGACTATGCATTTTAACTTTCCAAAATTATAATATTAATTGGATATTTAAGAATATTCTAAAAATTCTCAACGGATGTTCTATTATAATTCTCAGATTAGAATTTTATCCTGCTAGGAGATATTTATTACCTTACTTATTGAACCTAGAACCTGAATGCTATTTTGCCAATCAATAGGAAAAAAAAGTCAAGTCATTATCACATTTATAGTCAGAGAAAAGGAAAATCTTTACGATAAGAGAGATAAAAAAAAAAATTCGAGACACCAACACACATCACAAAAAAAATTACAAATAGAAAAGATATTTATATATGGTTACGTTGTGGTTGAATCGGATTCATCGATATCAGAACACTCATCATCAGACAAGATACCAGCTTTAAGGTCTTTTATGTGCCATCGACCAATGTTTTTTCCCGTTTCATCCTTTAATTCATACACTAAGGGAGAAATAACGCGATATACGGTACATTGTATATATTTTGGTGAAAATTTAGCGGAAATATATCTGGCTTTGTCCGATTTCGGGTAGTTCTTCTTCCAAACCCGATCACCTACGTAAAGCCTCTGATCTCGTTTGCGCAAATTATAACGTTGACTACTCTGCCGATATACTGTTTGCAAATTTTTTCACACCACTTCGAAAATTTTAGGCATTTCTTGTGTATCCTGAATTCGGTGGACTTTATCGGAAATGGTAACCTGATTATTTGCATTTTCTACAATTATACCATAAAAATTTCCCGAGACAGGTACATTTCGAGCAAAGGTAAGGAAGGAAGGGGTGAAATCGGTAAGTTCATGTTTCGACAGCCGAATTGCTTGAGCAATTTTATAGATCTTTTCATCCCACGTTCTATTATCTTCATAACTATAAGATCGTATAGCTGTACTGAATATTTGTCCATGAGGTTTTTGAACAAATGACTCGTGAACTGTTTACCATTATCGCAAGATACAATTTGAGGGATTCCAAAAATAAGAAAGACATGATTTTCTAAGAAATCAACTATAGAACGAGCGGTAGCCTGACGTAAGGGATGAACTAATACAAATTTCGTGAACCAGTCAACTACAACAAGTGCAAATTAATTACCTTTACGAGATCGGAGATATGGCCCTAAAAGATCACACGATATCAATTGAAAAGGGAAGTTAATGTTACGATATTTTCCCATTAATCCTGCTTGTGGCAAGTTGGATGGTTTACAAGATGCACATATTTTACAACGAGCAACATATTTATAAACTGATTTCCTAAGATTAGGCCAATAATAAATTTCAGAAATTCTCTCTAATGTTTTAAAAACTCCGAAGTGAGAAGAAGTTGGATTATCATGAAAATGATGTAAAATTTCACCTTGATTTTTTGTAGGGACAACAATTTTCCAATCGGAAACATTGCTAATTGGTCCAAATTTATTGAAAACATGTTTATATAATATGTTATTTTCAACTCTAAAACTTGGGTATTTTTCCGGAAAATCTTGAACATGAGAAATCATGTCATTATACCATTTATCGGGATGTAATGTAGATAAGTCTAAGATACTAACTTCAGGTATACGAGATAATGCATCTGCTACCACAGTTCCGGTAGATCTACGGTGAACGATAGAGAAATTGTATTGCGACAATTGCAATATCCATCTAGCTAAACGAGGAGAAAGTTTTTTCATATTATTTAACCACACCAGAGAAGAATGATCAGTAATTACGGTAAAATGACGACCTATAAGATAATATCTGAAATGATCAATCCCTAACAAAACTGCTAACAGTTCTTTTTCAGTAGTACTAAACTTCTTTTGACCCTTTGTTAGTTTCTTACTCATATAAGCTATGGGATGTTCGAGTCCATCTTCCAATTGAAAAAGAACACTTCCAACCCCCACATCACTAGCATCTGTCATAAGGAAGAAAGGTTTGGTGAAATCGGGACTACTTAAGATAGGAGCGGTAGTTAAGACAGTTTCCACCTTTTCGAAAGCCTGATTTGCCTGGGATGTCCAAGTAATAGATTGATGTTTCTTCCGCTCACATAGAAGATCAGAAATTGGAGCAGATAAGGAAGAAAAATCGTTAAGAAACCGTCGATAATACGAAACCATTCCCAAGAATCTACGCACCTGAGTGGCAGTTTTCGGAACAGGGTACCCACAAATAGCAGAAACCTTTTCAGGATCGGTACGAAGACCATTTTCATCCACCACATAACCTGAATATCTAAGGGAAGAACGACAAAACTGACATTTATCTAAATTAACGAAAACCCTCTTAAGAATTTCCATATGTTTGTCAAAATCAGGAGTACAAATGATGATGTCATCCAGGTAATAAAAACAATACGGTTCCAAGGAAGGACCAATGACCAAATCGATTAAACGACACATGCTAGCAGGAGCAGAGACTAACCCAAAATGAGTAGTGACATACTCGAATAAACCTTTACCTTTTACTGCAAAAGCTGTTTTTTCCCGAGATGATTTCTCCAACGGAATTTGATAAAATGCTTGCTTTAGGTCGATACTAGATATATAACGAGTATCTCGAAGTTGACTCAGTATAACTTCGATTGAAGGTAAGGGATAAGCATCTTTATTTAAAGTCACACTACTTAGTTTACGTCCATCAAAACACATTCTATATTTACCAACCAGATAGGGCTACAATATGAAGATTTACTTTCTTGAATTACACCTAATTCTAGCAAAGTATCTACTTCCTTTTCCAGGTAAGCTTGCATAGCCTGAGGTAAGGGATATTGGGTTTGTTTGAAAGGATGAGAATTTCCGGTATCAATAAAATGCTCTATCAAATGAGTTTTGCCGATTTTATCTGACGGACTAATAGTCTTAAAGAGATCAATAGTTTGATTTAGTCTACTCGTTTGATTAGGAGTTAAATGAGATATATCCTGAATTGTATTTACTACAGCTAACGAGAGTGAATTTACAGTTAGAGATAATTTAGAGAAATTGAGTTTTACATTAAAAGTTTTGAGAAAATCCATACCGAGAATAATATCATGTTTGACTGAAGGTATTAAATAAAATTTCATAAGCCTAGATATCTTGTCTGTGATGACATATGTTTCGATATAACCAAGAACGTCCTGCAACTTACCATCTCCCGTAGATATTTTTAACTTATCATCGTTTAATATAGGTACTGATAAGTTATGAATAAAATCTGATGCACGAGAACCAATCAATGAGATATTTGAACCAGTATCAACAAGACAAGAAATTGTTTTATCGAAAATTATGATATCGACATAAGGTCGATTATCATCTTCAACATTATAAAGCAGTGATCCTACATTTGTTAAAGACTTTGAGTTTTAAACTATTGAATTGGATCTCGAATTCATTTTATAGAAATCTTTAACAAATAAAAGCCATGAATTCCAGTAGGAGCGACTTACAGTAGGAACCTTTTTTAATATAGAACGAGAACATTTTTTTGCAGAACTGGAATTTATAGGATTTATTTGAGGTAACCTCAATTTTCGTCTTTTGCTGGTTTTTCCTGAGATTTCGCCTTTGTTTTGATGCTGGATTTTCCTGATGTTCCCGGTTTTTGAGCAAGTGTGGGAGAGTGGGAAGCTCGACCACTGCTTGGTTCGTTTTTTGAACACTTTGGACATTTAGTTTTCACAGTATCAGGATGTCCACAACCAAAACAAAACAATTTCCTAGGAATCTGACAGTTATAGTACATATAACCTGCTGGTTTGCAATTCCAGCAAGTCCAAGTAGAAGATACTACCGATATATTTTTTCGTGTTTGTTTAAAACAAGAATTATCCTTAAAAGATGTACTAGGTATGCTCAAATCTGGCTCAAGTAAATATTGATTATTCTTATGACTTGATGTAAATTGTTGATCCCAAGTTAATGTTTCATCAAGTCGTTTACATTTTTCCGTCAAAATATCAACAGTATCAATATCGATTGAAGCTAAAGGTTGTGCATAATTAGGTAAAAGATTTT
The DNA here is from genome assembly GCA_949126875.1 of Lochmaea capreae. Lineage (NCBI taxonomy): Eukaryota > Metazoa > Arthropoda > Insecta > Coleoptera > Chrysomelidae > Lochmaea > Lochmaea capreae. The sequence continues at coordinate 10,607,849 of OX421396.1, forward strand.
TACGAATAATACGAATCATGGTACTTTCGCTTGGCTTGTCGTCAAGACGATTAAACAAACCACACATGGCGTTAATATAGAGGGTAACTCTTTCATGTTGACCTTGTTTTCTAGCCTTGATTTCCTCTAGTAAATCATCTTGATAGTTATAAGGTAAGAAATCTTATTTCAATTTGGTCACTAATTGTTCCCAATTTTGAACTTTGCATTTGTTAATTAGATACCAATTAAAAGCTTGATCACTGAACAAATCAGCTGAGCTAGAAAACAATTTAGCATCTATACCTCTCGAAATTTTAAGACAATTTACGCGTTCTAGAAAACCGAGTACTGATTCTTTGGAATCAATTCCTGAGAATCTTATCCCCCATTTGTTTACAGGTACAGGTTTAGAAAAAGAAAAACTTTGATTTGCATTTACCGGAGTAGATTGTTTATCTGCATCAATAACATTGAGCTTGCCATCTATTCACCTTCCAAAAACAATATTTCTAATGTTAGATGTTTTTTTACTTTTTCATGCTCGTCTTCCTCGCAATTCAAACGAGAAATGCGTTGCGTAAGGTGAGTTAGCCGACAAGTCAATCTTTTATACTCTACGTCAGAAGAAGTTCCAACGAAATCCTGAACCTTTTTCTTCAGGTCGGCAAAAGAAAGCTTAATTCCTGTAATTTCCGTAGGGAATGGAAGATCGACATATACTATCGAACTCCGCATGGATACCTCTTGAGTTAAAACACCCCGCAATAATTTCCTCTTCTCTGTAACCAGTGAAGGTATTTCTAAGCCACGATAAGAAATTTCATGATCTAGTTCATGAGTTAAAAGATAATCAACATTTAGCTTAAACATTTTTGCCATTTTACTATACGGTATCTGACGAAATTAAATTATAAGATACGAAAATTTAAAAAAAAAATCGAGTACTTTTGATATTGACGATTGAGAAGATATTTATATATACGATACGTGAAGATATAAGATAAGAAAAAATATTATATAGATATAGATATAGATATTGTCAATAATAAAATAAAATATTGCAACTAAACTGTGAACGATATGATACGATAAGTAAACTATAAAAAGATAAATACTGTAATGAGTGAAAAATATTTACGATAATAAAAGGATAACTACTACTGTCCAAACTTCCAAGTTTCAAGATTTATTGATGAGAGAGACGATGTGTAAAACAGGCCCCACACGTTCGGGTGCCAATTTGCAACGGCTACTCAGATAAAGAGCTGCTCAGGCGTGAGTTCCAACCAAACTAACATAAATTCAGGGAGTAGTCTTACCGGTTCGCGGGTAATACTACTTATTTAAATTATTGAAGTTATATTGAAATAAATGAATCTAATAAGTTAACAAATCAATCTATAAATTAAGTTAAGGAATTAAAGTAAAGTTAAGGTAAGTGGGCGCCACCCTGAATAATATTAGTTGACTTGTTTCAAATCAACACTCTCAATCAACAAACCTGGAAATGTTGGAAGGGAAGGAATATGAACTACGTTGTTAAATTTACAAGTTGTATAATGACTAAAAAAATATTCATCACAGTTGGAAAAAAATGATTAGTTTAACGAGTGCTCTTGTTTAATAATGTTTTACTAATGACGGTACTTTCCTGTCTTCTTCTTAGGTCAAGTCTGGCGTGTGATTGAGGTCCAGTGTATAATTGAGGTCCGATGTCTTATTGAGGTCCGGTGTCTAATTGAGGTCCGGTGTCTTATTCAAATCCGGCCGTTCATTGCCCAGAGAACATAGTAGTAGTAGTAGTTGTTGTACATTTATATATAAATACATATATATAAATATATATAAATTAAACAGGAAGAAAGTGCATTCACATGAATGCACTTAGAAAAAGTTTTAGGTGAAAACCCTCACCAAATAAATTTTAAGCTATTGTTAAAGCATTTTTGTCACAGAAAAAGACCATATCTCTGCTTGCTTCTGTTTAAATATTAAACATGAAATCATGTGAATGATAATGCACATACGTCGCATATCTCTATCAAGCTCATTTGCTTGGACTAGGAAAAGAATTTAAATTCCGTAAGTGGATTCTTTATTCATTTTTGTTAAAGTTGAAATCAGAATAATTCATAGTAAACCGAAGTGACTATTTTCCTACAGACGGTATCGATTTGACCCGCAAATAAACTAAAATTTTGTCTTTCATCGACTATAGATAAATTCAACCTCGATACATTTCTCAGCGCTGGGCATGAGAAAGGACTGGCTACTCGCCACCCATACGACAATTTAATAAATTTCAAATAAGAGGAGAGTGAACAAAATTAACGTTACAATCTCTAGTGGGACCTGCCGAATTGTATTTTTGTCGTATTTGTCTAATAGTTTCATTAATTCCACGATAGAGGTGGTTTATGCCATTGTGGAAATGGTCTAAAATAATTGGTATTTGATAATTTTTTCGGCTTCTTAGTTATATTTTGAGAAATTATGAATTTCACATCAATTTTCGAAAGTAAAAACGTTAGAGTCGCTAGGGTGATTCAGGATTATTTTCAATGGCAAACTTTTCGGAAGGGTCAAGTAAATTTCGGTTTCTATAAATTGCTTCGAAAACTTGTTCAGAACTACTAGTTGGTTCTAGTGGTAGAGGGATAATGAAATATTTCCTATTTTTGACAGTGTTTGTACTCAGTACAATTTGTCCTTAAGCAGAATTGGGGTTTTGTACCTTCTATTATTTTTTCATAGAGTTCTTGAATATTATCTTTTTGAAAGAAAGTTAAAATGTTTTTATTTTACTTGTCTAGTAATTGCATATTGGAATATTCTATTTTGGAATAATCAATCAATTATTTTGTTTTATATAGTTTGACGAAAGAAGTATATTCCTATTTGTTCCAGTCAATTTCTATTTCACGTCTACTTCTTTAGATGACCCTGTATGCTCGAGAGTAGGATAATTTGGGTAAGGTACATGTTGAAAATTTTCTAATTTTGATTTAACAGTAACAAAATATTTTCTGAAATTGTTTTTTATACAAGGAAAGGCATCTGCATTCCTATTAGATTTTCCAGTTTTAATCCCAATTTGGTAGACGTATTCCTCTAGTTTGAAGCGCCATCGTGTCAGACGACTGCCGCGGGGTCCTTTATCAAAAATAGTCTATTGCTCTATTGTGGTGTACCTACTTCGTTGCACAAGGTCTTTGAGGCATAGGCTATTAGTTAATCTTTGACGATAGCGAATAGACTAGCATATTTCAATATTATCGGTATAATAGTCATAGTTACTTCCAGAGTCATTGTTGAAATGGTTTTGATTGAAATGAAGGGTTTTCTGTTGATTGGAATTATTAATGGATTGATTTCCCGGTCTTTGAGGTGTGAGGTTCTGATTTGGTCTAAATACCGACAGACGATTTGGATTTTGTTGATTATTTTGAAATTGTTTAAAATTTTGAGTAGGTTGACTTAGTGAATTATAGGCCTGGTTTAATCTCAAATAACCGTTTGTTGATCTTGAAATTGTCTTTGACGGGTGAGACGCTCGTTTATAGTATGTCCCGTTCTTTTACAAAAATTACATTATTTGGGTAAAATCTGGCTAGGTTTACGTATTATATGAAAGGTATAAAATGATTAGTCCGAGCAAAATTTAAATAAAGTAATTTACTAAAGCGAACAAAGTATAATAAAATCAAAACAAAATATTAAAATGGTAAATTAACGATTACTAAATTAACATAAATAAAAACAAAGGTGGGGCGTTTGTCAGGAACAGCGCTCTCTCGAGATGACACCTCTGAAAAGGAAATAAAAGTACCTGAGTAACCAGTTCATAAGAGATATGGAAATTGGGTTACAACAACAAAAGTTCAATATATCAATATAATTGATTTATACTTCACATATCAAAACCAAACATAATTAGATTGATACATTTAAAAGAAATGTACAAATAACACATAATATCGTTCAATCGTCTCTCGGGTCATAGGTATTAAGGGTCAACTCGCGGAATACCTCTCCAAGTGCACAAAATTGCTAGCCCAGAGTATTTATCATGATAAACAGTGGGCTTCACTAAGGTACTAGGGGTCAACTCGCAAAGTATCCACTCCTTTCAACTAGCGAAGTACGTAGGGTCAAATCGCGACGTACCTCAATTAATGTATTGTTTGTAATCTCAGATATGAAATTAATGAATTGTCAAACAATTATTTTATATAAATATGTATAAAAGGATTTGTCAACTTCAAGAGTAAATCATTAAATAGTTAAAATATAAAAATAATAATAATCACAATAAATGAAATTGGTTACCCCGTGAGAAAAACTCACCTAGGCTATTGGACATCGTTTTCCTCAACTCTCACAGTCACCAGACTTTCTTTTATCAAGTTTTATTTAACTCTGTTCTATTTAATAATAATACCTTCCTTATTAAGAAACCAGGAATCAACGTTACTCGAGCTGCTATGAAAAAGACGTTATACGCAATTTTGGTCTTTATTTTTTATATGATCGAAAGCATAAAGTATTATGATCAACCCCCGAATTATTTGTGAGGCCCCAGACGAACTGTTCACACTATCGGCACGAATATTGGTTTGTTTATGTTATCGCCCTTAATATCCATATTTCAGATTACTTCGACTAATTCTTCACTAATTCTTCGTTGTAGCAGATATTTTAAAATATAAGTTTAAAATAAACCTTGTTCAATATTATTTCCCTATTTTAAAATTTACTCACTCTGACAATTGGTGAATTACTTGGGATACGGTTGAAGTACCCTTTATTCACATTGAATGTTCACTTTTTCACATTAATACACTCACTTAACATATTTATAAACTGATAATTAGGAAATTATGAACAGGGTTGTTACATTTTATATTGAATATAATTCTTTCTACAAGCCTGAAATTAAAATAAACATCTACAAGTTCCTTGTGGCATTACTTATTCTTTTTTTTTATTTTTTCGGGAATCAAACCACAATAATGTTTTTTTATTTTTTATTTCGACGTTTCGGTAGCGTTCCACACACACGCACACACTCACACACACACACACGCACACACACGCACACACACGCACACACACACACGCACACACACACGCACACACGCACTCACGCACACACGCACACGCTGTTCGCGCAATTTTTATTTTCACACTATATACATGTCTTTACACCATACTTGAAAATATTTGTTATTGACGACACTGTTGTCTGTTGTAGCTCTTGGTAGTGACTAGTGACTACCATCAATGAACCTACCATCACAAGCTACCATGGAGAAATAATAAGAAAGAGAGAGGTTTTAAACATATGGAAGGAGCTGGAACAAAGTTTTTGCGAAATACCTCCTGATGGACACCATGGACGCATACGGTCAACGGCTACAGTTCTTTCATAGGTCGATGCATTTCTTGTGCGATAGGATTTGTCCATATCTTTGACAATGTATCGATCATTTGGTAAAACAGTCTTAAAAATCATTGGCCCACTGTATGGAGCATTCAGTTTTCGACTGGTCCCAGTTGGAATAGCTTCTTTAAAATGACAACTAGATCGCCTTCCTTGTAACATTTTGGTTTCTTTCTTTTCTTATCAAAATGTTTCTCTTGTCCAATTTGTGCAGCTCTAATTTTATTTGCTGCTTGTTCGCGCTCTCCAATAAGGATTTCAAATAACGTAGTAATGGTGTTGATTTCATCTTTAAGAGTTGTATCCAATGAGCTACTTCGTGGAGTGAAACCGAAAAGTAGTTGACTAGGTGTTTTGCCAGTACTCTTATTTATCACATTGTTGATGGAAAATTGTACTGAGCGTACCTGCTCATCCCATAATTCTTCTTCGGCTATAGACGGTAGTAACGCACAGTATCGTACTGTTTGGACGTTCCACTTGGCCGTTTGCTCTGGGAGTAGCAACAGCGTTCAGTACATGTCTAATGTTGTTTTGGTGACAAAAAGATTCGAATCTTTTGGAAGTGAATGAGCTTCCTTGATCAGACACTTATATCTTTGGAACTCCATAGGTAGCGAAGATGTCCTTGAAATAGTCGATTACGTATTTGGTTTGGGTGCTTTTTGCGGCTCGTAAGAAGACAAATTTAGTGAATGCATCTATTCCGACAATTAAATATTGATTGTTTCTTTTGGATTTTGGAAAAGGACCTAGATGATCCACATGGAGAACGTTTAATGGTATATCTCCTTTCGGTATTGGATGTTGTAACGCGCTTTCTTCCTATCCGTGGTCTTCTACCACACTAACACGTCACTATGGACACCCTTGACGTAAAATCTTACAATGAAATGCTCGGGCGCCAGATTTTTAACGTGGTTTGCTCCACGGCCCCTCGACCCCTAGCGTCAAGAGCTCCGGACAGCCTCAGATGGAGGTCACGGCGAATTCCAGGGGTCTTGCTGAACCCACTCTAATCAACCACTCTCAAATTTACAATAAAACATCGGCCTATGTTCAACCAATGAGCTAATAACGGAGTAAATAGAAATTTTTCCTTTGTTATACTGATAATACTCGGTGGTCTATTGTCGTTATGAATCTGAAAATCTGAAAAACTAACGGGGAGAAGAGAGGGGCGGACTTAACAGTCTGAGCCAATCCGGTTACTAATACGGAGTGAATCTGCCGGGTAAACGAACAAGCGTAACTAAGCCACCTCCAAGTTCGAATATCCCTTTGGATTTAAATGAAATCCGGAAAATGACACAAAAATTGTATATTGATTACGGATTAAAGGGAACAAAGTTATAAATCTGCCGGGTAAACGAACAAGCGTAACTGAGCCACCTCCAAGCTCGAATATCCCTTTGGATCTAAATGAAATCCGGAAAATGACACAAAAAATTTGTATATCGGTTACTGAGTAAAGGGAATAAAGTTATAAATCTGCCGGGTAAACGAACAAGCGTAACTGAGCCACCTCCAAGTTCGAATATCCCTTTGGATTTAAATAAAATCCGGAAAATGACACAAAAATTGTATATTGATTACGGAGTGAAGGGAACAAAGTTAGAAATCTGCCGGGTAAACGAACAAGCGTAACTGAGCCACCTCCAAGTTCGAATATCCCTTTGGATTTAAATAAAATCCGGAAAATGACACAAAAATTGTATATTGATTACGGAGTAAAGGGAACAAAGTTATAAATCTGCAGGGTAAACGAACAAGCGTAACTGAGCCACCTCCAAGTTCGAATATCCCTTTGGATTTAAATAAAATCCGGAAAATGACACAAAAATTGTATATTGATTACGGAGTAAAGGGAACAAAGTTATAAATCTGCCGGGTAAACGAACAAGCGTAACTGAGTCACCTCCAAGTTCGAATATCCATTTGGATTTAAATAAAATCCGGAAAATGACACAAAAATTGTATATTGATTACGGAGTAAAGGGAACAAAGTTATAAATCTGCCGGGTAAACGAACAAGCGTAACTGAGTCACCTCCAAGTTCGAATATCCCTTTGGATTTAAAACGGTATACTACTATTTCAAATAAGAAAATAGGTTTGTTTTTCCCAGGTTCAAATGATTCTACCTATCGACACACAGAGTAGTAAGCATAAAACTCGGAAGTAAAATTGGAATATCGATAATAACGGTATATAAATGTCCGGTAAAGAAAACACATAAAATCGTAACTTCAATAGAGAACCGGCGAATTAATACCAAATAATTATCTAGCAATAAAAAAAACCCAATTTTCTAGAACAAATTTACTTTTATTCAACATCGATATTATTATATAACAAAAACTAAAACGAGTTTCAACTCGACGGAAGTTAAAATCAAAATCCGAAAACAAAAAAATAAATTTCCTCACCATTAATAACTAATTACTATGATGAAAACGAATTTCCTTAAAACAAATTACAATAATTTAATATTGCCGGTTATTTACAAAAACTGAACAAAGTAAAAGTTTTCACAAAAAAAAATCAACCGGTCCGGAAATAAAAGAAAAAAATATCAAAATATATCTAGAGTACGGAATACGGAAATTGTTGAATATACGGTGATCATTACAAACATTTTACGTTCTTAAATCGGCTTCGGTATCGGTCTACACTCGTTTCACTACTTTACAAAAAGAACTAGTGTCTTTAAATATCAAACTCCGGGAACCAGATCGGAAAACACGGTACAGCACTATCAGTTTAAGGATCGGTAACAGTAGCAGTCGGAGCTCTCGAAAAATCAAATCTTCCTCTATATATATTCTCATTAGCAAAATTTTATTTAGAAACTACAACAAAGTTTGTCATATACTAGACGTCTTTCGGAATTAATTAAATTAAATTGAATGGCTTATATACCAAATGTCCTTTTGATTGAAAAATTTTAACTTTGGAAACGACTAAATTTTATGATTTAATATAAATTTGCGTACCTCCGGATTAATACTAAAAATTACTAAAACTACAATATAACGGTAAGAACATAAAAAAAATATAGGATTCGGTAACATAAAGGGAATCGGAAAGTAAGTAACGAGTTATTTAAAACCAAGGGGTGAAATAAAATAGTAAAATACGTTACGAGAAAAAAACTTAAATCTGTGCAAAAAAAATAACTCGTTACAATGTAAGAATCCCTCCTTTTTTCCATGGTTCCTTTTATTGTATAAAGATGGTATACAGCAATATATTATGTACTGCTCTACATATTTCTTCATACGTGGAAACCAATAATTTTCACACAATCTGTGTAGCGTCTTTGCCACTCCAAAATGCCCAAAATTGTCGTGAGCTGCTTTTAAAATGAGCTGTCTCATCCCTCTTGGAACTGTAGGTTAGGTAATAACTTGCACTTTCAATATTCAACACCTTTAATGAAAGAAAGAAATACTATTTTCTGTTTTACAATGAAAATGAGAGATTGTCAAAAAATAAAAAACAACACACTATTATCAACGTGGTCGTTAACATAACATAACCTAATTTTTGTAGTCTAAAATAACTTCTTCTTTTCTTCTAGACTTGAACCTAGTAAGTCAAAATATAACAACACTCTCCCCATTTTGACTTAACAAATTCTTACTGTTGCTTCTTCTGCTCTTCCATACTTTGTACCCCAGCTTTTGTCTTATGCTTTTCTAGTATAGGTTTTGCCACTGCTTTGGTTAAGAAATCTGCAACATTTTCTTTAGTGTCTATGTATTTTATTCTTCTCAATTTCATCTTTGATGAAAAAATACTTCCTTTGTATATGTTTGGTTCTTGAGTGATATGTATTATTTGTTGCTAATTTTATTGCTGCCTGATTGTCATTGTACATTTCTTTGTTTTTTAGTAATTGACTTTGGTTGAGATCTCCAAAAATTTTGTCAAACCATAAAATTTCCTTTACGGCTTCAGTAATTGCCATGAATTCGCTTTCGCAGGTGCTTAAAGCAACAACATTCTGTTTCTTGCATTGCCAAATAATTGCTCCATCACTAAGAATGAAAATATATCCAGAAAAACCTTTACCGTCGAAAACATTATTCCAGCTTGCATCGCAACGCAATAGGATTTTAATGGCTTGTCGTTTGCTCGATAAGTTATTCCTTCAGCTTGTGTGTACTTCAAGTATTTCAAAACGTGTTTTGCTTGTCTCCAATTCATCTCAGAGTATTTGGTGTTAAACTGGCTAAGATAAGTTGTAACAGAAGTAATATCTGGTCTTGTTCCTTGTGATAAATATAATAAGCTACCGATCAACTCCTGATAAGGAACTTCCCTATTAATGATTTCAGAACTTACATCTTTTTGATTTTTCAATAGAACACTCGACTCTTTGCAGTCACTCATGTTGAAGCGTTGTAAAATCCTTTCAATGTACTTTTTTGTTTAATATGTAAAATTCCTTCTTCTCGGTTCCTAGTTATTTCCCATCCAAGTAAGTACGTAGCTTCTCCTAGAAATTTCATCTTAAATTTTGTGCTTAATTTGTGCATGACTTGATCTGCCATTTCTTTTGTGTTTGTGGCTAATAATATGTCGTCTACATATAAACTAACTATAGAATAGTTGTTGTTGCTATTGTATAGAAATACACAAGGTGATGAATATAATTCTGTAAATCCTAGGTTATGTAATTCTGTTTTAATTGTCTGATACCAGGTACGTGCACTTTGTTTTAGGCCATACAGTCCTTTCTCCAAATTACATACTTTAGTGTTTTTATCATCATCTATTCCTGATGGAATTTCCATATAAATTTTGTCATTCAATACTCCATTTAAATACGCTGTAGTAACATCATATTGAAAAAGTTCAAGATCATATTTAGTAGCAATTGCAAATATAGCTCGTAACATATTAAGTCTAATTACAGGTGCAAAAACTTCATCATAATTTTCGCCTTTTATTTGGTTGAATCCCCTGGCTACTAGCCTAGCTTTAAATTTTTCAATAGAACCATCTACATTTTCCTTAATTTTGAACACCCATCTAGAATCAATTGTATGTTAATCTTTTACTCTATCAACTATCTCCCATGTCTCATTGAGCTTATGTGATTTCAACTCTTCATTTATAGCAGCTATCCATTCATCTTTGTAAACTGTATTTATTGCCTCTTCATACGTTTTAGGTGTGTCAATGGTATTTACTGAAAGGTTTAATCTGTTGATTCTGTTTTGGATTCGGTTTGATCTTCTCGGATCCAAAATATTTTGCTCATGACTTGGCAAATTTGCATAGTCTGGATCAGTTTCTGAGGTATCTTTAGTCCCGTCATCAATTTCTGAATCTGTTGAGCTATATATAATTTCATTTTCTTCATCTGTTACTGTATTTTTTTCTGAAAGCTGTTCTTCAATGTTTTCTTGGTGAACTTGTATATGTTCTTTCCTTTCATCTTCATTTGTATCATAGGTTATTTGGAAATAATTATATTTTGTATCCTTTTCTTCTAGTAAGTTGAATCCCTTTTTATTTTCCAGTACTTCCGCATCCCTGACTATGATTACTGTATTTCTTTGTACGCAGAATAGTCTATAATGTTTGGTTAAGTGATCATAACCTAGAAATATTGCTGTTTTGGATACTTTATCCAACTTATTTCTGTTTTGTTTTTGGATCAAGTAATAGGTTAGGCTTCCAAACACTCTAATATGTTTAACATCTGGTTTTGATTTAAAAAATATTTCATCAGGGGTAGTGTTTATTTTCTTTGTGTATGTCCTGTTTTTAAGGTAAACTGCATAATATGCAGCTTCGGCCCAAAACTTTAATGGCAAATTTGAGTCATTCAACATACACCTCACCATTTGTATATTTGTTCTATTATTTCGTTCAGAGACACCATTTTCTTGAGGATTATAAGGAGCTGTTAATTCATGAATTATACCGCTTTCTTGTAGACATTGTTCAAACTCTTGGTTAATGAACTCACCTCCATTGTCTAATCTTATATGTTTTATTTTCTTACCCGTTTGGTTTTCAACTTCACTTTTAAATATTTTAAATTTTGTAACCGTTTCTGCTTTTGATTTTAGGAAATACATAAAGAGTTTTCTTGAAAAATCATCCACTAGTAAATACATATATAGTGAACCAGCTATTGAAGGTTCCTGTATAGGTCCACATAAGTCCATGTGCACTAATTCTAAGAGATCATCTGTTTTAATTTCATCATGAGAAATAAATGACCTTTTTACTGCTTCACCAGTTATACAGTCTTCACACTTAGGTAGTTCTTTATTGTGAAATTTTAGTCCCAACACTATATTTTCTGATTTCATTTCACACTTTCTTTTATCAAGCTTTATTTAACTCTGTTCTATTTAATAATAATACCTTCCTTATTAAGAAACCAGGAACCAACGTTACTCGAGCTGCTATGAAAAAGACGTTTTACGCAATTTTGGTCTTTATTTCTTATATGATCGAAAGCATAAAGTATTATGATCAACCCTCGAATTATTTGTGAGGCCCCAGATGAACTGTTCACACTATCGGCACGAATATTGGTTTGTTTATGTTATCGCCCTTAATATCCATATTTCAGATTACTTCGACTAATTCTTCAATAATTCTTCGTTGTAGCAGAGATTTTATAATATATGTAAGTTTAAAATCAACCTTGTTCAATATTATTTCCCTATTTTAAAATTTACTCACCCTGACAATTGGTAAATTACTTGGAATACGGTTGAAGTACCCTTTATTTACATTGAATGTTCACTTTTTCACATCAATACACTCACTTAACATATTTATAAACTGATAATTAGGAAATTATGAACAGGGTTGTTTCATTTTATATTGAATATGATTTTTTTTACAAGCCTGAAATTAAAATAAACATCTTCTGCAAGTTCCTTGTGGCATTACTTATTCTTTTTTTTTTCTTAATTTTTCGGGAATCAAACCACAATAATGTTTTTTTATTTTTTACGTTTCGGTAGCGTTCCACACACACGCACACACGCACACACACACGCACACACACGCACACACACACACACACGCTGTTCGCGCAATTTTATTTTCACACTATATACATGTCTTTACACCATACTTGAAAATATTTGTTATTGACGACACTGTTGTCTGTTGTAGCTCTTGGTAGTGACTAGTGACTACCATCAACGAACATTAAATGTTTGTTGCTACCATCACAAGCTACCATGGAGAAATAATAAGAGAGAGAGAGAGGTTTTAAACATATGGAAGGAGCTGGAACAAAGTTTGTGCGCATCCTGTGGCGCATGACGCTTCACAGCAACTAACAAAGTCCGCCTCCCGCTACACGAAATTTTTGAACATATTGTAACTTGAGGTTGGTCATGGCCATTTTTAAATTTATTTATTTTTAATAATAGGCTCTTTGGTCTTTCTGTAAAGTACTTAATTATTTTTATCATTGGTACTATTATCAGAAAATTTATTATTACTCATCATAGGTAAGTTAAAAAGTAGTTAGATTTTTCAATTTAAACGCTTAAGGTTAAGTTGTCCTAAAATAATGGAAACATTTTATCGTTTTTTTTGCAGACAAGAATGAAGATTTGCCAAAAGTTAGTTACCCAAAATAATATGTAGGTACTATTATATATAAATGTAATTTAAGATGTAGTTATAACGAAAGATTTTCTCTAACGAAACTCTATCGTCAGAGACCAGCACTGAACCATATACCCAATAAAAACCCACAAACTTCCAATGTTCGTTATAGATGTTAAGACTGTCCCGCAGGCAGTCAGTACTTGCCGTCGACTAGCTTCGAGTCGAAGAAGGGGTGGATCCTTCTAAACTTAAGTTGATAAATTGGGCGCCAGAGAAGTTAAAAACAAGTACTAAAGGTTCCTCAAATTAACCCACAACTCCTCAGTAAGTTAATGATAATGATAATGATTCCTCACTAGGAAGGTCATACAGGTATCACAAAATAAAACCAGAAAGTTCCCCTGATTAAAGAATAACTTTAATTATTGATTTGTGTGGACCTAAAGTCTCTTTTCAAATTTATGGCATATCTACATATGTCAAGTTTACAAACGTCAAAATTTACAAAACCTGGTACTCGGCTGAAGGCTGATGAACCAGGGCACACAAAAGGCTGAAGGCCGTAGAAGTTAATTCACCCAATTAAACAGAACAAAAAAAATTAAAGAATATTACAAAAATAACATTAACCAGACAATACTTAGGTATACTCAACCCTACGTCAAGTACTGTTCTAGATCTAACCCAATCTCTCGAGTACTAACACCGGTGTGTCATCCCAAGGTATCGTTGAGATGGTTAGCTTACTTGAAGTATGTAGAATATCCAAGAACCATTAGTTAACAGATCAAGCTTAAAACCAAGTCTACCCCCCCTTACTGTTAAAAAAAAATGTACGAAATACCTAATTAAATTACAAACAAAAGTTAAGTTTACTGAAATTACAGGTGATCAAGAATTATAAGCAATACCAGCTACAGCCTACTGGTTGTAGTTATTGTACCCAACAGACAAAATTGCGCAATCGATATTACAATTTTACAAATTCAATCAAAATAGAAAACCATATAGGTATGTTAATAAAATGAAAACCAATGGTACGTACCAGTGGCTGTCCAAATAGGAGCAACCCACAAAATGTATATAATATATATAGGTAAACCTTAGTAGGTACTAAAATTCTAAAATTACGAAAAGTTTATCAAATTTCTGAAAGACTGAAAATTACTACTTTTATTCCAAAATTTTTGTATCATAAAAACCCAATTGTACTTCACCAGATGGTGAATAAATGGTAGGCTTCACGCCTTCACGGAGTCTTGAGATCTAGTAGGAGGCTCCCACGACACTGTCTAAGCTCCTATTCCTGTCCCGTAGGTAAACAGCAAACTGATACCAGAATCACCAAAATTGACATCCGACTTCCAATCCAATATTTTGAGCCAATTACAAAAACCCTAGAACGAAATCATCATTAATCCACTACTCAGCAACAGTGTTCCCTAACCCCAGCTGACTTATATGCCCCCACCCTGTTTACTTATTTGCAGTAACTCCTTCTAACAATTGAGAAACCTTATAACGATTTACATATTTTCTCTACCTAAAACCATATCTAAAAGTAAAATTGTTTCCCTATGTCAGGAAACACCTAGGTTTCTCTGATATAATATCTACTCATAAAATATGATTAAATGTGTATTTACCCAGGTAGGTTCTCCTGAGCTTAACATCCACAATAACATCCCCAGAGCCCAGTATTTCCAATATTTTCCACAACGGGCCGCTAAATCCAACACATGTTGCACAAATTCAAAATGGCCACGAGGGGTTTTATAAACTCACAGAAGACGAACAAGAAGGAACTGACTGTCACGTCACAGCTATGATTTCTGAAGCCCTGTCATTCAACACTCGAAAACTAAAATTCCCTGAGGGCGATTTTTCGCGTTGCATAGAGTAGGGTACTGTAAAGCCCGTGTCTCACGGTCAAATTTTTGATCAAATTAGTTTGACCAAAGTGACGTATTGACGTCATACCTATAGTTTGTTCAAATTTTAAGAAACTGTCTTTCACACCATCATTCAAAATTTGACCAAATTTATTGACGGATGTCTAATTGGCGTCTGTCATTTGCCAAACTAAAAATTGTTGGTGTTGTTTTAATGTGATTGAACTGCAATTTTTTTGTATTTTCCACAATGAAAATAAAAAAAATTAAATCTGTTTTGGGTCTTTTAAGTGTAGCTATTGTTCTGGAATACCGGGCTGGAAAAATAGAAAAGGAAAAACGAAGAATGTGGGCTAGATCTTGGCTTCTTCGACGAAACGAAACCAGTCATAGCAATATTTTTATTTACATTTTTACAATGACATTTATGGCACTCCCGTCAATCGTCAATATTCTTGTTCCACCAATCAAAAGGAGAGTTTGCTCAAACTGACCTTGGAAAATAGAAACGCCTCTATTTTTACAGGATTTGATCAAACTAAGAAGATGACGTCATATGCTGTCAATTTTTTGGTTTGCTCAAACTAATTTGATCAAATATTTGACCGTGAGACATGGGCTTTAAGTATAGACACCGTGTGTCAAATGAATTGAATTGATTAATTAATTATTGAATTGTCATTAATACTTATTCTCTTTGGAATTATAATAAAAGCAACTATCTTTACGTTACATGGTGTCAGAATAAAAGAAAATACGTTAGAAAGTTGTAAAATGGCTACGAACGATGCAGTATCTGGAATAAAACCACCAGCTAACCTACAAATTGATTCGGAAAAATCAACGTGCTGGAAAAAGTGGTTACAACAGTTTGAGTGGTATGCAATCGCTGTTCAACTTGATAAAAAGCCAGCCGAAGTCCAGGCTGCAACATTTATGGCAGTGATAGGCTCAGAAGCGATCGAAATATACAACAGTTTCAACCTTAGCGACGCAGACAAAAATAACTTGCATATCATTAAAAACAAGTTTAAGGAGTACTTCACACCAAAAACAAATATATCGTTTGAAAGATATATATTTTTCAAAATTGTACAAAACGAAGATGAACAATTCAACGAATTTTTAACCAGAATAAAAACTCAGGCAAGCAAATGCGAATTTGACTATTTACTCGACGAAATGCTAAAAGACAAGATAGTATTTGGAATCCAATCGAATCAAGTAAGAGAGAAATTGTTAACAGAAGATAAACTAGACTTGAACAAAGCCATAACAATCTGTAAAACTAGTGAACAAGCTTCCAAACAACTAGACGAGTTCGAAGGTAAAAACAAAGCAGATAAAGTATTAGCGGTAAGAAATAAAGGTGTCAAAAATAAACAAAATGAATATTTTAACTGCAAAAGATGTGGTACAAACCATAAATGCAGAGAATGTCCAGCATTTAACAAGCCGTGTTCTAAGTGCAATAGAAATGGTCATTTTGCGAATATGTGCCGCATAAGAAACATCCCAGACAGAAAAATAGAGTGAATGCAGTAGAAGAAAACTCAAATAGTTCTGAAGATGAGGTATACATTTCAACTATAAATTCCGGAGAAAAGAAAGACTGGACAGAGAAAATACAAGTTGGTAACGTGAAATTTACTGCCAAACTAGATACAGGAGCACAATGCAACGTGTTACCAAGACACATAATGAACAAAACGAAGGCAAGTCTGAAACCAAGCCGAACAAAAAATTTGATAAGTTACACTGAAGATAAAATGTCAGTTCTAGGCGAAGCAGAGCTACTTTGTATAATAAAAAATGACATTATATTCAAGGTAGTTGAAGAAAGGGTTACACCAATCCTAGGACTTGATACATGTGAAAAGTTAGAGCTTATCGCAAGGGTGAAAACACTGAAGGAAAATATATGTGAAGATGATATCTTTGAAGGCTTAGGCTGTTATAAAAATTATGAGTATGATATTAACCTAATTGAGAACCCAAAACTAGAAATTAAACAGTCAAGAAGAATTCCATATGCCATAAGAGATGAGGTGAAGCAAGAACTTGACAGAATGGTGAAATTAGATGTCATAAAACCAGAAACAGAGCCTACCCCGGCTGTAAGTCCTATGGTAATTGTAAGACAAAAAGGCAAAATAAGAATATGTATAGACCCATTAGATGTAAACAAAAACATACTCAGAAGGCATTTTCCACTTACTACTATAGAGGAAATTTCAGCTGATATAAAAGGTTCTAAATTCTTCGCACTATTAGATTGCACAAAAGGATTCTGGCAAATTAAACTTTCAGAAAGAACACAAAAAATATTAACTTTCGCTACCCCATGGGGAAGATATTCTTTCAAGAGACTTCCTTTTGGAGTATCATCAGCACCTGAAATATTCCAAGAAATTTTAACAAATTTGCTCAGTAAATTTAAAAATGTGAGAGTGTCAATCGATGACATCTTTATATATTCAAAATGTAGAGAAGAACTGTGACGTGTTTTTCCCACCTCCTACCGGTTCTTAACACAAGTACGTCACTTTGGACACCCTTGATGCAAATTGCTGTTAAATAAATGCTCGGGCGCCAGATTTTTCACGTGGTTTGCTCCACGGCCCCTTGACCCTTAACGTCAAGAGTTCCAGATAGCCTCAGATGGAGGTTACGGAAAATTCCAGGGGTCTCGTTGAATTAAACACTTTTATGACACTATAGCTCTTAGATAATTATACCACAGGACATTAAGAAAACACTGATTGTATTGATTTGCTATATTTCCAAATATATACAGGGCCGGACAATATACCAGCACAGTACTAAATTCCTATATATATAAAAGCAATGGATTCAATATTTACAGGGACTAAATATATATACACTAATAATACCTTCTAGAAATTATATATACTTTCAACAGTACCAAACAAAATGAAGATATACAGTATAGCACATGCAAAATCTGCCGGTAGCACGTATGTAAGCAAGTTAGTTTAGCGATCAGCAACGCATAAAGCGGTGTAAGCAGTTATAAGCAAACAGCGAGGAAAACTTACAGGAAAGAGGAACAAAACCCAAAACCCTATTATCGGGATAAGCAAAATAAAACTATCTTCACAGTAGGGATGGTTAAGCGGGATAGGTAAGAAAGAGACTAAATATATAACCGGCTGAAAGGGAAACAGCTGGTGGCTAGGCCTCTGCTCTGTTCCACAATCAGTTTTCAAAATTATCGGAATACGAAACTATCTGTAATTCGGGAGTAAAATAAATTAAAATTAGCTTAAACTGAAACTACAACCGGCTTAAAGGGAAGCAGCTGGTGGCTGTTCCTCTGCTCTGTTCCACAATCAGTTTTTAAAATCACACGTTATCGGGAAACTAAACTATATATAATTTGGGAATAAAATAAATTAAAATTACCTTACACTGAAATTATAACCGGCTGAAAGGGAAACAGCTGGTGGCTAGGCCTCTGCTCTGTTCCACAATCAGTTTTTTTAAAATACCAAATTATCGGAAAACGAAACTAGAAATTTGGGAATAAAATAAATCAAAAATTAGCCTAAACTGAAGTTATAACCGGCTGAAAGTGAAACAGCTGGTGGCTAGGCCTCTGCTCTGTTCCACAATCAGTTTTTAAAATCGCAAATTTTCGGAAAACCAAACTATATATAATTTGGGAACAAAATAAATCCAAATTACTGAAATTATAACCGGCTGAAAGGGAAACAGCTGGTGGCTAGGCCTCTGCTCTGTTCCACAATCAGTTTTTTAAAATACCAAATTATCGGAAAACGAAACTAGAAAATTGGGAATAAAATAAATAAAAAATTAGCTTAAATTGAAGTTATAACCGGCTGAAAGGGAAACAGTTGGTGGCTAGGCCTCTGCTCTGTTTCACAATCAGTTTTTAAAATCACAAATTTTCGGAAAACTAAACTATATATAATTTGGGAACAAAATTAAATCCAAATTACTGAAATTATAACCGGCTGAAAGGGAAACAGCTGGTGGCTAGGCCTCTGCTCTGTTCCACAATCAGTTTTTAAAATACCAAATTATCGGAAAACGAAACTAGAACTTTGGGAATAAAATAAATCAAAATTAGCTTAAAGTGAAGTTATAACCGGCTAAAAGGGAAACAGCTGGTGGCTAGGCCTCTGCTCTGTTTCACAATCAGCTTTTATTAATTTCAAATTAACGTACAAAAGTTATATTATAAATTTGGTCAGAAGGTAGGACAACGGGTATAAGAACTGTGATCTGAAGATAAAATCTAAAATCCTGTTTAACTGTATCATATATTAAATATTCAACTAATTCACTTACAAAAAAAAACCTTTCTTAAACGAAAACACTAAATAAAAACTAAACATCAAGTTTCTTATCTATGGTTACAGAAAAACCCATTCACTGAAATACGGTACTAAAATTTTAACAAAAATCAATTTTATATTTTTAACTAATCCAAATATATTTTCTCGGCTTTACTAAAATAATTTTCCTCACTGTTGCTACACACGGTAATTTTATATTATAAAGCAAGTAACTTACTCAAAATAAAATTTTAGAACTCGGACGGTCGGCACTATCAAAATTCACAAAACTCGAACTCGGGCTAGCGGAAATATATATCACGATCGGTACTAGGTTTTAATTCTTATGAAGAACGGTAAGAATCGAGCCAGATTAAGCCGTTTTGCTTCCGAATTTATATATTCATTCCTCCCTACAATTTCTGGTCATTAGCGAAATATTATTTACTTGCAACAAAAAGTCCCTAATATACTGGACGGTTTTCGATTTAATTAAAATAGTTTATATACCGTATGTCCTCAAGTCTTTAAATTTTGATAATGGAAATTAATGAACATTTTTATATTTTAACTCGGAATTCAAGACTTTTGAATTACTCATAAAATAAATAATTACAGTAATACAGATATACTAAAACGGTACAAGAAATTTAAGTCGGGAATTGAGTAACGAGTTATATAAAGAAAAAGAAAAGAAGATCCAACATGATAAAAAAATTAACTCGTTACACACCCCCTTTACTTCGGTAAAAAAAAATTAATGAACGAAATAGCAGATTTCGTTCATTACATTTTTTTTCAGACTACAATTTTGTCATCAAAAGAAAAGAGAAGAAAAATATTCATCAACTATATACAAATGTTTCAGCACCTGTCAATACGGCGTCGGATGGTCCTAGAGTGAGTCGCAGGTTGAGGTCCTCTTCCACGGGGTGACTGGCGGCGATACGACCGGAAGCGAATTCCAACGGGTCTGGGGTGTTCGGTGCCTAGGTCGCACTGAACTCCGGCATCTTTATAGGATTGGCGGGTGTCCGCGGCGAAGTGGGCTTGGATGGCCACCGATCGGGTACGGGGACGGGATCCTTCACACGGACAGTTTCGGGACATTTGACCAACCCGTCCACATCGGGAACAAAACAGGAGGGCGGGTCGACTGCAACTCTCACGGCGATGACCTGATGTGCCACGTCTCCAACACAGATCCGGTGTTATGGGGATGAAGAAACGTGTATCCCCATGGCGTGGGTCACAATAGACTCCAGGGCGGAAATGGTCGACTGGTGATTCGCACTGGAGACGGTCTCGGACTTCGGCTGCATACCGAATCATCTCTGGAATACTCATCCTCATCAACTCCTGGAATCTCGCATTCGGATGGTCCTGCAGCTTCTCGGACAGCGCTGATGAATTCATTCTACGGAAACATAAATACATTATATATTTACAGCCTTCAAATCTTTTATGTGCACTCGGTTATAGCGTTTACCATTTTGGTTTTGCAAATCGTACACTACCGGAGAGATAACTCGCACGACTTTGTACGGTCCGGAAAATTTCGGGGCTAGCTTAGCAGCTACGTGATCAACGGCAGATGACAAAGTATGCTCTTTTTACATTACTTTGTCTCCTATGGTACATTTCCAATCTCGACGACGTAAATTGTAATATCGGCTTTGACTGGTAAATGCTTTTGACAAGTTAAGACGGACAAGATCAAAACAGTCTTGCAGCTTTGCCATTCGTAAGAGATGTGGTTTCGAATCCTCTTCGGTAGGGTCGTCCTCTCCAGTATCTTCTTTCGGTTTTTCCTCGGAAGCATCTTCCGTTTCTCTTCGGAAGGATTTCGGTATTTCGGGGTCTCTTCCAAAATTTAGGAAGGCAGGGGTGAATCCAGTCGAGTCATGTCTTGAATTATTCATTGCAAATTTTAAATCCGGCAATCTTATATCCCAGTCTCGGTGATCTTCCTCGCAGTATTGCGCAATCATTGTTTTCAAGGTACGGTTGGCTCGTTCTACGGGGTTTGCTTGAGGTGTATACGGCGGAGTAAAACGGTGTCGGATCCCTAATCCACTCAGCATATCCATGAATAATTTACTGTCGTACTGGGTTCCATTGTCGGTCAGGACTGTACGTGGGCATCCAAACGTTGTCAATATCTCTTCATGAAAGGCGATACTTATGCTACTGGCGGTAGCATTCCTCAACGGTTTACACTGTACCCACTTAGTGAATCGGTCTTGGAACATTATGATATAGCAATTCCCTTTTTTACTTCTTGGTAACGGTCCAATAATGTCGGAGCTAACGGTTTCCCATGGTTTCCGATTCGAAGATGGCTGCATCTTCCCTGGGAGCTTTTGTTGCGACGGCTTGTACTTTTGACATTGCAGACATCTCCTCACATACTTGGTGATGTCCCTAAACATTCCTGGCCAATAGTACAGTCTTGCAATACGGGTGATAGTTTTAGCGACTCCCAGATGACCAGCGCTCGGAGCGTCATGGTTTTCTTGAAGTATTCGGTTCCGATCAGGTTTAGCTATACATAACTTCCATGGATCACTCATCTCGGGTTCTCGGAAATCATTTATGTCCCAAAAGTGGCGATACAGACGGTCTTCTCGGATGCAATAGTCCGGAAATTTCTCCGGGTCCTTCAAAACTTCTTCTTTCTTGTTCCGGTACCATGAACATTCGGTGGTTACATCAGTCAAACAAAGAGCAGACGGTGGATTTGTTTCGGAGATCAAGGGTAGTGGGTTTCTTGACAAAGCGTCGGCCACACGGTTTAGCGCACCTTTACGGTATTGTATTTCGAAGCCATACTGCTGTAGGAAAATACTCCACCTAGCTAAGCGTCCAGACGGACTAGATATGGAATGAAGCCATCTAAGAGATTGATGATCGGTAACAACCGTGAAATGGTAGCCCTCTAGATAAGGACGCATCTTTTCAATCCCCCAAACAATAGCAAGACATTCTTTCTCAGTCACAGAGTAATTCTTTTCGGCAGGACTCAGCGTGCGACTTGCTTACGCTACCACGTGTTCATGACCATCTTTCTGTTGTGTTAGAGCTATTCCTAATCCATATTCGGAGGCATCGGTTTGCAGAGTAAACGGTACGAAAAAATCAGGACAGCTCAAAACGGGTGCTTCTGACAGACATGTTTTAATCTTAGCAAAGGCGGCTTCTTGCTCTTCAGCCCACTTCCATCGCTGGGACTTACGGAGCAATTTTGTCAACGGGGCCACCTTTTGAGAAAACGATGGCACAAACCTCCTATACCAGGATGCAACTCCCAAAAATCTTCTTAACTCTCGGATGTTCTTCGGGGCTGCAAATTTAATTATACTTTCGACCTTTTCTGGATCGGTACGGATTCCATCTCCAGTGACTACGTGGCCTAAGTATTTCATTGACAGTAAACAGAAGTGACATTTTTCCGGATTGAGTTTCAGTCGTGCTCCTCGTAATCGGCGGAACACTTCGGACAGGTTTTCTAAATGTTGATCGAACGTTTCACCCAGAACAATAATGTCATCCAGATAAGCAAAAGCGTAGGGATCCAGGTCTGGACCTATTAGTTGATCAACCAGTCTCTGGAACGTGGCCGGTGCGGAGTGTAAGCCAAAAGGTAGGACCGTGAATTGAAACAATCCACGACCAGGTACGGTAAAGGCGGTGATGGGTTTGCTTTCTGGTGTTAACGGAACTTGCCAGTACCCACTCTTCAAATCCAAACTGGAAATATATTTGGCTTTTCGCAGCTTATCCAGTATAGCATTTATAAATGGAAGAGGGTATGCGTCCTTTATGGTTACTTCATTGACTTTACGGAAGTCAATGCAGAAGCGGTTTTTTCCATCCTTTTTCTTCACAATTACGATCGGAGAACTCCACGGACTTGTAGAGGGTTCGATCACCCCTTTTCTCAACATGGCATCTATTTCGGTATTGCAAATCTCTTGCATTTTCGGATTCTGGGGGCGATATCTCTGTTTGATCGGACGGGGTTGTAGCAAACGGATTTCGTGCTCAACTAGCGTCGTTGGACCTTGAATCTTCTCAAATTGCGGTAACTCTTGGTCTAGAAAAATGTTCAGCCTATCTGTCTGTTCTTTTGTTAAATTTCTTTCTGCAAGTGGAATTATGGTTTCCAACGGACATCCTATGTACTTATACTTCTCGTCTTCCCTTAAATCTCCAAGGAAGAATGCAGATATAGCAGAAACGGGTTGCTCTTTGTCGACCCCTAACTCCAGGGAGGACGCGGAGACTTCGGAAACAATTTGCTCCCTGTCGACCCCAAATTCCAGGGAGGACGCAGAGACTTCGGAAACAACCTGCTCTTTGTCGACCCCTAACTCCAGGGAGGACGCAGAGACTTCAGAACAAGATTCTTCTTTGTTTACCCCTAACAACACCGGGGACAACTCAGAAGTTTTAGCAACGGATTGCTCCTCGCCAACCCCTAAGACCAGGGAAGACTCAGAGACTTCGGAAACAGCCTGCTCTTTGTCGACCCCTAACTCCAGGGAGGACGCAGAGACTTCAGAACAAGATTCTTCTTTGTTTACCCCTAACAACACCGGGGACAACTCAGAAGTTTTAGCAACGGATTGCTCCTCGCCAACCCCTAAGACCAGGGAAGACTCAGAGACTTCGGAAACAGCCTGCTCTTTGTCGACCCCTAACTCCAGGGAGGACGCAGAGACTTCAGAACAAGATTCTTCTTTGTTTACCCCTAACAACACCGGGGACAACTCAGAAGTTTTAGCAACGGACTCAGAGACTTCGGAAACAGTTGGATTTCCAGAACAACGGTCTTCTGGAAGACGATGGGCGATTTCTTCCTCACAAATGATTGGAACAATATCTACTTTGTTCCTGGACCTATTATCCACTTCCAATATTCCAACCGGACTGGCTAATTGTGAATTCTTTACTAGTTCATCGTTCACGTATATTTTTCCGGTTCCTAAGTCCAGACGGAAATTATATTTTTGTAGGACATCATGTCCTAATACAATATCGGTTATCAAACCAGGGAAATGCTCTAACGCACCCTCCATAATGACGTCATTGATTTTCCATTTCAGTTCGTATATGTCAGTGATGGAGACTAAGTTTCCATTAGCTAAACGAGCCTTCGTAGCTTGATGGCCGGTAGTCTGCTTTCGTTGGGAAACAGTCTTAGCTACATGATCACCAATATAGGATTTTGCTGCTCCGGTATCTAACAATGCTCGGAACTTGTAATTTTCAATTTTGACGTCTATGTGCGGTCGAGGGTCGCTCATTTCTGCTGGTGGTTCGGTATGAGAGGCAAAGATTTGCGGAAGTTGTGTCGGCCTCTCCTCAGCACAACTTCGGTTTAGTTTTCCTGCCTCCTGCAGGAACAGTCTCGGAAAAATACTCCTTCTTTCTGGCAATGAGAACAGAATATCTTCGGCGGGTTTCGACAATTATTTCGATAATGCCCAGCTTCACCACAACGGTAACAGATTGGCTGCCGGGAAGATTGCCCAGATGGTTGCTGAGTTGTATCAGACGGCAGACGGCGATCATTATCGAATGACGGTGGGGGAGTATCGGTGGGTGGCGGTTGGCTGGGGCCGGCGATAGGCTCTCTGGATGGACCACGTGTCGAGTTGTGGGATCGTCTATATCTTTGTGTCGCTGTCGGCTGCAGAAGGAATGTTCCACGGTTCGGTCCACTGGTGTTGGGTACATTCTGGAATTCCTTCTGGAGGAGCTCATACTCCTTTAAAGCTTGGCATAACGTAGAAAAATTATGAAAATCTCTTTTCCGGATTTGCAGACGGTATTCAGGCAACAGATTATGGTACAGCCAAACTAACTGTTGTTCGGGAGTTAGCTTTCCAGACCGTCGCATCAGAGTTTGAAGTTCGGTCATATATGTAGCGGCGGACTCATTTCTTCTTTGTAGTCGACGGCCTATCTCGGCTTCTAAGTTGTCCTCATAATTAACGGGATAAAAGAAAATACGGAAATCTGTTTCAAATTCGGCCCAGGTCGTATACCTGCTACGGTTGTTTCGGTACCAAAATGCTGGTTCACCTGATAGTAATTCAGGTAACACCGGCAGCAAGTTGTCTTTCAGGACATTCTTTGCCGTACAGATTTCTTCAATCCTTTCGATAAAGGCGACCGGGTCTCCATGGTTTCCGAAGCACACTTTCCAGTCATGTACATTTAGCGTAGGGTTTGCCATAACGGTCGGTAGTTGGGTAGGTACTGAAATATGATATTCGGATTTTTCAGTTTTGTACTGATTGAATAAAACGGGCAAGTCAAGATCCTCGGAGTTTCTCCTTGACATTAGTCTCTCAAAATCCAGGTTTTCCTGCTTTTGCCTCACCAACAAAAAAAATCTAACACCGGCAAAACTGTCACTTTTGAATAAACAATACGGAGAAACAAACAAAACAAAAAAAAACCAATACGGAATTACGGTCCCTATTTCAATCAATAATCAGCTCTCTGCTACAATACGGTAAGTTCCTAATATAATCAACAGTGAGTCAAAAAAATCAAGAACGGAAAACGGTCCCTGCTCAAAGCAACAATCAATAAAAACAAAATAAAAAACGGAAAACGGTCCCTGTTCAAATCAACAATCAATAAAAACCAAAAACTAAAAAACGGAGAACGGTCCCTGCTCAATCAACCAAGCAACAATCCAAAAATATGTAAAACGGAATAAAACAGTCCCTATTTAATCAAAAATCAAAAGCGGAATAACGGTCCCTGCTCAATCAACGAAGCAACAATCCAAAAATATGTAAAACGGAATAAAACAGTCCCTATTTAATCAAAAATCAAAAGCGGAATAACGGTCCCTGCTCGGGCGCCAAATTTGTGACGTGTTTTTCCCACCTCCTACCGGTTCTTAACACAAGTACGTCACTTTGGACACCCTCGATGCAAATTGCTGTTAAATAAATGCTCGGGCGCCAGATTTTTCACGTGGTTTGCTCCACGGCCCCTTGACCCTTAACGTCAAGAGTTCCAGATAGCCTCAGATGGAGGTTACGGAAAATTCCAGGGGTCTCGTTGAATTAAACACTTTTATGACACTATAGCTCTTAGATAATTATACCACAGGACATTAAGAAAACACTGATTGTATTGATTTGCTATATTTCCGAATATATACAGGGCCGGACAATATACCAGCACAGTACTAAATTCCTATATATATAAAAGCAATGGATTCAATATTTACAGGGACTAAATATATATACACTAATAATACCTTCTAGAAATTATATATACTTTCAACAGTACCAAACAAAATGAAGATATACAGTATAGCACATGCAAAATCTGCCGGTAGCACGTATGTAAGCAAGTTAGTTTAGCGATCAGCAACGGATAAAGCGGTGTAAGCAGTTATAAGCAAACAGCGAGGAAAACTTACAGGAAAGAGGAACAAAACCCAAAACCCTATTATCGGGATAAGCAAAATAAAACTATCTTCACAGTAGGGATGGTTAAGCGGGATAGGTAAGAAAGAGACTAAATATATAACCGGCTGAAAGGGAAACAGCTGGTGGCTAGGCCTCTGCTCTGTTCCACAATCAGTTTTCAAAATTATCGGAATACGAAACTATCTGTAATTCGGGAGTAAAATAAATTAAAATTAGCTTAAACTGAAACTACAACCGGCTGAAAGGGAAACAGCTGGTGGCTGGGCCTCTGCTCTGTTCCACAATCAGTTTTTAAAATCACACGTTATCGGGAAACTAAACTATATATAATTTGGGAATAAAATAAATTAAAATTACCTTACACTGAAATTATAACCGGCTGAAAGGGAAACAGCTGGTGGCTAGGCCTCTGCTCTGTTCCACAATCAGTTTTTTTAAAATACCAAATTATCGGAAAACGAAACTAGAAATTTGGGAATAAAATAAATCAAAAATTAGCCTAAACTGAAGTTATAACCGGCTGAAAGTGAAACAGCTGGTGGCTAGGCCTCTGCTCTGTTCCACAATCAGTTTTTAAAATCGCAAATTTTCGGAAAACCAAACTATATATAATTTGGGAACAAAATAAATCCAAATTACTGAAATTATAACCGGCTGAAAGGGAAACAGCTGGTGGCTAGGCCTCTGCTCTGTTCCACAATCAGTTTTTTAAAATACCAAATTATCGGAAAACGAAACTAGAAAATTGGGAATAAAATAAATAAAAAATTAGCTTAAATTGAAGTTATAACCGGCTGAAAGGGAAACAGTTGGTGGCTAGGCCTCTGCTCTGTTTCACAATCAGTTTTTAAAATCACAAATTTTCGGAAAACTAAACTATATATAATTTGGGAACAAAATTAAATCCAAATTACTGAAATTATAACCGGCTGAAAGGGAAACAGCTGGTGGCTAGGCCTCTGCTCTGTTCCACAATCAGTTTTTAAAATACCAAACTATCGGAAAACGAAACTAGAACTTTGGGAATAAAATAAATCAAAATTAGCTTAAAGTGAAGTTATAACCGGCTGAAAGGGAAACAGCTGGTGGCTAGGCCTCTGCTCTGTTTCACAATCAGCTTTTATTAATTTCAAATTAACGTACAAAAGTTATATTATAAATTTGGTCAGAAGGTAGGACAACGGGTATAAGAACTGTGATCTGAAGATAAAATCTAAAATCCTGTTTAACTGTATCTTATATTAAATATTCAACTAATTCACTTACAAAAAAAAACCTTTCTTAAACGAAAACACTAAATAAAAACTAAACATCAAGTTTCTTATCTATGGTTACAGAAAAACCCATTCACTGAAATACGGTACTAAAATTTTAACAAAAATCAATTTTATATTTTTAACTAATCCAAATATATTTTCTCGGCTTTACTAAAATAATTTTCCTCACTGTTGCTACACACGGTAATTTTATATTATAAAGCAAGTAACTTACTCAAAATAAAATTTTAGAACTCGGACGGTCGGCACTATCAAAATTCACAAAACTCGAACTCGGGCTAGCGGAGATATATATCACGATCGGTACTAGGTTTTAATTCTTATGAAGAACGGTAAGAATCGAGCCAGATTAAGCCGTTTTGCTTCCGAATTTATATATTCACTCCTCCCTACAATTTCTGGTCATTAGCGAAATATTATTTACTTGCAACAAAAAGTTCCTAATATACTGGACGGTTTTCGTTTTAATTAAAATAGTTTATATACCGTATGTCCTCAAGTCTTTAAATTTTGATAATGGAAATTAATGAACATTTTTATATTTTAACTCGGAATTCAAGACTTTTGAATTACTCATAAAATAAATAATTACAGTAATGCAGATATACTAAAACGGTACAAGAAATTTAAGTCGGGAATTGAGTAACGAGTTATATAAAGAAAAAGAAAAGAAGATCCAACATGATAAAAAAATAACTCGTTACAGAACTACAAGAAACCGTCAGTGAAGTCATAAAAACACTAAAGAAATCAGGCTTCAAACTTAATAAAAATAAATGTATTTTTGAATCGGAAAGAATAAAATTCCTTGGTCACATTGTTTCAGCAGACGGACTGGAAGCGGACCCAGAAAAAGTAGAAGCTATACAAGCAATGAAGGGAATAATTTTCAAAGGAAATAAAATTATAGTACCAAAATCACAGATCCCAAAAATGCTAAGGAATATTCATCAAGGACATGCAGGTATACAAAGTTGTTTAGGAAGAGCACGACAAATTCTCTACTGGAAGGGACAATATGACGACATCATAAGACTAGTTAAAACCTGCCATGTCTGTGAACAAACACAAAGAGACAATATCAAAGATATAGTGCTAGTCAAAAATATCCCCACACTTCCATGGCAAATAGTTGCATCTGATCTATTTGAATTAAAAGGAAAAACTTACATCGTAATATGTGACAGTTACTCTGGATATTTAGATTTTCAACAGCTAAAAGGTCAGACTTCATATGAAGTCATAGAACAACTGAAAATATGGTTTGCTGTACATGGAATACCAGAAGAGCTACAAACCGACAATGGTTCACAATACATGTCTCGAGAGTTCAAGATCTTCCAAAAAGAGTGGAAATTCAACCATGTCACATCCAGTCCACATCACCATCAAGGCAATGGGCTCGCTGAAAAAGCCGTTCAAGTAGCCAAGAACATGTTGAAAAAATGTAGTATAGACAAATCCGATGTTCAACTTGCTTTATTAAACTGGAGAAATACACCAAGAAACGACATTTTAGGTTCACCCAACCAACGTCTATACAGCAGAATAACCAGATCTCCATTACCTACAAAAGACAGTAACCTAAAACCAAAAATAATACAAGGAGTCACAGCTGAACTAAAACGATTAAGAGGAAAACAAGCAGACTACAGTAATAAGCACACCAAAAGGCCTGACAATTTCGAAATTAACGAAAAAATCAAACACAAAGTTGCTCATCGCCAATGGGAAGGGGCAAGAGTAATAGAAAAGCCTGAAGGTCTACCAAGATCGGTAATCATTCAAACTGATCAAGGCCAAACCCTACGTAGAAACTTCAGTCATCTGCACAAGACAAAAGCGAACATCACCAGCAACAGAGTAGTAGTTCCAGATACTGAATACACAGATGAACCGGTACAACAGGTTCCAGCTCAAAAACAATCACCAGCTATTTCCAAGTCACTCCCAGCATCAACAAGCTCTTCACCAAACACTTCCAATCATTTGTAGAACACGAACCTGGCTCAACCAGCGACAGCATTAAGGTTATCAAGATTTGGAAGAGTGATTAAACCGATAAATAGACTTGATCTTTAATGACTAGACTTGATCGTTAATACTACTTGAATTCGTTACCATATTATCTTATGAGTTTTATTAAGTTATATTTAGTTTACAATGAAAGGAAGATGTAAAGTATAGACACCGTGTGTCAAATGAATTGAATTGATTAATTAATTATTGAATTGTCATTAATACTTATTCTCTTTAGAATTATAATAAAAGCAACTATCTTTACGTTACAGGTACGGTGCAGAGCGAAACTGCGAATACTATTCGTAATGAACTATTGATTTCTATGGCATCTAAGAAATAAATGATTTACGGAGAATGTTTACCGTTAAATAGTTTTGTAGGTTCTACCTTCTACTTATGTTTTGTGAAAAAATGCTTCAATATTTTTAACATTGTATTTGTGTGCTTTCTCTGTAATATTGGTGTGCGCTTTAAGATAAGTACCTAGATTAAGTCTATAAGTGTGCAGCACCAAATTGTTTAAATGGGTACTTCAATCCAATAACTGTAGAAAATTATGCAAATAAGTCGTTTTTTAGATGTCCTGATGTATATACTAAACGACGTCATGAATGGTTTGAAATAATGAACCTTACTTATTCCAATCAAATGCGTTACATAGATTAGTTGGTTAACCAAAACAAAATAGACATTGAAAGGTCAGTGACTCTTGACATTTATTCTGTTTTTAAACACTTTTGGTTTCGAGGGGCAACAGT
This sequence comes from Lochmaea capreae, assembly GCA_949126875.1. NCBI lineage: Eukaryota > Metazoa > Arthropoda > Insecta > Coleoptera > Chrysomelidae > Lochmaea > Lochmaea capreae. Next base: position 10,638,609 of record OX421396.1, read on the forward strand.
TTATATAAAAATAATTCAAAGGACCACTTGAGCAAAAGCACAAGAAAATTGGAAGCTAAGGTAGAGCTGTAAATTGTCCACATTGTTAAAAAAAATTATTCAAGACACACCAACCAAAAAATATTTATAACGTAGCAACGAAAAAAACTGGAAAGCGACTTACCGATATCTTATTTTGACATTTCAATTTACAAGAATTCCTTTCGGTATAACCAATGGAGTCGCGTGTTTCCAAAGAGTTATTCATGGAATAATCAAGAAAGAGGAGCTGGTTTGTGATATAACAAAAAGCGAACACGATGAATTTTCAATCGATTTTGGGCCGCTGTACAAAAATATGATTTAACAATTAATGAAATAAAAAGAACATTCTCCACAACAGTTATCAAATTGCTGGGATACTTGATTGAAGATGGACTCATTAAGCCTGATCCCACGAGATTGGAACCTTTAATATACTCACCTGTACCAGAAGATTCAAATTCTCTACAGCGAGTGTTAGGTATGTTCTCACATTACTCTAGAATCTAGATGGATTCCTCGATTTTCTCAAAAAATTCATGAGTTGGTGAACACAAAAACATTTCCTTTGTCACCTTCGGCTTAATGTTATTTTGAAAACATAAAAAAGGATATTATGCATTCTGTTGTGATGTCTATTAATTCTAGTATACCTTTCGTTGTGGAAACTGATGCATCAGATCATGCTATAGCTGCCTGTCTCAGTCAGTTGGAGAGACCAGTTGCTTTTTTCTCTAGAACGTTGTCAAATAGTGAACAGCGACATTCAGCAGTTAAAAAAGAAGCCTATGCTATAGTGGCATCTCTTAAAAAAGGGCGGCATTACTTGATTGGAAAAAAATGTACCTTGATTATTGATCAGAAATCTGTTTCTTTCATGTTCGACATGCAGCATTCATTCATTTATTCGGTTGGGTTGTGCTCATCAGCCCAGGCACTTGAACTGAATCTTTGTACCATTTCCCATGTTATCTACTTCCATTCCAGAAGCTTTGTGTCTTCTATGTAGGCCACTAGTTTGACTGGATGGATTTTCAGTAGTTGTAATGGTTGTATAGTTTCCTCTCCAAAGTGCTTCCGTCTGAGTCCATGGACGCAGACATGCAGCATACAAGTAAAATTGAAAATGAAAAAATCCTGAGATAGCGTTTAGAACTTTCTTGTTATAACGTTGATGTTGTTTATAGACCAGAAGTTGGTAATACTGTTGCAGATACTTTCTCTCCATAACACTTCATTTGATCTTCATCAAGTCTTATGTCATCCTGGTATCACACGTATGTATCATTGGATTAAATCCAAGAATATGCCTTTTTCTATTGAAGATGTTAGCAAAATGACAAATTCATTACCGAGTTGTGCCGAAATAAAACCAAAATTCATAAACAAGCAAGGTAAACTTATCTAAATCACTGTCGGAGGAGGAGTAATTATTTATTGAAATTGTTAATGGTGTCACTGTTATGTCTGCATCTAAGATTTTGTCCAGATTCCACATGTTTTCTTCCTCTTTCAATACATGTGTAACATGCTGTTCAGCCTGTTACGTTTTTCGTTTCAAAGACTAATTCATTTAGTTAATTTTTGTGGCTCATTAGTCACTTCCTCCCAAATTTCTACTAAATTTCTAAACATATCGTTTCCTTGTCACATTAGTCACTCCAAAATAAAACATTAATTTTTATCAAATTCCCCTTCTATTTTTGTCTTTATATATTCGAAATTTAAAGTTCGATTGCAACTATTTCTTTTTCCTCTAACTGCCACTACGAAGGCAACATTCGTATACTTTATTAATTTATTGTTGGGTGAACAATTTTTATCGTCTGGTTGCTCTGCAGCCGGCAAGTGTACGTCTTGTTAGAGGCAATCGTCAAGTTCCTGTTCTCGTTCCCGTGCACGAGGTACACATCCTGTTGTAGTCATCACTGTTATCGCTGCCATCGCCCCTATCGCGCTAAGAGCTGCAAAACATCCCAGCCCTCTAAGATAGGTTCCTCCGTCTTATTTTTAGCGTGTGTAAGATTTGGATTTTGCATGTTTTATTACAATTTGGTATCCTCTTCGTTTGGTTTTTTAGTATTCAATTTATGTAAATTGTTGGATATTCCAATAAATACAGGGTGTCCCACTATAAAGTAACACATTTTGACGGCTTATTACTCGAGAATGGAAAAAGATATCGACGTGCAGTTTTCGCTAAGCTTCTTATATTTCCTTCAAATTTTTATTGACATAGTTGCCAAATGTATGTTTTTTCCCGAAAGCGCCGAAAAAAATTGACCATTTTTTAAACGAAATTATCGGTTTATTTTAAATACAACAACCTATATTTTCTAATACCATCTGAAAGTCCTTTTCTTCCCCTTTCCACAAATGTATACATTATCGGCATATACTCAAGTTTTTAGGGAAAGATTTAATTTTTTATGAAACCATGTCAATAACTTCCAAACGTAAATTATCACATTTTAACAGCTTGGAAACGTTATAACTCGAAAATGAGACAAAGGATTAATGAGCTGCTTTCACTGAAATTTTTAGAAATGTTTAAATTTTGTATGACACCGTTTTCAAGTCTCAAATGTCGTCTAAAATTTTCGTAAGAAATTTACTTTTGTTAATTTTTTACGGTAAGGTGGCTTTTAAACAAATACATATAACTGACATTAACAAACGTCAAAAGGTTATTTATGTAGTATGAAGTATAACAACGAACACAGTCAAATTTATTAATTGAAAATGTATACTTTGAAAAAGCGCGATGCGTCGTATTATATGCCGAAACAAAATCAATAACAGTGACCAGAAGGAGATTTAGAGCCATTTTTGACAAAAATCCGCCTACACGAAAATCGATATTAACTTGGGTACAACAATTTACAGAATCCGGAAAACTAGAAAGGAAAACGAGAACACCTGAAAACACCCAGGACAATATGCTCAATGATATTCTGGAAGAAAGGGAAATTCTAGCACTTAACAATAATAGAATATCTGTAAGAAAAATATCCCAAATCACACAATTTTCAAAAAGTAAGGTTCGCCGGCTCCTGAAAATTATTAAATTTAAAGCATACAAAATACAAACTTTCCAAAAAATAGAGAATCATTCATTCGAACAAAGATATTTAATGTCAGAAACATTGTTGGATCTGGTGAGACTTCAGCCTAATTTGAACCTAATAATGTCAGACGAAGCCACCTTTCATATTAATGGAAGAGTTAATAAGCATAGCTGCAGGATTTGGGGAGATGAGAATCCAAGAGCATTCAACGAATTTGAAAGGGATGCTCCGAAAGTAAATGTCTGGTGTGGTGTATCTAAAACTAAAATCTACGGCCCTTTTTTTTTCATGAAGCAACAATTAACGGAAACACTTACACCGACATGTTGGAGGAATTTTTGTATCCACAATTACAACAAGATGAAATTATAAACACTGTATATTTTCAACAAGACGGCGCACCTCCACATTACTCAGTTGCTCGAAATTCATTATCAGATCATTTTGGCAACAGATGGATAGGTCGAGCTGGTCCCATCGAGTGGGCCTCATATTCCCCAGACTTAACCATACCAGACTTAACCATACCAGACTTCTTCATATGAGGTTATGTGAAGGAGAGATGCTATAACCCAATCCCTACAAACCTTCAGGAGTTAAGAAATAACGTAGTAAATGTTTGTAATACCATAACACCAGAAATGCTGCAAAATGCGTTCAGTAATTTTTGGATGAGATTAGGATTATGTAGAGATGCAGATGGAGGTCACTTATAACAACTTATTTATTAAATATAATTTTTTTTCGTTTTGATTTGTTTTATGAAGTTCCTTGTTCTTATATGTAAATAAAAATGTTTGTCTTAAATATTTTCTTTCTTTCTAGTTTTCCCGATTCTGTTAATTGTTGTACCCAAGTTAATATCGATTTTTGTGTATAGGCGTATTTCTGTCAAAAATGGCTCTGAATCTTATCCTGGTCACTATTATCAATTAACAAAAGTAACTTTCTTACGAAAATTTTAGACGACTTTTGAGACTTGCAAACGGTGTCATAAAAAATTTAAACATTTCTAAGAATTTCAGTGAAAGCCGCTCATTAATCCCTTGTCTCATTTTCGAGTTAAAACGTTTCCAAGCTGTTAAAATGTGATAATTTACGTTTGGAAGTTATTGACATGGTTTCATAAAAAATTAAATCTTTCCCTAAAAACTTGAGTATATGCCGATAATGTATACATTTGTGGAAAGGGGAAGAAAAGGACTTTCAGATGGTATTAGAAAATATAGGTTGTTGTATTTAAAATAAACCGATAATTTCGTTTAAAAAATGGTCAATTTTTCGGGAAAAAACATACATTTGGCAACTATGTCAATAAAAATTTGAAGGAAATATAAGAAGCTTAGCGAAAACTGCACGTCGATATCTTTTTCCATTCTCGAGTAATAAGCCGTCAAAATGTGTTACTTTATAGTGGGACACCCTGTATTTAATATCTTTTATTTTTGTATTGATTATTCAATATTTATTAAATTGGATACACGTGTTCGGGAATAAGTAGTTTCATTTTGTTAATCTTTTTTTAAGTTACTTAACTTTAATTTTTACGAGGCGTTTCCCGTTTTCCACCTTTTGCTTCTGTTTTTCATTGCTTTCTTTCGATTAAAAATCTGGTGGCGTCCAAATTAATATTAATTTTACACCGAATGACCTGTTCCGACAGTTTTATTACCCCGCACTGATTCCTGCCGAAGCTCCAGTCATAACAACAACGTCATTATCCCCTCCATTGAGGCAAGAGACAGCGTCGGTACCAAATATTCCGCATCTATCTTTTACGATACGTTATTTTCTGAAGATCAGCATTGTGATATTGTCTAGCATGAAGATATAGCTGTGATTTTTCCTTACATTGTTCCCAAAAAAATTTTAAAGTTGGTAAACTTTTAAACCACACATCAGTCAAGCCCTTCAATTTTGTGGTTGCAAAATAAATAGTGGCTTCTTCTGACAACTTAAATATTTGTTACAGTTCATCGATTTTCTGGCAACCCAACCGAATAAATCAATGAATGCTGCATGTCGAACATGAAAGAAACAGATTTCTGATCAGTAATCAAGGTACATTTTTTTCCAATCAAGTGATGCCGCCCTTTTTTAATAGATGCCACTATAGCATAGGCTTCTTTTTCAACTGCTGAATGTCGCTGTTCACTATTTGACAACGTTCTAGAGAAAAAAGCAACTGGTCTCTCCAACTGACTGAGACAGGCAGCTATAGCATGATCTGATGCATCAGTTTCCACAACGAAAGGTATACTAGAATTAATAGACATCACAACAGAATGCATAATATCCTTTTTTATGTTTTCAAAATCGCATTAAGCCGAAGGTGACAAAGGAAGTGTTTTTGTGTTCGCCAACTTATGAATTTTTTGAGAAAATCGAGGAATCCATCTAGATTCTAGAGTAATGTGAGAACATACCTAACACTCGCTGTAGAGAATTTGAATCTTCTGGTACAGGTGAGTATATTAAAGGTTCCAATCTCGTGGGATCAGGCTTAATGAGTCCATCTTCAATCAAGTATCCCAGCAATTTGATAACTGTTGTAGAGAATGTGCTTTTTATTTCATTAATTGTTAAATCATATTTTTGTACAGCGGCATACAAGTAAAATTGAAAATGAAAAAATCCTGAGATAGCGTTTAGAACTTTCTTGTTATAACGTTGATGTTGTTTATAGACCAGAAGTTGGTAATACTGTTGCAGATACATTCTGTCCATAACACTTCATTTGATCTTCATCAAGTCTCATGTCATCCTGGTATCACACGTATGTATCATTGGATTAAATCCAAGAATATGCCTTTTTCTATTGAAGATGTTCGCAAAATGACAAATTCATTACCGAGTTGTGCCGAAATAAAACCAAAATTCATAAAGAAGCAAGGTAAACTTATCTAAGCCACTCAGCCATTTGAGAGATTGAACATGGATTTCAAAGGCCCTCTACCATCTAATTTCAGAAATATGTATCTTTTGACAATTGTTGATGAATTTTCTAGATTTCCGTTCACGTTTCCATGCACCGATACATCAGCTAGTATAGTCATAGCTTGTTTAAATCAATTATTCACAATCTTACAGATCAAGGATCTTGTTTTATGTCCAAAGAACTTAAATCATTCTTATACGACAAGTCGTAGTACCCCATACAACCCCGAAGGAAATGGTCAAATATAACGCTACAATGGTATAATTTGGAAGACTATATCTTTAGCACTGAAAACAAAAAATCTTTAAATCAATCAATGGGAAAAAGTATTACCTGAAGCCCTACATTCAATAAGATCATTACTTTGCACTGCAATCAATTGTACTCCACACGAAAGATTGTTCAATTATAAAAGAAAATCATCTTTTTGAACTACATCATCTAGTTGGCTTTCTGAACCAGGACCAATTTTAGTAACCCTGTACCAATTGGAATCAACATGTGATACATTTTTGGAATCAGCTCAGCTGGAGTAATCCGAAAATTGAGACAAAATGGGGGTGTTCCATTTAAAAAAAATGACGGTGACGTCATTACTCGAAAGTAATTCACCCTGTATATTAGATTATTGTTTTGAATTACGGTAAATTGAAATAAAAAATCGACGTGTTTCAGGATTATTTTTTAAAATGGTCTGTTTAACTAAAAATGAATTTGTTCCATACTTTACGGACACAGTGTATAATATACTTAATTAAGATTGTAAATATTAACATTACATATAATTTTACATATAATTTAAACATAAGTATCTACATTGTAAAGTATCTGATATTATTACATTAGGTTATCATAGTTCTCCACTACGCACATTTTGATTTTGTGCTTAAATCGTTTATAACTCGTTAACATTTTAGGTTATTGGGTAATAAATTTAGTAATTTCGGACCTAAATATCCCAAGTGTCTTTGTGTTAGTGAGAATAAGTAATTTGGTAATATTAAATGCATGTTGTCTCTTGCCCTTGTGTTTATTGATGATTCACATAATTATCAAATATATTAGAATTTATAGGCATACACTATATATAGTTTTCTAATATTCAATACTTGTGACTCTGAACAGTAGCTTTGAGGAATACCTTTTCTTCTTAAACATCATAACTTTAAGTACATAATCTTTGTGTAATATGTAATTTTTGTAAGATAGATGGACAAGTTGATTCCCATATGACTAGACCATGGCAACAATATTCCTAGATATCTTATGATGTTTTTAGCACTAATAGTTGATTTACATTGACAGAGATTATGAGTGTTATTTCTAAAACATGAGTTATTATGTATTAATATGTTTTTTTTTCCGGAATACCCTTTTTATACATTGAAAAAGTCATGAAAGTGGATTTTTCAGCAGTTAAGGTTAACATATTACTGTTTAGCAAACAAAAATCATTCAATGACTAAAACGTGTCTTTAAAAAAGATGTGATTTGTCTGAATTGTGCTTGTGACTGACAAACATACACATACTTTTATTGATATTTTCCTAGAATGAATTCTCGTTTGCCCCGTCGTAAAAGACCATTTCCGATCGAGAATGAAACTTCCGAATCGGACAAGCCATTATCTTCTCGTCAGAGAAGTAATACTTTTTCGAGTTTGACAGTAACAAAAGATAACAGTGACCCTATAGAACGTTTGACCACCGTTACGTCAGCATTATTGGAGAGAAGAGAGCTTTTGACTATACCATCCGCAAGAGTGGACGTAATACCTGATTGCGACCCCGACAACAAAAATTATACCATACTTACCGCAGTGGTGCCAGAAAATCGATGAACTGTAACAAATATTTAAGTTGTCAGAAGAAGCCACTATTTATTTTGCAACCACAAAATTGAAGGGCTTGACTGATGTGTGGTTTAAAAGTTTACCAACTTTAAAATTTTTTTGGGAACAATGTAAGGAAAAATCACAGCTATATTTTCATGCTAGACAATATCACAATGCTGATCTTCAGAAAATGACGTATCGTAAAAAAAGACCTGAATAAAGTTATACTAAACATTTTTATGAAAAAGTGGCGTTACTCAATAGATGCGGAATATTTGGTACCGACGCTGTCTCTTGCATCAATGGAGGGGATAATGACGTTGTTGTTATGACTGGAGCTTCGGCAGGAATCAGTGCGGGGTAATAAAACTGTCTGAACAGGTCATTCGGTGTAAAATTAATATTAAATTGGACGCCACCAGATTTTTAATCGAAAGAACGCAATGAAAAACAGAAGCAAAAGGTGGAAAACGGGAAACACCTCGTAAAAATTAAAGTTAAGTTACTTAAAAAAAGATTAACAAAATGAAACTACTTATTCCCGAACACGTGTATCCAATTTAATAAATATTGAATAATCAATACAAAAATAAAAGATATTAAATATTTATTGGAATATCCAACAATTTACATAAATTGAATACTAAAAAACCAAACGAAGAGGATACCAAATTGTAATAGAACATGCAAAATCCAAATCTTACACACGCTAAAAATAAGACGAAGGAACCTATCTTAGAGGGCTGAGATGTTTTGCAGCTCTTAGCGCGATGGGGGCGATGGCAGCGATAACACTGATGACTCCAATAGGATGTGTACCTCGTGCACGGGAACGAGAGCAGGAACTTGACGATTGCCTCAAACAAAACGTACACTTGCCGGCTGCAGAGCAACCAGACGATAAAAATTGTTCACCCAACAATAAATTAATAAAGTATACGAATGTTGCCTTTGTAGTGGCAGTTAGAGGAAAAGGAAAGAGTTGCAATCGAACTTTAAATTTCGAATATATAAAGACAAAAATAGAAGGGGAATTTGATAAAAATTAATGTTTTATTTTGGAGTGACTAATGCGACAAGGAAACGATATGTTTAGAAATTTAGTAGAAATTTGGGAGGAAGTGACTAATGAGCCACAAAAATTAACTAAATAAATTAGTCTTTGAAACGAAAAACGTAACAGGCTGAACAGCATGTTACACATGTATCGAAAGAGGAAGAAAACATGTGGAATCTGGACAAAATCTTAGATGCAGACATAGCAGTGACACCATTAACAATTTCAATAAATAATTACTCCTCCTCCGACAGTGATTTAGAGACATTTGCACTTACTAATCTAGACTAAGATGAAGGAAGAACTATTGAAAACAATTTACAAGTGGTATGTTCATATTAATTTGGTAAGCAGATTACAATTAGTACCTATCATAACATTGTATTGTTTAAACCACATTTATTAAATAGGATATCTACGTATCTCCATAATTTAAAACTTAAGCAATACAACAAATAATATTAACAATATATACCTACGAACCCCTAATACTGTTCCTAAACCTACGCCTATTATACCCCTAAAAAGTATTAAGATGAGGGGCAGATGTAAATTGCAGCGCTTGGTAACCTTTAATCTGTATACCTGATAATGTTAGAGGTTGTGGTTTTATCTTTCTTTTTATTTAAAGTATAGAATAAACTTTATTCAAGTGACAGACTTTTATTAATTATATTTGACAACTAACTAATGTCATAATTGAAAATAAATACATGACAATAAACAAAATATGAAAGTAATATTTAGTCGATTCCAACACCCCTTCTCGATCTAAATATTAATAATCTTCAAGCCAATTTTCTCCCGCAGGTACTTAAGTTTTATAGCTCCCAATGGTTTGGTAAGGATATCTGCTTGCATTTCTTCTGTCGAACAATATTCGAATTCTATTTCTCCACTTCTTTTTAGCTCTCTAATATAATGAAATTTCACATCAATGTGTTTCGAACGATTGGTTATACTTTCTTGATTCAACATTTTTAAAGTACTTTGGTTATCTTCAAACACTGTTATTTTTTTAATATCTTCATTAAAGTCCCCCATCAATTGTCTAGTCCATTGAAGTTCTTGACAAGCTTCGCTTAGTGAGATATATTCAGCTTCCGTTGAACTCAATGATACAGTCGATTGTTTCCTGCTGCTCCATGAAATAGGACTTCCAAATAATTTTATTATGAATCCACTCGTCGATTTTCTGTCTCTATTATCACCAGCCCAATCAGCATCTGCATACATTTCAATCATCTCGTCGCTTGAATTATTTCCTAAAATCAATTTCAAATTCTTTGTGTTTTTCAAATATCGTATCACTCTTTTAACTTCGTTCCAATCTCTCTGTGTAGGATTGACGATATTTCTACTCAGTATTGATATGCTTGCTGCTATATCTGGTCTAGTATTAACAGCTAAATAGAGTAAAGATCCAATTGCTTTTCTAAATTGATTATTATTTTTCAGTAATGCCTCATCATTTTCTGTTGTTTTGAAATATCCTGTGTCAAGTGGAATATTTGACATTTTTGCTCCTTCCATGTTGAAAACTTTCATAATTTTTTCTATGTAATTTCTCTGATGTATGTGAAATATGCCATTTTTTCTCCTTTCAACTTCAATTCCTAGATAAAACTTCAAATTTCCAAGCATTTTTATTTTGAAATTATCTGATAATACTTTTTCTACTTCTTGAATATCAATTTCTAAATCAGCAGCCAAAATAACATCATCCACATAGATAAGAAGGTAAATAAATCTGTCAGATTTTTGTTTTGAAAATAAACATGTATCTGCAACTCCCCTTCTGAAACCATTATTCATCAGCACTTCTGTTATTTTATTATTCCAAACTCTGGCTGATTGTTTTAGACCGTAGATGCTCTTTTTTAATTTGCACACTAGTTGGGGATTCTCTTTATTCTGGAAACCTTTCGGTTGACTCATGTAAACAGTTTCCTCTAAGTCTCCATTCAAGTATGCTGTTTTCACATCTAGGTGCTTGACTATCTTGTTTTTCAGTCCACTTATCGTGAGAAGAACTCTGATTGTTGCTTGCTTCACAACTGGAGCAAATACTTCGTCGTAATCTTCTCCATATTTTTTGTGAAAATCCTCTCGCTACAAGTCTTGCCCTATATCTAACATTTCCATTACTCGGATCAAATTTTATTTTGTATATCCATTTACAATCAACTATTCGTTTGTCTTCTGGACAATCCACCAACTCCCATGCTTGACATTCCTTCATAGATTCTATTTCATCTTCCATGGCTTCTATCCATTTTCTCCTATTTATCATCTTCATTGCTTCTTCAAATGTCTTGGGTTCATTATCATCTTCTAGTTTCGTGTAGTTATTTGTCTCTATCTCTTTATCATCATCAACTTCTTGGTTTACCAACTCTTCAGCAATTCCAACTGTTTCATTACTTTTCGCTTGATTTTCTATTTCTTTTTGTTCTGACTTTTCTGGTATATCTCTTTGCTTTTCTTTTTGTTGTTCGTATAAAATATTTATCTTCACTTCTTCATTTTCTTTCTCTTCGTTTTCGTTTTTCTGCTTTTGATTAAATTGGTCATATTCAATAAATTTCACATTTCTGCTTATTGTAATTTTGCATGTTTTTATATCCAATAATCTATATGCTTTCGATTCTTCGCTGTACCCCACAAATGTCATTTTTCTCGATTTATCATCGAATTTTCTTCTTTTTTCATGCGGTATAAAAACGTAAGCATCACACCCAAATATTCTTGTATGCCCCAAATTTGGTTTTTTATTATTCCATAGCTCAAATGGAGTTTTCTGACAAGCTTTTGTCGGTAATCGATTTTGAATATAGTTGGCTGTCATAACAGCTTCCCCCCAAAATTTATTATCAAGTGATGATTCTAAAAGCATACATTTTGTCATTTCAATCAAGTAACGGTTTTTCCTTTCTGCTACACCGTTTTGTTCTGGTGAGTATGGAGCTGTTAATTCATGGCGTATTCCTTTTTTCTTCATATATTCTTTCATTGAATTTGACGAGTATTCTCCTCCACCATCGCTTCTTAATATTTTAATGTATTTGTTGAACTTTGTGTGCATCATTTCATTGAATTCTTGAAATTTCTCGAAAACTTCATTCTTCTGTTTTAGTAAATAAATATGTGCATATCTACTGTAATCATCTATGAATGTTAAAATATATCTATTTCCACTTGGAGTACTATTTTTCATTGGACCGCATAAGTCTGAATGTATCAAATCCAAAATACTATTCTCCCTATTTTCTGATACTTTTGGAAAACTTCTTCTCATCATTTTTCCTCGAATACATACTTCGCATGGTGTCTTTTTTTCAATGCCTATTATTTTTATGTCATTCACCAGCTGTTTCTTCTCCAATAAATGAATAGTTTGAATATCCCTATGTCCTGGTCTTCTATGTAATAAATTTATTTCACATTTTTCAGTATTTTGTTTTGTTAACATGATTTTATTTGTCGTTTTCAGTTCATATAAATTTCCTTCCATATGTGCTTTTGCAATCAGAATAGATCCCTTTTCTATTCGACATTCATTATTTTTAAAATTAACTGTCAAATTTTTATCAGTTAATTTCCTAACGGATAATAAATTACCATCTATATCTGGAACATATAATACATCTGTGATTTTATATTTATTTGACTTTCCATTTTCAGCATCTACATTGATCCATCCATAGCCTACTCCTTCGGATTTTAATTTTGTTCCATCAGCTAGATACACTGGTTCATGAATGTTTTCATCCAAATATTCAAAAAAATTTTTGTCGCAAGCCATGTGACATGTAGCGGCTGAATCAATATACCACTGCTTTCTTGATGAAGGTGTCATCATGAAACATATATGGTATTTGTCATTTCTATCGTCTTCTTCATATTCATCTGCAGGTTTCTCTTCAAGATCCTCTTCATCATTTTTGTTGACTATTTTCTTTGCTCTATGTGTTGGATATTTTTTCTGTGATATTGTTTTCTGGGACCGATCTTTGTTTTTATTGTAGAACCAACATTCATCTTGAATATGTCCTCTTCTTTTACAGAACTCACAAGATTTGTTTGTTTTGTGAAAATTACTTTTTATTTTCATAGCTGTTTGGTTTTCATCTCGTTTTGTTTCATTTCGCCTTTTACTTTCTTGAATCAATTTTTCTTTGACAAGTTCTATTGTCAAGTCTTTTTCGGGCCTTGTTTCTAATGCCATCACAATGGTGTTGTAGCTTTCTGGTAAACTACTCAGTATGAATGCTACTACTAAATTTTCGGCTAGATTTTCACCCATAGTTGTGAGTCTTGTTAGAGGTTGTGGTTTTATCTTTCTTTTTATTTAAAGTATAGAATAAACTTTATTCAAGTGACAGACTTTTATTAATTATATTTGACAACTAAACTAATGTCATAATTAAAAAATAAATACATGACAATAAACAAAATATGAAAGTGATATTTAGTCGATTCCAACAGATAAGAGTTGACAATAGAATCTGTAATTTTTTCTTATGTTCTTGGGAATCAAACCACAATAATGTTTTTTTATTTTTTTATTTCAACGTTTCGGTAGCGTTCCAGCTACCGTTGTCAAGATTAACTAATAATGAATAATGAATATTAGTTAATCTTGACAACGGTAGCTGGAACGCTACCGAAACGTTGAAATAAAAAACATTATTGTGGTTTGATTCCCAAGAAAATAAGAAAAAATAACAAGTAATGCCACAAGGAACTTATAGAAGATATTTAGAATCTGTAAATTGCAGCGATGGTCAAATTTAAGATTTTAATCCGACTTGTAAATTGCAGCGATTAAATTCTTTTAAGAATTTCACTAAACAGGTGTTACAGCTTATCTATTCCTGGAGATTAAGAACCTATCTAATTGGTGGCGCAACTCGGTGCCGCCCCCGTTATGGGGTTGTCCACCCCTTTACCTATATATAAATAAGTAGATTTTATATTTTATCATTAGTTTTCGCTATCTAACATGAGCGAAGTAACAGAAATTGTTTGTGAACGTGGAAACGTGTTGTTACTATTAAGTAACTATAAGTTCTTTAAAAAAGAAACGTTGAAATCTGGAGAAGTCAAGTGGTGTTGTACCACAAGGAAGTGCACCGGCAAGATCTACAGCATCGAAGATGGACCCGAACAGATAATTTCAAGGAAGAATTTGGAACATAATCATCAGAGTGACAAGAAGAAAATTCAAAAGCATATTGTGAGTGTTTCTTGTAAACGTAAAGCGACAGAAGATATTTCTGTAAAGCCAGCAAAAATATGCCGTGGCATTTTAAAAAACATTTCGGATGTTCATCTTGCCGTTTCTGATGTGAATTGTATCAAAAGGAATATTTACAATGCCCGACGCCGAGAATATCCACCGCTACCGAAATCTATTATGGACACCCATTCTGCTTTGGAGTCAAACATTTGGAACACAAATTGTGGTGAAAACTTTGTGTTATTAAACTAATTTAAAGTTTTTATGTAACTTCTGTGACATTATTTACCCCGATGGAACATTTTCATACTGTACTCGCTATTTTAAGCAACTGTTTACAATTCATGGCTACAAAAATGGCCACTATTTACCTTTGTTGTTTTGTTTAGTTAAAGATAAAACATGCGACTCCTACAAAAAATGTTTAAAATTTATTGTAGATATATGTGCAAAAAATGACTTAGTTTTTAAGCCAAGCAAAATAGCTATTGATTTTGAACAAGCTATCCACTCAGCCGTAAATAGCATATGGCCCGATATAAAAATATTTGGATGTCGTTTTCACTTAAGCCAATCAGGGTGGCGCAAGATTCAAGAACTGGGTTTGGCAAAAGAGTACAAAGATAAAGATTCCGAGATAGGAAATTTATTAAAATATACTTTTGGTCTTCAGTACCTTACACCCGCCGAAGTAGGAGATTGCCATGTTTTTGACTTGGGAGAAATCCAACCACCAGACAGTAGGGTTACCCAATATGTCGACTATTTAGTAAATGTGTATGTGTCAGAAAGTGCCTTTTTCCTCCTGAAATTTGGGCATCTGCTTCACCTAGTATGTGTCGGACAACCAATGCATGTGAATCCTTTCACGCTCATTTTAATGATAATTTTTATAGTAATCACCCATCATTTTACATATTTCTGGAAACATTGTTAAAATTTCAAATAGATACTTATATTTAAATAAATAGCATTGGTACTGTTAAGCTTCCAAATACTCGAACCCGGAATAAATTTAATTTCTTAGATATAAAATTAAATGTGTATTATAAAACAAAAAGTATAACGAGATTGCAATTTGTAAAACAAGTATGTCATTATTTTGGAAATGTTTAAGCACATAATATGTACATTTAGTGTAAATATTGTTTATGATTTTATTATAGCGCTTATAATAATAATAATAATAATAATAATAATAATAATAATAATAATAATAATAATAATAATAATAATAATAATAACGTTTATTTGCCAAGAAAAAAGTTACAAGATAACAACACCAAATACAAACTATACAAATGAACAACATAAACCCACAATAGTCCTAAAACTGTCCGTGGGAAAAATATTGTGAGATATTATCATATCAACATTTAGCTAATAAAACAAAATAGATAAAAACAAAGAAATAGCACAAATATTGGGTATACATTTAAACGCACCAAATCATTAGGAAAATAAAAGATATCATTCCATTTCTATCCGGAATTCATCACGCGGAATATTGAATAAATGACTTTTCAGAAGAAATTTAAATCGACCAAAATATGTTGTAGTTGTTATTTCTAGTGGGAGAATATTAAAAACTCTAGGGGCCAGGTATGAATGACTTCTCTGTCCTATACTCTTAGCAGCAAAAGAAGTTTTAAATTTTTGTGCACTGTACCGGGTTGGGTACAAATGGTCAATCTTTTGCAAAGTTTTTCTATTTTTAAATTGATTTACACAGAGAAAAAAAAAGTATAATTGTCTTATATCTAATAGTTTAGCCTCTAAATATAGCTGATCAGAAGAAAAAGTGCTTGTTTTACCTAACATTATTTTTAGTATATATTTTTAAATTATCTCTAATTTATGAAGATGTGTGGGTAATGCACTGCCCCAAGCTAGAATGCCGTAACTTAATCTAGATTCTACCAATGCGAAGTACAATATCTTTAAATGGTTTATATCCAAAATAGGTTTTATATTTTTGAAACGATAAATTAGTGTTCTCAATGTCTTGACCATCTCATTAATATGAAGGTTCCAACAAAGATGCTGGTCGATCGTTATACCCAGATACTTTATAGAGTCTGTGGAAAGAAGATATGAATCTTGATCTTGCCGTGGTTCTCTCACAGTTAGAATGTTATAATTTGGTAATCCGTTTTTGTAACAAGCAAAAGGTAAATACTTTGATTTTTTTATATTAATTGTTAGTAATCTACTGTCGAACCATTTTTTAATCAGAACTAAGTCTTCTTCCGCGAAATTTTTAACCGAGGCCCATGAACTTCCTTCATAAAAAATAACGGTGTCGTCAGCATAACTAATTATAGACCCCCTTATTTTCAACTTCAAAAGATTATTCACATAAATACTGAACAAAAATGGACAAAGCACCGTTCCTTGAGGAACCCCGTATTTAATAAGTATCTCTTCACTTCTTACACCGTTAACCTCTACACTTTGCTTCCTTTCGTGGAGATAACTAGTTAGCAAATCTAAGATTTTTCCTCTAAAACCAATCTCTTCTAGCGACTCTAATAATTTTTCATGACTTACCGAGTCAAAAGCTTTAGTCAAGTCTAAGAATACACATAAAGTAGATTTACTAGTATCTAATGCTTGATATATTTTTGATATAAGTGTAGAAATAGCGTCTTGAGTAGAAGTTTTAGTTTTAAAGCCGAATTGCATGTGTTATATTAAGTTGAATTTTTTTGTATATGTGTCAAATCTGGTTTTTAAAATCTTTTCAAAAATTTTCGTGAAGTTACTAATTAAGGATATCGGTCTATAGTTATTTATATCTGTCCTGTCACCACTTTTCAAAAGAGGTTTGACTGTAGCACATTTGAAGGCATTTGGGCACATACTGGTTTGAAATATTTTATTTATTAGAAAGGTGAGAGGCTCACAAATATGGTATGCTATTTCTTTTATAAGTTCTGCCTTTATTCCATCATTGCCGGGTGCTTTATTATTTTTTAGGATCGCTATAGTTTCTAAAACTTCGGGTTTATTAGTTGGTCGCAAAAAGAACGAACATGCGGTGGGACATTTCTCTTCTACATAATTTGGTTTTTTAATATTATTTGCTAGTTTGGGCCCTATTTCAGTAAAAAACGAATTGAATAAATTCACTATTTCTTTTTTATCCGTGATCGTGGCATTATCATAATTTTTAATTTCTTTTATATCATCTTGTTTTTGTTGATGGTTATTAAAATTCTTAACTACATTCCACAAGTTCTTAGTATTTGCTTGATTATCATTTATTTGTTTTTTGAAAAAGTCTGTTTTAGTTTTTTTCATTAATTCATCAAGGTGCTTTTTGTATATGTCAAATTCAAGCTTGAGTTCCTCATTATCTGGATGTTTTCTCATTTTTTTATACAAAGCATCTCTCTTGTTAATAGAATTTACTAAGCCAGCAGCTATCCAACACTTCAATTTTCGGTTTTTGTGACTGGTTTTGATTACTTTGCTAGATTTATTAAGAGCATTTTAATTTTATCTATAAAGTATTCTGTAGCATGATTACAACAGTCAATGCTATAGAAGTATTTCCAATCTATTGTTTGAACCCTATTTTTGAAATCCTCTTTGTCAACTATAGTGAACGTAGTATTATTAAACTCTTGTAAGTTTGTGTTACGATTATTAGTATTTACAGTTATAGCTAAAGGAAAATGATCGGTTATTCTAGTTTCTAATACAAAAGGTAATATTTCATTTACATTGGCTTTTGTTTTTATAAAGAAATGGTCAAGACAAGATTTGCTCACTCCAACTTCCCTAGTAAACCTATTAATAGCTGACATAAAATTGTATTCATATAATATATTTAAAAAATCCAAACTGATATCATTTTCCTCATCCAAAGTCTATGTTGAAATCTCCGACAATAATATTATAATCAGCATTTTCTTTGGTCAAATTACTAACATAAGATTTGAAATGAGGCAAAAAAGTGATAGGAGAGAAACCTGATGGCCTGTAGACTGAGGTGATTATTATTTTCTTGTCAAGATAACTATATTTAACTTTTATAACTTTACAATTATCTATCTCGATAATGTTTACTTGATACTTAAAAAGAGATCTGATAAAGACAATAACACCATCATTTTGGTTACTCTTACCTTGGCTATATATTGTGTCATAATCAGTTATCTTAAAGTATTCGATATCTTTTACTTGCCAAGTTTCAGACAACACTATTACATCGAAATTGGTTGTTAACTGTTTGAGACATATTTTAAGTTGATCAAAATTTTTGTTTATACTTCTAATGTTTATGTGAAAAAAATTTAAACAATTTGGTGAATTATTTTTCAAACTATTGACATTAACTAACGGAGTATGAATTGGTTTAAAATTGTGGTCTCTTATATATTGACTCATTTTACACAGTTTAGAAATTAAAATTTTAAAACAATACAGGCACTTAACTGGATTAAAAAGAAGACAAAACCAGAAAAAAAAAAAAAAAAAAAAAAAAAAAGATAAAAACAGTATCAAGAAAAGTATTTGTTACCGGATATGCTTTTTAGACGCGCAGATCTTTTTAGTGGGTTTTCAGTATTCGTTATACTTGCGATTTTCCTTTTTGTTCCTCCAAATCGAAAGCTCTCTGTTTTATCACCAGCAGGTAACGAGGTATTTGCTAATGACTTCTCCTTTACTTCGCTTACTCTGTCCTCTATTTTACCAGTTGTAACGTGCTCTTTTTATTCTTTTACAGTTCCATTATAATTATACGTCTGATAATATTCTATTTCTCAAGTACTCGTAAATAGTGTTGCATACCTTAAGTTCCAAGTCTATTGGTTGCTGTAAATAGTGTCGCATACCTTATTTTGGCAAGATTCGTTCGTTATTGTCCAAGGCATTTTTATTGATGACTGGAGATTGAGTAAGGTGAGGCTAACTATCAACACGGACGAACGCGATTTTTAGTGTTGAATGTAGACTCGCGAATATTCTTGTGGGAAGTCAGTTCCGTGTCATTTTTGTGATTTCCGGCATTGGAAGAGGTTGTTGGTTTTTGGAGGTGATGTTAACAAGTGAGCTGAACTCCACGGTTTTACTATCATATCTGGCTGTATCTGGGCCATCTTAATTGGATTTTGAAGCAAAACCATTTTATTTTTAACTTGACCATTCTGTCTTACCTCAGTGGTTGATATTTTTGGATTTTGGTGTCAAGTTAGAATTACCGCTTGCGGGATTTATTTGAGGGAAGCCATTGTCGATTAGCAGGTGCCGTTCCATAACCGAACAGTGTTTGACTTAAAACCCTATAACATCTAGGTGAGTCGATTATTTTGTCTATATTTCATGTGTACTATCAACGTAATTGCTGTGAATCAATTAAT
This sequence comes from Lochmaea capreae, assembly GCA_949126875.1. Classification (NCBI taxonomy): domain Eukaryota; kingdom Metazoa; phylum Arthropoda; class Insecta; order Coleoptera; family Chrysomelidae; genus Lochmaea; species Lochmaea capreae. The sequence continues at coordinate 10,658,138 of OX421396.1, forward strand.
TTCGATCATTTTAAACTATAAATTCGTGTCTACTATAACTCTCTTTAAATTTTCATTTTTTTTAAGTAAAACGTTTAGTATATTTTATTCTATCAATTTTCACTGTAACTCACTCTTACTTACTTTGAATTGGAGATGTAAGTATTTACTAGTAACTTCCGTAAGCTCTTCAGTTTATAAGTAAAACTTAAGGTACTTTATTTTATTGGAAATTTGCAACGTTATTCGCTTTGAACACTGTTATATTACTTTACTGTGATTTGATCTGTATGTAATTTTAGTAGTAACTTCTACTTTGGTATATTATTTTGGTAACTGAATTTTAATTCAATTTTGACTTTTGATTGTTGTTAAAGCCACTTTAAAAATAGACTTTTTGTAATTTTCCTTTCTAATCAAATTGTGAATTTTAATTTAACTTTGGCTTTTAAGTGTTGTTGAAGTTACTTTCTTATTGATTTTTTTTTGTAATTTTCTCTTCTAATTAAATTGAATTATCTAGGGTTTTTTTTTTATCCTGGAGGATCCATCCCTGTATTCATCAGGAAGATCTACCTTCTCCTAGTTATTGGAGGATCCCAACTTCAGCAGTTCATCTGAAAGTTCAACCATACCACCATACTGAGCATCTAGAACGCTCTCAAAAGAAAAGGAAAAGAAGAGGTTCACACTCCGAAGTGACTTCAGAATCAGATAAGCTTATCTAACTATAGTTTTATTTATTTGGTAAACTAAATTTAGTGTGATCACACGTACGCTATATACGAATTTTTTTTTTCCTTCTATCCTATAGGATTATCTCTTTGTATGTAATATTGTATTTATGTTGACATAATTTTGTTCTAATTTGTTAGACAAGTTCAACTTCACTCGCTAAATTTTTTTTTGTTAAGTAAAGTAATTTAACGTATTTCAATCATAGTTTTATTTATTTGGTTCACCATATATTTTTATATTTTTTTTTTGGGTAACTTATCTTGTGGCTCTGCTAGTGCCTACAAGACCTAGGGGTTTCCGGCTTGAACCGTCTAAGCCGGTGGCGCGGCTCACTTTTCTTTCTACCCTCTACGGCTGAGCTCGGGCATAATTTGCCAGTAGACAGACCGCTAGTGGGGTCTAAATAAGGAACTATAAAAAAAACGTGGCACAGTTCTTTTGTTAATTGGATTTTTAGTTGTTTCTATATCAACTACTGGATTTTCTTCCAGTAAATCTTCATAGGTAAATGTTTCTCCATTAACAACTAATACATTATTTTTTATAGTGGCATCAAAGTTGTTAGATCTTGCCTTTTTTACAAAAGTACGCAGGGTTTTTTGTTTTTCGTAGTCTTCATGGGTATAATCTGTATAATGGGTTTAATACTCGTATGTATGTGTAATGTGTATTTGGTCATCAATTAATAAATATTAAAAAGTATTTTTCTTTTCTTTAGTATAGATAAGTAATGCAGTATAAATAATCTACGGTTTGTTTCAAGTTAAACTCAGTAGGTTTTCATAAATTTTGCTGCTGCAATTTACAGGTAAGATTAACGCTCTTTGTTGATCGTGCGCTGCAATTTACATAGTTACTACGGACCCATACATGACCATTCGCTGCAATTTACATGTATGGATTATAGAAACTCTGACCGCCGCTGCAATTTACAATCGCCGAAGATGAGACTCGGTCATTGTTATCTCTCTCCAATATCCGCCGGCACAAATAAATTTCTTGTTTTCACAACATTCGTTACAGCAGGTAGTGTAAAATTACATATTTTGTTTGGTCCACTTGTGCTGAGCAAGTCCCATAAAATTTTGATTTATTACCCGCACCGTTTGCCATTTTACTATGGTAGTAGATAAAATAAATCAAAAATTTTATAAATATATTCCTGTTAATGGCATTTTAACTTCAGCTTACATAGATTTATATAGGTAGTTCCTGTACTATGGTTCGTCTTGGGAATATGGGAAAATTGTAACTAGAATATGACGCGGATAATAACACAATTCTACAAGGTTATGGCAGCGCATGTACCTCTACGCTGGGTACTGTTGTATTAAAAATTAAAGTGGATGAAGTTGAAGAGCAACAATCAGCATATATACTACCCCGAGCTTTATTCAAGAAGTACCAGTTCTAGTGGGACGAAACTTTACAGAGTTGTCAATTATTTTAGTTATTAAGGATGCACTTTCATTAAAATTTTATAACCGTTTGAATAATCTAGATATAAGCAAAATAGAAACAAAACTACTACCACTTAAAATTATTCTTGGAATAGCAGAGAACCCGACTATTCTTCCTGATCACTGGTTGCACGTTAAGATTTACAATGAGAAAGTTGATGAAGGTGAATTTTTCATTGAATCAAGTGTCGAGTGTTGTGAAAGACAAGAATAACTACATACTACATACGTACTATAATGACAGTGAAAAATGTTGAAACATCTGTACTACCCGTGATGAATTTCTCCAATAATGTTATCACATTACCAAAAAACAAAATCTTCGCACGAGGAATAGTTGGTTTGATGAATGACTACGGAGATTATTTTACGATATCTGTAACAGAACTTGGCTGTCTTTGAAATTCAACAAGGAACAGTAAGACCAGTTCGTGATAAAATTTGGAAGGGAGCAGAACTGATGGTGTTCCAGGGAGACGATCTTTCTCTCAAGAAACAAAAGCGTAGAGGAAGGAAAGCTTCTTCGCTTGATTGAAGCGCAGAACGAAGGTTTGGCAACAAACGAGTGAAAGGTCCTCAATCTGAAAACAAAGGGCATACAATCTATCCTGCCAAAAAATTAGGAATCCATCCATTACCGGTTGGGGAGAATTTGCCGCTGTCCGAGAAGGGAATGGAGTTTGGGTCGGTGGAAGGGGACGTACAGCACTTTTACAGAGGGGGACATCACCCTGACCAAGGAGGGAAATACCCTAACCGAAAACCAACAGGATGGCGGGGATTAACTTCGCTCAGGCTAATGCTCACCATGCCAAAGGAGCTTCGGCGGTAATCACAAGATCGTTCACTAATGACCAATGGAGGATGTGTCCGATCCAAGGGCAGGAATAACCAGGTAAGAGGATTAGCATGTAAAGGTGCGAACATATCATACTAAGAACATGTTTTATAATAAGGAACAATATTAACTATTTTTGTCTTCCAGAATTCATTACTCAAGACCTCGTTCCAGTTCGGGCACACGTCGAATGCAAGGAGGAGGGCAAGGAGATAGTAATAGCATCATGCTACTTTTAGGGAGACGGGTCAGTACCACCCCAGGAGTACATAGGCTGGTGAAATCCTGTGAAGAGAAAAGACTAGATAGAATACCCCCACATTTGTAACAGGGGTGATGCAAGAAGTTTTAAATATCTTCTGCCATACAGAATCTAGAACATATGGTAGAAGATTGGAGAGTATATATTATCATAACATTTAAGTTAGAACTAGGCAAACCTAAGGTAAGTTTCAGAAGAATACCAAGAAAAAAAGTTCGGGACCATCTGTCTGAAAGAAAACCTAGCACATACCCAGAGGAGAGGAAGGGCTTAATACAACATTGACCTGGAAAATAAGCTTGAGAACCTGAACAAGGCAAAATCGAGCTGTCCTCTTCAAGAACAACAAAGCAGCAAGTATGCACCCTGGAGGAATAATCATCTGTAAGAATAAAGTTCTCAATCGCGGGACCTTTTTAACAAAATTAAACTCACCCAAGACTGACAGAGATACACCGAGATGAGAAACACCTACTACAAGAAAATTGGGAAAGCTAAAAGTAGTAGCTTCAGAAAATTTTGTGGAGACATAAACACAACACCTGCAGCGGCAAGACTATACAAAGTTATGGCGAATAGTGGGGTCAACACAGATATGGCTTTGAGGAAGCCAGAAGGTGAATATACCAAAAATAAGGAGGAAAGAGTGCGACTCTTACTAGAAACTCATTTTCCAGAGAGTAACCCAAATAAGGGAGCTAATCCTCTCGAAAATCACAACAAACCTTCAAGAAAAACTACTACAATAAAAGTTACTACAAATAAAGTTGTAAAGTAGAAAATATAGGTATATGTAATAAATCATTCAAAATATCTTCCAAAAAATTAAACAAACTTCAAAGAGAGAGCGGAAAATAAGACAGAATTGATAAGTAAATTATTTTTATATTGTTAAAATAATTTAAAAATTAAGTCACGACAAAGTAAAAGGTGAAAATATATAGTGAACAAGTGCTACTGACCTTCATAACAAGTTTATGCTAAAATCCGATGGTAAATATCCATCAAAATTAATGAAATCTTCAAATAAACCATAAGTGAAAATTCTAAGAGGCCATTAATATTGAAAATTCTCAAAAACTGACGACGGAACCAGAGCGAAGCAATCCCAACCAAGGAATGCCAGCCAAGAGCGGTCTGAAACAGAAAAAGGAAGTGATTATTCAAGTTTCAAAAATTAGAAGACAAAAGGTATATAATAAACTATAATTTTAATGATCTACTTACATGTGTGTAATTGTAGCAAACATTTGATATTTATTTCTTCTCATTGTGGTCGTGGAATCGTCCATTTTGATAAAACAGGTGTTTTTAAACTTGAAATACCGAAAGACTTTGTCTACTATTCTCTTTACATGTATGTAAAAAGTGTTGCATAACTTATGTACAAATTAGATGTTATATTCTAACTAAAGTGAGTGTGATGACCATAAAATAAAGCAATGTTGTCAGATAAATTTTCTAAAATTGTTAGGTTCGCTACACAAATGTTCCTCTTACTTCAGTAAACTGTTAGTTCGTGATGTTATAAGAAGGCTAGTTTGGAAATATTTTTAAAAAAATACATAATGTTAATTTATTAGTAAACATTAAAATAAGTCCCTTGAAATTACTGAAAGAAGAAAAATTAATTAAAACCACTTTTTATATGTTACTATATTTAAGAAAATTTTGAAGAGTTGGCAACGTATTGCACGTGCAGTCAAGACTTCGAAACAACCAATCATCGACTGCAGTATTCATCGCAATATAACAAAATAACCGAAGTATACTCCGTTTGACGTTTTTGGCAGAAAAATTCTACGGTCTTGAAGGTGTTCGGGGGGGTTGTGTTGTGGTCCGGCTTATAATCCACTAGTATCATTCAGTGTCGGGTGTGAATTTTGTTTTAAAGAAATATTTAATATAATATTTATTTCTTGGTTGAGTGAGTTTAGTGAATTGTTATAGGTATTTATAGGAAAGTGTAAGTGATCTAGTGTAGAAAGGTATCATTAATATAAAACCTTTTTAATGGTGTAGTGGTTAGGTCGCGTCAGTGAATTAATATTATTATAATATTCATTTGTTCGTAGACGTTAGGGTAAGTTTTATAATATAATTAATTAGAATGGCATTTTGGGCACCATTTGAAACAACAGTCCAAGATGATGCGCGGGATTATTGAATTGTGGATTTATATATAAGAAGTTAGATAATCGAATGGTAATAATGGAGTCTCGGCGAATCACTGAACTTAGACAGGAGTATTTACGCAAAACAAAAGGGTACCGTGATTCAAATAGAACTATAATTTGGTTTGATACACATGATGTTGTCAAGTGTTTATTCATTTATTTGTTATTCAAACAATCCTTACGGTTTTATTACATGAATAAATATATAAAATAAAATACATTTTAATTTAATATGTAAGAAAATAGTAGTAATGGTAATTATATTATAATTAAAACTGTATGAGGATATACACCCTTTAAAATATGGTTGGGTTGACGATACAAAAAAATGTTCTTTAGATACTCCGTGTTCTAGAGGAAAGCGCTTCATTATTGTATTACAAATTTTATGAATTTTGTATGCAGGTTAATTTTTTTTATTCAAATTGATATAGTAGATTAATATTATTTCACAATATTCGAATTTATAAAAAATTTAAATGCACGCCATTGGGCGGCTTTTTCCTTCAAAGGGATTAAAAATATGGGTCATCACATTAACTTTGGAAGAACTTTAACTTTCATGAGTGTGAATGTTCAGGAGTGAAAGATCATTTAGATAAGTGAGTAAATATGCTACACCGATTCGGCCTATTGGTGGAGGCGCTAACATGGGAATCTCCATAAGAAAATCGAAAAAAAAGCTAAGCTCAAAAATAGCAAAAATGGTTCCCTTCAAGGTCACGCGTCGGAATCCGAGCTGCGGTTAGATAACGCCGAATATTTTATTTGATTATATACAGGGTATATTCAAACAACGTGTCGACAATGACCAGAGGGAAGAAGAAGAGATAAGCGATAGTATTGAAAGTATCATCCGAAGAACGACAATGACCAGAGGGAAAGAAGAAGAGCGACATACAGGGGAGAAAGTATCATCCGAAGAACGACAATGAGAAATATGCAAATACAGGGTATATTAAAACAACAACCTTCGTGTCCTATGTAAACTTTTGGTACGGTTCAAAACCTAACGGGAAGACAGCTACGGGCACCGGTGGAAATCAAACTAATAGACAATACTCGAATGGGTAACAATAGTGTCGAACCTGTGACGGTACCTGACGAATATCTACCTTCAACCGCTGAGGTGATTCAGGAAGGATATCAAAGTCAGACCGATCAGACAGACCAGGACGTACAACCAAACTACATTTGGATCAATGACCGTCTTGATAAAAAATTGGATTGCATTTGGACCGAAGGTGATTTAGAAACTGGACGGGACAGTTTTCCAGAGGCAAATTATTCCCAGTATGAGAGCTTGTCATGTGTCGATATATTTGAGATGTTTTTTGACAATGAGATTATCGAATATCTGGTAGAAGAGACTCAAAAATATGCAATTTTTTTAAATCAGCCCGATCCAAAAATTTCAGCAGCCGAAATCAAATGTTTTCTGGCTATCCTAATTTTGAGCGGCTGTAATACCCTTCCGTCTAAGCGTATGTATTGGGATTTAAAGGACGATGCAAAAAACATATTGGTTAGTAACTCTATGAGGCGAAATCGCTTTATACAAATACAGAGATTTCTCCATTTCGCCGACAATACTAAAATGGATGTTTCAGATAAGGCGTGGAAGATTCGTCCATTGATGGATAAAATTAAAAAACGATTTTTGGATAATTTTGTGCCTGTTCAGAATCTTGACTTTGATGAGTCAATGATACGGTACTACGGCCGCCACGGCTGTAAACAATTCATCCGTGGCAAGCCGATTAGATTTGGCTACAAAATGTGGTCGTTGAACTCAACAGAGGGTTATCTGGTGAATTTTGACCTATACCAGGGCAAAAATCCTCGTGGAAATGAAAAATACGAGACACTCTTTGGGAAATCAGCATCTCCATTAGTACTGATGCTTGAAGAATTGCGTTATCCAGATTTACGCTATAATATTCATGTCGATAATCTGTTTACAGGGTTTAACCTATTTGTTATCTACGGTTTTTAGGCTATGGTGCTGTAGGTACCATAAGAGAAAACCGTATACCGAAATCATGCCCATTACTCAATAAAAAGTCTTTTTCCAAAAAAAAGAGGGGCGAATATCAACACATCTTGGAAAAAAATTCTGGGATACTTTTAGTGAGATGGTTAGATAATTCTGTAGTTACCATGGCTTCCACCGATGCAGGAGTATCCCTATTGGGATCCGTCAAACGATTCTCACAGGCCGGGAAAAAAACTATATTAGTAGATCGCCCATATTGCATCGCCAAATATAATCAAAATATGGGCAGAACTGACCTCATGGATGAGTGTATTTCCAGTTATCGGGTTGGCATAAGAAGCAAAAAGTGGTACTGGAATATATTTACATGGATATTAGATGCTGCAATAAACAACGCTTGGTTACTATACAGAAAACGCAATAGTAAAACCACAAATCTACAGTTTAGGAGGGAACTAGTACAGGTATACTTGGTGCGTTACGGTGTAGCTCCTAAAATGCCAGGACCAGCAAAAACTTCAACTTCCCGGACTCTTCTTCCAACCGTACGTTTTGATGGTATGCACCACTACGTTGCTCTATGTAACGGACGCCGCTGTGCTGGTATGGACTATAAATCTTTTGGAAGAACCATGTGTACAAAGTGTGATGTTGGGTTATGTGTTTCGCCAAATATCATACAAATGAGTAAACAGTTACACGTCCTAGGTACTACTTCTATAGATATATACATGTGTCCACATTATTTTCAAAGATAATACACAATATAACATTATAGTTGCAAACGAATAAAGATTTGTTTCTTGGGTTAATTTATTGTACCTTAACAACCCAGTGATACCATATGGTATCAGCTAATATTTGAATTTTTTTTATTATTTTTTTGATTGTTATTACACTAATCTCAACTAATATAAGCCAGGTAGAATAAAAACAAAAACAAAAAATAGTTCCGGGCGCTAATGGGCTGAACTACACTACATATTCGAAATTTAGTAGAATCAGTGCTACCAACCTAAAAGTCACTAGGTTGGAATAATCCCGAACGTCACTAATGACCCATTGGATCTATCGGTGTCATCTCTTATCACAGTTTGATCTTGAGGAATTTAAGATTAGAGTGCGATAAGGGAAAGTTCAGTGCATTTGTATTATATTATATGTATTTAACGCTATTCAGGTCTAATTCACTTAACCAAATGTCTTTTCGTGATCAATGAACCCATATCTCTGCTTCCAAAACACCTGCGTGAAAACAAACTTTTTATTATTGATTTGTGTAACGAACCGATCAATATGAGATGTCACTCTAGCTCGTAAAATATTTCTCCGCTTTGACCTTATTTTCATTATAAGCATATCGTACACATTCAAATTTTAGTAGAATCAGAGCTATCAACCTAGAAGTCACTTGGTTGGAATAATTTCAAAACGTTACTAATGACCCAATGGATCTGATGGTGTCGTTAAATCTCTTATCGCAGTTTGATCTTGAGGAATTTGAGATTAGAGTGCGATAAGGAAAATGTCAGTGCATTTGTATTCTATTAGACGTATCTAACACTATAAAGGTATAATTCACTTTACCAAATGTCTTTTCGTAATCAATAAAGTTATATCTCTGCTTCCAAATCACCTGCGTGAAAACAAAGTCCTAAGAAGACAAGGTTTCATTATTAAAACATAAATCAGAGCTTTTTCCTTCAAAGGGATTAAAAATATGGGTCATCACATTAACTTTGGAAGAACTTTAACTTTCATGAGTGTGAATGTTCAGGAGTGAAAGATCATTTAGATAAGTGTTTTTAAATTGTTTTCTTATATATTTACTTTTCAAATTTGTATAAAAACGTATCACATTATCAATTGAATTAAATAACATTTCTTAAAATCCAAAGACTTTTTTTCCAGTAAAGTTGGCAAACCTGTTATACAGTTAAATCTTTTAAATTATTCAAGGGCAAGGACACAGGATCGGCCTGAGGGTATTTTAAAATAATAAAGGTGATCTAAATTTCATAATAAATAAAACAGATAGAAGCATTATTTTCTTTAATATCAATTAATTGAGAAGAAACAGTGTGAGTACTAGCCCATGAACCCAACCTGAGGTATAGAGTCTTCATGAAAACGGTAAGTGGTGTATGATACGAAAACCATAAATTCAAATTCATTAAATCATTGGCGCCCAACAAATTAATCATCACTACAAATAAAAATAAAATAAAATTCAATAAAAATAAATAAACATCACTCCCACACAAATGCATATCAATATACAGTGCTTTTCAGATAAAAGTATCCACCTTTAATAACTTTTGTAATACTGGTATTTAGAAAAAATTCAAAAACACGTCAATTTATGTTGGAAGGGGCAAGCATTGTGGCTTATTTAAACTTACTGGAAAAGCCACCCCCTCACCCCTAGCAGCATCACCTTTATTTTTTTAAATTACTTTTCATATTTTTTATGTAAAATTTGGATACTTCTCTTTGAGCTGATTTCAAAAATGTATAATACTTGTAGGTTAAAGTGGTAAGTTTATGAGATAAACAATTTTTCTTTTAAGAGTACAAATTTTACTTATTATTTACTTTCACCTTATTTGCCTGTACTAAAATGGGTTGTACAACAGTTCAAACTCTTTAATCTTTTTAACTGTGCTATTTATTCTACTTAAAAAATGCAAACAACAAAAAACTCTACTTTTTATTAAAGTTTGACATTGTCAACTAGAATTTTTAGTCACTATTGATAGTGTAATTTGATACATTATTTATTTTGTTTCTCTGAAATGGTTTACTCTTTGCAAGAAAGAATTGAAATTTTAGGTTTATACTACCAAAATAATAATTGTGCAAGAGCTGCTGCTAAAATATTTAACGAATTACATGACGGAAGACATGCAACTCATAAGTATGTAATTCAACTGATGGATAAATTTACCACAACAGGGTCTGTTTGCAATAAAGTGCATAAGCGAGAGGGACTCGTAAATAACGAAGCAATCCAAGTGGCAATTTTAGGGCAAGTCAGCTTAGAGGCTCAACAACCCCAATCGTTGTCAACAATAAGTAGAGCGATCGGTGTTTCATCTTCTACAGTTTTCCGAGTTCTACATAAATTCAAGTACCACCCATACAAAGTTAAGTTGGTGCAGGAGTTGAATGAAGATGATTTTGATCGTCGTCTAGAGTTTTGCGAATCAATGACGCAAATTATCAATAACAATCCACAATTGTTAAACAATATTTGCTTTTCTGATGAATGCTCATTTTCATTAAATGGCTTAGTAAGTAGGCATAATTGTAGATATTGGGCTGAAAGTGATCCACATATTATGCGTGAATTCCATACACAACATCCCCAAAAGTTAAACGTTTGGTGTGGTATCCTAGGTGACCACATTGTCGGACCTTTCTTCATCAACGGAAATTTAAATGGTGAATCATATCTTAAGTTACTCAGGGAAGGGGTTGACCCACGTATTACAACAATAATAGAAAATGATGATAACCTTTCCGAAGATTTACTGGTATTTCAACAAGACGGAGCTCCCTTACACTATGCTATGCCTGTCCGACAATTTTTAAACGAAACATTTCCCGCTCGTTGGATAGGTAGAAGGGGGCAGATGATGGAGTGGCCACCTAGGTCACCGGATTCAACACCCCTAGACTTCTTTTTATGAGGGTATTTAAAAACAAAAGTTTATGCTACCCAACCAGAATCTCTGGATGATTTACGAGAGAGGATAGAAAATGAATGTCGAAAATTAAATCCAGCCGTATTAAGCAATGTCAGAGAGGCATTTCAAAATAGATTATACCATTGTATGGAAGTGAATGGTACTCATTTTGAACACTTATTGTAACTTCATAATAAATAGCACAGTTAAAAAGATTAAAGAGTTTGATTTGTTGTACAACCCATTTTAGTACAGGCAAATATGGTGAAAGTAAATAATAAGTAAAATTTGTGCTCTTAAAAGAAAAATTGTTTATCTCATAAACTAACCACTTTAACCTACAAGTATTATACATTTTTGAAATCAGCTCAAAGAGGAGTATCCAAATTTCACATAAAAAATATGAAAAGTAATTTAAAAAAATAAAGGGGATGCTGCTAGGGGTGAGGGGGTGGCTTTTCCAGTAAGTTTAAATAAGCCATAATGCTTGCCCCTTCCAACATAAATTGACGTGTTTTTGGATTTTTTCTAAATACCAGTATTACAAAGATTATTAAAGGTGGATACTTTTATCTGAAAAGCACTGTATATTGTAATATTCTTCTCACTAGAATATTTTAAAATAAATGAAAGGCTCTCTGAAGTATTTTTTTTATATACTTAAATTTTTAACTTTGAATAAAGAATGTTCAATATTGGAATTACTTCTAATTATTCATGAATAATAATAACGCTGTTTTCAATTCTATACCTATCATAAATAAATTTAATACACTAAACCTCAATACGGTACTGTCCAATTCTATTTAGAATCGATATTTGTATATATAAAACATCGAAATATTTTCAAGGTTTCGACCATAGTTAACCTCTAAATACGAAACACATGCTGACCATGCATTACAAAGAATTATTTGAGACACAAATAGTATGTAAAGGTAATAATAAGTTTTCTATACTAAACACAACTTATTATCGTATATTTTATCGATAATTACTATTGAATATAGGTTATTTCAACAACTTGTCCAATAGGTAAGTGGTTAAGCGAAATTGTTCGATTTTCTAGGTTATAACCACTATACAAATCGAAAAAAGTTCACTGGAAATTCATGTAGGTTTAAAAATTTTGAAATCTTGGACAATAAATACGGCTATAATTATGACAATGTCATAATACTGAATATCTTCCTGGGCTGGTAATTATCTCTTCTTTATAAGTTAATAAAATTGTCTTACCAGGATTAAGTCATGGATTATTAACTGAGCAGGTAAGTGTTAATTTTCTTTTACCATTATTTGTATGTCCATATTTCCTTTCCTTCTGGCACTATATTTTAATATAATCTATTAAATTTTTAATTTGTAAAAATATTTTAATTCCAATCTTTACTTTTTACTTTGCATCTTCTCGTTACCAATCAACAACTCTCCTTCTTAAATCGTTTCTTTCTTAGTTACCTGTCTCCAGGTAGTTGCTTGATATTTTTTAAAATTATTCCGCGCTTGTCACTGTCACCTTTTTTTGTTGACATAACATCACTTCGTGTCGTGGTGGTCGCATTTTTCATAAGACGGTAGAGGTACTCGTATAATGCGTAACTTTTCCAGGCATACTATATAAATAAGTAGTAAAATTGATCTATTTTATTTCATTGTATTACTTTTGATTTTAGCGTGTTCTAGAGAAATAAAAAAGACGGTTACCATTATATAGTGTGGCACTTTATTTGAGAGCTGATTTTATTAGTAATTTAATCCGTAGCATATATTTCTTATTTTGGGTGATTAAAGTTAAATTGATTACCTACAGTGTGACCCATTTAGATTGGAAACACCCCTGTAAAATATTAAGATATTAACCGATTTCAACCATTTTTGTAATTATCAAGTGATAAAAGACATTTCATTCAATTATGTTTTGTCATGCTGGGCTTAGACTACTAATAAAATTCGCTTTCAAATGAAGTGTCACAATTTAAAAATTTATTGTAAACAGTTCTTTATCTCTCTAGAGGCGCTAAATTTAAAAATAGAGCAATTAACAGTTGTAATGCTAAATTCCTCATAAAATTACCTTTTTAATAATGTGTCATTTTTGGTACATTCCCTATTTAAATTGTATTGATTAGAGAGTCGGCGGGGAGGAAAATGAAGTTATGATTAAAAGGTCCCCTTAGAATAAAAATCGATTTGTTTAGGAGTTCTTTTTTTTATTATCTTGTTTAAAATGTTCAAAATGGAAGGTATACTAGAAAATGGACTGGAGTTGAAGGGAAGCAATGACAGAGGATAGAAATATACAATGTAATCACAAAGTGAATACTTCTGTTTTAACTGTATTTAAGTGTGTGTAGTAAAATTAACTAAAAAAATAAAAATTGAAAAAAAAATGCAGTTAAAAAGAACTTTTAACTTTTAAAATCATCCTGTTTATCCCACAGACACCGTCTAAAGAACCGACATTTTGTAACCATTTCTGAAATTTCAAATTTATACTTTTTTTTATTAAGAGGAAGTAATATCTGATTTATATTTTAAATTCATTTAAATAGCTTGAGAAATATAAATCAATTATTAAGTCGGGTATTACTTCCACTTATTACCAGATTTCGATGGCAAAGACATATTATATCTTTTTTTAACACATACAAATACGTGAAAAAGACTAGATAATTCAAATAGTCATTTACAATTATGGAAGGCATGAAGACAATTCTATGTATATGTTCTGTATATTGGATACCACGAAAGACGTACATTTTACTGGGCAGGTTTCTACCAGACCCTTTTATTATATATTCTAGTTATAATTTAGAAAACACTCGTATATTAGGATTCTCTATTAATTTATATTTGTTCAAAATTTAAATTTAATTTATGTTAAAATATGAAGACATTCAATGTTTAATTATGAAATGTATATAAAGTCCTTACACAGCTGGGCCTAAGAGGAATATATACCCAAACCTAATATTCTATTTATATTTCTCAATCGATTTAAATGAATTTTTCTATCCATTTTACTCGAAATTCTATAATAATTTTTATTTTATCATTTTTGTTTTTAAATTGAAGCTGAGTCGCTAAGATAAAAATATTTTTTTAAAATTATGCCATTTATTAAAAAACCAAATTTCAAATTTCAACTTTTTTTTATTAACTTCCTCTACTGTTTTTACGAATGGGAAAATTGACCCCACGAGCGAGTACGGCGAGTACGGCGAGTACGGCAATCCGATGACTGAAAAAAATATTCTTTATGCACGAATTTCATACAATGGTGCCACCCCCGCCTAGAGGGCGGCACGTGTTAATGTGTTTTTGCTAATTTTGTGTCATCCTCGAACACAAAATCGAACGGGTCTGAGAGTTTTTCCAAAGAAGACGTTTAATCGTCAAAAAAAAAATTAAACAAACTTCAAAAAACATATATATAAGATATTTTGAATGATTTATTACATATACCTATATTTTTTTCTTCACAACTTTACCACTAATCTTGTTTAATAATTCCTTGAAAATGAGTACATAGTGTTCGAAAGCTCGGAAAATAAATATTTAAAAGAGTACACTTTGGTATTTATTGCCACATACCCAATAAACATAATCCTAATTGTTAGACATTTAGTTATTAGATTTCCTGTATTTAGTAGTTACTTGTGTATTTTCTTTATTTTAAACTAGTAGTAACCTATTACTTTTTCTTTAAGTAGTGATGGAAACAAAAAATTAAGACATATATAAGATTTTTGTTAATTAGTCAATTTTTGTCATATAATTTTGATAGAAAATAAAATCTCTAAAAAGTCTCCCGTTTTTGTTCTTCGAGCGGGGATTTAACAAAGATATTTTCAGGTAAGACCAAACAATCTTGGTTCTTCGAGCGGGGATTTAACAAAGATATTTTCAGGTAAGACCAAACAATCTTGGTCTTCGAGCCTACAGGACAACACTATAGAAAAATACAGTCCACATTCAATCAAAGATGGAAGGCGGCAAGACAAATTCTGTACCACTCCGCTGGAGTAGAAGAATAAGGGATAAAACGGCAGTGGTGGAGACGACCATCGCCGCTGCCGTATTACACACAATCATGACTCCCAAATCCGAAGCCACCGGGGCAGCGACAGAAACGACGGCCGCCCTACCACTGACGACGATGACCAATACTGTGCCATAAACCATGACTTCGAATTATATTGACTATACTGATGTTAGATCTTCAATCAGGAGTGGCTCTAGTAATAAAACCACGAATCTGATCAGACGGGCAGAGCTCCGTCATGCTATTCAAAAGAAACAGCTTGAACAAAAACAAGAGATTCTGGATCTAGAACTAGCTTTAAAACTAACCGAGCTAGAAGAAGCCTCAGAGGCAAGATCTCGATCTTTTTCGTCGGACAAGTCAGAAAAACCGGACGTAGAGAGCTGGATAAGAGGTGATATTCCTTGGGAAAGGTATAATAAAACTAATATCAAAAATGAAACTAATTCTCATTTAAAAACAATCCCGCTAAAGCCAACTACTGATCATATAGATGAAGTCTCTCTTCCTCAAATGACGCAACTATTGGTAAGACAGTCTTTGCCACGAGATTTGCCTATTTTTTCAGGTGATCCCACAGATTGGCCAAATTTTATCCACCAATATAGAAACTCCAATAAACTCTGTAATTATAGCAATGAAGAGAACCAAGCCAGACTGCAAAAGTGTTTGAAAGGAAATGCTAAGAAAGTCACACAGTCATTATTAATCATGCCTCAGAATGTAGAAAATGTTATAGAACTCTTGCAATCTCGCTTTGGTAAACCCGAACACATAATTTCACTGTTAATTTCCAAATTAAAACAATTTACTAACCTTAAAGTGGATCAGATTGACCAGTTGGTGGAATTCGCAGATGAAATAAAAAATTTTGTTGCTACAGTGCAGTCACTGGAGGAAGAAGAATATCTTCATAATCCGTTGCTTTTATCGGAACTGGTAAGTAAACTTCCCATTTCCTATAAGATCGGATGGACTGAACATATTCATAAAATGAGACCACAGTTCAAACTCCTAGAGTTTGCTAACTGGCTTAGTAAGAAATCAGATATTTTGTGTGAAATACAAACGCCAAAACTGGTTGACAGTGACAAAAGTGACAAAAAAACTAACCTTAAATTTGGACCAAAAAATGTCAAATTTGGCACTACTCTGACAACACATGATAAGGTAAATATGAAAAAGTACGTTTGTTGCTGTCAACCTAGTACGCACTATTTAAGCTCTTGTCCTAAATTTAACTCTCTGTCCGCTGACGACAGGTGGTCATTTGTGACGTCGAATAAAATCTGCTTCTCGTGTTTGACCCCATATCATAACGTTCAAGTATGTCGTAAGAAACGAAATTGCGGTATCAATAATTGTATGAAACCTCATCACAATCTTTTACATAAATATTCTACAGAGCCCATTCCTGTGAGACAAAATGATACAGAAGCCTCTGATACGAACTGTCATATCAACGATAATAAATATGTTCTTCTTAAAATAGTACCTGTAGTTTTAAAACATGCTGACATTAAGGTTGAAACTTTTGCGCTACTGGATGATGCATCTACTATCACTCTGATAGATAACGATTTAAGTGAGCACTTGCAACTTTCTGGTCCAAGCCAACCTCTCTCAATTCAATGGACAAATGAGGGTATCACTCAAACGGATACCGATTCGAAAGTTGTTAGTCTCACTATTCAGGGAGTTGATGGTGGACAAAGTTTCCAACTTCGACATGTACGCACTATGAATCTGGCATTGCCGACTCAGTCAGTTAATGAAGACGTATTAAGAAATAAATATTCTTACATAAATAATAAAGTTCGATCTATGACTAATGCTAAACCACAAATAATTATAGGACAAGATAATTGTCCTCTCCTAGTAAACAAAAAGGTGCCCATGGGATCTTGGAACGGTCCAGCGGTGAGTAAAACCCTATTAGGTTGGATAATTCACGGTAATATAGGTACACTGAACATGACACAAATCATTATTACACTTACTACACGTACACAGACATGAACACTTCTACTAAGGACGACTTAGACCTCCTACACGACATGGTGAAAGAAGCTTGGAAAATAGACGAAGTTACAAATGCAAAAAGTAGGTCGTATTCTCCTGAAGACATTCGGGCACAGGCAATTTTGCAGGAAACAATGAAAAGAGAAGGCGAAAGATTTGAAACGGGATTACTATGGAAAAATACTAACGTAGTCCTGCCAAACAACAGGGATGCTGCTTTAAAAAGATTGTATAGTACTGAGAGAAGAATGGATAAAGACCCGGAGTATGCTAAATCATACTGCGAAAAGTTTATTGACCAGGAGAGAAAAGGTTACATACGAAAGTTGACTAATGAAGAAGCGTCTGTACACACAGATCGAACATGGTATTTTCCACATTTTGGGACAGTCAACCCTAATAAACCTGGAAAACTACGTATTGTGTATGATGCTGCGGCCAAGAGTCACGGAGTAAGTCTAAATGACCACCTCCTAACGGGTCCAGACTTGTACAATTCTCTATTTGATATCCTAGTAAACTTCCGTATAAAAAAATTTGCATTCACTGCTGACATTCGGGAAATGTTTTTACAAATACTTGTTCGACCTGAAGACTGTCATCCTCAACGACTTTTGTGGAGGGGCATGGACCGTCATCGACAACCAGACGTCTATGAAATAGGCGTAGTATTTTTTGGCTCTTCATGCGGACCATGCCTAGCGCAAGAAGCTAAGAATAAGAATGCTCTGGCGTTCAAAGAAGAGTACCCAGCAGCAGTAAAAGATATAGTAGAGCTCCATTATATGGATGATTATTTAGGAGGTGCGGATAGTGTTTCCGAAGCCATTAAATTAATTCAGGACATAATATACATTCATAATCAAGGGGGATTCACTATACGTAATCTAATCAATCAAATTCAAAGACGATTCTTGAAGCAATTGAACCAGAACTTGTTGGAGATAGTCTCAAAGCTTTGAAAATGGATGATGTTATCGTTTCTGAAAAAATTCTAGGTGTGTTTTGGAATCCATTGACAGACAGTTTCGAATTTAATACAAAATTTCACAAAATAGATGAAGATATTTTAATTCTAAAGAGAAAACCGACAAAACGTGAGATTTTGAAAGTTGTAATGTCAGTATTTGATCCTTTGGGATTTTTAGCGATTCTCCTAATTCAAGGAAAAGTACTTTTACAAGATATTTGGGGACTACAAATAGGCTGGGATGAGGAAATTCCTCTCAAGCTTCACAACACATGGTGTAGATGGATTGAAGATTTAAAACAAATCTATAGTTTTCATATACCAAGACAATATTTTACCTTGGATCGAAATGGAAACAACATAGAACTTCACATATTTTGCGATGCTTCAGAGAAATGCTACGCAGCAGTTGCGTATTTAAAAGTAAACAAAGATAATGAAATGCAAGTTGGTTTCGTTTGTGCGAAAACTAGAGTTGCTCCCCTGAAGCCTTTGTCTGTACCCCGGCTAGAGCTTCAGGCAGCTCTAATGGCAGCTAGAATAGGAAATTCTCTTAAGAATTGTCTACAATTGAATGTTGAACGGTTAGTATATTGGAGTGACTCCAAAACTGTTCTTCATTGGATACGTTCAGAAGCTAGAAGATTTAAAGTCTTTGTTTCTCAAAGAATAGGCGAAATTCAGGAACTTACCAATATCTCAGATTGGAGATATGTTCCAACTAGACTAAACGTAGCTGATCATGCTACCAAAAGGACAAGCGACTTCTTATTGTGTGAAAATTCAAGGTGGTTAAATGGACCAGAATTTCTAATTTTACCGAAGACTGAATGGTCGCAAGAAGAAGCGGTTAATGAAGCAATCGATAGCGATCTGGAGGTCAGACACATCGAACCAGTCTTCATTATGATCGACCAGGTAGATTTAGGCCAAGCATTACCAGATCCTCGACGATTTTCCAAATGGTGGCGACTAGTAAGAGCCACAGTTTATTCTAGACGATTTATAAACGCCTTGAGGAAATGATGAAGCGGAAATTTTATTATTCAGAAAAATACAGCACGACTTTTTCAGTAAAGAATTATCACTTTTGAAAAATGGAAAACCAATTCCACCTTGCAGTAAACTTTTCACTTTATCACCAATTTTAATGGAAAACGGACTCATTCGATTAGGAGGAAGATTAGAAAACTCATCATTAGCTGAAAACACTATTAAACCAATCATCCTAGTCACACCTCATGTCATTGTTCAACTACTTGTTCAACACTATCACGAACAATGCCAGCATTTCGGACAGGAAACTATCATCAATAACTTGTGCCAAAAATTTTGGATTTTTAAAATACGACAAATTGTCAAAAAGACAAGAGTACGTTGTCAATTTTGTAAATTGAAAAAAAGTACACCTAAAGCACCGTTAATGGGGCAGTTACCAAGGTGTATAGTAGAGCCCACTATTCGACCGTTTATAAGAACCGGAGTAGACTATTTTGGGCCAATTGAAATTAAAGTCAGACGTAACCATGAAAAACGATATGGTGTGATATTTACGTGTATGACTACTAGAGCCATACACCTGGAGCTTGCACATGACCTAAGTACTAATGAGTTTATTAACATTCTTCGACAATTTGGCTGTAGACGTGGATTTCCAGAGGAAATTTATTGCGACAATGGAACAAACTTCAAAGAGGCGGACAAAGAGTTAAAAAATGAATTCAATAAGTTAAATTTTACTGAAATTGTTAATTTTTGTACGTTGAAAAAGGTTAAGTTTAAATTCAATCCCGCGTTAGCACCTAATATGGGCGGTAGTTGGGAAAGGCTTATACGAAATGTGAAAACAATACTCCGAGATATATTAAAAACCAGATATCCCACGGAAAGTATTTTGCGAACCTTTCTTTTGGAATGCGAAAATATTTTAAATTCCCGTCCGTTGACTCACATATCGACTGATGCTGCGGATATCGAAGCCCTGACACCAAACCATTTTCTCATTGGGCCAGACTACATTGCTCAACCTTTTGCGACAACTACTGATTCTGATTCTGACGTTAATCTTATGTCATCTTGGCGTGCTGCTCAAAAATTGACGGATTACTTTTGGCAAAGATGGATAAAGGAGTACATTCCGACATTGGTAAAAAGAACTAAGTGGTTTACGGATCAGAATCCTGTGCGCTTAAATGATGTGGTTATTATAGTGGACCCATCGGGACCAAGAAACACCTGGCCGAATTCGGATTGTAGATGTTCGGTCCAGCTCAGGAGCAGTACTACGTCGTCCAGTGACGAAGATAATCCCACTAGAAGTATACAAAGAGTAATTTATTCAATTACTGGGGGGAGAATGTTAGACATTTAGTTATTAGATTTCCTGTATTTAGTAGTTACTTGTGTATTTTCTTTATTTTAAACTAGTAGTAACCTATTACTTTTTCTTTAAGTAGTGATGGAAACAAAAAATTAAGACATATATAAGATTTTTGTTAATTAGTCAATTTTTGTCATATAATTTTGATAGAAAATAAAATCTCTAAAAAGTCACCCGTTTTTGTTCTTCGAGCGGGGATTAAACAAAGATATTTTCAGGTACTTAAGACCAAACAATAATTATAAAGTTGGCAAATAATTAATCTCAAATTATATATATATATATATCTACAAAAGGAGAAATACTATTGAGGTAAGCAGCAATAAGGAAAAGTGTACTCTTATTGCTGCTTACGTCAATAGTATTTCTCCTTTTGTGTCCTAATTGATTAGCAACGATCACATGCGTTTATATAAAAATGTATATATATAAATATATGCAATTATCAGCCGAGATTATCTTCTATTGCATTGTAGTCCTTGGTGGCTTCCGTATAGATATGACCCTTGTTGGCATCCTCTCAATATACACCATGTATATTAAGAAGAATTTCAAGATACTAATAGCGACTTTAGTGGCCTCTGCTACATTGTTCAGTTGGAATTGCGTGAAATATTACTAGTTTTTGTAAAAAAACAGAAATACTGAGCTACTTCCATGTATACATAAAGGTTGGCTTGGCATCCACAATATTTTATATAAGGAACAAATAAATGAAATCATTAACTTGAATCCGAGGGTTAAGAGTTAAGACTTTATTTTTTAATATTAAATCGATCTTCTACATAGGTACAAATTAAATTTTCGATTATTTAATTTTCTCTTTTAATTTATCAAGTGAAAACGATAAAAGAACTTTACTGAACATAACATTAAATATTACGATGTAAAAGATGCAGTCAAAAATATTCTTAAGTAACAAGAAGGTATAATGTAATGTAATGTTTATTTAGACGAGCAAGTTTACACAAAGTGGTAGTCTTTTATTACTTGATAAAAAAAAAAATGGTTGAAATCGGTTAATATCTTAATATTTCACAGGGGTGTTTCCAATCTAAATGGGTCACACTGTAGGTAATCAATTTAACTTCAATCACCCAAAATAAAAAATATACGCTACGCATTAAATTACTAATAAAATCAGCTCTCAAATAAAGTGCCACACTATATAATGGTAACCGTCTTTTTTATTCCTCTAGAGGACGCTTAAATCAAAAGAAATACAATGAAATAAAATAAATCAATTTCACTACTTATTTATATAGTATGCCTGAAAAAGTTACGCATTATACGAGTACCTCTACCGTCTTATGAAAAATGCGACCACCACGACACGAAGTGGACCTGTTAAACAGTTTAGAAAAGAGACCGATTAACTTCACATAATATACGAATATTATTCACCTTTTCAAATATGCAATGAATATCTCCTATTTCAATTACTCGGAAGAATGTCACAAAGGTCTCCTCAATTGTGTATATGACAAATTCCGTAGAAATAACATATCTCTAAATCATTGGCAAGCATAAGAGCTGACAACCGTGCAATAGATGCCATCGAACCGAAAATGGAATATACGGAAGCAACCAGATACCTAAAATAAATAGACATATCTGTTGATGCCACCATCACCTTTGAATTGATCCCGGAGTATACAGCTCGCGAAAGTGGCGGTATTTGCGGCCATTGCTTGAACTGCCATGTATAGAAATATACAAAAATAGACCGATTTGGCATCCTTTCAATATTTTGCAGAAAGATAGTAGGGCTAGGATCCTTTCATTTGCGATGGGTTTCATCGAAAATCCCCGTGGCGTCCGTATATCGGATGCCACGGGGACGTGGAAGTCACTGCAGACGTATTTTTAACATGGGGGGATGCCATCAATGCCTATAAATAAATAAATATATATATATATATTGATATGCATTTGTGTGCGTGTGATGTTTATTTATTTTTATTAAATTTTATTTTATTTTTATTTGTAGTGATGATTAATTTGTTGGGCGCCAATGATTTAATGAATTTTAATTTATGGTTTTCGTATCATACACCACTTACCGTTTTCATGAAGACTCTATACCTCAGGTTGGGTTCATGGGCTGTACTCACACTGTTTTTTCTCAATTAATTGATATTAAAGAAAATAATGCTTTTATCTGTTCTATTTATTATGAAATTTAGATCACCTTTATTATTTTGAAATACCCTCAGGCCGATCCTGTGTCCTTGCCCTTGAATAATTGAAAAGATCAGTTACTGTTGGCTGCGAAGCTGAAAAATGTCTAGAACGCTTACTATGAATTTAGATGAAATTGAAAATAAAACCTTTCAATATTATATTAACATGTTTACAATCTGTAGTGCAAAACTTGTTTTAACTTCAAAATACATTAAAGGTATCTATTAAAAAAATAACTTGTCCATAAGCTACGATCTTCGAAATAATTTTTACTTATTCAAACGAAAAAATTAATTACGTAAATAATTTTCATAAAATAGTTTAAATGAACCCTTTCGAAATATACGCTACTGTGCGTTGTACTTTCCATGATTTATGTTGCGACCAAAACATTATGTACGTGATAATCTGTGAAGGCTGGTCTATCTTTAATACGTCATTGGAAAAGATTTAACTGTGTAACAGGTTTGCCAACTTTACTGGAAGAAAAAGTCTTTGGATTCTAAGAAATGTTATTTAATTCAATTGATAATGTGATACGTTTTTATACAAATTTGAAAGGTAAATATATGAGAAAACAATTAAGAAACACTTATCGTAATGATCTTTCACTCCTGAACATTCACACTCATGAAAGTTAAAGTTCTTCCAAAGTTAATGTGATGACCCATATTTTTAATTCCTTTGAAAGAAAAAGCCGCCCAATGGCGTGCATATGAATTTCTTATAAATTCGAATATTGTGAAATAATGTTAATCTACTATATCAATTTGAATAAAAAAAATTAACCTGCATACAAAATTCATAAAATTTGTAATACAATAATGAAGCGCTTTCCTCTAGAACACGGAGTATCTAAAGAACATTTTTTTGTATCGTCAACCCAACCATATTTTAAAGGGTGTATATCCTCATACAGTTTTAATTATAATATAATTACCATTACTACTATTTTCTTACATATTAAATTAAAATGTATTTTATTTTATATATTTATTCATGTAATAAAACCGTAAGGATTGTTTGAATAACAAATAAATGAATAAACACTTGACAACATCATGTGTATCAAACCAAATTATAGTTCTATTTGAATCACGGTACCCTTTTGTTTTGCGCAAATACTCCTGTCTAAGTTCAGCGATACAGCGAGACTCCATTATTACCATTCGATTATCTAACTTCTTATATATAAATCCACAATTCAATAATCCCGCGCATCATCTTGGACTGTTGTTTCAAATGGTGTCCAAAATGCCATTCTAATTAATTATATTATAAAACTTACCCTAACGTCTACGAACAAATGAATATTATATTAATATCAATTCACTGACGCGACCTAACTACTACACCATCAAAAAGGTTTTATATTAATGATACCTTTCTACACTAGATCACCTACACTTTCCTATAAATACCTATAACAATTCACTAAAATCACTCAACCAAGAAATAAATATTATATCAAATATTTCTTTAAAACAAAATTCACACCCGACACTGAATGATACTAATGGATTATAAGCCGAACCACAACACAACCCCCCCGAACACCCTCAAGACCGTAGAATTTTTTCTGCCAAAAACGTCAAACGGAGTATACTTCGGTTATTTCGTTATATTGCGATAAATACTGCAGTTGATGATTGGTTGTTTCGAAGTCTTGACTGCACGTGCAATACGTTGCCAACTCTTAAAAATTTTTTTAAATATAGTAACATATAAAAAGTGGTTTCAATTAATTTTTCTTTTTTCAGTAATTTCAAGCGACTTACTTCAATGTTTACTAATAAATTTACATTATGTATTTTTTTAAAAATATTGCCCAACTAGCTTTCTTATAACATCACGAACTAACAGTTTACTGAAGTAAGAGGAACATTTGTGTAGCGAGCCTAACAATTTTAGAAAATATATCTGACAACATTGCTTTATTTTATGGTCATCACACTGATTTTAGTTAGAGTATAACATCTAATTTGTACATAAGTTATGCAACACTTTTTACATACATGTAAAGAGAATAGTAGACAAAGTCTTTCGGTATTTCAAGTTTAAAAACACCTGTTTTATCAAAATGGACGATTCCACGACCACAATGAGAAGAAATAAATATCAAATGTTTGTAACAATTACACACATGTAAGTAGATCATTCAAATTATAGTTTATTAAATACCTTTTGTCTTCTAATTATTGAAACTTGAATAATTACTTCCTTTTTCTGTTTCAGACCGCTCTATGCCTGGCGTTCCTTGGTTGGGATTGCTTCGCTCTGGTTCCGTCGTCAGTTTTTGAGAATTTTCAATAATAATGGCCTCTTAGAATTCTCACTTATGGTTTATTTGAAGATTTCATTAATTTTGATGGATATTTACCATCGGATTTTAGCATAAACTTGTTATGATCAGTAGCACTTGTTCACTATATATTTTCACCTTTTACCTTATCGAGACTTAATTTTTAAATTATTTTAACAATATAAAAAGAATTTACTTATCAATTCTGTCTCATTTTCCGCTCTCTCATGCTTTCTTCCCCAATTTCTATCAATAACTACGTGTTTCAATTTTTTCTAAAATCAACAACCATGTGTCTTTTAGTTTCAAGTTTTTTCTGTATTAGCTGACCAATCAAATACATTTGCAATTTTTGATTTTTATTACTTTACTTGAATATTCAATTATATGATCTTTTTCTGATATGCAAGT
This sequence comes from Lochmaea capreae, assembly GCA_949126875.1. Taxonomy (NCBI): domain Eukaryota; kingdom Metazoa; phylum Arthropoda; class Insecta; order Coleoptera; family Chrysomelidae; genus Lochmaea; species Lochmaea capreae. The sequence continues at coordinate 10,683,594 of OX421396.1, forward strand.
TTATTATTAATGTCTTAAAATCCTTTATTGTTGTTTTTATCGTTTAGTTTCAAATTTTTAAAATAATATTTCACATTTGTTTTTATGTCAGTTCTAATGTAACATTGGAAGGCATAGTCAATATTGAAAAAAAGATCTGACTTGGAAATATCTAGTAGGGCTTAGACAATCAAATATGCTTGTGGACGACTATAGCCTGTTGAGAACAGTCAGAGTCAAACAGCACTAAGAGTTTTAACTGGGGCAATACCGCGACACATTGTCGCCTGAATGGGCACCTGAAAAAGCTCAAAATAGTGCACAGGAATTCAGAATCCTAGGGCACAACACTTAGGAGGCTACTGGATAAAAGAGGGACACTTACCCAAACTAGCCTGCAGACATCCTAAAAGTCCTCCGGGAAATAGGCCTGAAGGAGTAACTAGTCTCTGAGACTTTCCTTAGGAACTATACTAAGTAAAAGTAATTGGCACAATAGATCTTTAAGATCTCAGTGAATGTCATCCTAATATACATACATGCACTACCTGTGCAGTTAATAGCACTTTTCAACCAAGTATTATTCTCCAAATTAGTTAATTACTTTTTTTACTATTTATTTAGTTTGATGAAGAAAATCTGCAGCTCATGATTGTTTTTTTTTTATCAATAATAAAAGTTTCCAAGTAGAATCTTATTTTTGGAACTATTTTTACATCAAGTTTTACATATCACAGTACAATATTATCGTATTTTTTAGTATCAAAACTTCTAAAATTGTTAACAAATATCACATAAACTATTTATTATAACCATAAATTTGTTCACAATAATGAAACCATTGGATACTACTTCTGCCATAGCCTCTGGCCAATGATGATTCGATATTTAGACAGGCCGTGATCCCTCATTGGCCACGACAACTGCGAACAGTGCGATACATATTTCACCAAATAAGATCTTTGGAATGATAAATCGAATGCTGGGATATTTTATTATATAATTAGTATTTTACCTTAAAATAGTGCAGTGACATTTTTGAAGAGAACACACCATTAACTTACAAACCACTAAATAGTGCGAGTATTGAGGTAAAATACTTCCTTTTGGGTTGAAACATACAGGAAAAAAAATTATACACGAAAATCATCACTTTATCCACCCACAAAACCCTACAAAATACTATGAAGATTGAGATTTCAGAAAAATTCTCTGGGTTTTTATTTTATAAATCGTGAATATACGTGTAGTGAAATCCTTCGAAAAGCCAAAAAACTTATAACTTCTGTCCAGAGCGATACCAGAGATAAAAAATCAACATAAATAAAGGATCTGATAGTATGAGAAACAAATTTCATCTTTGCCACTTTTCTTGGGCCAAGATCACATCGTAACGTTTTTAGTAAATCACCACTTGGACAGCTACGGAATTTTCCAGATCGAACAAGTCAGTTTAAATGGAATAACAAACTATACGTACCACATCGATGAGTTGTGAGAGTCTAAGGCCCATTTTAACGGTGAGTCGATCGGAGTTATTGCCCACGGGCCTGATGAGGCGGTTGTAATTAGAGAGTAGGTCGTCGTAAAGTCTCTTTGCGTCAGGGTTGCCCCAAATCGGGGTTGGAGGGGTTAGTCCACCCAACATCAGCCATGATAGAGTGAGCCACAGCCCCATTTCAAACCCTAGAACAAAATAAAGTAAAAGTTGATATAGTGAATTGTTATGTATTTTGAATCTACCCTTAGAATAAGATATCTAATGTTATGTCACTGATGTCATGTTATGTCACATCTTTAGATTTGAGTTTCTTAAATTAAAACTGTGCTTAATAAGTAAATAATTGTGTATTAATTCCTCGTCGAATACACAACATTTTTGGCGACGAGAACCGAGACGAATCCGCGAAGATGCTTATGGTTATACCGCAATCAGTAAAGGAAGTGCGTTCCATTTTTTCAAGCATCAATCAATAGTGAAGTCTATCCAGTCTTAGTAAAGTCAAGTCGAAGTCTGTGTAAAGTCAGTACCTAACAAATATGTCTTTAATTGGGAGTATCGAGCCTTTCAACCCAAAGTTTGGGGACATTTCATCATGGATAGAGCGTTTAGAGCAAATTTTCAAAGTGAATGATATTGCAGACACAAAACAAGTACCCCTTCTACTCACTTTTATTGGGGGAGAGGGATATAGCTGGTTGAAAGATCTTGTGTCACCTGCTTTGCCTGATACGAAGTCTTATGTTGAATTGGTGAAAGTATTAAGAGATCACTACAGTCCTAAAAGGCTAGTTGTAGCAGAACGCTTCAACATGAACAATAGTTACCAGGAACCGGGAGAAAGTATCACAGCATTCGTTGCAAGGTTGAAAAGTTTGTCAAAAACTTGTAACTATGGTGACTTTTTGAACGACGCTTTGAGAGACAGGTTGATATCTGGAATTAGGTCTGATGATATTAAACAAAAGTTGTTAGAAAAAGATCATAACTTTGAAGCAGCTCTAAAAATAGCCCTTAGTATGGAGTTAGCTGAGTGGCAAGCTAAAGCTATGGTGTCAGAGTCTGGCCATAATTTGCATAACGTATATCACAAGTATAAGTCAAGTCAGAATTGCAAGTCACAGTCGAGTCAAAACCGAGTCAAGCCAGAACAAGTCAATCCAAATAAGTCGTCCAGTGGTCATAGTCATCCCAATGGTAGTCCAAGTCAATCGTATAGTCGAAAGCAGAAGTGTAGAAGATGTTGTCGTATACATTTGGATAACAACAAATGTCCAGTAATAAATTGGAAGTGCTTTGCCTGTAATATGACAGGGCACACTGCAAAATCTCCTATGTGCAAGAACAGAGTTTTTGAGTTGCAGCAAGATGAAAATCAGGAGTTGGGAGTAGAGTCAGATGAAAATTTTGAGTTAGGTTTGTTGTCGGAGGAGTGTACCTTGAATTCACTTAAAACAAGTTTTGTCGACACTTTGAAAGTTACATTGTGTATCGATGAACAAAATCTTGAAATGGAAGTAGATTCAGGTGCAGTAAGGTCAGTTATGCATGAAGAAGACTTTAAATATTTATTTAACAATTTAGGTAGTTTTAAGTTAAGAGTTTTGACAGGGGAAAAAGCAGAAATTTTAGGTCAGGTATATGTGCATGTAAGATACTTGAGTAAGTTGTATTATTTACCTTTGGTTGTCTTAAAATCAGACATCAAGTTTGTACCGCTCCTAGGTAGGAATTGGCTAAACATTTTAAATAAAGATTGGAGAAATTCTTTGCTAGATAGAAGTGTAATAACAGAAAAGTCCAGTTTAGGTAAATCTCAGATAAAAAGTTGTAATCTAGTCAATTTAGAAAATTCACATTTAAAAGTTTGTAGTCAAGTCAATTTTCAGTCAAATCAGGTTTCAAGTTTTGAGTCAGATGATGCCAAGTTGAAGTTGATTGCTTCTTTGAAACAAGATTATAAGTCACTTTTCGAAGAAGAGCCTCACACTTCAATAAAAGATTTTAAAGCTGAGATTAAGATAAGAGGATTTAAACCTATTTTTCATAGGGCATATGAAATGCCATTTGCATTAAAACCAAAAGTCGAGGAGGAACTTTCAAAAATGGTTAAGTCTGGTGTTTTGACCAAGTTATTCCACAGCAACTGGGCAAGTCCAATTGTTGTGGTTCCCAAGAAAAACTCTAGTGATGTAAGAATATGTGTAGATTTCAAAAAAAACGTTGAATTTAGCAATTGATAGTGACCATTGCGTTTTAACACATTATGATCCAACACTTCCTATATATATAACGTGCGATTCCAGTGGATACGGGGTTGGAGCAGTGCTTAGTCATAAAATCAATGGTGTTGAAAAACTAGTTTTATTTGCTTCATCCACTCTTAGCGAAAATGAAAAGAAATATTCAAATTTAGAACGTGAAAGCTTAGCAATAATATTTGCCTTAAAAAAATTCCACAAATACGTTTTTGGACGAAATTTCACCTTGATCTCAGATCACCAACCTCTTCAGTTCATTTTCGGTAAAAATAGAAACATTCCAGTTACTGCCGCAGCTAGAATCACTCGTTGGGCCATAACATTATCAGCTTATAAATATGATATTATTTACAAGAAAGGTAGCCAGATTTCGAATGCTGATGGGCTCCCCAGATTGCCAATGAACAGTCAAACTGAAATCTCTTACGCAATATTTTCATTTAGCCTAGCTTATGAAGTACCTATTACTTACGAAAATATAGCAGTAGGAACAAAAAAAGATATAATTTTGTCCAAAGACCTTGATCTTACTCTAACTGGTTGGCCAAATTCGATAAAAGATGACAATTTGAAACCTTACTTTAAAAGAAAATTAGAATTTTCTGTTGATAATGGTTGTGTCTTAGTTGGTAATAAAGTTGTAATTCCAAAACAATTGCAAAAGGATATTCTAAGTTTGTTTCATGAGCAGCATATAGGAATAGTAAGAACTAAAATGCTTATTAGATCTTATTGTTGGTGGCCTGGTTAGGTTATTAATGAAGATGTTGAGCAGTATGTCAATTCTTGTGATGTATGCCAACAAACTCAAAATTTTTCAAACAGCGGAGTTTTACTTCCTTGGCCAACTGCTCCCAATAATTTTTACAGAGTAAATGTTGATTTTTTCAAAAAAGATAGTTTCACATTTTTAATTCTTGTAGATAATAAGTCTGGGTGGTGCGAAGTTAAACTTATGAAGGATGGTACAAACGTGAGAGAAACAATTTTGAAGTTAAAACAAATTTTTTCAGTATTTGGATTACCAGTAGAACTAGTATCTGATAATGGTCCACCATTTGGTAATTCTTATGAATTTACTTCTTTCTGTCATGCAAACGGGATAAAATTCATTCGAATTCCACCAAAACACCCAGAAAGCAATGGTTTAGCGGAAAGGGGAGTCCAAACAATAAAAAAAGGGTTAAAAAAAGCTTTATTTAAAGAGGTCGAGAATGTAAGTGAATTAATAGACTAGAAAACTTTTTGTTTGTATATAGAAATACACCAAATACTTCCACAGGATGTTCACCAGCAGAAACAGTTTTTAAAATTCGTCCGCATACTAGATTTGATTTGCTAAAACCGTGGTCAAAGAAACAAAAATCTCTTCAACCTGACATTTTACAAAAAATCAAGTTGTTCTCAGAAAACGATGAAGTTTTTGTAAAGAACAAATATACAAATCTCTGGCAAAAAGGTTAAGTTGTTAGGTGTATGAGTTATAGCACTTATTTAGTGAAATGTTGTGAACATAATATTAAGTTATATCACATTAATGACATTAGACAAAATAAATCAAATCCTATGTTCATTGAGAGCGATATTTCTGATAACACTAATATTCATAAAAATCCAATTGTGTCGAATAACCCTGATATGTCAAATTATCATATTATGTCTAATAACACTCCTGTGACAAATAATGTGGTACCCAGTACGCCTGTGTTAAATAGTAACGTGAGTCCTTATGTTGAAAAAGTACCAAGTCCTGTTATCGAACCGCAAGGTTCGCCTGAATCAACAAGTTTTAAAGACAAAAACATATATGAAGAACATGGTACTCCGTCAACTTTTAGAAATGGTACCAGATCAGGTGGTGTTGTCAAAATACCTAATAAATTAGATTTGTAGCTTTTTTATTATTTTCATTCTTTTTTTAAGAAGGGGAAGAAAATGTTATGTATTTTGAATCTACCCTTAGGATAAGATATCTAATGTTATGTCACTGATGTCATGTTATGTCACATCTTTAGATTTGAGTTTCTTAAATTAAAACTGTGCTTAATAAGTAAATAATTGTGTATTAATTCCTCGTCGAATACACAACATGAATCACATTTATTCGATTCATTATTTTAAAATTTATTCATACCATGTGTTTAGGTAACGAAAATTGTCTTTCGCATAAAACTGGCGCCAAAAATTCAATTGATATGCTGGTCTTAAATTTGTCCATAGATAACTTTCGAGATTAAAATACATACTTGGTCGAAAGTCGAGGATATTAGCGTCCCAAAAATTACCATCTACGATTTATCCAAAGTATTTATCGTTAGTTTGGATATATTTCCAGTTGAAATTTGCTTGACTATTTTGATAGTTTATGTGCTACTTGACATTTGTTACTTGTAATAATTTATTCAATCGCAATACCGTAAAATATAATACGACTCTGCTCAAATTCGAATAGAGTTAAGAAGCATTTTATGGAATCAAGTGAGCAAAACTTTCCAATATCAAACTTTTCGATAGAAACCCTATATTTTACAAGGAAACTGTTGTGTTACCAGTTTCTGAGGTATAGGTAGCACGCGTCGTTGGAAAAACAATATTTAGTTTGGTCTTCGAATGCAATTATAACTATTTCACATCAATTAGAATTTTTAATTGTTTGGAGATTTGTTTTAATTTCTCCACGAGCACAGTCTTTATATTTCAATAGAAAAACGTGAGGTTTAATGATCGGAATTATTACTAATAGATATCGAAGATAATAGATTTATTACTATTACAGCGCTTTACAAAGTTTTTGAAAAATATTTTTCCAAAAACAATGACCGTTCAACTAGAAAGAAACAACTTCTTCCTGAGCCATATGCTCCAACAGACATTGAATTACACGTTTAAGTTAAACGGGGTTGGTATATCTACAAGATATAACCAACCATTCTGGTTTGCAATTAGAAGGGACATCACTTGTATTTGCGTCTTATCAGTCAAGGTAGATATTCTCCCTCCAAGAGCTAATAATGTTTCTTGTGCTTAAAATCAACGGTCCATTAGGGTTGGACCCAGATGTTTCTGTTACAACTACGGCAGCCATTGTCAAAGGAAGCGAGAGAAACACCCGAGTAATCTTCCCGCGAAAATTGAATTTTGATGACAATGACGTAATGTTGACTTCTATATTTGTTGGAATTGGTTTTAACTTTCACGACTTAAAAACACCATGCGAAATTTTGTTGACGTTTAATACTTGTTTTTTATTGAAGTTATTTTTGTGCTTATGTATTTCTAAGGCTTGACGATGTTATAATGGTTATTTGAGGATATTAACTTAGTTCTTTCGGAAAAAATGGTATACTCTTCATCCTGTAGAACATATTTTCCTACCGCTGATTTGTCGTTTCTAGGGACGAGTATTTATGCTCCGTTTTATGGTATCAATGCACACTTTTCCATAGGAACAAGGTATTCTATAGACACCATCTGTATATTATGGATTTCTTGTGACTTTGACTGATCTCAGATGTTTCTGAATTTTTCGTGTTTGTTTGTAGACAGTTTTAAATCACATCTGTCCAGAATCTTCCCGATGCGACCAGTTATTATTTCTATATAAGGTAGAAAAGTAGTGGCATTGAGTGATAATATCACTCAACGGTAGTGGCTACTGCAGTGTTATCTTCTTTTTCTCTAGGTAGTCTAGGATGTAGAATCCCGTAAGATAAGACTAATTCCAATAAATCCGAAAGTCAGTCAGGAAGAGTACTCAGGTCTTCCTCACGCTTCCATTGACATTGGCAGCCGTAGTTGCAGCCGAAACGTCTGGGTCCGACCCTAATAGATTTTAAGGCGATTTTTCTCAAGTTAGTTAATTTTTAATTTACATATTTCATAAACAACTTCGGAACAAAAGCAATTCACAAAAGCTCAAAACTACTGGCAGGTTAATCTTTTTATTCTCATTTGAAGTTAATCCAGTAGCACCACTACCAAGCACGCTATTAAAAACTTTTCTGTACCCACGTTATAATAGTATATTACGTAACAAGAGTTGTAAGTAACCCATTACGCACGAAGTGAAAAAGTTTACGCACGAAGCTGCGCAGCGGCGAGTGCGTAAATTTCACGAGTGCGTAATGGGATTACAACTCGTGTAACGTACTATACTTTTTCTACGCCCATCTATTTTTTTCTGAGTGCTCATAATTTCATCTTTTTCATTACTAACAGTCATATTCATAGGTAAAGTTGAGAAAATGTTCGGATACTATAATTTGTTACCAAAATTGACAACATAAGTGAGATGACGTTTTTTCCCGTATCAAGAATCATCGAATTATTTTTTTTGAAAGTGTAAAATGTGTTGCCGACATGTAGGGGCATCACTCTTTTAATCTAAAATGTATTTCACTAATGCTAAGAGCTTTTATGTTTTTCAATTGATTAAAAGTATGTAAATAAACCAAATAAAGTATTACGTAAATGAAAATTTGATTGCAATTTGAATCAACAAAGAAATCTAAGTTTTTTTATCTAAACGCACATGTATGTTATGAGGTTTTCATTACGTGCATGTTATTGTTAAATGTCACTTACAAGGAATGTTGTCAGTGCGATATTTGACGTTTACGGACATGGGCGTAGAAAAACATTCTTAGCGTGAGAGTGGAGTAGCAAGTAATTGATTGCTTCTAAGTTGTTTAATCAAACTTCCACATCAATTTTATTCATTTGCTGATGATGCGGATGCTTTTGCCTCCTCCATATAGGTACGTCATTAAATTCTAAGGTGGCGTATTTATTAAATTAAAAGTTAGTAAAGTTTTAATGCGTTTTCGTTGATGTAACAGATAGATAGAATGACTTTTTGTCCTAATTAAAGAGCTTTAAATTGAAGTTGGAGCATTCTGTTAACCATTATTAAAAAACATTAAAAAGTATAACAAATGGACTTTTTTTAAGCTTATGCTCCATTTTAATGAAAAAATACAAAATGAAATAGGTGTGTTCGTTCACACAAAAATCAAAACTAACTTTTTCACGAACAGTTGATGTAACTATTCACCAGAGAGGTGAGAGGAGGTGAAACTGCAATAATACTGCAATAGTTGATGAATTTTTTATTCGTAATATTACCTAGAGCCAATTAAAAAATATATTAGAGAACTCTGATATTAACAAAATTCGGCAATAACATTATACATAATGAGATTTATATTGTATCAGGTATAGAAATGTTCTCCACCGCTAAACTGTCTCCTGGATTAGAACATACACAGGGTGTTTCAAAATTCAAGTGAATTTTGAAGGTGATTGCCTGTATAAAAATATGATGGGTAATTCCTATGGCAAAATTTACTCTGCCCACCTCCTTCCGAGACATCACCCCAAAAGGTGCTGAGGTAAATTGTATTTGAAATTTCCATGCACTAGGAATAACTAAGCGCCGGTATTTTTTCAAAATTCCTGTTACATTATAAGGGGTGAAATTATCAGCACTTACTTTATTAAATATCAAATGTGTCTTTCGGGATTGAGCTTTCTGAAATTAAAATTCCAATAAATCAAGAAGTTGAATACGTATACAGGGTGTCAATTTTAAAACTTACAATGGGCTGTACCTCGTGAACGAAAAGATATATCAAAAAAATTTCAAAACCGTTTCTAGGGTATAGAGGGGAACTAAGATGACATGAGAGAGAACGCATCCCCATCAACCCCCTATGCCCCACCTACTCGAACTACAAAAATTTAAATGGCAACCCCCTACTTGTGAAAAATCGTTGGAAAGTCTATATAAAATGATTTCCAACGGTCTAAGTCATAATTATACAGGGTGTAACAATAAAGCAGAGAAATGTATTTAACAACTAATTGTGGAAGGATACTTCGCTTTGAAAACCTCCAAATAGGGTGCAAGTACGCTATTGATTGTTGTTGCTTTGCAGTTTTTAAACAAAACATTTTGTTATTTTGTATTGGACTTCCTTTCATAACTAAAATTATTGGTTTATTTGATACTTACCTTAATGTCATTGTCATTTGTAATAGATCAGTTATTTGTACGTTTGGTCCCAAAATATTTTGTAACTGTCGTTATTGGAATGATGAAAATTGGAATGAGAAAATCACACTCAGTATCCTGCGAAACTAAATGTTTGGGCAGGGTATTAGGAGATTCTATGATTGGTCTCTTGTTTATACCGGAAAATTTAAACGGTGAAATGTACCTCGATATGCTGGAGAACACTATTGAGCCCTTAATTGTTCATGAATTAGAGAACCAACAGGACGGTGATGGCAATCCAACTCTAGATGAAAATTATTCGTACTTCCAGTAAGACGAAGTAGTTAGGAAGTGGTTAGACAATAATTATCAAAATAGATGGATTGGAAGTAGAGGTCACATTGAGTGGCCACCCAGGTCACCAGACTCACCGCCACCTGATTTTTATCTGTGGGGTCACCTTAGGTCGGTTGTTTATAAAACTCAACCAACCTCAATCGACGATTTACGAGGAACAATAATTAGTGAAGCATGTCGTGATATTACTAACGCCAACATTCGTAAGGAGTTTGAAAATAGGATGTACTATTGTTTATAAAACAATGGAAACCATTTTGAACATTTACTAAATTAATTAACATTTATGTAGTTCGACATTTAACACTTTTTCATTTTGTTGTCAAATAAATGTTTCTGTTTTATTGTTACCCCTTGTATAATTATGACTAAGACCGTTGAAAAGCATTTTCTACTGGCTTTCCTACGACGTATTACAAGTAGTGGATTGCCATTTAAATTTTTGTGGGTGGGGTAGGTGGGGCATAGGGGTTGAAGTTACACCTCTCTACCCTGGAAACGGTTTTGAAATTTGTTTGATATCACTTCACGAGGTACAGCCCATTGTGAGTATTAAAATTGACACCCTGTATATAATCATTATATCCTTTTACAGTATGAGTGTCGGACAATTGACAATTTAATTAAAGTCTAAGGATATTACTGAACCACAACCTGAGAGAGTTTTAGCTGGCGCCTGGCGCATTTAAAAATAAAAATTTGATTATTATTATGAAAATCTAATATAGCATACATATATTATCATAATTATGTTACATGTCAACTTGACAGTATTATAGATAATATAGTAGTATATATTTAGACACAGTATGTATGTGTTTACTGTAGTTTGTGCTATACATAATAATTGTATTTTATCACTTAATACAACTGGAAATTGCTTGGCAATACAATTTACTTTCTCTTTTATTTTTTTTTTGTCCTGTATCCATTTCATATAAATTTTATTTTGTAAAATGAAGCTGTTCGACAAGAATTTTTGTACGGAGTAATTTCCATGAAATCAATGAAAATAATGATCTTATATCTACACAATTTCATTTTCCTTAGAGATATTTGAAATATCGAAAGCATTTTTGTATAAATATTAATCTACCCTTCACTGGAAATCTCGAAACGCTATTAAAAGCAGCTCAAGTTAAACGCAGTCGACGACTTTAATTAAATTTCAAAAAGTATGATCAATCGATCATCAATACATCAACATTCACACCGCCAAAGTTGATACAAGCCAAGAAGGATGAATTAACTTTTTTTCCCGTATAAATGAGAGCCCTTTATCTTAATATTTCAAATCATTAAATGTGGATAATGTGAGGAATATCATAGCATTGTCTAAACTAAAAAAAGAAATAGTCTAACAACCATACGGACTAATAATTTAACAGTTTTTCGTAATTTTGGATTAAACGTATACCGGTATACCTAGATGGCGTATTGTGAAAGCTGGACTAAACATTCAGGGGGCGCCGAATGGAATATTTTACTTCGAATTAGGAAAGATATCTGTTTATTTTGGGTGATTATGTTACTAAACGCTAGATGTACCTGACAACACTTCGTATTTGTGAGTCTATTTTTCAAATAAATCTACCTGCAGAACAAAATAATGTTTTTTGAGGTCATTTGTAATCTAGGTAAAGGGTGAAAAAGTTTAAGCATTGTATTTTGCTTGCATTTATCACGAATTATTCTTGTTATACGCATCGACGCATAACCATCTACACCGACAGTCAGGCGGCAATTAAGGCACTGAGTGGATATACCATCAACTCAGGGCTTGCTGCTGAATGTCGTGAACGCCTTGCTGACCTAGCAAGGCGGAACATAGTGTGGCTAGAATGGATTCCGGCCCACTCTGGTTTTTAAGGCAAGGGGCGGCTACTCCCTTTAACGGCCCGGGCCCGACCTTGGGCCTCACAAAACAAACAATCCGCAAGGAGACGAGGAACTGGTTGAGAAACCAGCACCTTGCTCACTTAAAAAAGATAGCAGGACTCCTAACAGCTTACTGCTGTCTGAGGAAACACCTCTGTAACCTAGGTTTAGAGGAAAGCCCCCTATGCAGGGGTTGCGGCATGGCTGACGAAACGTCGGACCATGTTCTCCTCGTATGTCCACATTGGGCTGTGCTACGCAGGCGAATCTTCGGAGTCCCGGTTATGGGGGACATAAGCAGGCATCCACTGAAGAGGATTGAGTCCTTCATCAAGGGACTCGGCTTCATGGATGCATAAGTAGCAGATATGGCACAATGGGCCCGCCAGTGGCCTCAGTGCCGGAACCTTGGCTTCAGTTTGTCTTGGTTAAGGTTCGCCTGAATAAATTAGTAGTAGTAGATGCTTTAACATCCTCTGAACTACTTCAGATTTGATCTAGCTATTATGAACGACGTTTATTTTTTCGAACGTGATTGCTATTTCTAGGTCGTTTAGAATCTGGTTTACGACTTGTAGCGCCAGGTTTAGCTGATCAAGTATGTTTCTTACTACCATGTAGTCTTTATTCAGTCTAATATGACGATTTATTTCAGTAATTATGTTATATTGGTTGTTCATTAGGGTATATTTATTGGTATTGGCTTGGTTACATTTTTCAGCATCTTCTTGGTCCAAGTTTCCAGATATGCATTTGATGATACTTCCTAGTCCGTTAATAAGTCCTCTTTTTTGTTCAAAGGATGAATAGATAGATTGGAGTTTCTTCGTTACTGCTGCTAATGTATAGTTTGGCAAGTTTATCTGAAGCCGTGAAAGGAATGCAGTCGAAAACATTCGATATTGCCACGTTTAACTATGAAAAAGATAAACTGCTAAGTATATAGTGATAATAATTAGAAAATGGACTTTTTATTATTAACAATATGATTGAACGTTAATTTTTTTAAGTGCTTGTTTCCTTGGATTTTGTCTATTAACATTATTTTTTCAATTTATGAATATTAAAAGATGAACACTTTTTCAAATTTGTTATGGTCAAGCTCTGGCAGCGTTGTGCGAAAACCATAATGTTCATGCCCTCCGAACTAACTCAATTGGTGAAAGGCCTTCGCTGCTTAGCTACCAGCTGACTTCCTATTGGCAAGCGCGTGCGTGTGTTTTTTCCTCTCACTTTGTCAATTGACTGACATTGATTATCCAGTGGCGTTGGTATTGTCAGTGTCAGATTTTGAACTATTTCGTATCCATATTGAATTCAAGTACGATTCTTAACATTATTTGTTTTTAACAAATACCGTGTTTTGAAAAATGCCTTTAAAGCAAAGCAAAAATCAGTTTCCATATATAATTATTATATAATAGTAATTATTATTTTTAATACTTTCATAAAAATAGGTACCGTACGCGTACCGCGTAGCTTCAGATAAACTTGCCAAACTATATTATATTATCAATTTTGATAAAAATTCTGTGAATTTTCAAAATAAGGGGGGCTAAGTCTCTTCTTGATATGTCTGTAAAATGTCTATTTCTTCGGCTATAGGACGTAGCTGGATGTAGTTAATAAAGTCATGTGTCTGAACTCCGGCTACTCCTATCTTGATGGGTAGAATCCCTGGGTTGTCCTGGAGGTTCTGGATTCGGACCTCTTGAGCTATCCTGAAGGTACATCTTACGGTTGTGATTAGTTATTTTACTAGGTTAATGTCTATGTTTTTCTTGTGTATAGTCGTGTTCGGTTCAATTGTCACAATGTTGTCTTCTTCAATGGTTTTTGAGGAGAGTCTAGGGAGATGTTTATTTCTATTCTGTTCTGTTCTGTTGACTATTTTCTTTGTAAATATTCTAGAAGATGGTTTATATGATAGAGGAGCTTAACGTTTTTCATTTTTTTCTCGATAACCTTTTCCTTTTTATCTTGGATATTTTTGTTGATTTCTTTGTAAATTTCGATTATCTTCTTTTTGTGATCGTGGGTGTAGTTATTTAGTAGATTCCTTTTAATGACGATGTCAAAAGAATCATGAGAGTTTAGATGGCTATTTAAAATTTCTATAAGTCGGTATTGAGTAACAGAGTGGATAGAACTGTTGTAGCCGAGTATGGCTTATAGCATTTGTTCTCTTATGTTGAGAATTCTTCTTTTCTCTAAGTATGCTCAAATGCTCCAGTATTCTCGAGTGAAAACGTTCGATTATTCCATTCCATTTTATATTATTCATCTGGCAACGCTGCGTTACTACAAAATAATTTTATTTCTATTTCTATTTGTTAGAATATCTTGTCTGAGGCTATCAATTGATTTTGCTAAGCTCTGCGCTTTTTCATTTTTGGACCTCGTACTTATATTATTAAGTTCAAAACCCCGTGATACGACTATGGTATGAATGAATGAATATAGATGTATAGTAATACTTAGAGGACTAACCTAGTTTTCATTTGAAATCTACTGCTTCTTGACATATGTAATTTATTTACCTTACTTCACAAAATCAAAAATTTGTACTTGTTCCGCTTATATACCAGAAAATATTTTCAGCGAGATAAACACGTGTATATGCATACATAAGCGTACTACTACTAATCTTTTATAATTTCCTTTTGGATAATAGTGTTATTAATACCCTTTAATAAATAGTTGTTTTTGACTAGATCATAAGCTGAATTTTTCAAGGTTGCTTTTACTAGATTGCACAAGACTTTATATGTGATATCGTCCTTGCAGAGTAGTGCATACTTTTAAGTATTTCCTTTGTCAAGTTGCACATGGAGTCTTTTCTTGTTAACAAATGTTTCTTCCATTATTGGTTTTCCAGGATTATGGTTAACAGGAGTGGAGATAATTTGATTCTTATAATGGTTTGAAGGGTTCTCACTTATAGGGGTTCCCAATATAGGGTTTTCTTGTGCGGTGTTACTAGTTTCGCCATCTTCTGTGTCATTTAATTTTTGACTCGGATTTCGAGGCTGCTCATCGCTTTGATCACTTGTTTGGCCTTCTTCTAATACAGTCAAACCTTCTAGATGTAGTTAACTTGGTGTTTGTCTTGAATTGGTTGAAAAAGGAGTCTCGTTAAGAATTTCGTCTATTATTCCTTTTTCTTTTGCGCTTAATTACGACAATGGTTTGTTTATAGCAATTTTTGTTACATCTTCCAGAGAACCAGGGTGATTGCATATTGAAATTTGGTCGAAGTATTGGTAATGTATATATTCAATAATTAGGAGTTAACGAATTTAACTAACGCAAGAACAAGTTGCCAATTAGGCAGCTTTCATTTGTCACGCAGCTTTTTTATTTTTTAACTAATTTAAGTTTTCTAATTCAAATTAATAGAAGTTTCCCCACAACATCAATTCAGAAACTTTTAGGAAGCGATTTAAGTATCGATAATTGAATTCGAAAACTGAGGTACCTTCTTGCAGATAAACTTGTATAGGTGTTTCGATGCAGATAGTTCGGCCGGAAACTAAAATAGGAACTACGTGGCGATTGTGGCAATAGAAAGTTTGAAGATTAATTTAAACCGCCAAAATTTACCAATTTGTTTAATAACATTCTGTAAGTTACTATTATTCTGTTGTTGATAAAAATATATACAAAAAAAAACGTTGCGAAGCTGAAATGTGTTTGAATAAATCAAATCTCAATGCGAATGGAAAGAAAATGCAAGGAATGGTAATATTAACATTTAAATTAAAGAAAATTAATTTCTTCAAAATACCTATGCCTACATTCCAAGTTTGAATATAAATTTAACACTTAGGATTTTTATACTGGTACTTATGGTTGTAGTTTATTTAAATAATATTATAACTATACATATAACATAAACAATACAAATTCATTTGTATTAAATTGACACTATACTTTTTTGTGAAATACTTGTCCCTACACTGAAAAACATGTTATTTTTTGAACGTAAGAGCTGAAAGATTATGTAATTATTTGATATATATATATATAATGGAGATAAGCTGGTTAATGTCATTAATAATTCTTCTTTTCTACTTCATAAAACAGAAGAACTTGTCCTTAACCTATTTTCTTAAAATTGTTAAACGAGTTTAAATCCACGTGTTTGTGTGATTCTCGCATTTTATTTTTTATTTTATTTCATAATATTTTAATATGTGACTAATGACTAGTGTTGTAATTCTTATTGGACTTGTTCCTTTCTTTTAAATATTAACTGCTTATTGCTTCTCCCGATGTTGAGATCTAGGAATCAATCTCGATTAACGTAAGTTATAAAATTGTTGTAGCGGAACTGTTTTATAAATTATGTTTTTTCTAACTTTGTAGTTCCCTGAAGATTTAAATGAAGATTTACGAAAGCTTGGAAATTTAAAAAGAGTACACTTTTCCTTATTGCTGTATATATATTGTAATATTCTTCTCACTAGAATATTTTAAAATAAATAAAAGGCTCTCTGAATTATTATATTCACACTCTATCTCTTGGGGGCGGTTCCTGATGAAACTATTATGGAAATAAACAAATAAATGTAATGATGAATTTCTTCTTAGAAGATTTTATTAATCAACTCAAACCTTTTAATATTCTCAGATATAAAAATTGAAAAGAAACCAAAATTATTAAATATAAAAAGAATTCAAAAATATTGAAAAGAAACAAGTATTATTATGTATAAAATTAATTCAAAATTTATGTACTCAATTTCAATTGGAAGCTTCCATCAATATTACTTCATTCGTGAATAATCTTATTTTTATTATAAAAAAAAAACTATTTTTTTTTTATACCTAAATTTTTAACTTTGAATAAAGAATGTTTAATATTAAAATTACTTCTAATTATTCATGAATAATAATAACGCTGTTTTCAATTCTATACCTATCATAAATAAATTTTATACACTAAACCTGAATACGGTACTGTCCAATTCTATTTAGAATCGATACTTGTATATATAAAAAATCGAAATACTTTCAAGGTTTCGACCATAGTTAACCTCTAAATACGATACACATGTTGATCATGCATTACAAAGAATTATTTGAGGCACAAATAGTATATAAAGGTAATTATAAGTTTTCTATACTAAACACAACTTATTATCGCATATTTTATCGATAATTATTATTGAACATAGGTTATTTTAAACAACTTGTTCAATAGATAAGTGTTTACACGAAATTGTTCGATTTTCTAGGTTATAACCACTATAGAAATCGAAAAAAGTTCACTGGAAATTCATGTAGGTTTAAAAATTTTGAAATCTTCGACAATAAAATACGGCTATAATTATGACAATGTCATAATACTGAATATCTCTGGGCTGGTAACTATCTCTTCCTTGTGGATTTTATATGAGTTAATAAAATTGTCTTACCAGGAATAAGTCACGGATTATTAAAGTTCTCCTAAAGTTAATGTGATGACCCATATTTTTAATCTCTTTGAAGGAAAAAGCCGCCCAATGGCGTGCATATCAATTTTTTAAAAATTCGAATATTGTGAAATAATGTTAATTTACTATATCAATTTGAATGAAAAAAATTAACCTGCATACAAAATTCATAAAATTTGTAATACAATAATAAAGCGCTTTCCTCTAGAACACGGAGTATCTAAAGAATAGTTTTTTGTATCGTCAACCCAACCATATTTTAAAGGTGGGTGTATATCCTCATACAGTTTTAATTATAATATAGTTACCATTACTACTTTTTTCTTACATATTAAGTTGAAATATATTTTATTTTATATATTTATTCATGTGATAAAACCGTAAGGATTGTTTGAATAACAAATAAATGAATAAACACTTGACAACATCATGTGTGTATCAAACCAAGTTTCGTCTAAATAAATTTTAGTTCTATTTGAATCACGGTACCCTTTCATTTTGCGCAAATACTCCTGTCTAAGTTCAGCGATACGCCGAGACTCCATTATTACCATTCGATGATCTAACTTCTTATATTTAAATCCACAATTCAATAATCCTTCGCATCATCTTGGACTGTTGTTTCAAATGGTCTCCAAAATGCCATTCTAATTAATTATATTATAAAACTTACCCTAACGTCTACGAACAAATGAATATTATATTAATATCAATTCACTGACGCGACCTAACCACTACACCATCAAAAAGGTTTTATATTAATGATACCTTTCTACACTAGATCACCTACACTTTCCTATAAATACCTATAACAATTCACTAAACTCACTCAACCAAGAAATAGATATTATATCAAATATTTCTTTAAAACAAAATTCACACCCGACACTGAATGATACTAATGGATTATAAGCCGAACCACAACACAACCCCCCCGAACACCCTCAAGACCGTACAATTTTTTCAGCAAAAACATCCAACGGATTATACTTCGGTTATTTCGTTATATTACGATGAATACTGCAGTTGATGACTGGTTGTTTCGAAGTTTTTACAGCAGGTGTTACTACGTTGCCAACTCTTCAAAATTTTCTTAAATATTGTAACATATAAAAAGTGGTTTTAATGAATTTTTCTTTTTTCAGTAATTTCAAGCAACTTATTTTTATGTTTACTAATAAATTTACATTATGTATTTTTTTAAAAATATTTCCAACCTAGCTTTCTTATAACATCACGAACTAACAGTTTACTGAAGTAAGAGGAACATTTGTGTAGCGAGCCTAACAATTTTAGAAAATATATCTGACAACATTGCTTTATTTTATGGTCATCACACTGACTTTGGTTTCACTATAACTGAGCAGGTAAGTGTTAATTTTCTTCTACCATTATTTGTATGTCCATATTTCCTTTCCTTCTGGCATTATATTTTAATATAATCTATTGAATTTTTAATTTATAAAAATATTTTAATTCTAATCTTCACTTTTTATTTTTCATCTTCTCGTTACCAATCAACAACTCCTGTTCTTCAATCGTTTCTTTCTTAGTTACCTGTCTCCAGGTAGTTGCTTGATATTTTTTTAAAATTATTCCGCACTTGGCACTGTCACCTTTTTTGTTGACATAACATCACTCGCGTTAATGATATACGAACACTTTTCTATGATAATTTTCCTTTTCACAACTTTCTTATATAAATATTACAATTATTTAAATTGTTGTTTCTTTCCATATTCTTTTAATTATGATATTGGGTTAATTATTTATTCAAATTGTATATTGAATTCTTTTAACTTAGTTTGATATCATAACAATATATAAAGGCCGAAACAGCTGTCCCAGGATGCGAACCGATTGAATAAAAATTAATTCGACTCCATTTTTGATATATATATACATATAGATCCTTTTTGTACGGTGGATCAGTCCGTGTATTATCTTCTGCTTACTACAACATGCGGTGTGAGTTCGCCATCTTTGTAATAGTCTTACATTCCTTCCTATCCTCTGTTTTCCTACCCCAGTCACGGATTCCCATTTTCTTTAGGTCATCAATCACTTGATCTTCCCATCTGAGTTTGGGACGTCCCCTGGGTCTCTGGATTGCAGGCTTCCAGTCAGCGATTTTCCTTATTGGATCGTCCTTATTCCTTCTTCGAAGGTGCCCATACCATCTTAGTCGTTGTGCCTTTATATGTCTGACTATATCTTCACCATTCATGTATTGATCTATTCCGTAGTTATATAGCCTTCTGTACCCTTCATTCGGAATATGTTTCGTGCCTATTATCCTCCTCATGATTTTCCTCTCTAGAACTCTGAGATTTCCTTCGTCTTTATCAGTTAGTCTCATATTTTCTCCGGCATATGTTATTACTGGTCGAATTGCAGCTTTATAAATTTTGATCTTGGTTTTTCTACTGATGCATTTGTCCCTTAGTAGTTTCTTATACTTCTATACTTCCAATACACTTTGTTTCCGGCGATTATTCTTGCGTTGATCTCTGCACTTCTGTTGTTCTTCTCATCAATTATTATTCCCAGGTATTTTTATATAAATATTATATATAAATTGACTTACTCTTTCAAAAGTGTAATCTCCCCTATTTATAGTGGCTGCGTTGTCCGTCTTCCTCGAGATTTGCATATATTTTGTCTTCTCTTGGTTGACTACCAGCCCTCTCTTTGCTGCCTCTTTTGTTAAGTTATTGAATGTATTCACTAGGTTTTCTTTGTCTCTGGTAACCAAAGCTACGTCATCGGCATATCCTATTATTTGTGTGGAGCTGTGGCTGATCATTCCTTTTATGCCTATTGCTTTAATCACCCCATCTAGTGTTATGTTGAAACGGGTTGTAGACAAACTATCTCCTTGTCTTACACCTACTTCGATGTTAATATCTTCTGTATTCCCATCTCTGGTTATCACCTTTGCAATCGCATCCTTCATTGTCATTTTCACTAGTCTTATTAGTTTTTCTGAAATTCCTATGTTCCTCATATCAGATATTAGCCACTCTCTGTTGACTGAGTCAAACGCTTGCTGAAAGTCAATGAATAGTATATGTAGTTCTATGTCATGTTCATAGCACTTTTCGATTGTTTGTGTTAGTGAATGTATGGCATCTACCGTTGATCTTCCTTTTCTAAATCCCTGTTGATATTGACCTAATTTGGGTTCAGCCTGTTTATTTAGTTCTATTTTTATTAGATTGGTCAATATCTTATAAGTAGTGTTAAGCAGCATTATACTCCTGTAATTCTTGCATTTGGTTGGGTCTCCTTTTTTTGAAGATCGGCACTATATGTCCAATGCTCCACTCTTTTGGCATATGTTCTTCGGTCCATATATTCATTATCAGGTCATATATTCTGTGCAGTAAGGCGTCTCCTTCATGTTGGATTAGTTCGTTATTTATATCATCTGGGCCTGCCGCCTTGTTAGGTTTAAGTTGTTTCACAACATCCATATATTCCTCGAAAGAGGGTCGGTACTGCTGTTCAGTTTCTCCCTCCGTTACTAAATCCTTATAACTTTCATACATAGTATGATTGTTTTGGTATAAAGTTTGGAAAAATGTTTCCCACTCTTTTTTATTTATTTTTACTGTGGCAGTTGCGTTTCTGCTACTGTGTTGCTTTCTCACATACTCGAAGAGTTTTCTATTATCCTTATTATTATTTTCTATTTTTCCCATTTGTTCGGCAACCCAGTTTAATTTTTTCCTTCTGTAGAGTTTTCCTGCTTTTTGCTTTATCTTTCTGTATTCGCCAGCTCTTCATCTTTCCCTATTTCCAACCATTTACTTCTCGCTTGTTTTTTCCTTACGCTTGCTAGTTTACATTCTTCGTCAAACCATTCTTTGGATACTATGTTTTGTTGTAATCCGATTTCTTCCGTTGCGGAGTCTATAATGCTGTTTTTTATAATCTTCCATTCACTGTCTATTTCTTCTTTTTTATTATGAGTTTGTATTTTGTTTGTTAAGGTTTCCGCATATTTGTTTTCACCTTCCTCTTTTCTCAGCTTTTTTATATTATAAGACGTCAATTACACGACATCATAAGACGTCATTGCACCGAGACATTAGGAGGTTTTTTCTCGTCATATTCACGTCATCCTCACGTATCTCTGCTTCCTGGGTCCTTGTATAACTTTTTCCATGGGTTTCACCACGAATTATGTCAGACTAATCGGTCGGTAGGATTTAGCCTGGGTGTACGTTTCTCTCCCTGGTTTGGGAATATATACCAACTTTGACCCCCTCCATGCAATTGGTATTATACTTTAATGCATCGCTTAAGTATTGGAACTAAATGACTCATTATGGTGTCTAATCCTTCTTGCGTAAGCTTGATGAATATGCCATCTGGTCTTGGAGTTTTGTAAGGGTTGTAATAGCTTGACCATATCTTCACCAAACCTGGAAAGTGCATAAAGGTTCTAGAACCTTTACCTTAGAATTTGAAATATTCCTGCTCAGAAATTGAATAGAAACAAGTTTGTTAGATGTGTACCTCTAGAGTAGGTATTTTGTTAATTCTGATGCTGTCAGGGACACCTTGCATGTTGTCACAGCTAATTATATTGTGTTCTCAGAGATTTATAATCTTTGGTTGTTCTCGAAAACTGCAAACACTGCACTATTAGCAAACTATTTTTGACCGATTTAATAAATTGTACTACTGTATTATTGAAATGTAACTAGCTTAATACGCTCCCCAGTCACCCGTTTTTTTCAATTTGTTGGAAAAGCGTCTTGCTTATTATCTTATCAATGTCAGCTCTTTGTTCCACCAGATGGTTTAACTAGAAGAGATACTCTCCTTTATCGGACGATTATTATGATAAGAGGTTAATACAACTGCTTGTCTTTAAAACCTTAGCAGTTTTTTGTCTGCCTAAGTGTGAACGGATTTTATAGAGCAATTCCTATTTTTAAGATACCCAATCAGTTTCCTTAGTGTAGGTTCTGATTGCCTATTGCAATTTTTCAGTTTTTTCGATTTTTATTCTTGTTTTGCTCTAGAAGTATACAAATATTTTATAGAAACGAAAAAACATTTTATTTTGAACCTGACGTCTTTTTTCGTGAAATCGCAATATTTCCGAAACAAATGAATATGCTCCGAAAAAAAAATTGGCGACATCATGTACGAGAAAATAATGAAAAACGAAAAAAACATAGCATTTTATCCGAACTTTTGAGTTTAGGTGAGAAAATCCAATTGATAGAAGTTGCAAACTTTCCACTACTTTTACACGCCTCATTTTTTGATAGGAAGCCTCTTTTTGCAAAAATTTGGCATTGAACATCAAAATATTTAAATATAACAAATTTTAATATTAGCCTATTGGGTGATAATAAACATTCAAAATACCAGGTAGTTGATTCTAAACGCTTCTTGTTCCTCCGATATTGGAGAAAAAATTATTTCAGAATTTTCAAATTTATACAAAATATATATGCACGCCACTGGACATGGTTTACCATCAATGGAATTGAAGAGCCGACTGTTTTTATGTGGTTACGATACACTTAATACTGACTTTGGAAGACGTACTCTACACTCGCCTTATTTAATAAAGAAATCAAGGGTCGTGTACAAAGTATAGTATTCTACTCGCAATTTATGGCCATTATTCACTCGGGTGACTTGCGCCCCTCGCCTACGGCTCGGGACACAACCGTCACCCTGCGTGAATAAATTGCTCGTTTAATAATATACTATAAATCTTCACTATCGCTACTGTTTTGTTCTCTATAATATACATACTATTAAGATTATATAATTATTTTGACTATTCAAACGATCCGCTGTTAGAAGCGATTTACGTAGTTAGATATTTGACGTTTTAAAAGAGACGATTTGATTGATTCATTTTAGCGTGATTTCTGATAATCATAGTATTCGATTGGCTAACGAGGAGAGTGAATTCTATTTCATTCTTCACTAGTGTGAAGAATTTATATAATATTTCAGCTAAATATGTAAAAAAAAATTGTGCATTATTATGTAGTCGTGGTGAAAATATCTATCTATCAGATTTTTATTGAATAGCAGAATAACAAATATTACAAAAAGGATAGGATTATTCGAGAATGTACTAATACCTATGTATATTTGGGAATTGTACAGTTTAGGGACCAGTTCGAAATGTAACGAAAGTATAAACTTAGAAACAAAACCGTTTTATTTCACAATTTAGTTGAAGGTCTAGTTTCGCACAACTATGTATGTGTTGGTTGAGTTTGAAAATTTCGATTATAATATAAGACTATGTTTAAATGACGGTAATCTAATAATTACAAGAAGACCAAATGCTAATAAGTTAAGAAAGGCAAATGTTTTCTCACCTTGCGCAAAATCTAAGGCATTTTTTTCCAAGAATAGTTTGAGAGTTCATTTTAAAGTCTGCACTGGTATTTCTAGTGCCAAAAATTGCAGCAAGGTTACATTGTACCGGGTGGGCAAATAAGAACGACTGTCGGCCATATCTTAGGTTCGGATTGTAGTACAACTTTAAAAAAAAATTTATAACAAAAGTGGCCACGAGAAAAACCTGGAAATGATTTATAGAATTGTAGGTCCACCGCTAGAGGGCGTTATTGAATAAAAAAAAATTAAAAAGCCAAATTTTAGAAAATATAGCTAATTGAGAAGCATAACAAAAACAATCTTCGTATTCCACAAAAAATTTTGCGTATATTTAATAATGCAAGTTTTACTCTAACTATTCAAATAAGAGGTAGGGGAGAGTGGCAACTTTGTTGAAAAAACGACCATAACTCCGATTCTACATAGCCGATCTTTGCAAATTTTGTCTTGATGAAAAGAGCTCTTTTCCACCATTGTAAGGGTTATTTTCTCAATTCCACTTAATAAGTGACGTGCCCGTTAGAGGGCGTTATTTAAAGTTTTTTAGAAATCTAGTTCTCTTAGGAAAATATTAAATGGAAGCATGCATTTTTAATTGAGGATTATAAAAGTAGACAAAATTAGCAGCATAATGGCGAAAACCGCACGTGGATATCTTTTTCCTATCCCGAGATATCTTAAGAACTGCGTAAATGTTGGGAATTTCTTGTCAACCTTCAATTAGACTAGTTAGCCTCAACGAAAATAAACAAATTAAGTCCTATTAGAAAGGTTTTACACTGGCCTATCTGCAGTAATTAAAAATATTTTCATAATAATGTTACCGTCTTCGCTGAAGGGCGTTACCTATAGGATAATACTTGTCAATTTTTCGTTTGGCGTACCTACAATAAAAAATCTTCAAAGGTGGAATTCTGCCTAAATAATTTCAATTAAATGGATTTCATTAAAAACGGAAAGAAAAATATCTCTTATGGAAATTGCTCATGAATAACCATGTTCGGTATATCTTATCACTTACTGTAGGTAATGAATTGCTAGTTTAAATCAAGTAGGCTATGATTTATAAGCTAATGGTACATATTATTAAGGCAGGTAATGAATTGACAGTTGAAATGACCTAGGCTATGATTTATACGATATGTCAAACATTATTTTATCATGTTTCTATAATGATAAAATGAGTAATTTTCCAACAATTTTCGATAATATAATTGGTAATGATTCTTACAAATGAAGAAGCTTTTGACTTGTTGGCTGTTTATTTCGAATGCATGAGAAATGCAACTGTTGCTTTTAGAGTGTATGCGCAACAGTACCCAAACAGACAAAATCACAGCAGAAGTGTTTTTCTTCGAATTGCCCGTGTTAAGATATACCGAATATGGTTATTTATGAGCAATTTCCATAAGAGATATTTTTCTTTCCGTTTTTAATAAAATCCATTTAATTGAAATTATTTAGGCAGAATTCTACCTTTGAAGATTTTTTATTGTAGGTACGCCAAACGAAAAATTGACAAGTATTATCTTATAGGTAACGCCCTTTAGCGAAGATGTTAACATTATTATGAAAATATTCTCAATTACTGCAGATAGGCCAGTGTAAAACCTTTCTAACAGGACTTAATTTTTTTATTTCCGTTGAGGCTAACTAGTCTAATTGAAGGTTGACAAGAAATTCCCAACATTTACGCGTTTCTTAAGATATCTCGGGATAGGACAAATATATCGACGTGCCGTTTTCGCCATTAGGTATGTTGCTGATTTTGTCTACTTTTATAATCCTTAGTTGAAAATGCATGCTTCCATTTAATATTTTCCAAAGAGAACTGGATTTCTAAAAAACTTTAAATAACGCCCTCTACCGGGCCGTCACCTATTAAGTGGAATTGAGAATATAACCCTTACAATGGTGGAAAAGAGCTCTTTTCATCAAGACAAAATTTGCGAAGATCGGTTATGTAGAATCGGAGTTATGGTCGTTTTTTCATAACAAAATTCCCACTCTCCCCTACCTCTTATTTGAATAGTTAAAGTAAAGCTTGCATAATTAAATATACGCAAAAGTTTTTGAGGAATACGAAGATTGTTTTTGTTATGCTTCTTTGGCTTTTTAAATTTTATTCAATAACGCCCTCTAGCGGTGGACCTACAATTCTATAAATCATTTCCAGGTTTTTCTCGTGGCCACTTTTGTTATAAATTTTTGTTTCCAAAGTTGTACTACAATCCGAACCTAAGATATGGCCGACAGTCGTTCTTATTTGCCCATCCGGTACAGCCCATAAAATGGTGAGGGGAAAAACATTTTCAGCCCCTAAGAGATGATGATATCGTACGTTTAATAAAGTACGATGAATTAGCTATTGTGTATGCTAACAAGATGTGCGAGAAATATTGAAATGAAAGATACTGCGAAATGATTGGAAAGGTCTTTTTTTGGTTTACCTCTTGATAGGTCAAAAACCTCAGACTCAGTCTGAGTCAAAAATAGTAATTTAGTTCTTGCATGTATTGCGAGAGGGCCGTTTCTGGAAATTTTACCAGAAAAAACTGTTTCAAACTCAGATTTATTCGGCTTAACTGTTTGGAAATTAGTATTTCCCACATTTTTTTATACAACGTTTCAGAGTGAAAAGATATGTACAACTTTACTAATAATTCAAAATATTCCTATTATAGGTACCACTACTAAAAAAAATGGAAAATATCACGTTTTACTATTTTGTGCATCAATTACGCCCCAGTCTAGTGATAAACCTGAAAATGAAATGATTTCCAGATATTTCTCTGTCATTTTTATTTTACAGTTTTTTTTCCGAAAACTGTTCAATAATAGTATATTATTGAACGAGCAATTTATGATAGCCATTATTCACGCAGGGTGACGTTTGCGTCCCGAGCAGTAGGCGAGGAGCGCAAGTCGCCCGAGTGAATAATGGCCATAAATTGCGAGTAGAGTACTATACTTTGTCCACGACACTTGATTTCTTTATTAAATAAGGCGAGTAACGGAAAGTAATAATTTGGTATTTGGTATTATTGACAATTCAAACGTCAAAATCAATAAATTTCTGGATTACGTCAAATGTGACATATAGAGATGGGGATACTGTGTAAAGTATCAATACACCGTACCATTATAAATATATTATTTTGAAAATATAAGTATTAGAGAATACCGTTATGAAAAGTATCAATACTAAAAATTTCGATATTTTATCGATACGACATATTTCAGAAACAAATTTCCTAAACAAAATACGCAGATTTATTATTTCATATTGAACCCCCCTATCTAGTCACCTATGTACCGAAATTTTGTGAGTGTTGAGTTGTCATGGCATGTTATTTAAATGCAGAAGCGTGAATTATGAGTTCATAATTTACTCTAGTGAATTATGAACCATATAATTTACTCTAGTAGATATATGGGTATATATTAAGTGGTCGTGGACAAATAGATTAAGAGTATTAATTTCCAAAAAAATGTTGGAATATCACAATTTTTATACTCTTCGCTTGAATCAAATAAAATGATTATTGCCACAATCTTTGTCAATTAACCTCTATTCACTGCAAGTAGATTTTTGTAATTTTCCAGAATTAGAAAAACTAACATCTACAATTTGTTTCTTTGTACTCAAACAGGTCAGCATTCGATAAAATTTCTATTTTTTTTATCAAATTATTTAAATT
This sequence comes from Lochmaea capreae, assembly GCA_949126875.1. Classification (NCBI taxonomy): domain Eukaryota; kingdom Metazoa; phylum Arthropoda; class Insecta; order Coleoptera; family Chrysomelidae; genus Lochmaea; species Lochmaea capreae. The sequence goes on from OX421396.1 coordinate 10,711,091, forward strand.
GTTTATTTTATTTTCCGACCAGAGTACTAAGCTATTTATGGACGTAGGTAAGAAGTCCCAAATTATCTAGGGTTAAAATCTATCCAAAATATTGATAATTTGATGATAATTTGATTCAACAATATCATGACTAAATTCAGAACGCCTAAGAAAAAAATCAAAAAAATTATAGGTCTTTATTTGTGAAGAAAACTAGAAAGTGGCCATGCCCAATTAAAAAATACCACTTGCTTATTATCTACTGTAAAAAAAAGTTTGGACAGTATTTTTTTCATTTTCAATTATAAGAGCGCGTAAGCAAAATAATGAAAATTGCAAAGTTTGTTTTTTGCGAAATACTTCCAGCATCACCCTGTTATTTTGGATATCAATATAAGGGCGGAGTGGATAATATTACGCAAGTAATGAATGATATAATGAGGTATATAATAATACTGGTGTGAAAATAATGAGTTTGTAAAAAAAATTTTCTATGTGCTATTATGTCTTATGGAGAATTAAAGTCCCCAAACTTCACAGTATATTGCAAACTTCCAGAAAAACAAACATTTTCCAAAATTTTCATATTTATATTGATTGTAACGTAAATGTATACTCATGTATACAAAAAAAGTGGGCTGTTGAAAATGTCCCCAATCTTTACGATTTACATACATATATACGTATATACGTATGGTAACAGTCACGTGATGGTGAAGATCCACCGTTTCTACTGTATATATGTCGTGGTCACATAGCGAAATCCGTCATTTCGTGAGCAGCACATGAACCTTCTGCGTCGGCATATCGTGTAAAACTGCACCAATTCACTATCTGCCGCGGCATTTCATGTAGCGCCGGGTATGTTGTGTACCGAACCTTCAAATAGAATCTGCCGTGTTGTAGACGTTGGGGGTTCATTAAATGCGTTACAGACACGTCAGATAGTGTAACTAAAGTTTATTGTTGTCCTCTGATGTTGATTGCGGAAATGGCGGAAGAAAACAGTGAAAAAGTAATATTCAAGCAGCACTACCTCAATTATTATACAGCCAAACCAAATAAAAGGCCGTATACAATAAATCAGCTACACGAGGCAGTGACATCTTGCAAAATTTTCTTCTATCGTTTTTGAGGTTAGAACCAATAATTTTTAGATTGCTGTGAAAATCTCGCGGGCGAAACAAATAAAAACTAAAAAGACCAGAAGAGAATCCTATTTACTACAAACGTACGTTGTTGTTATTGTTAATGAAAAGAAGAATGTGATAAAAAGAGTTAGACACAAAGACGATCCTTTAATTTATGTTGTTCCAGAAGAGGAAATATTTTCGTGATTACACGATATTCATATTAACTGTGGGCATGGTTCTAGGGATAAAATGATTTATGTAATACAGTATAGGAGATTGTGTCCTGGTAAATTAAAAACAGAGTTTACCAAGTTGATTCTACTAATGGGATCATTGAATCCTGGTTCAATAGAACAGATCTTAGATTAGCAACATCCAACTTATTGCGACGGCTCAGGTAAACATGAGCAGACTTCTATCTGTCAGGAAAGCTGTATCTGCAGAATCATTGTTCCAAAGGAAAGGCTATACAAAATGTGCATGTCGTCCCTCAGTGAACCAGTGCAAGAATAACAGGCGCTTGTGCTTCAAAGCCAAGCTGCAATGTAACTCCCGTTGTCACAAGAGTGGACCTTGAGTGAATAAATGAATTTTTGTATTGTTCTTCGGCTTACGACGGAAAGTAATTTTCTGTTTTTAATACATTTGGTTTTGTTACTTTGTTGTTTTGGCATAATTTATGTTTTCGCATTTTTATTTTTTGTTGTTATTTCTTTTTGAATAAAAAACAAACTAAATATCTATAGAGGTTTCCACTTCCACCTAGAGAAAAGGCGATACACTATCTGACCTAACGCATTTCATGAATCCCCAACGTCTACAACACGGCAGATTCTGTTTGAAGGTTCGGTACACAACATGCCCAGCGTTTCATGAAATGCCGCTGCAGATAGTGAATTGGTGCAGTTCTACATGATATACCTAATCATCGGATTTGGATTCAATTTTGCGTATAATTGGCATCACTGTTTAATTAACTTGTGAACCGAATGGGAGAGATCATAACTTAACAAATTGTGATAAAAGAAAGTGAGTAAAGTACTTTTGGTACTTTGCACCACTATTTGTACTTGCGTTAATATTACACTAGCTTTTTCCGCTAATAAACCATATTTACGGTTTTTAATCAAACCATCATTCCCAAATAGTTTTCCTTTCTTCAATTTATACGTCATGGCGAGTCTATTTAACTTGGATATCGTTTGACCTAAGTCAAAACTATTTATACTAGTATCGTATATTTTGTTAAAAATAAATCTATCTTTGTGCCTTACACTCAGCCTAAGAGAGGAAAGGTTTATTTTTCTACATCGTAGAATTGGCAATTTTAGTGCTTCAATATTATTTAATGCATTAATTATGGAAGTATCTTTTATTACTTCAACTGTCTTTTTCCTTAGTGCTTCTTTATTATCGTTATTACATGTTTTTCTTTCCGTAGCTCTCGTTTTTGCCATTACATGTGTATTATCTACATGTTATTTAATTTTTCAATAGTATTATTTTTTACCTTGGGTCCCCATTTAGCCATGAAACTTTATATTTTATTATAATTAATATCCTAATCAAATCACCCTATCTTTCATGCTTTCATGTTCACATCCCTAAACTACCAAAGTTCTGGAGGAAATGAAAGAAACACTAGAAACAAGTAGGATAAACAGGGACTCTCTCTTCACGCTAGGGTGCCCGTCATAGCGACTTTGTAAATTTAGACAGGCAAAAAAGGAAACGGTAAAAGGGTACTTGCTACAAAAGGACAGACAGAAGGAACCAAATTTAAATCATTCATATGCAATCAATGTACATACATCCATTCATGCGGAGCATAATGAAAAATATTACAATATCATATTACGTTTGGTGCCTTTAGAGGTAATTCTTCAATACTAATTCTAGATAAACTGTCTGCCGGATTGTCTTTTCCTTGAATATATTGTATTTCAAAATATTCTTCTAAATCAATTTTGACGTTGGATCCGTCACAGAAAATAAATATGATAACGGTTTATAGTCACTCTTCACTATAAACCTGGGTGCTCCACACAAGTACAATTGTTTATACCCCAATGTATCGCTAATAGCTCTTTTAAAATGATAGGTTTATTTAATTCGCTTTTAATGAAACTTCGCGATGCAACACTATAGGTAAATATTGTATATCCCTTCGTAAGTTTGACTGGCTGATCGCGCCTTATCAGAAGCATCTGTTGTTAAAATGAACTGTTTGTTGAAATCTGGGTATTTTAGAACTGAAGGGCTAATTAAAGCATGTCTCTAAAAAGATTTTTCACAACTGTCACACCAAAAAAATTTAACGCTTCTACGAGAGAGATTATTTTTACCGGTATACAAATTTCCGCACATTTACGAATAAATACTCTGTAGTAATTACAGAAAGCTACGAATCGCTTGACCTTGGCAACCGTCTTTGGAGTGGGATAATGCTCGATTACTTGAAATTTCGCTTTGTCCGGGAATACCCCAACATTGGATAAACAATTTCCTAGATAGGTGACCAGATTCCAAACATTCTATAGGTACCTACTATTAATAAAATGCATTGTATGTTCCTTGTAGTATATTAAATTATTATTTTTTAGTGTTTCAGTATAATAGAGTTTTTAAAATATAACGTACTTTGATGGAATTTGGTAACCATGTTTTGCAGTCTTAAACTCTTAGGCTACATTCGTAATCAGTTCGCTGGCCAAGTGACACTTTGGCACGAAAGTCGGTACCTAAATAGGTAATTGTCAGGATTCCTTCAACATATAGTTGAAGCATGATTCTGTCTTTATTTAGTTCAGTCTGAGGTTATAATATATAATTTGGATTTGTTTTTTATAGCAGTATATACTGGAGTTTAGTAGTGAATGACAACGCGGAATATCAATTCAATGATGAAATGATGATCAATTCGATGAAAATGTCAAACTATCAGACAGATGTCAGATATATCAAAAAACAAATAACAAAAAGTAATGCGCATGTCCCAAAGCCGGCACGAAGTGCAAGTCGAAGTGAAAGTTTGCAGCTTGCAAGAAATTTCAACGACTTCAACTCAGACGCTAAATTGAGTTGTGAACGTTAAAACCGAATTATTCTTATTAACGGTAGCTGGTAGTTTCCCACAAAAAATGGCAAAAAGAATATAAAAATAAACTATCACGCTGCAACACCGTACACGTGAAAAAGTGGAAATAATAAAAAATACCGAAAATCTTAAATTCCTTGAAATTAAACAAATATGATTCCTCTATTTTATGCATTATATATTTGATATTCAAATTATAGCCCAGGAGACAGTTACAGATTTTCATGACCAGCTCCCTCCCAATCGAAAATTCGTGAAATGCAGCAGGGATTTATACTATGAATACTCGCGATCGTCAGCTGCGACTCCGTGGGTGGGGCGGGCAGTGGCAGCCTCCCACGCATGGAGAAAAAAAGAGTTTTTTCAGTCATTTCCTCTCATTTGAAAATCTGTCAGATTATAGTTTACCAAGTATTTTGAAAGAAAAACAAAGTCAGCTGACCATAACACGGTGGATTATACGTCAGCTGGCTGCTTGAACATGAAAAAAAAATTTATATTTTCAATGATTTCCTCTTAACTGAAAATTTACCTGGTGATCGTTTATATGCTACTATGAATAAAAATTAATGTCAGCTTGCTGTATCTCAGTGGAAAGTTTGTCAGCTGGTACCTTGAAAGGTGTAACGCTACAGCATCTATCACCTACTGAATCTTATCAGCTGACGACTTTTCCCTTGACTTACAGTTAGCTGATTTTTTTCATTATTTACTAGAATATTTTAACAATCCTCCTATAAATTTTCGTCCAGAAGGAAATATTTATTTATTTTATTTGTCCACGACCACTTAATAATAAGTCAATATTTTACCTCCTAACAAAAGGTATATGGTACCCATATATCTACTAGAGTGAACTATGGTGTTCCATAACTCACGCTTTTGCATTTAAATAACATGCCATCACGACTCAATACTCACAACATTTCGGTACATAGGTGACTAGAGATGGGGGTACAATATGAAATAAACTATTAAATCTGCGTATTTTTGTTTAGGAAATTTGTTTCTGAAATATATCGTATCGAAGTTTTTAGTATTGATACTTTTCATAACGATATTTACTAATATTGATAGGTTTAAAACAATATATTCATAACGGTCGGTGTATCGATACTTTACATAGTATCGCCCATCTCCATATGTCACATTATTTGACGTACTCCAAAAATTTATTAATTTTGACATTAGAATTGTCAATTACACCAAAATATTACTTTCTGTTCTACACTTGCATTATTTATTTAACTTTTATTTAATAAAGAAATCAAGGGTCGTGGACAAAGTACAGTATTCAACTCGCAATTTATGGCCATTATTCACGCAGGGTGACGTTTGCGTCCCAAGCCGCAGGCAAGGGGCGGAAGCTACCCGAGTTTAATAATATACTATTATCAACCATAATATAACAATGACCGTTATAATGGGAGGTCCATAATTATACAACGTTCAATATAAATTCGTGATACGTTTCGCTAATACTGTAGCTTTCTCAAACGAGTGGAGGTATTATAAAAATGTTTAATGTATAGAGTGCATTAAAAGGGCATAGGACTTTTCGTCCGCTGAAGCAATAAAAATAAAAGGTCGGAAGGAACTGTTTACCTGACTATGGGACTTTTCGTCCGCTGACTGAAAACAGGTAGATTTCTTAGAAAAGGTTTAACCCATCCAGTCAAGGTATTGAAGGATTCTAAATATTTGAAATAATTTCAATGTTATCGAGGGGTAATAAAATTAATCTATTCATGAAAGGTAAAGAACTTGTAATCGATTACTTTACTTTCATAATGCATGCATATAAAATCAGAAAAAATATGTAGAGATAGGTACTTGGATTACAAACATCTAATCACTGATTTTTTTACAGAACCTGAGAACCTAAAAAACCTAAACCTAACCTAACCTAACCTAACCTAACCTAACCTAACCTAACCTAACCTAACCTAACCTAACCTAACCTAACCTAACCTAACCTAACCTAACCTAACCTAACCTAACCTAACCTAACCTAACCTAACCTAACCTAACCTAACCTAACCTAACCTAACCTAACCTAACCTAACCTAACCTAACCTAACCTAACCTAACCTAACCTAACCTAACCTAACCTAACCTAACCTAACCTAACCTAACCTAACCTAACCTAACCTAACCTAACCTAACCTAACCTAACCTAACCTAACCTAACCTAACCTAACCTAACCTAACCTAACCTAACCTAACCTAACCTAACCTAACCGTACTTGGATTACAAACATCTAATCACTGATTTTTTTACAGAACCTGAGAATGTCTCAGATTGTTTGGTCTTCAATTTAATTTCAATGAAGCCAACCGATCACAAATTAGACGAATTCATAAACTATCTGGTGGATACTTATGTAGAAGAAGATTCCGTATTTCCGCCAGAAATTTGGGCATCTAAAACCGCCACATCAACCCGTACAACAAATGCCTGTGAATCATTTCATTCGCATTTGAATAAATGTTTTAATTTCATCCATCCGAATATATTTATATTTATAGAAGCATTAAAAAATTATCAAAATGAAATATATATTCAAATTAATAGCGTTGCAAAGACCAAGAAAAAAAATTTACAATCTATAAAAAGAGAAAATTATTTGAAGGAAAAAATTGCTCAATTTGATTTGAATGAAATTAGTTTAATGCAGTTTGTTAAACTAGCTTCCCATTATTATAGTTTTTAGAAATTGTACATAATAATAACTGTAAATACAATAGTTGCTAATAGTAGTATTATTATATCTAGCATTGGTAATTATAGTAATAATTTATTAATATATTATTATAGTATATAGTTTAATTATGGTAAATAAATTTAAAATAAATAAATCTTTAAATTTTATTATGGAAAATCTTATTTCATTTCTTCTCTATCATAATGTTCCATTTATAACAATTCATGCCGCATCTATCTAAGTTGGGTTTTTTTTACCTGGAAGCCGGCCGGACGAATAGTGCCATTTTCAAAATTTCACATTTGGGTCAGCGGACGAAAGCGACCATTTTAACAACACTTGGAAAGGATTACGGACGAAACACGAATCGCCCCATTAAAACGGAATTGACACAAAAATTAATCTGTTTAAATGTAAATAAAATGCAAAAATAATAATATTAATAAAAGTATTGAACAAGTTTACCTGGAAATTCATTCACAATAATCATACCGGAACCTTTCTAGGTAAAAAGGTTTGATAAAGGGGAATAGTTGATATCTAATTGGTCCGGCGATTGTATATTGCAGCGGCGGTCAGAGTTTCTATAATCCTCACATGTAAATTGCAGCGAATAGTCATGTATGGGTTCGTAGTAACTATGTAAATTGCAGCGCACGGCCAACAAAGAGCGTTAATCTTACCTGTAAATTGCAGCGGCAAAATTTATGAAAACCTACTGAGTTAAACTTGAAACAAACCGTAGATTATTTATACTGCATTACTTATCTATACTAAAGAAAAGAAAAATACTTTTTAATATTTATTAATTGATGACCAAATACACATTACACATACATACGAGTATACTATAAGCGCTATAATAGAATCAAAAACAATATTTACACTAAATGTACATATTATGTGCTCAAACATTTCCAAAATAATGACATACTTGTTTCACAAATTGCAATCTCGTTATACTTTTTGTTTTATAATACAGATTTAATTTTATATCTAAGAAATTAAATTTATTCCGGGTTCGAGTATTTGGAAGCTTAACAGTATCAATGCTATTTATTTTAATATAAGTATCTATTTGCAATTGTAACAATGTTTCCAAAAATATGTGAAATGATTGGTGATTACTATAAAAATTATCATTAAAATGAGCGTGAAAGGATTCACATGCATTGGTTGTCCGACACATACTAGGTGAAGCAGATGCCCAAATTTTAGGAGGAAAAAGGGCACTTTCTGACACATACATATTTACTAAATAGTCGACATATTGGGTAACCCTACTGTCTGGTGGTTGTATTTCTCCCAAGTCAAAAACAAGGCAATCTCCTACTTCGGCGAGTGTAAGATACTGAATACCAAAAGTATATTTTAAAAACTTTCCTATCTCGGAGTCATTATCTTTGTACTCTTTTGCAAAACCTAGTTCTTGAATCTTGCGCCACCATGATTGGCTTAAGTGAAAACGACATCCAATTATTTTTATATCGGGCCATATGCTATTTACGGCTGAAAAAAAATGAGAGAAAATGTTCCATCGGCGTAAATAATGTCACAGAAGTTGCATAAAAACTTTAAATTGGTTACACACGGAAATATTATAATGTTGTCACTTCTGTTGTTTAATAACACAAAGTTTTCACCACAATTTGTGTTCCAAATGTTTGACTTCAAAGCAGAATGGGTGTCCATAATAGATTTCGGTAGCGGTGGATATTCTCGGCGTCGGGCATTGTAAATATTCCTTTTGATACAATTCACATCAGAAATGGCAAGATGAACATCCCAAAATGTTTTTTAAAATGCCACGGCATATTTTTGCTGGCTTTACAGAATTATCTTCTGTCGCTTTACGTTTACAAGAAACACTCACAATATGCTTTTGAGTTTTCTTCTCGTCACTTTGATGATTATGTTCCAAATTCTTCCTTGAAATTATCCGTTAGGGTCCATCTTCAATGCTGTAGATCTTGGCGGTGCACTTCCTTGTGGTACAACACAACACCAGATAGGTTCTTAATCTATAACAACTCCAGGAATAGATAAGCTGTAACACCTGTTTAGTGAAATTCTTAAAAGAATTTAATCGCTGCAATTTACAAGTCGGATTAAAATCTCAAATTTGACCATCGCTGCAATTTACAGATTCTATTATTAACTCTTTATCAGGTATACGGATTAAGGATTACCAAGCGCTGCAATTTACATCTGCCCAATTGGTCGTTAAGAAGATTACTTAATATTTGTTTTTATTTATCTCAAGAGCTTCTAAAAGAGTTAATTTAAAGGATTTAGATTCTACATGCAAAATTTAAACTGAAACGTGTTTAGTCGAAAAGAGTGTTAGTATAATAACAGTTCAGTGTAAAATAAACATGTCGAACGTAATACCATTGTATAAAGATAGGCCTATCTTTATACAATGGTAATACCTTTCTGTGTCTTTTGCAAAAAAAATAATCAATTAAAAAAATATGCTACAATAAATTATTCATTAATTAATTCACTCATACCAACATTTTATCCATTATTAAACTTCATATTTGTTATCAAATCTCTCTAATCAAGCATAATTGCCGAATAACTTAAGAAACGGTATTACCTTCCGGATGGGAATTTATAAGAGGATTGTTAAAATACTAGTAAATAATGAAAAGAATCAGCTAGCTGTAAGTCAAGGGAAAAGTCGTCAGCTGATAAGATTCAGTAGGTGTTAGATGCTGTAGCCTTACACCTTTCAAGGTACCAGCTGACAAACTTTCCACTGATATACAGCAAGCTGACATTAATTTTCATTCATAGTAGCATATAAACGATCACCAGGTAAATTTTCGGTTGAGAGGAAATCATTGAAAATATAAATTTTTTTTTTCATGTTCAAGCAGCCAGCTGACGTATAATCCACCGTGTTATGGTCAGCTGACTTTGTTTTTCTTTCAAAATACTAGGTAAACTATAATCTGACAAATTTTCAAATGAGAGGAAATTACTGAAAAAACTTTTTTTTTATCCATACGTGGGAGGCTGCCACTGCCCGCCCCACCCATGGAGTCGCAGCCGACGGTCGCGAGTGTTCATAGTATAAGTCCCTGATGCATTTTATGAAGTTTCTCTCGAGAGGAAATAATTGACCGAAAATGTACCTGGCTCCTAGTCTATTAAGTTTACTTCGATAAAAACAAGAATTCAACAAATTTCTAACTGAATAAATTTACCAAAACGAAAAAAATTATAATTTTATGTGATGTGGTATCAGCAGAATATGGAGCTATTTTCCTCTCTCTCTCTCTCTACACCATAACTTTTTGCTCTCATATAATTAGCGTACCTAAGGACACTTTTGGTGAATTTCATTCTCTGTTCTATATTCTATTCCACTTATCAATAATTATTATCGAATCACTGCCTTGGAAATTTACTTCAAAACTGCAATAACCTATGAATGGACGAACGTCAAGTACGGAATGTACACGCTTTGGTACTGATCACTTGCATTTTTGTGGGGGCAAGGAATAGTCAAAGCAGAAAGCTCTAAATCGCCGACCATACAGATGTGTCGTTCTCTTATTTGTACGAAATAAGAATACAAAGGAAACTATTCGTCGTAGAGACTTGGGATAAAAAATGTTAGCACTAAAGTGGCCAAAAGAAAATCCTGGAAATTATTTTCAGGTTTCCAAGATGACCGACAGGTTATGAAAAAAGGTTATGTTGTTGTTGTTGTTATTAGTATAAATTTTCTAGGGTTAGTTGTGTTTGTATTATCATATCTAAAAAAAAACTACGAAAAGGTAGGTATTTAATTTTAGGAATCCTTAGAATGAAGCTTTTTGGGAGTTGGGCAGCTATCAAAATGTTTTGGGTTAATTGCAAAGTAAACTATGCGACCTATCTACCTCTACCACTTTCAATTAGATAGTTATGGCACAATTATTAATAAATGTCCAATTTCTTTTTCCTTTTAATTTTTATCATGAAATGGTCAAAGCATGTTTTTTTAATTATCAGTAAATTATTCTCTATCTGATTGACGATTCCGAATCTTGTCGAACTATAGCTGAGGCGATAGAGATTCGCTTATAGAGTACCGCTATTCAAGTATAGCGATTCTTTTCGTTTGCTCTCCTTAAAATACAAATTACAGGATGCCACTCCTGGAGATTTATTCAACTATCAATTAAAATTTTATTTGTATGCTCTATTGTAAAATTCCAGATCGGTGCCATTTAAACGAAAATCAGTGAACAAAGAGAACAAAATGATCCAATGAGCATATCTATCGATCTGATCGACCAATCAGACTAAAAGCAGCAGCCAAAGAGCTTAATGCCGACATCGACGGTTTTCATCCAATACGAATTCTCAACTGACCTGAAACAAATTAATTTTCAAGTTGATCAGATCTCGCTATTTGAAAGTGCAGAAGCGAAGCCAAGAATATTATTAGGTACATTTGAGAAGTTCTTAAATATTGAGTTTTTGTTAATTTATTTCATTAAAGACGACTTCATTGTATAGTACTATAATGAAGCATTTAAAAACTTTATATTTATGAAAACTTAAAATTTAGTTTTTTGTTACTAATAACAGTATTTCTACTTATGATCAAAAAATTCTTCCGTAGATTGTTAATTTGAGTGTTAATTTAATTTCTATGCCGAAAGAGTTTTAATAATGGAGCGCCTAATTATCTAGGAAAGGGCTTGCACGATTTTTATTATTTGGGCACATCATAACATAAAACAATCAGCAGGTTAACTCTACGAGTAAGAATCGTTTTGTGATTTATTTGCGCCAGGCTAGAATGTGTGGACAACGACAGCGACGGCTAACTGGTTAAAATTGAACTTTATTCTATTGTACCCGACATAGGCGTGTGATTCACTTAACGGTGTGTTTTTTTGTTTATTTTCTGTTGTGCGTTACGTTAAAAACTTTTGATTTTTGGTGATTTTGCAATTAACTGGTGTTCATTTTCTGTTTCCTATATCGGATATATTCTTACTGTCCTTGAAACTTTTGGATGGTAATTTAACTTTACTCAATCAAATAAGGATGAACTAGATGCTGGTGAGATTTGAGCTGCAATAAAATGATGAAACGATACTGACTTATGGCGTTGCTCGTTAATAAAAATGGAAAGGTGAGTAGTGTAGGTTCTTGTCAAACTGAATTTATATTTGGATAACAAAGCCAGTTCTCAGGGCTTTCTTATCTGATGGAAATTGAATAAAGAAATTTTATTTTAATAGGAGAAGAGAAAATATATAAAGGGTGCTACCCATTTCATTTCCTGAAACAAAATAAGAAAAAATCAAACATAAAAATCAGCTAACGTTCAACTGAGGTTATCTACCTATAAAAATACTGAGGTACGCTGATGTCAAGTTAATGTCGGTTACCTATTGTGTGTTATATACAACTTGCGAAATGAAAAATATGTAAATAATGATAAAAAATAGATTCTGACATAGAGGGGTAAGTAAGTAGAAGTGGAAAAAATGGAATTACAAAATGAAAAGCTATATTACAATTTACTTTCCGAACGAAGATTCTTCTATCTAAAATATGTTCTTGATGATACTAACTCCATCATCCGGGAACTATATAATACAGGAACTATGTACTCCGGCCCAGGAACTGTGTTGGCGCAGGAACTGTGTGACCCAGGAGTTTAATTGCCCAGGGATTGTGACTCAGGAATTGTGCAGTAATCCTAGTAGATTTAGAAGAATACAAAACTACATATTTTTGAGAAAAAATCATTAAGCGATATTAAGAATACTGCACAATTCTCTACTACCTTGTTGTTTAGTTTAGTTTATTCTCGGAATTATTGCGCGCTACGCAACAGTGTCATAACTCTAACACGACCACTTTCCGATCACCCCTTACCGATTGCGGGACTCGGTGGCAGTGCGCAGAGGCAGACTTGTATCAACATCGAGAGAAAACGCATCAATTTTCATTTTCTAACATCTCTCATAGTAATTATTGTATAAATCATATTATCCCTTAAGGACCATTCCGGCTGTTTAGGCGACACCGCCTGTGAAGGTTTATTAATGAAAGGTAATTTAACCCTGCTTACCCAAGACAGGATTTGCTTATTGTTTGTGATTTCTTTCCAATGCGACAAAAAATATTGTAACCTTCCTGCTAATTTTTCTACCTCTACTTCTGGCGATACCTCCTTTCTATGGTGTTAACGATGTAAGCGATTCTGCTGGTAGTACTTGGCGGCGGGAACACGAGGCTGGTAGTGTCCACTCTGTCTAACTTCCTGAAACTTATTGAATGGATTTTTCGAGTTTAAAGAACTCCCGGCATTGAAAACCTTCTTAAGTGGAGATTTATTAATTTTAAGCTGTATCGAAGACTGCTGAATGTTTTGAAATTTTTGAGTCTATCCTCCAAATTCTCCACAAACAGTCATTCATCAGTGATTGACTGTGATAATGTGAGGTATAGAAAAACTGCTGAGTGGTGAAGATCAGACAAAAGCCGACCGGCATCGCTAAGACGTTCAATAATGACCTTATTGTCTTTTTGTCTCCAATGAATCTGAAATTACCGATCAGTTATAGTGTTGCGATAAAACATAGGCATGGCACGACGTCAAAGCGTGCCCAAACTAATGTGTGCGTTCTATCAAAAGAACAACACATCCTGCTATCAAAAGCAGGTACTTTGATATCAAAATCAGGCAACACATCCCGATGTCCAGCATGTTTAACACCTAAAATAAGTATCTGTGAAGGTAATGAAAAAAAAATAATTACCTTCATTCGAAACTCTTGGAAACCACTTGGATCGGCAGATTCTTATCAAAAACAGAAATCCTGCTATCAAAAACAGGCTCGGGTCAGTTATAGTGTTGCGATAAAACATAGGCATGGCACGACATCAAAGCGTGCCCAAACTGATGTGTGCGTTCTATCAAAAGAACAACAACACATCCTGCTATCAAAAGCTCTGATATCAAAATCAGTTAACACATCCCGATTTCCAGCATGTTCAACACCTAAAATAAGTATTTGTGAAGGTTATGAAAAAAAAATTAATTACCTTAATTCGAAACTCGTTCCGAAGATGTATCCCTAGAATAATTTATTCTGGTTTTGACCTAGACTTAGGTATGTCTTTTTAAGCCAACCATGTATGAATGTATGTAACATTTTAATAATACTCCGTTATCTCCAAACGGAGAACGACTTCGAGATCTTTTAGGTATTGCACAAAACCACTAGATTATATCAAGAAATACGCACTACACAAAAAAAAATAATCGTTATGATGTGATTTCTAACGAACAAAGATGAAGACTGAGGTGCGTTAGGCGCCCCGGGGGCGAGCGGCAAGGAGGTTTTGTTTACAAGCGTCTGGGAGAGGGTTCAATTGTGATCTTTGGAGCATCTGTCATCCGTCATCCAACAAACGCTGTTGCCAAAATTTTAACAGTTCTGTTTCTTCTTTATGTTACCTATGGTTCTGTTTGTTGTTTGTGTTTGTAAACTCTCGTCTGTTGCCCGTGTAGGTGGTGCTGACGGGCCGACCTCGGGCGCCATCGAGTATCTCCGGTGGCGCTCCGGTGCGCATGCGTCCATAAAGCTTTTAACCACCTATACGATATCATTAATGTGTGCAGAGATTAGCTCAGCGTAAGCGTGCTGGGCTCCTAAGACAGAGGTTCCAGGTTCGAGTCGTGTCCGAGTCAAGATATTTTTATTTTTATTTTCTTATTGTTTTTTTCAAAAATTGACTAAAAATACGAAGAAGGTTTGGTAGGGGTAGGTTTGGTTGGGTTATTATTGAAAATTATTATAATAATCTGTCAATTACACAATTAAATTTTTCGATTCGGATTAGGGTAGGGTAGGGTGGGGTAGGGTGGTTTTGGTTGGGTTATTATTGAAAATTGTTATAATAATCTGTCAATTACACAATTCAATTTTTCGATTCGGATTAGGGTAGGGTAGGGTAGGGTGGTTTAGTTAAAAAAGTGTATGGAAAGCGAGGAGATGTTCTTTTCATAGAGAGCGACACGGGGTGTTTGAACCGTGCGCGCCCCGCATGAAAGCCGAGCGCCACCGGAGATACTCGATGCATAATTTTTATAAATTTCCACCGGTTATGACTAGTTTGGCAACAGCGTTTGCTAGATGACGGATGACAGATGCTCCGAAGAACACAATTGAACCCTCTCCCAGACGCTTGTGTTTTGTTTACTTTAAAATATGTGACGATAACGCCAGAGACGAGGGTACTACATAGCATCTTATTTACGAGACGAGGCCGAATATAATGAGAAATTATGTTTGGGTGCTTGGTAGCATTTTTATTCTCAATATATGATTTATCTTTATCTTTATTTTTGTTGCACAACAAAATAACGGAAAATTATCTTTACCTTCTAGTACTCTGAATGATACATAGTATAAGAATATTTTATCGTGGCGTGGCATATTTCTCTACAATAGTCGAGGACAAAACTAACTGTTTTTTTTCTTAAAATCTTTATTTTTGGCTTGATACCTATATCTTAAAAATTTCGTTTGAATATCTTTAATTCAGTTTTATTTCAGCAATAAGTCCTTATTTCATTTTCTCCATATCTTTGAGATGTTTAATAACTGTCAAAATATTTGATGTGTTTGTGTGATGATTTTGTTCGAATGTTCTGCTTGCGCGATGACCAATGGCTACTGCGGACGCTTACTGGCAACCTCCCTGGTATGAACTTAGAAAAATATCATCTAACTTTCCTGTGAAAATTTTTGAGAGTCCCGTTGTCAATTTTGTCTATTTTCTTCCCTCTTAATCAATCATTTTTGGTCAAAATTTTGTCTTTCTTAAATCCTTGGGTTATACTTTATCACTATGTTTGGCTCTGCTGTTCACTAGTTTATTTTTGTTTTAGGTACATTTTTCTTGTGAAATATGATGAAAAATCTTATATATAGAGGTTCGGGGTTGGCTAAATTTTTTTCAAATCAGAAAACGCTCAATTTATTTCTAAATAAATTAATTTCTAAAAACACACATTGTATGGTACACTGTATTATATATCTTGTGAGTTAAATAGTTTGAGGAACATGTCTTGAAAATATGGAACTTGTAGTAAGCAAATATCTTCAATAGGTTAACTTATTTATTGATAACTGTAGGAACTGTATCTTGAATTACAATGAATTTGAAGGAGAATTGTCCCTTCATAGTAAGTTATTATTTGTTAGAGTTTACCGTGTTGTTTTACCTTTCCATTTCTATTTCTCTGATTATAGTTTTAACTCTTGTATCTTTAAAATATGTCTATGTTGTGCTATAAGCTTACATATTATGGTGGTAAACTAGATTTATCACTGCAATAACATAATTGCGACATTTGAGAGTATTATGTATGTAATACTTAAATGGGGTGATTAAATTTGGGGTATATAATTTGGAATGTAAATTAGTAGAAACTAAAAATTTGTATGTTCCATAATATTATATATCTATATCTTATCTTACCTTACCTTTTTTTCAGTTGAATTGTGTAGAGTTACACAAACTGAAATACCTTACCTTGTCTTTTTCAGTTGAATTGTGTCAAATGACACAAACTGAAGTATCTTACCTTGCCTATGTTTTTGTGTGCTATGGGAAATGGCACATGAAAATTAATCTTCACCTTTATGTTATCTTGTGTCGCAGAAGTCATGTTTCATAGTGAACATGTATCTGGTGTCTTTGTGGTCATTTATCTAGTAAGTATCCCACCGGATAATTATGGTATCTCATCTTAGCTTGCGATAGTTATCGTGAATTTTACTATTATAACTTACAGCACAACAACATCAAAAAAATATTTATCTCTATTATTTTTCTTCACAGATTAGCTAAGTTTTTTTTGGTTAAAAGATCCTGAATAAGTTCAGTTACTAATGTATTCAAATTAGTAGACTGTTCCTTATGGAAAGTATTCTGATCTTTAACTTATTAATTACTTCTAATTAATTTTCTGTAAATTTGTGCAAGTTCAGTTACTAGAGTTCCTATAATAGCCTCTTTGGTGTGCGTCATTGATTGTTAATGTCCTTCTAACACTAAAGGCAGGTCTGTGATTAATCCTAATCAAAATATCACAATAATGAACTGTTTAAACGTATTACAAACGTTAACCCTAATCTTTGACAGAAAAGTTTGATTGGTTGCTGTTTAGTTTACGTGCAAGCGCGACCTATCAATCGGGCGAATTTATATCGTTCAAAATACTATGTAGACGTTCCCTTCGTAGCTTACATCTTTTTCTAATGTCCCACTGACAGTTCTCGTCAGGTCTGTACTTTGTTTATGATTATTTATGGAAACTGAATATTAATCTTATTGTTAGCATTTTATTTATTTAAATAATACAAAAATATGCCTAGATACACGGAAAAAGAGCAGCATCTTATTTTGAAAGGTATCAAATATTTTCAATTAGAAAAAGAAGCTGGTAAACCATTGATACCTTTAACTTCAGTGCACCAAGTAAGTATTTTTTATATAACTGTTAAAATCATTTTAACATTTGCGTCGACCCCGCCAAATTTTAAATAGTTTATATAGAACCTCCGTCTTCTCGGCCACCTCCGGCCCGAAGAACGTATAGCGACCAACCGAAAATCAGTACATTCCATGTCCGAGTACCTGCGGCACCATGTGAATCGTCACTCCTCAGCATGCTCTATGCTAAATTTTGTGGTGCAATGCCTTTTTTAGTAAAAATATATCTATCTAGTTATAGTGAATAGTAGTTATAGTGAAATATACATTTGGTAAGATAACTAATATATATTTAGTTGGAAATATTCATTTTCTTCATACTTCAATACACCGGCATCAATTTTTCGCGGTGTTGCCAACTTGGGGGGTCATTTGGATGCGAGGTGGATTACTCCTTATTCTACTTCAAACATATTTATGTAGAGCTATTTGTTTGTGCGTGATTGTTACATTTTTAATCGTTTATATGTACTAACTTCTTGAACCATAAATCGTTAGACATTTTTTAATAGTTTTATTTTATTATTTTCGCGGTAACACGGTGGTCCTTCGAACTTTTATAGATACTTGAAGGCCACATTCAATTAAAACTTGTATTACCTTCTTTAGCAGCAATATGCAGTCCATTCAACATTTGGTAATGCCAAAGGAGTTTTATACAATAACAATAAGTGAAATTAATATAAATCAAGTTAATCCTATTTCATTAGGATAGTGAGAAAGAGTGAATGAGAGAAATTATTATTCACTTTTTAGTGCATTTCCTAATAAAAGTGCGTAAGTAAAAAAGTGTTTTTGTATTTTTTATTCATTAATATTGTTTGTTTACTTATTTATAGTAGGTGAACATGTAACTCTACGTACACTGAATAAAAAACTCATTGATTTGGATGGAATCGACATGTCTGTTGGTTCAATGGATAATGTTTTAAGGGAACTAAACTTCAGATGGCTAAATTTCAGTATTTCCAATAGAAACTATCTTATGGAACAACCACATGTAGCTCAAAAAAGATTACATTTTCTGAGAGAATTCAAGAACAATGAGAGTTCTCCTTACCCTCTACAGCCTGTTTTTTTGGAGGAGACCTGGATTTTTAGTAAAGGTAGTTTTCGCAAGAGTTGGCAAGATGGTAGCACTAAGGCAGTAAGGAAGACGAGTGGTGAAGGTGTACGGTACATTATCTTACATGCAGGTTCTGAGAATGGTTTTTTCGAAAATTGTAGTTTGATTTTCAAAAGTGGGAGTAAATCTGGAGACTATGCATGATTCGGTGAATTCGAATAACTTCGAAAAATGGTTTGAACAACAGCTCCTGCCGAATTTAAAAGAACCTTCTTTAATAATAATGGACAATGCATCTTATCATTCAAGTTTAGTTGAAAAAATCCCTAATTCATCTTGGACTAAGCAATCTTTAATTAGTTGGTTACAAGAAAGGTGTATACCTTTTCCAGCATCTAGCATAAAAGATGAAATTATGAAAATTGTGAAGAAACATATACCGGATAAAGAATACAAGTATGTAATTTATTGTAGGAGAGTGTTATGGTTTAAATTCTCTGAGAATTCCATTATGATCCAAATAAAATAATTTAATGATCTACTATTACAGGCTTCCAATTTTCTTCAAGTACGAGGTAATAAATAACTATACATGAATTTGTTAACACTGAACTGTATTACCTATAAAACCACTTACAAATATATATAGCAAAACTAGAATATTATCAGCATAAATACCGTTTAAAATGATGAAATGACCATAACACTAAACACTTCTTCGGAAACAATCGAGTCTATCTTACCAAAAAAAATTGTGATCTTCTATGACTAGGAACTTACTCAGGTTGTTTCTATATGAACATTTGTGTATCCACTTTCTTCTAGTCATTTATTTTCTACCCCACTCTAGTATTTTCCATGGAACTTTGATTTCTCAGTAACCTTCCTTTGTTTTGTTGCCTTGGATTTGTCATTGTGTAGTGTCTAAAATATAACAAAATACTTATAAATAACTATCGAATATTATTTTACTAAGCTTTATCTTTGCATATAAATGGTCTATGTCTAATTTTCCTTTAGGAAACTGGAGAAGATTAAATGAAAATACGTACTCTGTACACTGTCTTAGCTGTTGGATGTATATTAAACAAATAAACTAGTCAGTAGATATTAATTGATGAAATATAGTTGGCTTACCTGGATGCATATTAGTTCTTGCCATTTTCATAAGGAAGTCCTGGGTTTATTCTAATAATCTTTATATTTCGGGTTATTTTCTGTTTTCATGCCTTTGTTTTGGTTAAATAGTAGAACTGTCAAGAGTCAATTGAAATTTCGCCACAAGGTACACTGGTGCACCTTGCGTGTGTCAGCTGTACAGCCTTCGATCGATTGATTATCCATCTCTTTCATTTTGGGTGAGTAAGACAAGACTATTGAGAATAGTGAGAACACTTTTGGAATTCGGAAGTGTTGGATTCTGTTTTTGGGTTAACCTACGTATATTGCCAATTGAAACAATATGAGTTGAGTTTTTTTATAAATAGATTTCGAATTTGATTTTTCCATTGTTTATTGGTCAAACTGATTTAGCCATTTTTGAGTAAAATTGGACGGGAAGCGACCGCTACGTTGGTTGGGGAAACGTACTTTGGCGGTTCTCATCGTTGTGCAAGGCATTTGTGAATTTTGGAAAATTTTGGATTTAGCCGTATTGAATCGGGATTTGATTTGCACAGAAAAATAATAGAATATAGTCGGCAGTAGTTTGGAATATTTAGAAGCCGCTGTATTAACCGAAAGGGATTATATTTGATAAGAACTTGCCGCAGGCTCATTTTGACATCGAGCCATATTCCTGCCATATTCCAGCGTGGTCGTTTAGTTGAACCCTCATTGTGTTGAGGTAAGTTATTACTTCGATTATTTGCTTAAAAGGAAAGGTTGATAGTTGTTGCATATTTTGGTATGCAATTTTTTTATAGTAAAGGTTTATCATTTTAGGGTTCTTCCCTTGGATAGTCACTCGTTTGGTTGGCTCATTGGCTTAAGTGGGTAGAGACAATAATTATTAGGACTTTATCATACTGAAATTTTGAATTGGACACTTTGGAACTTGGTTGTTGCCCTACATCGCGGATAGGTAGCTGGAACTCCGACCGACACCATAGCAGCTAAGTACTCTAGTTAAGAATCCCTGTATCACTACTTCACACTACTTGACCTTAGTTTACCAGATTTGACATTTTTTTTATCATTAAACTAGGGTTGGCTGGAACCCAACCTTAGTTCATAGTGATTGCGCCGATATTGACAAATTGACTGTAAGACCCGGACTCGACTGTTTAGTTTGGCTGAAACCCAAACTAAATAACCTTTACGTTTTGTATTTTTTTGTTTTCCCTTATTGTAAATTTTTTTAGAATTGGTTAAATATTGTTTTATGATGGGTGGGTTTTAAGGTATCCAAATACATATATTATAACTAGATTTAGAAAAGAACTGGCTTGTAAAGCTTGTATGATCATACAGTGCTAAGTAGTTATTGGTTGTCACAACCCAACAATTAAGTAGGTACAATTAAGTATAGAAATGTAGAATTTTACTTGTATTATACCGTACTACAGATTTATTAGTAAACAACATTCTATCTTGGTCACAAACCTAGGCTGCTTAATTTATTTACCAGGTACCTGCCTTTGTTTTCCGCGTTTTCCATAGGGAGTAAAATTCGGTGGCGCTCTGAACCAAAATATTGACATTAAAGCAACCGACAAAATGCACCCACTCCTGAGTGAGGTACCTACCGCTTTTTAAGAAATCTAATTCATTAAGTTGGGCATGCTAACGACTTTGGTCTTTATTTAAAAAGTAACTACACCTAAGGTAGGACCCTTGTTATTGCGGCAACTCAGCACGAATTGCGATAACAATTTGGCGCCCATAACAAGAGATTAAGTAAATTCTGCTCGGTTGTTTTTTTTCCCTAAACTTGACCCAGAAGTAGTGAGATTACCTATTTATTACGTAAACTTCACCAAATTTAGTTGTTCTTTTAGAAATAATTTGATAATGCTATGTCACATAATTGAAGTTTACAAATTTTGATAATTTGTAGTTAAGTAAACTGGTTAATTATTGAATTACAATTGTACAGTTAGTTATAGATATATACATATTTTTTTTTTTTTCTCTCAAACTCTTAATTAAATTCTAAGATGTTTAATTTAAATGTAAAATACTTACTACGCGATGAATTAGAATATGAACTAAGAGTAAGGGGGATTTCAGATGAAGGCAATGTAGAAACACTACGAAAACATTTTCGAAGCATTTTGTCTTTGGAAAAAAGTGGTTCACCTCTTCAAGGGAAATGTAACCTAGATCCTAAAACTGAAATTTCTGAATGTACAAAGAAAATAAAAGAGTTACGTGATGCGATTACTACTCTTACCAGTGTTACATCCACTAAGAAAATCGAAACTAAGTTTGCACATATTATGGGTAGAATTGGTAGAATATCTGAGGATGATGACGATATTTCAAAACAAAGGTCTTCGTTACTTATTGAACTATCGGAACTTGTTCCAGAGTATAATAATAAGGTAAAACTTTTTGAAAACAATGATCCTACTTCTCAAATACCTTTAGATCCTAATTTTGGTGGTTCTACCTCCTCAACTTCAGTTGCCACTCCTGGTACACCAACCGATCAAAATTTGAATGCTTCCAATAATCTTAGCACTTCAAATCAAAACAACTCTAATACTTCTCAATCCTTTAGTAGCTCCATAAAATCAGTACCCATCTACAAATGGGACTTGAAATTTTCAGGTAGTTCTGGTCTAAGTTTTAATGCCTTTTTACAGCGTGTTGAAGATTTAAGTAGGTCCAGAAAGGTCTCCAAAGATGAACTATTTTTGTCGGCACATGATTTATTTGAAGGCGATGCCCTAAATTTCTATCATATGGTGATTAAATATGCGAGTAACTGGGATAGTTTAATTGGTCTAATGAAAGAACAGTTTATTCCTTCTCATATATCAGATCAACTCTGGAAGCAGATTTTGAAACGGACTCAGGGTCATGATGAATCTATAGGCTTGTATGTAGCTGCTATGAATAAACTTTTTGATCGAATGCCTACTCCAGTTGGGGATGAATTGAGATTAAAAGTTTTGAAATCAAATATTCTTCCTTTTTATCAAGAACGTCTAACTCTTCAGACAATTAATACTCCATTTGATCTTATCCAACTCTGTCGCAAACTAGAAGAAGCTAAAATCAATATCGAGCAATATGCTCCCCCAAAACCGGGAAACTTATCTTTAGAACCTGATTTGGACTATCATGGTACTATTAAGAAAACCCTACCGTCACAACCTATTGTTAGGGAGATTTCTGTACCAGGTACTAGTAATACTTTTACTAACAATAATTATCGAAACAACCAAAATAACTATAGTAATGATGGTAATAATTCCATGAATAATAGTAATTCTCAAAGAAGGAATAGTTCTCCCCAAGTATGCTTCAAATGTGATCAGCCCAATCATATTGCAAAACATTGCACATCTCGTATAATCAGATGTTTTTCCTGTAAAAAAGTAGGTTTTACAAAACGCACTTGCCCTGATTGTTCTAGAACTTCGGAAAACTTCCAAAGAAGCCATCCGTAGGTGGTAGTTTGACTTCTTCTTTCAAATCCATCAACAATGTAAATAGTGTATATTCTGTAGATAAAGAAAAGATTGTTTTAGATTATATTCTTTCCCATGTAGGTCCTGGTGAATGTCCTTATTTAAAAGTTAAGATTTTGGGACTAAACTTTTTCGGATTATTGGACTCTGGTGCAAATAAAACCTTTATTGGTTCTGTAGGATGGCAAAAATTGAAAAACCTAGGATTGAGGCTAGATGAAAATAGGAAAAGTTTTTGTACAGTGGCGTCTAACGATACCTGTGAGTGCATTGGTGTAGTATCAGCTCCAATCCAGGTCAGAGATGTTGTGAAGCTTTTTGACATTTATGTTGTGCCTAAACTTCGTCAAGAAATAATTTTAGGAATAGATTTTTGGCGCACCATGGGTATTGTACCTGATATGCGGCGTGGCGAGTGGTTCTTTTCGTCAGAGGTGCCAAGTTCTCCCCAAATAAATCACATTCATAGCGAGGAAGATTTAACACCAGCTCAATTAAGTCAATTAAATGAAGTTGTGTCAGGATATTTTGATAAGATAGGGGACAAACTCGGGTGCACCACAGCAGTTCGACATAAGATAGTAACAAATAGTCCTCCAATCAAACAAAGATATTATCCGGTTTCCCCTTTCAAACAAAAGATTATTAATGAACAGCTTGATGAAATGTTAAGAGAGGGTATCGTGGAACCTTCAAAGTCAGCTTGGTCTTCTCCAGTACTTCTTGTACCTAAAGCAAATGGTCAGCAACGCTTCTGTGTTGACTTTCGACGCCTTAATGCCGTTACTGAACGCGATGCTTTTCCATTACCTTATATTTCACACATTCTAGATAAGTTAGGAGGTGCCCAATATATGTCTTCATTAGATTTAAAAAGTGCCTATTGGCAAGTGGCTTTAGATGATGATAGTAAACAATACACTGCATTTACAGTGCCGGGACGTGGTTTATTCCAATTTACACGCCTTCCATTTGGTCTTCACAACGCGCCGGCAACTTTCCAAAGATTGATAGAAACTATTATGAGCGATTTAGATAACTATGTATTTTGTTATTTGGATGACATAATTGTTGTAACAAAAGATTTCGAGTCTCATATTAACGTTCTTCGTACAGTTTTCGATCGTCTATACTCTAATGGACTTACTTTGAATCAGGATAAAAGTAAATTCTGCCGGGGTGAGCTTAAATATCTTGGATACCTTGTAAATCGGTTAGGAATCTCAGTGGATCCTGAGAAGGTTAGTTCCATTTCAAATCTTACAGTCCCCAAAAATGCGCGAGATATTAGAAGAATAATTGGCATGGTGTCATATTATAGGAAGTTTATACCTTCTTTTTCAACATTAACTGCTCCATTAACACGTCTTCTTCACAAGGGTGTAAAGTTTGATTGGGATAGTGCATGTGACTTAGCTTTTCAAAATATCAAAAATGCTCTTATTTCGGCTCCTATCCTAAATTGTCCTAATTTCGATTATGAATTTGTGTTACAAACTGATAGTTCATCCTTCGGTATTGGTGCTGTGCTATCACAATTTTACGAGGGCCGTGAGCATGTTGTATGCTACGTATCAAGAACTCTTAGTCGCACAGAACGAGTATATAGTGCAACAGAAAGGGAACTTCTAGCAGTGATTTGGAGTACTGAAAAATTGAGATGTTACCTTGAAGGTACAAGGTTTAAAGTAATAACTGACCATTATAGTTTGAAATGGCTTAATAATCTGAAAAATCCTCAAGGTCGTTTAGGTCGTTGGTGCCTTAGACTCCAACAATTTGACTTTGAAGTTATTCATAAAAAAGGTAAAGAACATTACGTTCCTGACGCGCTCTCCCGCGCTGTTGTGGATAATCCAGATTTAATTAATTCAGATCTGGAAATTACAGAAATTGAAATTGACGAAATTAAAGATAAATGGTATTTAAATATGTTAGATAAAGTAGAATCTGATCCATTGTCATTTCCCTGCTGGCGTACTTCTCAAAGTAAACTTTATAAAAAAGTAAACCTTGACTGTCCCGAATTACATACTGATGATGACTTCTGGAAGTTGGTTATTCCAAAAGAGAAACGCAAAGAAGTTATTTCATCTTGTCATGATACAACTACAGGTGGTCACTTTGGTATTCATAAGACGTTCTATAAAATCGCCCGATTATACTATTGGCCTTGTATGAAAGCTGATGTCACTAAGTTTGTTAAAAGTTGTGTTGTGTGTCAACAGGTCAAACCGGAACAAAAACCACCGGCTGGTCTTATGGGTAAGGCAATTATTGCAGCTCGTTGTTGGCAGATTATCAGTATGGATTTGTTTGGTCCATTACCTAAGAGTAAAAATGGTAATATATATATATTTGTCGTCACTGATACCTTCAGTAAATATAACTTGTTCTTCCCTATCCGGAAAGCTCATTCGAAGACTATAATTCAGTTGTTAGAAGAAAGAATATTTCTTTGTTTTGGTGTACCTGAACTGATTCGTACAGATAATGGTCCTCAATTTAGGAGTTTGGATTTTTCCAATTTAAAATCTAAGTATGGGGTAAGAATTCTCTTTAACCCAAATTATCATCCATCCCCTAATCTTACAGAAAGAGTTAATCGAGTAATGAAAACTATTATATCTTCGTTCGTTAAAGAAAATCAAAGAGAATGGGATGTAGATCTTCCGGC
Organism: Lochmaea capreae; assembly: GCA_949126875.1. Classification (NCBI taxonomy): domain Eukaryota; kingdom Metazoa; phylum Arthropoda; class Insecta; order Coleoptera; family Chrysomelidae; genus Lochmaea; species Lochmaea capreae. Next base: position 10,736,918 of record OX421396.1, read on the forward strand.
ATTTGCCTGCGCTGTTAATACAGCAAAACATGTAGTTACCGGGCATACACCGTACTTTGTAAATTTTGGAACAGAAATGAAACTGCATGGTTCTGAGCATCTAGATAAATTTCAGGATTCAAATAAGGTCCCCATAAGTAATGAAAATAAAATGGAATTAATGGCTAAATCGAGAAAAACCGTAGTTAGGAAAATGGAAGTTGCTCACGAGCAATCTAAGAAACAGTATGATTTACGTCGCCGTAACGTAACTTTTTCGGTGGGTGATCTTGTGTGGAAAAAGAAATTTACTCAATCGGATGCTGGTAACTATTATACGGCAAAGCTTGGTGGTAAATTTGAAGGACCATTTAGGATCTCGAAAAAATGTGGTTACTGTGTGTATGAACTCGAGGATTTGAAAGGGAACAATAAAGGCCGTTGGCATACACAAGATTTAAAACCCTATTACGAAAATAGTGAGTGAATTTACTGTGTAAATTCTTTGGGGAAGGGGGTAGTGTTATGGTTTAAATTCTCTGAGAATTCCATTATGATCCAAATAAAATAATTTAATGATCTACTATTACAGGCTTCCAATTTTCTTCAAGTACGAGGTAATAAATAACTATACATGAATTTGTTAACACTGAACTGTATTACCTATAAAACCACTTACAAATATATATAGCAAAACTAGAATATTATCAGCATAAATACCGTTTAAAATGATGAAATGACCATAACACTAAACACTTCTTCGGAAACAATCGAGTCTATCTTACCAAAAAAAATTGTGATCTTCTATGACTAGGAACTTACTCAGGTTGTTTCTATATGAACATTTGTGTATCCACTTTCTTCTAGTCATTTATTTTCTACCCCACTCTAGTATTTTCCATGGAACTTTGATTTCTCAGTAACCTTCCTTTGTTTTGTTGCCTTGGATTTGTCATTGTGTAGTGTCTAAAATATAACAAAATACTTATAAATAACTATCGAATATTATTTTACTAAGCTTTATCTTTGCATATAAATGGTCTATGTCTAATTTTCCTTTAGGAAACTGGAGAAGATTAAATGAAAATACGTACTCTGTACACTGTCTTAGCTGTTGGATGTATATTAAACAAATAAACTAGTCAGTAGATATTAATTGATGAAATATAGTTGGCTTACCTGGATGCATATTAGTTCTTGCCATTTTCATAAGGAAGTCCTGGGTTTATTCTAATAATCTTTATATTTCGGGTTATTTTCTGTTTTCATGCCTTTGTTTTGGTTAAATAGTAGAACTGTCAAGAGTCAATTGAAATTTCGCCACAAGGTACACTGGTGCACCTTGCGTGTGTCAGCTGTACAGCCTTCGATCGATTGATTATCCATCTCTTTCATTTTGGGTGAGTAAGACAAGACTATTGAGAATAGTGAGAACACTTTTGGAATTCGGAAGTGTTGGATTCTGTTTTTGGGTTAACCTACGTATATTGCCAATTGAAACAATATGAGTTGAGTTTTTTTATAAATAGATTTCGAATTTGATTTTTCCATTGTTTATTGGTCAAACTGATTTAGCCATTTTTGAGTAAAATTGGACGGGAAGCGACCGCTACGTTGGTTGGGGAAACGTACTTTGGCGGTTCTCATCGTTGTGCAAGGCATTTGTGAATTTTGGAAAATTTTGGATTTAGCCGTATTGAATCGGGATTTGATTTGCACAGAAAAATAATAGAATATAGTCGGCAGTAGTTTGGAATATTTAGAAGCCGCTGTATTAACCGAAAGGGATTATATTTGATAAGAACTTGCCGCAGGCTCATTTTGACATCGAGCCATATTCCTGCCATATTCCAGCGTGGTCGTTTAGTTGAACCCTCATTGTGTTGAGGTAAGTTATTACTTCGATTATTTGCTTAAAAGGAAAGGTTGATAGTTGTTGCATATTTTGGTATGCAATTTTTTTATAGTAAAGGTTTATCATTTTAGGGTTCTTCCCTTGGATAGTCACTCGTTTGGTTGGCTCATTGGCTTAAGTGGGTAGAGACAATAATTATTAGGACTTTATCATACTGAAATTTTGAATTGGACACTTTGGAACTTGGTTGTTGCCCTACATCGCGGATAGGTAGCTGGAACTCCGACCGACACCATAGCAGCTAAGTACTCTAGTTAAGAATCCCTGTATCACTACTTCACACTACTTGACCTTAGTTTACCAGATTTGACATTTTTTTTATCATTAAACTAGGGTTGGCTGGAACCCAACCTTAGTTCATAGTGATTGCGCCGATATTGACAAATTGACTGTAAGACCCGGACTCGACTGTTTAGTTTGGCTGAAACCCAAACTAAATAACCTTTACGTTTTGTATTTTTTTGTTTTCCCTTATTGTAAATTTTTTTAGAATTGGTTAAATATTGTTTTATGATGGGTGGGTTTTAAGGTATCCAAATACATATATTATAAATAGATTTAGAAAAGAACTGGCTTGTAAAGCTTGTATGATCATACAGTGCTAAGTAGTTATTGGTTGTCACAACCCAACAATTAAGTAGGTACAATTAAGTATAGAAATGTAGAATTTTACTTGTATTATACCGTACTACAGATTTATTAGTAAACAACATTCTATCTTGGTCACAAACCTAGGCTGCTTAATTTATTTACCAGGTACCTGCCTTTGTTTTCCGCGTTTTCCATAGGGAGTAAAATTCGGTGGCGCTCTGAACCAAAATATTGACATTAAAGCAACCGACAAAATGCACCCACTCCTGAGTGAGGTACCTACCGCTTTTTAAGAAATCTAATTCATTAAGTTGGGCATGCTAACGACTTTGGTCTTTATTTAAAAAGTAACTACACCTAAGGTAGGACCCTTGTTATTGCGGCAACTCAGCACGAATTGCGATAACAGTAAGGATCAACAGTGTTAATGTAAGCGTGCGGTTTTATAGATTAGATAGACTCAATCACTCATAATGTTCCGCTTCTTCAGTGATGGCTCAACTAATTTTGAGTATCAAAAAGTTAGAAATCTAGTTACAATGTCAACTATTCGGGGCGGGGGAAAACCAGAAAACCCGAACAAAAATCAAAATTCAGTGGGAACAAAAATTTCCTATTATTTTAATTATATTATTGTAGGTTACACCAGAAAAATGGAAAAAATATGTTACAAAACATTATAGAGGAATATTGGGAAACAGCAAAAATTATTGACGCTAGTGATACTTCGCCTGTAATTGTTGACTTGAATGAGTCGGAATGTGAATCAGATTGGGACTTATGGGAAGATGACTGCGAAAATTGAACTTTCATAATCCTCTTCTTTTTAATTTTTTTTAGTTGGTTGGTTTCTTGACTATTTACTTTGTTTATGTTTGTTTTCTACTGAACGTGTAACTGAAGATAGAATACTCTAGTTAGTGTTTGGAAAGAAGCTATTCAACGGCAGAGCAAGTGGTCGTAGCTTCAAAAAGCTATAGAATAATATCCATTTTGTTAAATTTTCAATATATCCGAGGTGCCTTAGACAACCAAGAAACTGTAGTATGTGCATTTTGGGACATAGAAGGAGCTTTTAACAACACTCCTGAGACTCTCCTCAGAAACTCAGTAGAAATAAGGGGGCACAATAGATCTTTTATGTCTCAGTGAATGTCAAAATACATACATACATAAATTTTCAATACACCCCCTGTACATATTTTAATGAAGACAGTGGCCACATTTAAACAAATAAAACAATGAAATTCACTAACAATAAGAATTATAAGTGAAGAATACCTTTTTCCATAAAACTTTAGAATAAAATAGGGTTCCATATGGTGCAGACTTGATTGAACTGTATAATTCTTTTGCAGGACTATATTTACTAATGTAAAGTTATTTTAATATGTAAATTGAATATACAATTTGTTTTATTTTGCAGTGTTTTCATATCCCAAGTATTATTAATTTCATATCATTTTCGAATATGGCTGAATACGATCCTGATCATTTTATTTATCAAATTTAAGGTTAGCTATATGTCAATATAGCAAATATAATGAACGACATGCCTAAAACCCGGATATACGTCACAAACGATGACGCACACCAATTAGGCTATTATATGAACTCTAGCCAAGTAGACTGTTCCCTAGAATCAGTGCATAAATTAACAAAAATTAGTTATATCTTTTCTAAAATGTAACGAGGAAAGTTTTATGTTTATGATACAAATTTTAAGCGGTTATCTATATCGAACAAATAATTACAATAACTATTTTGAAATAATCTAAATCTATCTCACACTTTGGTAGGTAGGATTTTTTTTACTTGTCTAAAACTTATCTTTATCTTAGAATAACGTAAATTTGGGGAAACTTTTGTGTTTTGTGTTTGTACTGGATTATCTAAGTATCTTGTGTAAGGTTCTCTTGTGTTTTTCTTTTGCTTATCTTTATCTGAATTTGTCATTTATGTATTTTTCCTTTCCTTCTTTTTGTAGTATTTTATGGCTTTAAGTAAGTTCAGTTGCTAAACAGGTAGACTGTTCCTTTGAATCAGTACTTAAAGTCTTCGGTTTTTTTTTGTCTTCCCTTCATATTTTTGTATTAATTCTATTTAGTGTGCTATGATATTAGATAAGTTCAGTTGCTAACTGGGTAGACTGTTCCATAGTACCAGTATTTAATATCATAGAAAATATTTGTCTTATCGTAACTTGGGGAAAAAAATTATCTGGGTGAGGGTTTAATATGGTATATTGATGTTGTCTTACATATTTTCTATTGAATTTGAAATCGAACTTGTAGAATTTCACTTTGCTTCGACTGTCGTATTTTAAAACCTACTTCTTAACTTTTTTCTGCTTTTATTAACTTTATATATAAATAGTAACTATGTATTATTTAAAAAAAAAATTATTTGGTAAATTTTTTTTTCCTGACTGTTAGGGGTATGAAACGTGAACTTCGCGTTCAACCTTTCAGCTGATAAATTTATCGATTAATTTCTTTAGAATTTTGATTTTTGGTGAAATATTTACCGAAAATTTTTCAATCGAAAAATTCATAAATTATTTCACATTTATAATTCTTGGTGGAATTAACTATTGGTTCATAAATCAATATTCTTGAGATATTTTGCCGCGAAATTTAAAATTTTTAAGTTTCTTTAAATAAGAACGGAGAAGGTATCGGCAGGGGTTCTCTTATCGTCTGTCGTCAAACCAACAAGTGTGGAACTGTGCAGTAATCCATTAACTATATTTTTGCTGAAATTGCAAACTAAAATTTGCAGACGTTTTATATAATAAGAATCTGGATTACTGGTATGTTATTACATTTTATTGTTTCTTTTGAATTTTAAATTTTGATAAACCTATAGTACAAAATGAATACCCATTTTGGATGCCACATGGATTTATTTATTTACATATTCCTTGAAAATTCTCTTTATCAACATATAATTTTTTTTCATTTGTCAGATTGTTCATACATTTTTTTTATATAAATCAGGAATCCTAAAGTTATGAGTTATAATATTCAATTGTATTTATTGAGCTGGACAGATATACATGTAATCTTCTATTTTCTTTATTTTTTTCTTATATCTGTATATCCTTTATAGCACAGTTTCTGGAATAGAGTTTACTGATGTCCCTATAAGTTTCCGGAAATACAGCTTCCTGGAGCACAGTTACTTAGAGGACTGTTCCTGTGATGATCACAGTAACCTGGTGTACCTACAGTTCCTTGTATCATTGCAAAGCAGCGGCGCACCAGTCTCTTTCTGAAGAGTGTGCTAATTCTGTCCGTTAAGGGTGCTTCTTTCAGGACAGCATAGAAATTTTTTTTTGTAGAAGTCAGAAGGTAGAAAAACCAGCTCTATCTGTTCAGCGCATCAAGAATTGAAGAAAAAGAAAAGAGGTTGTATCACTCTATAGATTGTATTTTTTTCAAATTGTTGCATAATTTTGGTGACCATTTTTTTTTAAATAGTTGTATTTACTTACCCTTTTCTTTAGTTTGAATTTTTTTTGTATAAGATCATTTTTTAAATGTTTTATATCAATATAGTTATCCATATTAATTTTTTTGTGAAAGTTTTATTTATTAAACCTCCACCATCAGTTTTCTTTTCAATATCTCAATTAACTTAATTATATTTGAGTAGATAGCAAAGGTTACAAGTTAGCTGAGTTTTGTATTTGATTTTTTTTAAATTTTGTTTTAGGAAACAAAATTAGTGGCGCCCTTAAATTTCATTTCTTAACTATTCTCGTTTTTTAATTACCTTTATATAACAAAGCCCTGAGAACTGGTTTTGTTATCTCCAAATACAAAATCAGTTTGGTAAGAACCTACAGTATATTTTCCATCAATTTTTAATATTGTTTCATTGACGCCCAGCCATATTTTTTGTGTCATTGGCGCTACAACGTGTATAACTTTTAACCGTTGTTGTCTACTCTTAAAAATTTTTTTTCTTCCTGCTTTTTGGGGAAATTAACTTCAATTTAACTTTTATATTAACTTTTCTTAACTTTCATTCTTTTTGATAATTTTTATAACTGGTGGTTCGGTTTAGTAAGTATCTCTATCATTATCTGAAAAATTAATTGTATCGAGAAAAAGTGTAAAGCTTAAGGATTCGTACATTCCGTAATTAGCGTATCAATTTATCAACTCAATTTATCGTTATCTTTCAGTGACCTTCAGTCGTAACATATTTTAATAGTTTGCTGTGGATTTGCTTCTAGTTTTTTTGCCGTAAATATATTTTTAACTTGATTCTCATTATTACCTATTAGTAAAATTATCGAAGCAGTTCTTATTGGGAATAATTGCTTTCTTTTGATTTAAGATTTAAAATCTAAATATCTTGAGTATTCAGTGGCGTATCTGCATTTTTTTTTCAAAAATGTTTTTGCCTTTTCTATATCTTTAGATTATGTATCATAAGTACCTAAATTTTTTTTAGTACCTATGCTTTCTGACATTTCGTTGTGCAATAAACAATTCGTGTAGTATTTTTGTGTCTTATCGTATCTTTTTTTGTTTTTTGAGTATGTTATATACCGAAAACTTTAGATAACAAAGCCCTGAGAACTGGTTTTGTTATCTCCAAATACAAAATTAGTTTGGTAAGAACCTACAGAATATTTTCCATCAATTTTTATTAGTGTTCCATTGGCAATCAATATTTTTTGTTTCAATGATTTGAAGGATATGAAGCCAAATATGAAAGAAACTACTTATATGGTAACTAGAGCACAGGCAAAGCTAGCAAATAAAAATATTGTTGTTAGTCTTGATTCCAATCTAGAGAAAAGGACTGATCCCCCTGTACTCATAGAATTATTAAGACGACCAAAGTATTCTTTTCAACTTTGTCCTATGTTACAGAAAGATTTTGAGAAAATAATAAAAAATAAAAAATATGATTATAAAATAGGGAAATTAATTTTAATTGAAAATTCGCGAATAATTTACATAAATCAGAATACTCTATCATCGTTAGACTTAGGTACTACGTTGAGAGATCTGAAAATAATGTGTAATAAATTTAATATTTCTGAAATAATTATTGTAAAAGATGAAAAGTGCATGTACTTATTGAATAAACTTATTAAATTCCCTGGAAAAATAAAGAAGTTTAATTTAAAAATATCAATTGTAAAATCTAATGAAGATGTTTTAGAATTAGAAAAAAAAACAAATAATATTAAATGACTATCATTTGTTACCTACCGGAGGTCACGCTGGAATAAATCGTATGTTTAATAATATAAAGAAAACATATTTCTGGCCAGGCCTGCGGAATGATGTGGAAAGTTTCGTGAAAAAATGTGATGATTGTCAACGACACAAGCATTCACAGCGAAACATTGAGCCACTGAAAATCACTACTACTGCTAAATCAGCTCTACAAAAAATATATCTCGATTTGGTGGGTCCTTTAGAGCAGGATATCGATAATAACAAATACATTTCAACTTTACAATGCGAATTGAGTAAATTTGCTGAATGCTACGCTATTAAAAATAAGGAATCTTATACATTAGCAAAAACATTTGTTGAAAATTATATTTTGCGATATGGGGTTCCTAATGAAATTTTAGAAGAAACGTGTAGAATTTTAAATATCAAACATTTAAACTCAACCGCTTATCATCACAAAACTTTAGGGTCTTTAGAAAACTCACATACAAATTTGGGAGCTTATTTACGTTCATAGGTGCCTTATTGGAGTTTCTCTTACAATAATACTGTTAATACTGAAACCAAATATACACCACACGAACTTGTATTTGGAAAAACAGCTACTTTGCCATCTAACTTAACTGATCAAATTGATACTATTTATAATTTTGATGATTACTAAAATATAGAATTCAAACAGCTTGTGATGATGCGAGAAATAATTTAATGTTATCAAAAGAGAAAAGGAAGGAAAGGTATGATAAGAAAAAAAAAATTGTAAATTATAAAGTAGGCGATAAAGTTTCATTAAAAAACGATGCTGGGACTAAGTTGGAACCATTATTAAAGGGTCCATATATAATTATTGAAGAGTAGGTAGACGAAATTAATTTTTTAGTCGTCCTTTGTTTTACGATATATTTTTAATATCAACAACTAACACTAGGTCATCCTTCAATAATTATTTGGATTCTTATTTTCTTTGATTTTCTTTGATTGTCTTAAATGCTTTTATAATCAATGAATTTGCAAGTTAATTTCGACTACAATATCGACAAGACAACCTCATTCATTAGTTTTATTTAAAAATTACTATTACCTATGGCAAGCTAAAAAATAGATAACCATACTCATCTCTTTTTATCATCATAATGACATAGCGAGAGCCGAGTAAAATTGAGAATACTCTCAGATTAATAGTATTACTCTAAGAGAATACTGCATTTACAACCGATGCTGCTATGCTATTCGAGAATCCTCAAACAAGGAGAAAGAAAAACAAAAAAAATTTTTTAACAAGAAAAACTATACTCGTCATAAGAATTCGACTTCGAAGTGTACCTACACCTTATTCTATTTATTTGTGTATTAGCCATAAGACAAGTTGTAATTAATTTTTGGGTTTCCAAAATAAAAAAATATTAGGTGTGCTTATATTTTGTTATTGTTTCATTTCAGATAACCGAATGATTTTTACCATTATTTTCTCGTTACAATAACTAGGTAAGTAAATGGAACATTATTTTTCTTTTTATGGCAACTATGTAAATTCTAAACATTTACGTTATTTGTGCAAAAAAATAACAAATTCGACTGGGTAAGGATAGCAGATAAGAACATTGGGAGACGGACCAGTCAGGATTCTGTAGGTATTTTCGCGGAGACAATTCCGAACACATTCGGAATATAAACTGAACATATACTACGGCGCAAGCCCGTGTACGAATTAGTTCCGGATATATATAACTTTTAAACTCCGCGAACGCACCTACCACAACTTAGAATATTTATTATATATTATGATCTTGTCTCTGATATGATCTTTGTCACTCGAACTTAAATAATCCATGATATAAAAAATCAGTAATCAAAATAGAGTACGTTTGTATACCTACTTTTACTTCTTACCACAAATAAGAACCTCACAAAAGAACAAAATCTTAGGTTATAATTTGCTCTGGAAGAGATATCCCTCCTTCTATCCGAGGATCTGTCGAACGCGTTACGAACGTGTCCACGGGTCACAGAACGTGATCCGCGAACACTGAATTTTAAATCCGGAGGGTGTTCTTTTTTCACCGCGAACACTCAAATTTTAAGTGCGCATGCGAAGTCTCTCCGAATGCGTTCGGGATGTGCTCCGCGAAAATACCTTGTATGTTATGAAGACAAATACATTACATTTGTAATAATAATTTTATTTATATTTTTATAGAACATTTTTGATTTGTTTCGCTCCAATAAAAACATACACCTATTTTTGGTGAGATTTTTTTGAATAATTAATAAGGGTCAATGAAAAAGCAAACATGCCTGTTTATTGCTATAATAAACATTGTTATAATTTAACAGATTGCCTACATGATTTGTTTCCATTTCCAATAAAAGACAACATTTTTGCTATAATTTACTTGAATAATTAAGAAGAGTCAATGGAAACACAGGCATGTCAGTTTATTACAAACTGGAGGAAAACTGCAAACTGTTTCAAAAATAAAAGATCACTACAGTATTGAATAGAGTACGACATTTCTATTTTGGTCAATTAGTAGAATGCAATTATTTTTATAACTATTACCAATGTAATTTTTCTCACTAACTCGGGAGGCCGATGTATGTATGCTGATGCAATCTATGGCTGTGTTCAGGTCCCCGGATTAACCAAAAGGGGAACCATATGGGGACCAATAAATATAAGGCATTTTGTGGAATCACGGGCAATAGCTAAACTATTAATTTGGTTTATTTGACACCTAGGCCCCTGCACTAAACACGATACTTCTGGTGGAGCATATGTGGAGTGAAAATAAACGGCATTCACGAAGCACAAAATTACTTTTTTAGCATGAAAATTATTTTCTTATAACCACCTACAAATACTAACGAGTTATAAACAATAATAAATAATTTCAAATATTCGTATGGACACAAAACACATGACAACGACATTTTATCGTCGTCATCTGTCATTGGAGCAGAGTGCGTCGAAGTTCCATGCAGCGCTATCCATCAAGACGGTGGAACAGCTGAACTAATGTAAAAAGTTGTTGGTTTACAAAATTTTCCGTGCAACAAATATAAAAAAATACAATGATTTGACATTCCATATTTTCAGAATCGAATTCTCTAGGCTTTCTTATGGGGATCAGATCTTGGCGATTAAATTGGTGACCACAAATTGTCAAAACTGTCAAAATCACACCATCACTTAATGGCTTGTATCTTTTTTATAACTATTTCTAAAACTCGACCAAAATACTTGATCACCAAGACAAAGGTCCAAGTTATATTGTGTTAAGATTTCAACACTTAATTTTACTGCGTAACACTGCGTGAATAATGGCTATCATAAATTGCTAGTTTAATAATATAATGTTTGAAATATTTACCTTTCTATCCCAATAAACCCATTCCTGGAGCGTGCACTTCACTGGATCCTACTCCAAGTAAACTATAATGTTGTTTGTTCACGACCACTTAATAATATGTCAATATTTCACCTCCTAACAAAAGTTATATGGTACCCATATATCAACTAGAGTGAATTATGGTTCATAATTCACGCTTTCGCATTTAAATAGCATATGTTGCTATGACAACACAACATTCCGGCTTAGGTGACTAGAGATGGGGGTACAATATGAAATAAACTATTAAATCTGTGTGTTTTTGTTTTGGAAATTTGTTTCTGAAATATATCATATCGATAAAATATTGAAATTTTCAGTATTGATACTTTCCATAGCGATATTTTCTAATATTGATAGTTTTAAAACAATATATTTATAACGGTACGGTGTATTGATACTTTACACAGTATCTCCTATCTCTATATGTAAGTCACATTATTTGACGTACTCCAGAAATTTATTAATTTTGACATTACAGTAGTTAATAATACCAAACCGAAGAAGATTTAATTGAAGCTACAGACGAAATTAACAACGGAAGTGTAAGTTTGAATGAAGTATCTTTTTAATATGATACTCCTCAATCTACCCTACAGAATAAAATGACAAATAAAGTACGATTTGAAAGGAGGATGAGTCCATCGTCAGTTTCCAGTCCCGCTGTAGAGGAGAGGGTGGAATGCTGGATATTGGCAAAGGCAAAATTAGGCTTGCCAATGCATCCAAGCAATGTCATGGATGCTGTCCAAAATATTATCATAAGACCCAAAAAGTTTACCGATGACAGGCCTGGTGAGAAATGGTTGAAACTGTTCTTGCAGAGGCACCCAAACATTGCCAAACGAAATACAGAAATCATATCAAAATTGCGGAAAATTCTAGAACATTCTGTAAACGAAATTGCTTCTGGAGCCGAAAATGATTCTATAACAGTCCTATGTAACTAATCAGCAGCCGGTGACGCAGTTCCACCGATTTACCGTATAATAGTATACTGGAAGAGCTCTTTCTGTTCCTCTAGGTTAGAGTATTGAATGATCTGATACCGGATGCATGACCTCCGCAACATCCTTCGAATACGTTGCTAACGTATTTTTTCCATGGATGGTAGAAAAGGGAGTTCGGCTTCCAGTGAAGTTATTTTTAGTTGAGCATAAGTTCCATTATAACATGGAGCTATATCAATTTTGTGTGGAGCACAAAATAGTTCTGTTGTGTTTATATCCCACTGCAAGACACATCTGGCAGCCCTGTAATGTAAGCATTTTTCGAACTATGAAAGTCGAGTGGAACACTAGATCCTAATGCTTTTGACTTCTCAAAATACATTTCTGCAAGGCTTAAGGAAATCTTCGGTAGAAGTGAAATATTGACACATCAATCGTGTTTGGAAGTTGTAGAACAGTTTTTGGACAGAGTCAGAATAATTGAGTTTGATAGTAAATTTAATTCGAAAGATGAAGATGAAGAAAATGATGACGAAATGTCTAGATTTTGGAAATCATGTAAAATTCAAGCTACTAGAATATTAAATACTATAGGAATAAAATGTTATAATAAAATTTTAAAAACAATCTCAATAAACAATTTTTCGAGTAGATGTTTCCGCCAAACCGTCTATACATTTTTAATGAATAAAACATTCTATAGTGTTAATGAGTTTTTAAATTTTTAGGAATTTTGTAGCAACTGTAAGATGTTTCTGATTAGCTTACTTTTCAAAAATTTTTAATATATATATATATATACCTATATGTTAATGTTATATTTGAATTTGCCATTAGTGATAATTTGACTAGTCCGATAAGTTTTATACATTTTTTGTTCTTAAAATTTGTGTAAATTTTGTGGATGAATAAATTTCTTGTATTATTGTACTGTTATGTTGGCTATTTTTACATCAATACATTATACATTTAACATTAATACATTATACATTTTTAATTTCTTTGTAACTGTTAAACTAATATTACATTTTATATACTTTTTTTGAGAATAAAAACCCAAACGTATTGGAGACACCTGTTCGCATACTGTAGTTATATGAAATTTCGGGAAAATACTTGGAAAATTACATATTACAATTCACTGAATTAACTTTTATTGACTTCTTAATATTTGAAATAGTTTAATCTACCAATGTATATCATTTTTAGCCAAATACGTCAAAATCATCAAACTTATTTCATACCATAAAGTCCAGGATTCCCTTATTTGTTCATTCACTGGTGTACTGACCCTATATAATCTTACAGAGCTGGTCTATCTTTAAACTATCGTCTAGGTAGCGTACACAATAATATGAGTTAAATCTATAAGTTAATTATTATCACCAATAATAATCTAAAACGTACACAGAATACAATCCTTGAACCCAATACCGTATTTTCGTTTTTACAGTCAAATTTTTGTTCAATAATAAGGAACCGAGTATACTTGTGAGTAAAATTAGTTTGCACTGTTTCACAATAAAATAATAGTATGCGGCAAGGTCCCTTTGAGGATTGAAATGCCGGAAAGATAAAAAAGCCATAAATCATTTGTATTGACCTACCGAACCTTTGATTCTCATTGGTGCAATGTAGCTTCCGATTGGTCTATACAAAATTTACTTGATGAATGGTTAGTCCATATATTGACTTTGAACGTCCCAGGGGGGTTTCTGTTATATACGAGAGTTCTAAAATATTGATGTGATTGAGATTTTGTTTTATTGATTAAAACTGTTTTGTTGGTAATAATCAAAATTATGGCTATTGTTACCTATAGGATCCGAACAATGAATATACTAGAAGAGTGAACAGACGTACTACGCCAACATAAACAATGTCAAAGTTTATTTATTTATTCTGCTTGATTTCACACATGCTGCCATGTCGCAGTGAATATAATAAGTTGATTAATTGTCTTATGTATAAAACATGAATATTTGAATGTTAAAATGTTCTACCAAAGGTTTAAAAATTTCTGAAAGAGGAGAGTAGGGATTTGAGACAATAGACAGAAAGAAATTTGGTATGTTCTAGTCGCGATCTACGTAAAAAATTATACAAAATATGTACAGGTAACTGAAACAAGAAAATACTGGGTCAAAGCATGGAGCTGCTGAAAGAATACATAATTGACAAGAGTTTAAGAAAAATCCATTATTGCAGTTATCGGTAAAACATCTACTATTCATCGGAAAAAGACAGTACAGAAATCGCTGGTGCGTCGGAATCCTGCAATAATGAAAAATCTCTCTGAAACCTGTTCTGCTTACAGATTTCTTTATCTCGCCGACAAATTGTGAAATGGTGCAAATTAATTTTACTCACAACTATACACACCCGTACAATTTAGAAGAATATTTTCAGTCCGGCTTATACTTCTAGCCTAGGGTAACTGCTTCAAGGACGATTTATGTATTTCGCCAAGAGTTTGCTGGATTTTTAACTCTGTTGTTTCCGTTGTTCGCTGCTCGCGGTGTTTCCAAGCTGCAATAGCGATTGGTTATTCACAGTTGTTCCCGAGCCGACTAATTTATATAGGTTTTCGTTGATGGTGATGTTGAAATTTCATTGGTCACTAATAAGATGACGTTTGTCATACGACAGAAAAGTTTAAATGACAGATTGTTTATGTTTAGTTATTGTTTTTCGTTTTTGTATCAATATAAGTGAAAAGTAAGATGGTAATAAGTTTTTCAACAGCAAATCTATTATCAAAATTAGTTTGACACGATTGGCAGATATCAAGTCACGCGGTACTAACTACAGTTTTCATTGGCGGAACTGCGAATCACGGATAACAAGATATAAAATATGGTTATTTGAGCGCATCGACTAACGACGCAACGTGGAACCGACAAACTGAATGACAACAACTGTTTATAAACGCATGTATGTGATATCATTGTCTAAAAAAAGAAATAGTCTGTCAACCTTATGAGTATAACAGAGACACTAAAAAAAGAGATGCATATATACTGAGAGGTGGCGTTTTAAGTTAAATTGCGGTGAAATTTGGGACTTCATAAACTTTCAAATACTTGCGTAGGCGAGATGCTACTGACCGATAGGTGGCTCCATGATAAGCTTAAAATAAACAACATAACAAAATATATTTCTACTCATCAAGGTTAAATAAAAATGTCTATGTACCTACTTAACCAACCAAACAAAATTTCAACTTTTTATATAAAAAAGAGTATTCCACCGTTGTCTTCATGTAATGTAATTTTAATAGAATATAATCGAGAATATAAGAAAGCTGTCTTTGGGACAATAATGAAACTTCAAAAACAATAATTATTTCTACATTTACCAAAACTTTCATTAAAATCAGTTAGGTATCTATCCTTTGATTAGAAGTACCTATTCGAAATTCGAATAAATGCTCTATTAATATTTATTTTGTTTGTCAGGTATTATAATGGTTTTCGTCATTTTTATACACGATGTTTATACACTATACTTAGGGTTTGATGTTAGCCTTTTAATTTATTTCCGATTTGTTTGCTCAAATATATGTGGCAGTCTTATGGTAAAATCAGTCTTATTATAATACGCCTAGGGTTTTTCAATAAGACAGATTTTTCCATAAGCCTTAAGTAAAGTATATTTCACAATAATATTTCCTTGACTCGGTTTCTGGTCGGATTTATAATAAAAGTAACAGATCCATATTAGGTACAATTTAGACACTAAAACATGAACTAAATTCATTTTATGAAAAAAATCCCTGAATTTTTAAAAACAAATTTAATTTTTGTTTATTAATTGAAATTAAACTGTTCAAACATACAGGGTGGCCCACCGTATACGCTTTAGTTTAGTTCATCAAATTGCGGCAGATGTTATCAAAAATTGTTTCAAATAAAAAATATACGATACTGTGTTATTGTTATCGGATTAACGTCTACCTGCTGTGGGTTTCTCTTTTTAATCAATCATATTAATTATTGGTGTTAAATTAAAACGAAATATCTTGGAATGGAGTGAACGTAATTTAGAATTTAAAATGCGATAAGAATTGAATTTATTTCTTTTAGTTAATCGCAGTGGACATTCAGTTCGCTACCTATATCTCTACCGAAATTATTTTCCATAAATGATGAGCGTAAGTTTTTCATTAAAAAAAATAGTTAAAAGAAACACATTTATATAGGGTGTTTTCAAATGACACTTACAATTTTTCCATGTAGATATACCTCTCGTAAAATTGGACAAAATGATATAAGGATTAAAGGGGTCAAGTCTATTTACTTTTCGAAATACAGGATGTTAAAGTTATGAAAAATTAAATGTTTTAATTTGACAACTTTAAAATGGGTGAATATTTTGATTTTAAAATTTGGCAGGTTGTTTTTAAATGTAAGAGGGCATATTTTAATGGGTAACATGTTTAAATTCTTGATCCAGTGGTGTACATTTGGAAGAATATGTCACCTTTCCCATCCCATTTTTTACGCCACTGGCATTTGAAGCTATTTTCATTTTATTCTGTATTCCTCAATGATTTTCACGTGAAAAACGTATAATCTTTACATATAAAAAAAATTGTGGTTTTTAAGATATTTAATGTTGTTATAAGATGTTGTTGTAAGATCACTTTTTAATAATGAAATGAAAATTTTTTTTTCAATTTATTTCAATAACTACCATACTACTAATGGCTAGAATAGGTAACAGGACCTAATTTGTGAAAAAGCAATGCATCTAAAACATTGAGAGAAGATTGTTGAAATTAATTTTCCAAACTTTTGGGATTTTATTAACAAAAGAATTGATGACAATAAAAAATAAGATATAGTTTGTAACTTATAAATGTCGTCTCACGTGATCAAAGTGCCAAAAAAGAGACGTTCGCTTGTATTATGTCATTCTTTTGCTGCTGTCAATCCACTGTCAATCACTATGTTTTTCCGCTATAAACTCAATAAATATTGAAATTTGTACGTCGCATGTTATAGAAAAATATAAATATAAATTGGAAGAAACGTTTTGTAATTAATTTCAAATGAAATATAACTCTTTGGTTAATTAAATATCAAATTCAAACTAACGGCAATCTCAGTTTAACATTGATTTAATTTTATATGTTGGCAAAAGTGCACACTGTTGCCGCGTTTAAATTGCTTTATCGGGTAAAATTTTGACATTTCTCAGCTGGTTTCTACAATTTTTGTGGTTACCTCAGAACGTGAACTCTGTAACAGAATAGAAAGGAAATTTCTTTCTATGCTAGGAACACAAAACAGTCTAACCCACAAAACAGAATAAAGGTTGGACTGTTTTGTGGGTTAGACTGTTTTGTGTTACTAACATAGAAAGAAATTTCCTTTCTACTCTGTTACAGAGTTCACGTTCTGATGTATTTTATTTCGCTCATTGAATTTTTTTATATTTGTGCGTTATTAAATTACTGTAAAAGTGTTCTTATTAGAGCAAATATGCCCAAGAAATTAAATAGCCGCTGCAAAGAACTTGTGGCTTCATTAGCCAATTATTTTGAACAGGAACGTGATAACAATGGTCCATTCCTACCTTTAACTTCTGTAAGGGAGGTAAGTTAGCAGAAACAGCATACTGAATTATTATCTTAATATACCTATACGTATTTTTTAGCGTGTAGCAGCAGCACTTAAGTTGAGTGTATCAACTGTGAGTAATATTTCAAAAGCCATGAAGAGTCATCAACGTTTTAAGTCGCCTCAAAAAAAACGGATAAGAACTAAAAGTGTTAATAATACTGCAATAGTAGTTAATACTTCCGGTATTCGTGATACCATTTACAGCATGTATGAAGCGAGTAAGTATAACTTTAATGTGTGTATAATAATGTATAAGATATAAATATAATTTCTATATTCACTTTGTTATATCTAATTAACTTTTTTAAGTATATTATGTTTTATTATTTATACTTACTCAATGTATATTGGGGTGACATTCATTGAGACCTACTATATCTACTGTGCCCTATTGTTCTTAATGCTCAGCAATAAGTACCTATACTTGAAAATTTATTTTCAGATCAACATGTAACTTTAGACACATTACTTCAACAATTGAAAGACAAACAACTATTCAATGGATGTAAAATGTCGCTGAGCCGTTTATTAAAAGACATTGGTTTTAAATGGAAAAAAGATGATCCACGCAGAGGACTTATGGAACTTTCACATATAGCAGTAAAAAGGGTGGAATTTTTAAGAAAATACATAGAAGAAAAAGACACTGCACTGTATAAATTTGTTTTCATTGATGAAACCTGGATTTTCCAAAATGGTACAGTAGGTTGTTCATGGCAAAATTCAGATAAAAGGAGTGTCAAAACTACAAAAGTGGATGGTAAAAGGTATGTTATGAAAATGTAGGTGAAAAATTGGTATGTGAAATTATTTTTTTATAGATATATTGTACTTCATGCTGGGAATGAAGATGGGTTTATTAATGGGGCCGAAAATATATTTTCATCTAAAACTCAATCAAGTGACTATCATGGGAAAATGAATCAAGAACATTTTTTGAAATGGTTTAAAAACCAATTGCTATTGAATCTAACTGAACCATCAATTATTATTATGGATAATGCACCATATCATAGTATGCTATTAGATAAATGCCCAAACAATTCGTGGAAAAAATCTGATATTCAAGACTGGTTAGTGACACACAATATAGGATTCAATGAACAAATGTTTAAAGCTGAGCTTCTTCACATTGTAGCCCTGTAAGTACAAGCTGTATTTGAACAATTGAAAAAAATACTTTCAAAAATTTTCAGACTTGAAACGACTGAATTATACCTAATAGGGATAAGTAGATAGATTTTAATTTCAATGTTACATTTTATAAAGATAAATGGATATGTTTGACAAGAAAGTCGTACACTAAAGAACAAAGCTTTTTTTTAAAAAAATACTACCTATTCAATGAATATTTTTTTTTTTCAGAAACAAGCCCCCAACAAAATATATTGTGGATGATTTGGCAGAACAGTATGGTCACAAAGTATTACGTCTTCTTCCCTACCATTGCATTTTTAATCCGATTGAGTTAATATGGGGTATTGCCAAGCAATATTATAACAGACACATTGGTAGAGATGGCAAAAGTGAAACGTCCTGTTTAAATATGTGGTCAGAAGCCCTACACAGTATTAATGATGAGGTGTGGAAAAAGTCTATACAACATACCGAAAAAGAAGTTGTAAGTTGGTGCAATAGAGAAAGGGTATTGGAAAGAAAGGAAATTGCTCCAATCATTATTGATATTGGTGATGAAAGTGATACCACTGATGATGAATTATATGTAGATTGAGATGAAGAATTGTTTAATTTTTGATGCTACCATAATGATTAAAAAGGTATGAACAAGATATATTTATTGGTTTTCAACTAAATATTTCCTTATTTTGAAATATTTTATAACAATCCATCTTTTAGAATATGGCAACAAATCACCCAATTAAATTTCCTAAGATAGTAGGGCTGTACAAAAATGAAGAAATAGGAATTCATTTTTAAGTGGTTATGTAAAACAAATAATTTTTGATGGCAACATTGACCCAGCAGTTATTGAAAGCTAAGTGCGTGCAAGCAAGAAACAAATATTATGTAGTTGATGTAAGTATATTATATTTTGTACTGGTGATTCACTAACAGTAATTTTGTAGATACCTGGGAACAAGTATGATTGACAGACAAAAAAAGTCAAGAAAACCAACTGGAGGAAATTCAAAACAAGAGCCGGTCTGCTGATAGATCAGTCCCATTCATCAATAACACCAATGAACTGAAGGAGCAGCTAAGACAACTAGGTAAAGCCATCCAGCAATCAATTAACGACAAACAGGAGGAACAACAAAGAGGATAAACAACTATAGAAGGTTCGCCAACATAACTAAAAATTTGTGAAACATCAGGATGGAAATCATAACAAGAAGACAATCCAACAGGACACAAAAACTAAAAGATAAAAGGGAGGCAAACCAACTACACGAAAAAGTAAAGTAGCACCTCAGACAACACAGATCTAAGCACCAAGACAACTGATAGAATGAACTGGACCGAAACAAACCAGGGATATGTAAGCTAGCAGAAATCATAAGAAAAGAAGGGGCACCAATACCAATGATATACAGAGACAAAGGAATGGCAAAAACAGACAATGGACTTCCAAACAAAGACATGACCTTCTCTGACTAGGTTGAAGAAGATGTGAACACCAAAAAAAAACATGAAAAAAACAACAGGAACATAGGATACACAATCCCTGAACAGGGAACACTTCACTCATTAGCGGTCTACATCATCTACACAGCAAACATCCCCAAGACAGACAACACGATAATGACCCTCTAAGCAATACAGCACCGAAATAGCGACCAGAAGTACCCCACCAACTATACAAACGACAAGACCAAATCGACAATTGATGTACAACTTGGAAGATAAAGATCAACATGGAGAGAACAAAGAAGTGTACTTCAAGAAAAAACGTATCCTGAAGACAACGCACAGGAGGGTTATTTCAAATGATTCCAGTATTGGGATCTTGGAAACCGGCTTTGTATCTCTTATTGTTTCCGAGATCCCAATACTGGGACCTTTTGTAATGACCATTCTGTCTTATTAGAAACTATTACCTTCATGGACCACGTCAGCCACGCAGTAGGTTAAGCAAGACAAGCAAGAGGATGACTAGCCAGACTTATCGGAAGATTCAGCCTGAACCTATAGATACATAATATCATCAGAGCAATCCTATTACTCATCTTGATGTACGCCTGGGGGACACACAGCAAGTCCAATCCCAACAATACATCAGCCTGAACAAGCAGTCAACACCCACTGGTACATCAGGAATAATCAGCTGTACTAGTAGAAAATCCTAGTAGTCACGCAATCCACTGCAAGACAATTTGAATAGATAAGGACCCTCCCAAGCGCCCAAGCAAAGGAACTCACGGACTACACTAGATAAGATAATAATCAGTTATCCACGATCAAGGAAGCATGTCCATTAAAAGATTTGCAGGGTTTCCATCCATAATCCTTTTCAGTCACAGTATGTCGACTAAGTATTGATCCTTCTAGAGGCTATGAACACACACTGGATGCCAGATATCCTAGAGGACCAGCATAAGATAACCGCCAGACTCTTTTACATAACCTGGAAAGGATCATGGTAAAACCAAGCAGTGAGGAATGACGTCCCATCGAGACGAGATGGGGGGTGGAGGAAGCTCTTCCTGAAATAGATGCATTCTGGAAGAGGCGGATTAGGATTGGTATGTGTATGAACCTCACAATTTAAAAAATGTATTTCATCTAAAAATTATTGTTGCACTTTGAAAAAAAATTTAACAAATTAGTAAGGTGATTATCTCTCTTGTGTAACTAATTTATGTATTTAAAATGTATCTTTTTAATAAAATAATTTCCAAAGAGTAATTGTGGTGGCATTATTCATTTTATTCATGATATCCAATATAAGTAATTCAGGAAGCATTTTAAATGTGTGTGATACAGTTTTATAAAAATTACAAGGAACAAATTTAATAGTTGTTATTTAATCGAAAGGTAGCTCATCTGATTAATAATTTTATTAGCAATAGAGGTTGGCAAGCTAAAACAAAATAGTAAATATTAATTTGGATTCATTAGAAAATGAATCACCAATATACTAATAATTACAATATATATATTGATTACAGTGTTATATAATTGAGTCAATAATTCGCATATATACCTACCGTCATTCAAAGAATAGGTTATATTTGCACTTCTTTTCTGGGCTGTGGTCATATATCTTTGGTTGATATTCTTTGTTGAAAATGACCTACACACTAGAGCTTCACATTTCTGCTTTTCTACAAAATTTTGAAGATTTATTTCACCAAAATATTAAACAAAATGGCCTACCTTAAAAATAGATCCAGGTTATCAGAATCTTATATCACTCTTTCATATTGTAGCTCGTGAGAACATTCTAGAAGGCAATATGTAGGTAGTTGCTATTGTAACCTAAAAATCATATAAGACTATGAATATTCAATGTTGATACAACATTTTAGAACAAATTATTGCTACATTACATCTTTTTTCCTTGATACTATTCCAAATACATATTATATTAAATAATTCCATAATTACTAAGTAATTAAATTTTGTGGTATAAACATACAAATAAAACTCTAACTATTTCATACATACCTTTTTAGGCCCAGAAATAATTCAATAGGTTTTAAAATAAGAATTTTTCACTTAGTGCTGTACTTTTAACATACAAATAAAAGTTTTATACTGAAATAAGTTCAAGTTTGTTTACATACAGTAACTATCAAAAACTAAACCTAACCTATAGCCAAATAAAAAGAAGAATATTTGAAACTTCATTTGACATTTACTAGATTCTCATACTATTTCAAGAGCTTGGCAACATAGTCCTGTTATGACAGAAGTCACGTGAGACGACATTTATAAGTTACAAACTATAGGTACAAAGTTAAATAACATCCCATTCTACTGTTTTCCATATTATACATAAGTAAAATTATGATTAAATTATTAATTGACGTTTCAAACGACGCGCTGTCAGGAGTGACTTACATAGTTAGGTATTTGACGTTTTAAAAGAGACGATTTGATTTATTCATTTTAGCGTGATTTCTGATAATAATAGAATGTGATTGGCTAACGAGAGTGAATTATTTTTCATTCCTCACTGGTGTGAAGAATTTGTATCATTATTCAGCTTAATATGTGAACATAATTTGTGCATTATTGTATAGGTTGTAGTGGAGAAAAATAATTCTTTAAAAATGCACCTCACTCCAAATACTTATTGACTGTGGTAAGTTGATTACTTTATCATTGCGACAAATTCTTAATTATATTAATATTAATAGTGTATGTTAATGTTAATAGTGTAGAAGATACTAATACTATACTCTTAGTTACAATATGTGTTACAAAAACAAAAGTACCACGTTTACCGCGCTCCTTCCACATTTCTAGGCATTTCTACGACATTTCTAAAATGTATATGAACCTTCGTTCAATAAATATGGACAAAATAAATCCAACATTTTTTAGGTAACTATCAGAACGGAAAGTGTACTATACAAGATGTGAGAATAAATAAATTCGATATATTTCCTATTCCAATAGCTCTATATTTGCACTTTCCGTATCCTCAAAAATATACTGGGCACTGTTTGTATAGAACCTCCGCAACACTATAAGTGGAAGCAGGAGGTGATTTACTTCAAGTTAAAAATATTGCTGAAAATCTAGTAACGTTGCGGAGAGATATGTTGATCAATCAGCTAGTAGAAAAAATCCAATACATACCAAAATTTTACTATTTATACAAAATACAACGCTACCCGATTACGGCGTAACTTCATCTTGAGTGACACCAGATTACAACATAACAGGTGTGGCATCATCTATCTTATAACATAAAAATCTGGATTGTAACTTCTATAATTTGGAAAGCTCGTGAACATTATAACAGCTTCGGCTACGCCTCGACTGGTAAACTGTTCTCTCGCTTCATAAAATGTTACAGTCATCACTCGTGAAACTATAATAATTGTCTGAAAACAAGAAATAGTCTGTCAATCTAATGAGAAAAATGTACCCTGAGAAATCAAGTATATAAAAGTTTGCCATTCTTTAAGAACTTCCGAAAATACGCTATATAGTTTGTAATCTTTGATCACTACATGTACTTACTACAGAGTTTTTGCAAAAATAAAAATACCAGGTACGTTTATGTTAATTCAAATAATCAAACCTCTGTGTTTTCTGATTTGATACATATGGTTAGTGACCTTTAAACCCGTACGATAAGAGCGCTTTTGACTATTTATATGTCGCAGCCTTAGGGTAAAATCAGTTTTATTATAATACGCCTAGGCTTTTTCAATAAGACTCTGATTTTACCACAAGCTCAAGGGGTGAGTTACAATTAATATTCACCTGAAAACCCTGACAACTGAAGTCCTAGTAAATGCCCCCCCTTAAAAAAAATGGTGTGAACAGTTGTTACACAACAACAGTCATATAATTAACAATAAAATTTCAAAAACATCTATACCCAAGTTATTCGACCTACGTAGTGTGAAATTAATATGGCTGTTCAAGTGAACCAATAGTGTTTAAATATTACTGTATTAATAATATGTTCTATAACCGAACCTGAAAAGTAATTTAACGTTTATAAAAGAAATTCCATACAAAGCGACACCGTTACTGAAGGCGTTGGTACCAAGGCGAAGACGCATGCGCAAGTGGATAAGTTTATGGAAATTTACCGCAAAATTACAATACAATTACAATAAAATTACATGAAAAGATAAATTAATAAGAAACTACCTATCTAATATTAAATTAATGGGTCTATTCTGTGCACGTCTGTAAGATAATCTGTAACTTTACAGGGAAATTGCTATTCTGCGTACAACTGTATCTTACAGGAATCTTTAAAATAGTTACAGATTTGGTAAATATTTACGTGTGTATTGACTGCTGTCGTTGGAAATGGAATATTTTTGTACAGTTTGAGGTTGTCTCTGGTTATTTGGTTAAAGTTATACGTTAGAAGTATCGAAATTTGACGTACAGTAGTTCAAATGTCTATCTGTAATTCAGTGAGTTACAGACAACATCACAGAATCGCAAAGTTACAGTTTCTGTAAAACCCCATTTACAGAACTTTCGTTAGCTACAGATTCGTAAGCTATTACGAAAAACACAGAATCGACCTATAAATACATGATGGCTTAAAGCCTATTCATCTTCGAACCATTTTGTGTTTAGGGGGAAAAATGAAATAAAAAAAATAAAAGTGTATAAGTTAGGAAAACACCCCGATACCGGGTTTCCCTCAATATGGTCTTCTTCAAGAAACTGTGGCATTATGGCAGCAATCTGCAGCAAACATCTCTATCTTCCTATCTATTTATTTATAGCCTCTAAGTATCCCGAAGTGTGTATACAAAGGGTGGTAAGTACGACCTGGCCCCTCGGGTGAACCCTCAAATATTAAAACAGGTATCAGCTAAAAACTGAGCCTATACATGAACAAATCCTACTGGTTGGACTTAACATTCCCAATCCCTCAACAAGTTAAGCTTGTCTCGGCTTATGCCCGAAACTAATTCATAAGAATTTACAAGTTATGTACAGATCAAAATCAACCTAACTCCACTTAATCGTACCCCCAAAGTAGTTATTAGGCCTACTTACAATCAACAGTGTCAGCAACAGTATACTACACTGAATTTAAATTAAATAAAGAAGAATATGCTAATCATCTAAAAAAATTGTTTCTGGTCAAAGCCAGGGTAGGTTTCAAGAACCACCCACGAATTATAGTATTCGTTAGACTAAAGTGGGCAAAGAAAAACAAAATATACACAGGGTAACAGAATAAACTGTCTTACAGCCTTCTTAATCAGAAATTTGCAATCAACAGGTGGTATTTTACCACAAACTGTTCTATCTACAATATACTACAAATCTATGAGACATACCTTTTCCAGAACGGGTCCAGTACTCAAAATTTTCCTTTTATTGAGTGGCAACCAACAAATAATGAACCAACATTAACATGTGCAATCTCCAATCCCAAAACTTCAACGTTGGCGGTTTCCTTTAAATAGTGATAAATACATAGTGATGCGAAATCAGTAACTAGAGAAAATACTTACAATCATTTAAGTGCAATATATCCCCTGTAAGGGTTTGTGAAAACGGCTTCCAAACCAGGATGGAATTCTCCATTAATACGAACTCCCGTAGAACAAAATACTAAACCGTATATTCCACAATCGATCTATAACGAGAATCTATAAAACTGGCCAAGGAATGACTTCCCAGCCATTAAAAAAATTCAGATTCTCGTTTGATGAACTTTTGGAAACCAAGCCATCAAGTAGCAGCACACAGCGGGAAGACCAGAGACTGACAGTTCTGACACTTCCCCTTCTTCAAGTACCTACCGAATAGTACCATAGAGAAACCTACTCGAAACATAGATCCGAACTACACCGCTCAAGTCATAAAGTGCTACACTTCCCTCTCGTAAAGTCACAGAGAAAACGCTCTATCTATGCCTACAGCCTTGTGCGCCACGCACGCCACACAATTCCTAACAAAAGAAGCTGCATCCGACCTAAGCTTAGGCCAATAAAACCTGGCACTGATACGCTTGAAGGTTTTTAGTACACCCATGTGTCCTGCTAAAGGCGGATTGTGCAGTTGTTGCATAACTCCCAATCTATCAGCCTTCAGAACAACCTCCTTCCAATCATCGGCCGCATCGCCTAAGGATCCAGAATGTGTGCGAACGTGCTTATATAACTTATCAGGAACTCGCCACTGTGAGTACTTGATCGGATACTTCGAGACTTTCTGAATCATTCCGACATACCAACGATCCTTAACATCTGAAACCTCACCAATCTGAACTCCGGTATAGCCCTAGACAGAGTGTCAGGTACGACGTGCTCTTTGCCCTCTAGGTACGGTCGTAACTCCTCCACTGCCCAGCTGACGGCCAAACTGGCTTTACTAATGCGACTTAAAACTTCCTCTAAAACGACAAGGTGTTCTTCAAAGGTTTGAGTAACGATAACCACATCATCGAGATAGGTGAAAACGTTGGATCGGGTCCAGGAACTTGATCAATAAGGCGTTGCCACGTAGCTGGAGCGTTATGGAGACCAAAAGGAATCCGTTTAAATTGGAATAAACCTCGTCCCGGAACAGTAAAAGCGGTATAAGGCCTTGAAGACTACGCCACCCTCACCTACCAATAAGCAGACTTAATATCCAGGGTAGAAATAAAGTGAGC
The DNA here is from genome assembly GCA_949126875.1 of Lochmaea capreae. Lineage (NCBI taxonomy): Eukaryota > Metazoa > Arthropoda > Insecta > Coleoptera > Chrysomelidae > Lochmaea > Lochmaea capreae. The sequence continues at coordinate 10,763,853 of OX421396.1, forward strand.
ATTCCGGAACTTATCCAAAGTGTTGGAAATGTAGGGGAGGAGGTAACTATCCCTTTCAGTGACAGCGTTTAATTTGCGATAATCCACGCAGAAGCGGAAAGTACCGTCCTCCTTTTTAACGAGTAAAATGGGCGAACTCCACGGGCTGTTTGACCTCTCAATTACACCAAGACGAAGCATCTCCTTTAACTCTTTATCAATATGCCCCTGCATCACTGGGGAAACTGGATAATATCGTTGTTTAATGGGCGGGAAATGGCAAACTATAGTATGTTCCGCAACGTTCGTACAACCAAGGCTAGTTCCCAATATAACCTTAATATTTAACTATGAAATAAAACAATAAAAATTTTTGTTTAAACCTTCATTATAATTGAACTATGTTCAAATACAATTATAATGAAGGTTTAAACAAAAATTTTTATTGTTTTATTTCATAGTTAAGTATGAATCTTCATCAAGTAAAAGCCTCATCTATTCAATTTTTAACCTTAATATGCTCAATCACTGCATCCAAACGAGACTTCTGTAACTCACTTAGCGAATATCTACTACGAAGATGATCTACAGTTGCAACCACAACCCCAGTAAACACAGGATATACTATGGATATCCATATAATGTCCACGATATGGACATGGACACAGAATGGGCATCCAATGGATGTCCATTTACCACTAGTACAATGGATATCCGTTTGGGGACATTCACTGGACCTTCAGCTCTCGTTCACCACTGGACGTGAATATTTATTTGAGTGATGGACGTCCATTGGACATCCATTATTCATACTTTGGCCGACTTATTAAAAATGTACTAGGTCCGCTATATTTTATACTTATACCTTCCATCAGCTACTGGATTAATTTTTTACACTCGTATAATGAGTACCTATTATATTTTTAGTTTCATTTAATGAAAAAAAAAGAATTGAAGGTAGCAAAAGCTTAGACAAGTGCGGCTAATGGAAATGGCATTACATAAAATGTCTATTTGTATCTAATTTGGAAGGAGGAAGAGTGAATAAGGCTGAACATCTGTGGTTTCATAAAAATAAATAATAATTTGATGTTAGACTGTGTAGAGAGCTTTGGTACAAAAGATATCCAGTTCATGTCCTAAATGTTTCCAGTTCATGTCCTATAGTATATTATTCAACAAGCATATAATGATAGCTATTATTCACGATGGTGCGTTTATGTCGTGAGCCGCAGATGACTGAATAATTGCCATTATATGCGAGTAGAACACTATATTTTGTCAACGACTATCAAAATATACAAAAAACTACTAATTACTATTTATGCTATTCAACAGATTATATATTTAATAAGTATTTAATTATTTAAAACGTCACTTTTGCTTTTGACATACATCATACACACTAGACAAAAAACTGCATATAAAACGATCTACTCGTATATATACCACAGATTGATGAGCTATCACATGGATCTGCATAGCATGGTGGTTTAAGGCGCTGACTTGGTGAAGTGAGGAATTTTAGACATAGGATCGAATCCCCGTCGTGGTGAAAATTTTAAAATAATAAATTGTGGCATTTGTATAATATGAATAATCTTCAATATATGCGAAGTGAAGTGAAGAAGTACACGTAAAATGTTAAAATTATCAAATAGTCGTGGACAAAATATATAGTTCACGTCCATAACAAGTACACAGGATGTCCATATCCCATCCTGTCCATGTACAGAACGCATCAAGTTCAGGTCCATGAAAAGTCCATGAGTTCTCCATGGTTTATTTATTATGTCCAGTGAATGTCCATATTTTTACAAGGTATATCCATTCTTAGTACGAAACGGACATCCATAGGATGTCCAATTTTGTGGCAAACGGATCCCCTATGGATATCCCTATATGTTCGTGTGTCGTCTGGGAGGTGATTCTGAAAAATGCCATTCATTTTGTGTCTTAAGTCTGGGACAACTCCCATGATTTTCCAAAAGTCTGCTCCCAAGATGAGCCTATGAGGGACGTCCAATACCACCAAAACAGGGATGATCTTCAGTTGATCGCGGAGAGAAAATGGGACTAAACACTCACCAATAGACTCACACATCTGTCCATTCGCAACTCTGCAACTAGTTCTCTTAGTGGTGTCCACCTCCAAGCCTAAAGTCTGTAACAATTTCCAACCAGCACTACCCAAAATCGTTCTCGTAGCTCCTGAATCCAAAAGACCTAATATCTCCCACTCAATCTCCTCCTTCTCTAACCTCATAACAAACATTTTACGAGTCATCTTGATCTCAATATCAACAACGAGTTAAGGATAAAGTTCAAACTCTTCAAAGAATAAAAGATAAAATATTGACAATATAATTACCCCCAGTTATCAATAAACGATATTTACAAGCTGCGGCGGGCCAGACAACAGGGTCAGGGAAAATGATATAAAATTCAAGGTTCTAAAATATATAGTACACTTACTACACTACAACAACTACGCAATAATCAGCTTATCAAAATGATAACCATATACTCAATATACTTTATTTCAAAAGAACAGCCATATAACTACCAAAAAAAATCTATAGCAAGCCTAGCTTCTGATAAAACAATGCCCCACATTGGGCGCCAAAAATTTACATGATAGTAATCATTTCCCTATCGTTATATCTTCCATTGCCTCTCAAAACTCAAAAATCTCAACCAGAACTTTCGGTAGCCTAAACAATGCTGACTGGAAAAGTTTCACATCACAAACAGGAGATGTCCTACATTCTCTTAATTTTTCCGAAAGCGTTGATGATAATATCGCAACATTCTCAAATTGTATTTTGTCAGCTGCTGAATTACATGTAGGTAAAACTAATATATCCCATCCAAAGAAAAGTGTTCCTTGGTGGAATTCCTCTTGCAAAGATGCTGTAAAACAACAAAACATAGCATTAAAATTGTTCCGACCAAACAATACCCCTGAAAACCTCATTAATCTCAAAAAAGTCAGTGCAAAATCTAAATACATACAAAGCAAAAAATCCTCCTGGACAAAATATGTTTCGTCAATAAGCGGAAGCACAAATCCCAGTCAAGTATGGAAAAAGATTAGAGGTATTCAAGAAAACAAAATCAATAATGGAATTCCCCATCTTGTTTCAAATGATACGGTAATAAATAATGACCATAAAATAAAAATTCCGAAGTAGGTTACTCCCAAACATTGCAAATACTTATACTAATACCTCTTTATCATGCCCAATTTCATCAAATCAAGATATAGACTCACTCAACTTACCTTTCTCTCACCAAGAACTTATTACTGCGTCAAAATCGTGTTAAACTTGCACTTTTTTTATTATTATTCAAATTTATAAATAAATTCATATTTGGGCTCAAGCTTAATTGTTAAGGTTACATTTTTGGCGCCCAACGTGGGGCATTGTTTATTAGAAGCTAGGCTTGCTATAGATTTTTGTTGGTAGTTATATGGCTGTTCTTTTGAAATAAAGTATATTGAGTATATGGTTATCATTTTGATAAGCTGATTATTGCGTAGTAGTTGTAGTGTAGTAAGTGTACTGTATATTTTAGAACCTTGAATTTTATATCATTTTCCCTGACCCTGTTGTCTGGCCCGCCACAGCTTGTGAATATCGTTTATTGATAACTGGGGGTGATTATATTGTCAATATTTTATCTTTTATTCCTTGATTATTCCTTGAAGAGTTTGAACTTTATCCTTGACTCGTTGTTGATATTGAGATCAAGATGACTCGTGAAATGTTTGTTAAGAGGTTAAAGAAGGAGGATATTGAGTGGGAGCTTAAGTTTAGGGGTCTTAAGATCGGAACTGTGGATGAGATGTGTACTCAGCTTTTTCTATGGCTCTTCTTACGGAGAAATCTGGTGAAAGCTTTAGGTATCCCAAATACTGATTCCCATTCGAGGAAGATGAGGCTGCTCTTATTAGGAAATGTACGGAGCTCGAGACTTTGTTGGCTAGTTACAGTGGCAGTTCGAATGTCAGTGAAACCCAGAAGTTGCAGACGAAGATATCTCATGCTTTGAATAGGTTTGATCGATTGGACGCAGCAGGGGATGCTGACAAGGAAACAAAAAGGTCGGAGCTGCTGACTAAGTTGATAGGTCTCTATGATAGGTTTACCGCCGAATCCAGTCCTTTTACTGCTAATGTTGTTGTGCCAGCAGCTTTAGATGTCATCGCTGGAAATTTGACAGGACAATTTTTGGTTGGTGTACAGAATGTCGTTAGTTTGTCTCCCGTTGCAAATGTCCCATCGATTAATACCACACAGGGTAATGTATCGCTAAGTTTTCTTTCAATGATGGTACTACCACATAAGTGGGGTCTGGAGAAGTTTTCTGGTTCGTCTAGATCTTTATCCATCACAGCTTTTCTTGAACGAGTAGAAGAATTTAAAGTGGCTCGTCATGTCCCGGACGATGTGTTGTTGAGTTCTGGTGTAGATCTTTTTTCGGACAAGGCGTACCAATTCTACAAGGATGTCAGACTTCGAGTTCATACTTGGAACGAGTTGAAGGATGAATTCAGAAGAGAGTATTTGACACCCATTATACGGATGATTTGTTCGACGAGCTTAGGAAGAGGACTCAGGATTCGTCAGAATCAATAGAAGTTTATCTCGCGATCATGTCAAGTTGTTTTAGTGGGTTAGGTTGTTTTGTTCCAGAGGGGCCTAAGATGGCGATTATTGTAAAGAATTTGCACCCTTTTTATCAGGACCGTTTAAGAGATCCACTACCTACTACTATAGAGGAATTGAGGCAGGTATGTCGTCGTATGGAGGATAGGCGCGATGCTATAAACAGTTATGTCGAGCCCAATGTTCGTAGGGGTAATGTCTTGGAGAAGGATTTGGCTTTTGTAGAGATTGGTTCATGTCAGCCCGTAGATCGCATGGACGTGGAGAATTTGTCGAGCGATAAAAGGTCATCAGTTGTTTGCTTTCGTTGTAAGAAGCCTGGCCATCGAGCTATTGGATCTGTTCTTCCCAAGCAATTGAAATGTTTTAAGTGTCAGCGAGAAGGATATACTGTGAGGACCTGTCCCACATGTAACCAGGGAAATGAGAACCGGCACTCTTAACTGGTCGAAGGAGCTGTGCTGTAAGACGTTCGACCGAGGTTCAACCTATTCTTGATTTTATCTTAGATCATGCTGTGAACGATGAGAGGCCGTATCTTAAGGTGAATGTTTTGGCATCTGAGGTATTAGGTCTTTCGGATTCGGGAGCTACGAGAATGATTTTGGGTAGTGCTGGTTGGAAATTGTTACAGACTTTAGGCTTGGAGGTGGACACCACTAAGAGAACTAGTTGCAGAGTTGCGAATGGACAGATGTGTGAGTCTACTGGTGAGTGTTTAGTCCCATTTTCTCTCCGCGATCAACTGAAGATTATCCCTGTTTTGGTGGTATTGGACGTCCCTCATACGCTCATCTTGGGAGCAGACTTTTGGAAAATCATGGGAGTTGTTCCAGACTTGAGACACAATGAATGGCATTTTTCAGAGTCACCTGTTGTGGTTGCAGCTGTAGATCATCTTCGTAGTAGATATTCGCTAAGTGAGTTACAGAAGTCTCGTTTGGATACGGTGATTGAGCATAATAAGGTTATATTGGGAACTAGCCTTGGTTGTACGAATGTTGCGGAACATACTATAGTTTGTCATTCCCTGCTCATTAAACAACGATATTATCCTTCTGCCGGTCCTGATGACCTGCCATATATTTTCCTTAAAAAACTTGATATCATAGGTCAACTCAAACTCTTAGAACTGTTCAACTTAATTTGGATCTCTAACATGTTTCCAAGCCTCTGGCGACTATCCATTCTAATTCCCTTGAAAAAACCTAATCAGCCGACAACCTCGCCCAAGTCCTATAAGCCTATTTCATTAACTTGTACAATGTGCAAAATCATGGAAAAAATTATCAATAAAAGATTGATATGGTATTTAGATAAATACTACATTATATCAAAAGATTAATCTGGATTTCGGCGGCACAGGTCAACAAAAGACAATTTGGTAACGTTGCAAACACATATCTCCACCGCTTTAAACAAAAAACAACAAACTTGCTACATTTGATATAGAAGGTGCACTCGATACAATACACAGAAATGTCATACTTGAGGCATCACAGTATCAATGGAAATATATTCTTTTTTATCAAAAACTTTTCATCGCTTAGATCCTTTAAAGTATCTGTTAATGGTATCCTTTCCTCAACATTCAATCAAACCAACTCAGCTCCACACTCTTCAACCTCGTAACAAATGATCTATGTTCTAATTTCACTGCTCCTATTAGATGCACGGTGAGCCAGTGTCCACTAACTCCTCTATAATTCAATCCGCTGTAAATTCCCTGTCTAACAAGATAAAATTATTGGGACTCTCTCTCTATACCCAACAAAATCATAAATTTCAGTAAATCTTCAATAAACGCTACCCCTAATATTTTAATCAACAACGTTCCTCTTCAGGTTGTAAATCACTGCAAAATATTGGGTATGATATTTGACTCCCGTCTCAATTGGAAAAAACATATTTTAGATACAAAGAAAGAAGGATACAGACTAAACATCATAAAAACCCTTTCTCACTTTCATTGGGGCGCGGACGAAAATTCTCTCTTAAAAATTTACAGATCTCTTATCCGATCTAAATCAGATTATGGCTGCTTCGTAGATATATCTGCATCTAAATCACAGATTAACGTCTTGAACTCGGTACACAATACAGCTCTTCGCCTGTGCCTGGGGGCGTTTAGGTCTAGCCCTGTAGAAAGTCTCTACTGCTAAGCAAATGAACCTCCTTTATGGATAAGACGTCAACAATTATTTCTTAACTATGTTATCTCGGTATCTTCCAATCCTCTTAACCCTGTATACAGCTTGTTTACCAATGATAACTTACAGAATATCTCAACATCCTCAACAATAAGACCTTTACCTATACTTCTAATATAAAGACAATGCCAATCAAAATTGATATTTCTCAAACACTTCCTCTACCTCTTCCCTTAATGCCGCCATGGACGAAACACATCCCCCATATCAACACATCTCTCACAACTCTGAATAAAAATGAAACACCGAACGATCTAATTATAAAAACTTTTCTGGATATAATATACCGAAATGAATACAATTTGGTACTGTATACTGATGCCTCGAAACATGAAACAGGAGTCGGTTGTGCCGTAACAACATTAGAAGCTTCAATTTTCTCTTCCACAATATCACCAACTTGTACTGTACATACCGGCAAACTCTATCGTATACTTCAGGCTTTCAAACATATTTCCGCTCTCAATAATAATGTCTGCATATGTACAGACTCTCTTGCCTCTCTACACTCCATTAAAGATATATTCAGTGAAAATCCTCTTGTACAGAATATCCATGATACCCACCAACTCTCCATTTCCTAAAATATAACAGTTACCATTCTATGGACACCATCTCATAGTGGTATAATGGGAAACGAACTTGCTGATCAACTAGCTAAAAGGGCCACAACTTTGAACTATTATGCAGATAACATCCAAATTGCATCCGATCTCAAGCAAGTCATCAAGAATAAGGTCAAAGCTCTATGGCAAGATCATTGGAACTCCATCCAGACAAAACTGCAAAAAATCCAGCCTTCATTAAGCCACCCTTACTATATTGGAGCTTCAAGTCTCTCAAGACAAGACCTAGCGGTGCTGAGAAGACTACGAATCGATCACACTAGATTCACTCATGGCTACCTTATGTCATCCAACAATCGACCATTCTGTACAACCTGTAACTACATCTACACCGTTGAACACATTATTTTAGAATGCCAACAGTACACAGCTAGAAACCAACAGCTCAACCTCAAAGGGAGTCTTCAAGAGATACTCGGAAATCCAGATAATGTCCTCACCGTTCTCCAGTTCCTTAAATATGTCCAGTTATACCACAAAATATAACATATTTATTGTACACTTTACTCTACCTGTGCGAGTAGCCGAGCACGTTAATTGTAATAAAAAAAATATTCAATTTATTAAATAGTTTTCTATAAATACTTTATCAGCATATTATATTACTATATAAACGAAGTTGTTAGTTCGTGTTTGTAAGGGTTTATCATTATTTATAATAAAATCTTTTTAAAAAGTAACTTTTAGTGAACCAAACCTCAATTCGTTGGATACTACTATTAATTTTATTAGTTTTGCAGAAACAGATTACACATAAAACAAATCAAAAGTTTATAGTTGTAAATACAACGAATGAAGTATTAAGGATTGTTTCAGTGGAAAAAAAATTGGGCAGAATTCAACTACATACCTACTGCTAAACTTCAAATCAATCAATATTTTCATCCCTGAGTTAGGAAATTCACTTAATTTAATTTCTTTGAAATAATTTACTTTATATGGTATTAACCACAAACTATGAAGTTTCGAGATTATTTTTCAATAACATGTACATAGTTTATAGAGGTAGGAATTTAGCAATGTTGAAGTACACGGAAAAAAAATATCACTGAACAGCATCTACAGCTGCGATCATATCAACTTCCAGTAAAAAACACTGTTATGTACTTGGGGTTACATTTGAACATAAAATGATTATGAAAGGAGCAAATCATTAAAAAAAGGAAAACGCAAACAATATCTTAAGAGCATTCTGTCATACAAAATGGGTAGTATATCCTAATATAGCATTATTATTTTACAAAACAGTGGACAAGTATATTATGAAAGTCACCTTCATGGATCAATAGCAAATGTACATTTAGATAAGATAGAAGTAAAAAAACAAATGTCTTATAATAAGCTTAGGATACCTTAAATCAACACATGTTCCTATAATAGAAGCTGAAACTGTTGAGCCCCCACATAAGTAGAGACAATTATTAATGAGTCAAAAATGTAGGTATAATAAAAAGTTTATCGAAAATGCAAGATTCATAAAACCAATACATGATTTGAAGATTGTCATCACAAAAGCACTCCACTCATTGTCGACAGCTATTCCGAAATCTCGAAATTTTCTGAAATTATATGAAAACAACAAGTTACCTTATTATTTAGAAGACCTAAATATGTTATTCTCAATCAAAATGCATATCTTTTATTACGACCTCAATCAAGATTTCACTAATATTTTACGTATAAATTGGCTGGACCATTATTATTTGTACCTGATGGATCAAAAAGTTGTACTTCCTTGAATCAAACTAAAATTATTCGGATAAAACTTTAAGACATAGCCTCTTCATCTATTGAAGAACTATTTGCAATACTGCAAGCCCTTCAATATATACAAACAAAAAGTGAGTAAAGTAAAAGTTCTATAGATAGATTAACAAATTTAAAGTCTACTTCCAGTCTTAATCTCATTCAAGTGGAGATTTTAAATTATGAAACAAAATAAAACACTTATAGTGGCGTGGATAAAAAGACACTCGGGAAAAATGATGGAAGATGCCGTAGCAAAATCGGAATTAACTACAAGCAAAACGATAAATGAAAATTACATTCTCTGCACTGATTCCTTAAAAAAAATAGCAAGAAATGGAAAGATGTTTAACAGTTGGCTTAAATTACGTCACAACTTAAAGTAAACTTGCAACAAGAAGTTGGTTAGTGCATTAGTGCAGATAGCCAGAGACATTTTATTGTAACAATTAACAGAACAAGGTCAGGACATTCTCTTACACGTATAATACCAGCATAAAATAGGTGTCACGGATAGTTCAAATTGTGTCTGTAGCATAATAGGTGATGTATGTTGTATGTATATATACAGGGTGTTTTTAAATTCATGCGACAAAATTCAGGAGGTGATTGCTCGTATGAAATTCCTATAACAAAATTTCCTCAGCCCACCCCTTTCTGAGATATCACCCTTAACAGGTGGTGACTAAAATTGAGTTTTTATTTTTTTTTTAAATTTTAGTAAAGCTAGAAACTTGAAATTCTGTAATTTTCGTGCACTCGCATAGGACTAACCACGGGTATTTTTTCAATATTCCTGTTACATTATACGGGGGTGAAATTAGCATCCTTTACTTTACTTTATATCAAAATTCTTTTTCTAGTTGAACTGAAAATCCTTGTTTGATTTACAAATTTTTTTCAGTCTTAAATTTTTTCCCAAAACCAATTGCTGCAGAGAAAAAATATTGTGAATCGTATTACGTTTTACGTCTTTACTGTTTTCCACTCAATTTATTTAAAATACTATAAATTATGGTGTTTTTTTTCTCTGCAGCTAGTGGTTTTGGGAAAAAAAAATTAAGATAAAAAAAAATCAATTAATTCAAGTCACCACCTTTCAAGGGTGATATCACGGAAAGGGGTGGACTGAGGAAATTTTGTTATGGGAAAGACCCATCTTAATTTCATACAAGCAATCACCTCCTGAATTTTGTCGCATGAATTATTGGGGTGACATTCCTTGAGAACTAGAAGATCTATTGTTACCCCTTACTTTCACTCAGTTCCTGAGGAAACTCTCTAAGACTAGTAGCTCCTTTAGTCCTTTTTCCTGGAAAAATTTTAGTATATCCGCAGGCTTTAACTTGAGTAAATGTCCCTCTTCTATCCAATAATCTCCTAGGTGTTGTGCTCTAGGATTTTGAATTGCTGTACAATTCGCAAGTATGCGGATAGAGCAGAATCTACATTCTCCTTCCTTCCTCCATTATTTCAAGCTTTTTCGGGTGCCATTGAAGCGACAATGTTCCGTTAGGATCCCTATTAAAACTCAGCAGTTTTACTTCTATTTAGGCATTCATTTGATCTGATCGGGTTGTAGTCACCAAGCAGAATCTTTGATTGTCTAGGCCCTACTAGGTCATTCCAATGGTCAGATCTTCTCTTCTTCTCAGCTTTGCTTATTTCTTCCAATATTACCTCGGAGCTGATAGCGCAAAAGGGTTCCGGCCCAAAAGGGTGTTTCAGCTCCATCTTTGCTAGTTCATCTGCTATTTCATTTCCTTCTATTCCAGTGCGCCCTGGAATCCACAGTAGGGTGACCATATTGTTCTCGCCTAATTCATTGAGTTTTCCTAGGCACTCCCACACCATTTTGGAACTGACTACACAAGAGCTCAGTGCTTTGATAGCTGCTTAATTATCCGACATTATGATAATCCTTCACCTTCCATATCCTTTACCAATATTGAAATGGGCACACATTCTTATGGCATGAATTTCCACTTGAAAGGTACTTGAGGTTTTTCACAAGATTTCAAAGTGTTTGGTTCTTGGCCCGTACACTCCTATCCCAGTTCCTTCTATTGCTTTTGAGCCGTCTGTGTACCATTGAATGGCATTCTTTCCAAGTCTGGTAATGGTATTTGGATCCCATTCCTTCTTCTTTCTTAATTCCGTAACGAATTTCTTTAAAAAGTTATACTTTTCCATCATACCATCTTGTGACATGAACCAGGTTATCGGATTTCTAAGAAGTGAGGAGGTAATAGGTGATATTACTCAACCATATTATTTTGGAATGTCAAAGGTATATGAACAGCATTGAGAGACTACAATTAAAAACAAATGTAATTTTCCTGTAAACATAAACTAAATTGGCTTTAGCAATAGCATTAACATATATACTGCCCCACACAAGTTTATTAATTCGGAGATTGTGTTTGAACAAATTACGATTTTTGATCCTTAAGTGTTCATATGTTATTGAAAATATGTTTTTTCTTTTATGTAAGCGTTTATTAGCCCTTTTACAAAAAACGTTTGCAGTTTTCAGCAACAAAAACAACAGCTTGAGGTTACTGAAAATTAAACTACGCACGTTAATTGTTTCCTGAAATATCAATTTCAGCCAAACAACGCCTCTGCATACTTTCAATAAAGTCGTTGAAGTAGCCTAAATCGATTTGTTTCCAAAGGTGGGGTGAAAGTTCTTGAAGTATCTGTGGGGGGTGGTTCATGGGAATTTCAGGCTCTTTGTAGCTGGACCCAAGACTGATCGATGTAATTGAGGTCGGGCGATGAAGGGGGCAGTGTCTAGTTCTGAATACCATGGGAGTCAAAAGCGTATTTGACTACTCTTGCACGATGAGGTTCACCGTAATCGTGTATTAAAAGGAAATTTGGTCCAATAGCAGCATGAAACAAATGTTTTCATTGTTAATAACCTGTACGTAAATCCGCGCTGTCATGTTTCTAACTATAGCACTTCTGAACGGATGAGCATCCTGCTCTGCTCTTCACTTACTGGGCACTAGAGAAAGACTCCATACACGAAATCACCGATTATCAGAAAAACGTCCATACCTTGACTTATCTGTGAACAATGGGGATCTTCATTCAGCATTTCAATCCACATGTTCAATAGCGCATGCCCAGTCGAGCATGCATATGCATCTGTGTTAATGGAAGTCTTCTCAAAAGTCGTCGTGGACGTAAGTTAAGCCGCGTAATGATACTTTTACTGACTTGGAAAACGTCCGCAACTTCTCTCTGAGTCTGAGAACGACACGCCACATTTATATACAAAATTTTGTAGTTAAAGTTAGAACTGCGTAATAATAAATACAAATAATATATACATATAATCAAATTTGATCGTGCTACTGGGTTTCGGCAAAGCCAATTATTTAATTGACAAAAAAGTTCAGCACTACATTCCTCTTCTTTTCGCATAACAGTGCGGGGCGTAATAGTAATAGTTTAGCATTGTATATACGTGTCATCGCATGGAAAAAATTGAGGTGAATTACTTTGACATATTAAAGCAAGCTGAGCTACCACTACTACCAGAAAATAGGGCAATTTATGGAATTTTTATAAATGAACTAAACTTTTTAGCCAAATTTATTCAAGTGCTTTTATATTAAACTAAGGATGTACATAAAAAAAAGCAATTTAATTTCAGTTACAATTAAATTGACACATCACTCTATTCAACACTGCATATTATTAACTAAAATGTAAAAACAATATGGTATGATATGTCTATGCGATTTTAAAATTTTGTCTTTAATCTTTTGGTTTTTACTATCAAAAGTTAGTTGTGGTTATTCAACCATTTCTAAAATACCGACGATTTTTTTGCAAGAAGATATCTAAACGCTCCGAATGATACGTAGCGTTGCCCTCAACCACTACAAATTTTCATCGCTTGCTGGACAAAAGCAGAGCAGATAGAAGTTGATTAATTACCCTCTTTTCACATAAGTCACCAATCTCTTCGTAAAATTTCGGCCATTGTTCAAATATTCAAATAAATAATTATACCCATTTTTCAATATCCAAGCTTTGCTCAGGTACACGAATCTGAAATTTTTGTTAGAATTTTTGATTCTATTCTTGAAAATGAAGTTTTTGCCGAAGCAATTAATTTTCAGTAATACCTACATCCGTTAGTTTTTGGAAGCCGAATTTGTCGAAAGTGAAAAATTGATTATTTTTATGATACATTCTAATTTGTTGTTGCAAGGTTTTCATATTTTTCGAAAGTAGTTGGAATATCATTTTTCTGTTATGCTTGCCTGTATTGCCCCGTTTTATTGTAGGTAATAGTCTGTACTGTCGGAGGTCCCCCTTAAAACACTTCAAAAATAATATCTAGTTTCAGTCATAATAGGATATCATAGATTAATCTCCACTTGTCTAGGAAGGTAAAATTACAGACACAGTTTCACTAATAAAGATGATTAAGCAGTCGTATACGTTTTTTTAATTAATATCCAATAAATCAATTAAATGACAATAATAACTATATTCATTTATTTATATTGATTGTATTTTCATTCATCGAATTCTAAAATAGTCGAGTATTCAAGAAACACTTGAAATTCTTAATCTGTTTTCCCCATCTGTCAATCTGTTCTTAGCCCTTTTGAGATTCGATTCTTTCTAGAAAGCAACAGCTTCTTAATAATTCCCCAAGAGAGTTATCATTGGCATCATCAGTGCCTATCGATTTATGCAATCAAGTATCCTTATACTTTGACTGGCTTTTCCTCCGGGGTTAAGAGGTATTAATCTGATCAAGATCGGTAATGTATCTATTAGGATATTGGCAATTTAATACAATAACATTATTGTTTAGTTAAAAATTGAAATATTGTTTGGTAGAGGAGCTAATTTGAAAATGAGACGGGAGTTGAATTTAAGAAAACCAGGAAATTTTTATGGTACCTTTCAAGCGTAATTTGGAATTATATGCATTACTTGTTTGTAGACCGGTATCCCATGATACATGTAGGCATTATTTCAAATGGAAGTCGTTTTCTCATCGAGTCTTATGTAAAAAACAAGTAGAATAAGGCTATCCTCCAAGACAAACTAGACCAGATGGTGACTACAAATTTATTTTTGTCTACCAAGACCACCTAACCAAATACGTCAGGTTGAGAGCGCTAAAAACAAAGTAAGCTAAAGAAGTAGCTGAGCACCTATTAGAAGTATTTGCAGACTTAGGAAGCGTGTTGCAGAGCGAGAATGGCTGAGAATTTGCAAACCAGGTGGGTATTAGGGTAAAAGGCATGCTAGAAAGGACATGGCACTTTTTATGGGCATTTTGGCCCTCTGTATTTTTGATATTTTGTAGCTGACATCAAAAGATTTTTTTCCTTTGCGCTTAAGTCCTAGCTCTACTGGGTGTACCGAAAAAATGAGCCCAAAGTTAAGATTTTGAATTTTACATGTACTTTGAAGTGCCATGTCCTTCATTTCAAATTCCCTAAATGTTGCTTATATGGATGAAATAAAACAAAATCAATACATAATGATTTTTATAGGTGATTAAGGAATTAGTCGGAATGTGGCCTGACTGCCATATTGTGCATGGTAAACCGAGACATTCACAATCACAAGGTTCAGTGTAGAGGCCGAACCAAGATATAGAGAACAAGTTAGCGTCGTGGATGAAAGATAATAACTCGACAAAATGGAGCGAAGGTTTAAAAATTGTTCAATTACAAAAAAATTGGTGAGTAGGCTAGTATTTTGAAATTTAAGAAAAGAAACTGTGTTTTTCTAATAGGGAACTTGCCCAATTTTTTTTTATTCCACTAAAATGTGTGTTTATATATGAAAACACATTATACCAAATATCAGTCCTTAAATCGCAATACTTATTTCACAATAAATAATTAAAGTTGGAATCGCCACCGCGTGTATTCAAACGAAGAAAAATGCGCGGCAGCGGCTGTGACGTCACACCGCACCTCGCGCATCGGTAACCGCAGAAACAGCCATTTGAAGCATTATTGATTTTTTATCGAATTCGAATCGTTAACGTCAGTTTCTCATTTTTTAAGTGTTGTTTGAATTGTCGGTTCACAATCGCCTGACTCGAAAAGTGCGGTCTGACGTCACAACCAATGACAGCGCGTTTTAAGAGCAGTTCAAATTATTCAAATTTTAACCCTTTATTTCTCAGGTAATTTAATCGTTATTGGAATTTTTCTTTTTCTACGAAGTTCCTTATGATAATATCTTACGATTTTAATTGTTTTTAAATGATTTTATTTTTTTGGCAAGTTCCCTATTCATTTGCCAGTTGTGAAAACGGCGCAGCCGCATAATTTTGTATCTGTTTTGTTTGCGTAAGTATAGGTGAATACAACTCTGTGTTTGTATAAGCTGCGTTTTACCTCAGTTCATTGTTTTTTGTAGCTGCTTTTATTCTGGTATTGGACGCAGTCCTTATGAAGCTTTATATGGTGTAAAATGTAGAGATGGTTTAAATCACAAACATTAAATCCATACGTACAGAAGAAGATCTGGAAAAATTATTATCTTCTAGTAATGACACCGAGGGTAAAAAGGAAGAAGATTCACATCCTTCAAATAATTTTGTACCCGATGAAAAATCTACCGTCACTGAAGAGGAAATGGCCGCCCAACAATTGTCTGTCCGATCATAGAAATATATTGGACGTCATAATGAGTGTAGAAGATGAATTTTACCGAATTGGAATTGTTCACGGTGTCCTTAAACAGCTCTATTCTCGCAACGAATTTGAAATATGTAAGCAACAATTTTTGAAGTTGGAAAATCTCAAGACGGACACCGAAATAACATTACGAAGCGCTGCAGGAAAATTTTCAGTATCGGGTTCAACCCAAGGATATGTGCGATGTCACTGCAAGAAGAGTTGTGCGAATAAAAAGTGTAAATGTCTTGCGTCTGGATATACGTGTAGTAGTAAGTGTCACAACAATGCAACTTGCTCCAACAAATAATACTGTTCTTTGTTTGGTGGTTTCAATGTCCTGACATATTTTATTGTTAATATTTTGTCACCTGGTTTTATTTGAGTTATATTTCTTTTACTTTTTTTAAAGTAATAATAGGTACCTGTAACATTCTTACATTGTACCAATAAAGAAACCATTTTTGACAAAAGATTTCACTATCCTAAACTAAATTAACCCAAGAGAATTGGTTGGTTTACATAATAACCAACTCGCGTTGGTTGGTTTACATACTAGCCAACTCGTTGGTTATTATGTATTACTACCAATATCAGGTTCACACTTTATCCAACTAATGTGGATAGTTTACAAACTAGCCAAAAATGTTAGCTAATTGGTGTAATTTCCTTGTGGTTTGAGTTTTAGCGATAAATTTTGTGTAGTTTATAAACTAGCTGGATATTATACAAACCAGCCATTACTCGTAGCTATTTTAGTGAAAATATGATTTTTCATCAAAATAACCAGGCAGTTGGATAGTTTGTATACTATCCAACCAGTTTATATACTAGCCAAGTAAATACTTTAACCGTAACATATACATCCTACCCTCCGCTAATTTGTATCGCTAGGAAGGAGAAATGTAGTCATAAGATCTGTCAATTCAAAACCCTGAACCAGCTCTCCCGAGCTCTCCTCCTACAATTAGTAGCATTAGGTATTGGGAGCCAATCTGCAGTTACCACTATAGCTGAAATGTTTCACTACACAAAAAGTTTAAAGCACTAGTTAATTGTTCTAAATTATAACTTTTAAATCATATTTGGACAATTATCAACAAGTATCGTCGCAAAATGTATGCCACTAATGTTTTTTTTATCAATTTCAACTTCCCAATTCTCAACTACCTAATTCCAGTCTGGGGCTCTTGTGAGATAGCATTAATGAATAAAACTCTGAGGATTCAAAATAAGGTAGTGAAGGCTGTGTTCAACTTTAGTTACACCAACAGATGTAGTTTTCAAAGAAGCTGGTGTTCTAGTTTCGTTTTAACGAACATTTCCTTTATCTGCGTTTATCAAAAGTAACATCTAGTTTTCAACGATCAGTTGCCTAGTTTTGGATCACCAAAAACAAAAAACCCTAGTGAGGAAATTGCAATTTACAAGGGCAAATAGCTCAAATTTACCTATAATAAATTTGCCGATAATGGGAGAGTTTCTTGCTCCAAACAAACACTTTTGTTCAGCAGAAATGTTTTTCATATTTAATTTTATCTAGTATTGTTTTCAAATTTTCATAAGTCTCTTTTAAATGAACTAATTATTATTCTTAGTAATTGTACTAGGACAGTTCGGCCTCACAGCGGAAATTTTAACATGGGAATCTCCATAAGGAAATCGTTGACAACGCTTAGGTTCAAAATGTGCAAAAGTTACTCTTTTTGAGTGAGGGTGAAAGTAACGTCACAAATGCCGTCCCCCCTCCTCTCGAATTTAAACAAACAGGACGAGTGCTACCAGAGCCGCCTATGGAATGAGACGAATACAGTTTCTCGTTACGTCATACTTCCCTGAATATATCAAGGACACTCTAATTTTATGTGGATACTACTGACCGCGTATGTCCAATCAAATCAAATGGAAAGGATCATATGTCCTTTGAGCCTGAATTAAGCTACGCCATTACGTCTTTATCGGTTTGTCACTCTGTCTTGTGTTGTGACAACGATTGTACTCAAAAAGTGAAACGTCACTTTAAATAGATAATAGTATATTATGTAACGAGTGCGAAAAATCACTTTCGCACAAGTAATGTACACTATTTTTCCTACGACCATGCCATAATTGTAACAAATATTGTTTAATGTGATGGTTTTAAAAAAATAATGTTGACATCGGTGAGTGCGGAAATGAAATGAGTGAAATTCAATTTCTAACGAGTTATGTACACTATTTTTCCTACGGCCATAAATATTTAAAAAATACCTTAGGTTTTTGTGTTCGCATATGATACTAGAGTCAAATCATATCTAATAATAGTATAATGAAATAAAAACTAGAGTAACGAAACGAGAAATTTATTAGAAACAAAACTAAGCACAAACGACGTAAACTTATTGCAAGAATATAAAAATTAAACTCATGAAATCGATATTAAGTATGTTATTTTTTTTCTGGAGCAGCATAAAAATTAAACGTAAAATAATTACCCTGGCAGTTTGTAAGAGTTATAAGCGATTGCATAGATGACGATGTGATATTACTGGCAATATATTCATCGATGTTTTGAATGCTGCTACTGGGTAATACTGTTGGTGGTTGGTTGAAAATTGTTTCTATTGGTTGGGTTACTTGTGGTTGGTTTAATATTTTTGTTGATGATCGAATTTAGTGTCATATGACAAATCTGTAAATGAATTGTTTCTTGGTTGAATATTTTCTTTAGATGTAGACGCTATCGCACCCATTATTTTATTGGCAATATGTAATCGGTTAATAGCAGAGTCATCAACGTATCCCTCTGCAACAGTTGAGGATTTCCACCCTCCGTGTCTTTTCAGGGTTGTCACGTCTGCTCCTGCATCTACTAAAATAGTTGCTGATGACCTGCGAAAACAGTGACCGGTATATAATTCTGGATTATCCAAAAAGTGGCCACTGTTCTTGCTACGCTACCTATTTTATTAATTCCGACCACCTGTTGGGTACATTTTCCGTTTTGAAAATTCATAAGAAATCTTTTTTGGTTCGTTTGCGGTCTCCAATTTACATATTTCTTATATATATTATAAAATAAAGCGGAAATAGTAAACTATCGGTTAACTTTGTTTTTAGTGTTTTCTATTTTCACCATAGCTGCCGTTTTTAAATCTTCTATATCATCCACTGTCAGTTGAACGAGTTCTTGCTTGCGGCATGCTCCTGATATCCCCATAATTAGCGCCAACTAAAAAATTTGAAAAATATTTTTTGAATAGTATAATAAGCTATTTTTTTTATTAAAATTTACCTTAGCAAACAAAAACTTTTCGTCGGGTGCGATGTTTATAAACACATTTATTTCTTCACTGCTCAAAGTTTTGGCTTTTTTCGGCTTATATCCATCAGATAACCTCTTCAGAAATGCTCTTAATTTAAGGTATTTTGAGATGTCTACATTATGGTTAACGTAGATCGTACTGCGCAGCATTGAATATTGCGTCCATAATGTGGAAGGTTTATTTTTATTTTTTGATGATTCATCAATATAGGCTAATAGGACATTTTCTGAGAATGAAGATTTTATTTCTTTGTTTCTTCTCCAAGCCAACAACTGGTCATAAGCGCGTTCATATCTTTTTCTTGATTTTGGAGGAAGTAACGATGTTGCTTGAGCCGCTTCGATAATTTCTGGTGGTGTACATTCGATACTATCAACTTCCATTATAATAAAAAACCGAGACTAACACTTTTTATTTTTAGTTTATCTCACAATTATAATTCGTTTACACCTTTATGTAATAAATATTTTACTTACACTTACACTTCACGAAAACTATTTCTATGCTTTGTGTTATAATTTGAGAATTTTGACCTATAAGCCTACTTTATTACTTTTCACTTTTATAATTAGTATATATTTTTTACGATCACGCGATAAATTTACGAAATATGATGGTTTTATTTATTTGAAAACATCAATAACTGTACCTACAATATATGATTATTTTAAAATAATCAGTTTGTAGTGCAAAATATTTTCAAAATAACGCAGAAGACATTTTAATTCCTAATAATTTGATTTTTAAACATTCCTACAGCTATACTATAGATACTATAGATATACCTAAAATAAGAACATTTAACAGCTATCTTATAGTAGCTCAGTGGTTAACGCGTCATGACAGTTCGGAGAATGATGGAGTAGACCGCGGTTCGATTTCCGGCCGTAGTTGTTTTTTTTTATCACAAAATTTGGCGAATTTTAATAATTTTTGAACAGATTTCGTGTTTTCTGCTATATTTGTAGTTATTATGTGGGTAAATTTTAATAAGAAAACCACATTAATCCAATTCATGCGGACCGTGCGATATGATATCACACTAGGGTGATATCATAGCGCACGGTTCGCGTCACTATGATAATATGAGAAACTTTCCGCCAAAATATAGAATGCGATATTTGTTAATTTTCTATATGGTCGTAGAAAAAGTTCATTTACATTGTTTCGATTGCAATTGAGAAGCTTGTGGACTGTATATATTCATTTATTTAGTTTTTTACATTAGCGAAATAGCACACCTGCAGCCATGTCAACATTCATGACGAGACTGAGGTTCATAAAACAAAAAGCGCTGATGCCATATTTCATAAAATGATCGGGCGCTAAATACTTTAAAAATTCTTACATAATTAAACTTAATAAAATGAACTATGATAAATTTAGGTTAAAACAACATAAAATTAGAAACGTAATTTTTTTAACATACTTGATACAAAAAAAAACTCATAGTAAAACATAAATTCACATGAGTTTTTAATAACATCTCATGTAAAATAAAATACTGTTAGGAATAACTTATATGTATATTACAATTATTCTCAAAACAACCGATTTGGTTGTTTATTTTATTTAACTGTAGTAACAACCTTTTTTTTAAGATAACCAAGAAAAGGGTAGATATAATATAACAAAGATACCAATAATAATTACTCGGCCTTTGACCATTTGGTTATAGTTACAATAATTTCAATTAATTGGCAACGCACATACGCGATTTACTGCACGTGTTATTTCACCACCGTTCACCTTTAAGTTCACTACACGGTTAATTCCGTCTTTTCCCGGGTGGATGGCAATAACTCTGCCTAAATGCCAGTTCATAGGCGGAGCATTGTCATTTTTTATTAATACTAAAGTTCTAACTTTGATTAAGGTTGTGGAATTCTGTCGCCATTTCAAACGAGTTTGTAGCTCCGACAGATATTCCTTTTGCCACCTACACCAAAAATGTTGCGCCATGTATTGGAGATGCTGCAACTTGGTGAGGCGATTCTCCGGAATGGTTGTTAAGTTAAGTTCAGGAAGGCTAGTGAGTGGTTTGCCGATCAAAAAGTGTCCTGGTGTTAACGCCGATACGTCGTCCGGGTCCTGAGTAAGTGGAGATAGCGGACGCGAATTTAGTATACCTTCAATCTGTGCCAACACCGTGGCATATTCTTCAAATGTTAAACGATTTTCACCTATCACGCGCTTAATATGACTTTTTGCTGACTTCTGATAATTTGTTAAAAAATGGTAAATTTTAGAAAGTTCATTATTTGCGCCCTTATAGTTTGAACCGTTATATGAGTACACGTTAGATGGTTTACCACGTCTACTCACAAATCTAGTAAATGCAGCCAAGAATGCTTGCGTGGTCAGTTCAGATACCAATTCAATGTGTATGGCCTTCGTGCTCATACATACAAATATACACATATATGCCTTAATAATTTTAGCACCGCGAGTCTGCCTATCCTTTAACAAAAATGGTCCGCCATAATCAGTACCGACATTTACGAAAATATTATGAGAAGTAACTCGTACTTCAGGTAAGTCACCCATTAAGTAGTTAGAATCTCTTGGAGCAACACGGAAACATTTTACACAGTGCCGAATTATATTTTTGCAGGCATTTCGACCAGATATAAGCCAGTATCTTTCTCTTACTGCGTACAACAAATGTACACCACAATGAAGCAAACGTTCATGTGTTTGTCTCAAGATTTGATTACTTGGTAAAATTATGGGATGTTTATTCTCAAAAGGCAGAGTTGAATTATTGATTCTACCGCCTACACGCATTATACCGTTTTGCAAAAAAGGATTGAGAGACAGAATTTTACTTGATTTGTTTAGTTCCTTTTTATTACCTAAATTCGCATATTCATGAGGAAAACATTCTATTTGTACATTTTTAATTATTACATATAAAGCTTCGTCGAGCTCTTCGGGAAGCAATGGACCATAAATTCTGTCAGTATGTCTTGCCTTGATATTAGTCACAAAACGTAGAATATATGCTAGTACTCTTAAAGTTTTTGAAAACGAAGAAAACTTATGTAGTATAGACATTATTTCATTATTAGGCCTGATTATAGCACAAGAGACACTCCTTTGTTCAGGTATATTGGTGAATTCATGGACAGGTTCAGTCACATTCCAGTAATCGTTATTTACCAAAAGCCAATCAGGTCCATTCCACCATAATTTTGAATTTTTAAAAACTTCAACAGTTGATCCTCTGGATAATAAATCGGCAGGGTTGTCGCTGGACTTTACATAAAACCAATTTTTTGGTTTGGTTAGTGACCTAATTTCACTTACCCTGTTTGCCACAAAGGTTTTCCATTTGTTAGACTCATTTCTTATCCAACACAAATTTATTGTTGAGTCTGTCCAAAAATATAGTCTATTAAATTTTATTTCCAGTACCTCCAATATTTTAGAAGTCAAATTTGCAAGTAATTGCGCACCACACAATTCAAGACGAGGCAGACTTATTTGCTTTAGTGGAGTCACACGTGATTTTGCGCACAATAAACTAGAGTAATATTCCCCATCGGCCTTTAAACAACGTAAATAGATGCACGCCCCATAAGCCTTTATCGAAGAATCGCAAAATCCATGCAATTCAATACTTACGTATTGTGGAACAATTATGCACCTTGGGATTTTTATTTTCTGAATATCGCAAAGATTGGTATAAAATGAACACCATATATTTATCAGATTCTGAGGGATATCATCATCCCAGTCTACCTTTAATTGCCAAAGTTCTTGAATTATAAGTTTTGCAATTATTATAATAGGACCCAGTAAACCTAGAGGGTCAAATATCTGACAAATTAACGATAAAATCGCGCGTATTGTTAATTTATTGTTACACAAATTATTATTAATATTGATATTGTATCTAATAGAATCATCACTAGCGTCCCAGTATATTCCTAAGGTTTTATTTTGCTCGTTCAGCCCTATATTAAGTATACTAACATCTAGATCTTTGTTTGTTTCGAATTTATTTAGTAGCTCCTTATTGTTGCATAAAAATTTTCTAAGTTCAAACCCATAATTTGCTAACAGCTTAACTATATTATTCTGAATTTCTAATAATTCTGACATTGAATTGGACCCTGTCAACAAGTCGTCCATATAAAAATCTCTTTCAATTATTTTACTAATTTTAGGAAAATTTGTTCTATTCTCAGTAGCAATCTGAAATAAGCATCTGACCGCTAAATAAGGAGCGGACGCCGTGCCATAGGTTACGGTATTTAATTTAAGACTCTTAATTTTTTCGTCTGATTGTGATCGCCAAAAGATCTTTTGATATTTTAATTCATCTGGATTAATAAGTATCTGACGATACATCTTTGATATATCACCCGTCATAACAAATTGGTGAATGCGGAACCTAGCCAAAATAGAAAAAACATCTTGTTGTAGCGTAGGGCCACTAAATTGGACATCATTAAGGGAAAGTCCACTTGATGTTTTTGCCGACGCATCAAATACTACCCTACATTTGGTAGTGAGGCTACTGTTTTTTAATACCGCATGATGAGGTAAATAATATCCTTCATCCTTTAAATCATCAGTTTCTGACATATGACCCAGACTATGATATTCATTCATAAATGTGCAATATTCTAATTTTCAATTAGGATTTTTTTCGAGTTTTCGTTCAAGCAAATGGAATCGATTTAATGCCATATTACGAGAATCACCCAATGCATCTAGATTATTCTTAAATGGAACCCTGACTATAAATCTCCCTGTTGAGTCCCTTGTCGTAGTATTACGAAAATATTTAAATAACTAAACGATTTATTGAAAGATGTGAAATCTAAATTTAAATTACCTGCCATTATATAACCAAATTTGGTATCTTGCAAAATTGGCATTTTGGGTCCAAGCCGGACCTGATTAGATCCCATAATAGACCAAAATATGGATGATCCTAGCAATACTTCAATTTCTGCTGATACATTAAAATTAGGATCAGCCAGTTGTAAATTGGAAGGGATGTTAAGGTTATCTTTATTAAAGGACATGATTGGTAATTTATCGGTAATTCTAGGAAGAACTAAACAACTAATATTACTCCTGTAATTGTTAACACGTGATTTTATTGTCACGTTCACTTGTTTATTTATGTTAGTTAATGTTTGGCCTACACCCTTCACTGCATGATTTATTTTAATTGGTTTTATACCTAATTTGTTACAAATATCCTGCGAAATAAAGTTACTTTGTGAGCCACTGTCCAATAGAGCCCGAGCAGTAACTGCTTTTTCCCCATTTGTCAACTGAATAATCGCAGTTGAAAGTAATACTTACGAATGACTTGCCGAAATTTCCCCAAAAGGTGTAACTTGGTTAGAGCCGGCAACACCGTAAGCTGTCGCATGTGAATTCAGTGAAGAACCTTGAATTTGGCCGGTGCTGTTATCTCTTCTTGGATTTCTTGCTCTTGTCGCGAAACATTTCCACTATTGGTTCTTCCTGGGCTTCGATCATTTTTATTGTAATCTTCCCGGTGGAGTAGTGTATTATGAGCCTTCCTACATTTAAAACATTTTGATTTTGGACATTTCCATGAGTGATGTGAATCTCTCAGACAGTTTAAACATAATTTAAGGCGTTTAGCTGCACCTATTCGATCATTAATTGATAATTTTAAAAAGGATTCACATTTAAAAATGCTGTGAGACTGTTGGTTGCAAAAATAACACTTAAAATTACTCTCTGATTTTTTGTTATCTATAGATATATCTATAGGCGTAATAATTTAGAAAAAACGAACAAATCATTAGTTATAGTTGAGAGTAGAATTAGTTTGCACTGTTTCACGTTATAATAACAGTATGCGGCAAGGTCCCTTTGAGGATTAAAAAGCCGAAAAAATAAACAAGCCATAAATCACAAGCGAACAATTGATTCTCATTGGTACAATGTAGCTTCCGATTGGTCTATGCAAAATTTACAAGAAGGGTGGACTATGAATTTGTTAGGTTCCGCTTCTACTTTTAGATTTCTTTATCTCGCCGACAAATTGTGAAACGGTGAAAATAATTCTACTCTCAACTATAAGTTAAGTGAAATAGAAACTGAATTTACTTTGGTTAGAACTAAATTTAACGAAGGTAATTATGATATAAAAATTAAAGATAAAATGAAAGTTATCGTAGATTGTTCAGTTAAATTAATTAGTCAGATTAGGGAAAGTTTAAATGGTAGATTAATTAAAATTCAAAATAGTGGTCCTGTGATACAGCAAAAAGAAAACATGGCATGAAACATTTAATTTGAAAACAACCTCTGATCTAATACCCCTAATGGATGATACTGAGTCATCCATAAAAATATTTAACGATGCAATTGAATTATATGATAGTTTCTTAGATGACAATGGTAAACAGGCTTTAACCAAATATATTTTGAAAGCACGATTGTCTCAGGGTGCAACGCTTAGGTTAAATCAAAATTATGCTTCTAATGCAGAACTTATTAAAGATATTATAGATAAGTTAATTACTAAAAAGTCAGTAGCGGCACTATCTGTAGAGTTGCATAATTTAAGACAAAATAAGAAATCTTTAGAAACAAGAAACATTCGGAAATCAAATTGAAGACTTAATGATAAATTTATCCATAGTCCAATCACAAGGTAATAATGTTTTAGAAAGGTCTGTAACAGTTGTAAATGAGAAAGTAGTTACCAATGTGTTCACTAATGGGCTTAAAGATGAGCAGATTAAAACAAGTATTAAGGCTCGGAATTATAGTAGTTCAGCAAATGCTATAGTAGGAGCTAGGGATGAAGAAACGAATAGGAAAACAAATCCTTCACAAATTTTACGAGGTTATACTTTCAACCACCGAGGCAGGAATAATTTTAGGAATCATAACAGTAGTTATCACTATTCTAGAAATAATGGACATAGAAATAATAATTTTGTCAATTACAATAATAGAAATAGAGGTCATAATTATAATAGTAATAATTCGAGTAGAGGAAACAGATGAGCTGGCAGACAAAGTCCTTAACATAATGGCTACTATATGACAAGTAACGTTGTACAAACTGATAATCAACAATTACTTACCACCATTGATACCTCAAATCGAGCTTTTCCTCAACACAGCGTTAACCTTATCAAACACAAAAGGCATCCTCTATCGCACATTTTTGCGTACTCGAGATCCTGCCGTTAAGAACGAATGGAATCGCGTTATTGCCCTGGTCAGACTTGAAACGAACGCCCTCAAACAGAGGGAATGGAAGCGTGCCACGTCTGACTTGGATTATAGGCGAGGAAGTGAGTTCTCGAACAAATTCAAAACTCTCACCGGACAACGGAGAAGAGTAGAATCAGGTCTCAGAGTACAAAACCAAATTGTGCACACCTCAGACGAAAAAGCCAAGGTTTTCAAAACACATCTCCAAAGTGTTTTAATATCTCCCGAAAACCCACTTTTTCTCCCCGATTTTCTCAGAGAAACCACTCTCCTAACGGCGAATATTACGAGGAGCCCTCATATAATCACTCCACTTGATCAAAACGACCCTTTTTTAAAGCCCTTTTCTCTTGAAGAAATTCAAACGCCTGCCTCAGAATTTCTAGAAAAGCTCCAAAAAACCTCCCTCCTTCCATTTTACCTCAAATACAGAACCTTGTAAATGCCTGCCACTCACTCTCATATTTCCCAAATGTATGGAAAACTTCCCATACGATTCTCATTCCGAAACCCGGTAAAGATCCTAAAAATCCCGAAAATTACAGGCCAATTTCGCTTATCAGTGTTCTTTGAATTCCTGGTAAAAGAACGACTCTGGCAACACTGCAAAGGCCACAATATTATTCCTGACTACCAGCATGGGTTTCGCCCTGAACACACTGCTTAAGATCCAATTACCTCTTTTCATACCATTATCTCTCGAGCCATAAACGCCCGCGAATGCTCTTCAATTCCAAGACTTCCTCGATACTTCGCCTCTATCCATTCGATAGAGGCACAGTCGTAAACCGGTAAAAATTCCAAGCCGAAGAAGAAGTGCTGCGAAAGCTGTTGTGAGAAAGTGTACCGCAAACAGTTGGACCGAAGCGACGATCCAAGCTAGGAGGAACACCGAATACAACAATAAAAAGCACTTTTTAGTGTATTGTCCTGGGCACTTTTCAGCATCCGAGACAACTTTTTAACATATGAAAAATTCTATATGAAATAAGTGTAAATTTATTTCCCTTCTCTTCAATACTACCGAGATGATGGATGCAGGTTTTCTGTGGTACTTTTCCTGCATCTTAATTTCCGCAATTGTTGGAACTGCGACAAATTGTGGAAATTAACCAAATGGTCATCCTTGGGTGTACAGCCACAGCTGTCCCCTACCGCGACCTTTAACTTCACTTGCTTTAATATTCAAATTATACCCTGAAGAGGATTAATCTCTTATAGCAGGGTACAGTATTAAACTTTTGCAAATTCCAATAAAGGAAAATTAATTATC
Source organism: Lochmaea capreae (assembly GCA_949126875.1). Lineage (NCBI taxonomy): Eukaryota > Metazoa > Arthropoda > Insecta > Coleoptera > Chrysomelidae > Lochmaea > Lochmaea capreae. The sequence goes on from OX421396.1 coordinate 10,791,569, forward strand.
AATTAAAATCAAAACAAAAAAAAGCCGAGGGCTATTATCCTTGAGCAACACGCTTCGGAAGTTCTTACAGAATGGCAAACTTTTTTATACTTGACTTCTCAGAAAATTTTAATATTGATAAATGTTTTTGTATCTTGAGAAAATTATTTTGACTTATTTAGATTTTGGGTGGTGTATGTCGGGTGAAAATAAAGCACAAAAGCATCACGATAGTGAATCAAATTTTTCTAAAAATATGGAATCTGAGTCAGCCATACTGAGGGACTTATAAATCTGAGATAAAAAGTTAAGTAAAGTTTTTTCCAAAGCTAATATTTTCTTAGAAATGCAGAAAATTCGAGTTTTGCCAGTTGTTGAATTTTTCTGTTTCGGATTCTATATTTTTAAAAAACTTAGATTTACTATCGTCATATTTTTGTGCTTCATTTTCTCCCGGTATATACCAAGGAAAATCTGAATACGTCAAAATAATTTTCTCAAGATACACATACATTTATCAAGATTAAAATTTTCTGAGAAATCAATGATAAAAAGGTTTTCATTCGGTAAGAACTTCCAAAAACACGCTGTATATAATCGTTATTCCGATATCCTAATCAATAGAATATCAATTGAATCTTTTTTTATTTAAAATGAAAATAATAAACAGAGCAATTTTTTATTTTATTTTATGACCAGAACCAAAAAATACAATGGTATTTAATCTGATTAACTATTTCAAGAAATAAAAATAGAAAGTGAATTCGCCAACCAATAAGCAGAAAACAGTAGAGAGAGCCCTAGAAATTAGTTTATTGGCTGTACAGAAATTTGTGCATAAACAAAATTATATTATACTATAGGTACCGAAGAATAACGAAAAATGTAAATGAAGAAAAAAAATGCAATACCAAATCTTCGCGACATTTTTAAACCAGTTGTCAGTTTGACGATTAATTAATTTTTAAAAAAAAACAACACCAAACTGATAACACCACATGTAGGGTATTATCGCTGTAATCCAGAGGTGATTGGATGAAATTTGACACATGACTTAAAATTTGATTAGTTACTATATTTAGTAAAAAATTATCGGGGGTAATATCCCTAGTGCATTTAATTTTTCCGGAAAAATTCGGAAAAACGAGTTTCTTAGTAATTTGTTTCAACAACCAGAATGAGCGAGAGTGGTTTTAAAAATCCGAGTCGAAGACGAGGGTTTTTTCCACTTTCGCGAACGCTATTTGTTAAAACAGATTATTTAGAAACGAGTGTTCCAATTTTTAAACAGGAAAAATTAGATGCACGAGGGATATTTTGTAAAATTATTTTAGTTAAATAAAAATTTTATTTTAATACATTTTTTTTAATTAAAATAATAAGAGCAAATATAAAATTAACACTCTACGAGAAGTGGCAAGAAGAATGGAATTCATACAAAGGTTACCTAAAAAAATGGAAACAAAGTACAAAGAAGTGGACGTATCCAACGTACTTCAACCGTAGAGAACAGGTAGTTTTATGTAGGCTTCGCTTAGGTCACACTCGCCTTACGCACATTCACCTTTTAACGAACTCGAACCCACCCAGATGCACCTGCAATACTAAACTGAATGTAGAACATATTTTTACCTGCCCACAATATTTATTTGCCAGAAACCTACTTTTCACCGCCGAGAGAATACCACTGGGAATTAATGATAATCCTGACAACATCCTAAAATATGTAAAATTGATTAATATGTTTTTTAAAATTTAGAAATGGCTAGGTACAATTACCTGGCTTCATATCGTGATGACAAGAACAAAAAAACACACGACCGGCAGCCAAATAACCTAGATAGTTGGCGCTGCCATAAAAAAAAAAAAAAAAAAAAAAAAAAAAAAAAAAAAAAAAAAAAAAAAAAAAAAAAAAAAAAATAAGAGCAATAATTAATAAGAACAATATAACTTTCAAGTTTGTTTTTACAAGGCAACATGTCGAACTTGCATGAAATTTTTTCGATTTTTTTCCGGAAAAACTGCTGACAGCTAAGTTGACAGTTGTTAAGTAATTTCTCCACTTAAAATTTATATTTGACACACCAATTTTTGATAGCGATTAGTCAAAATTAATAGGAAGGAAGTAATCCGTATAATACGTCGGTTCATTCTTCCACAGGTTATACGCCTTACGAACTAGTTTTCGGAAAAACATGTATTTTGTCATCTATTTAAATGGAAAAAATTTGGCGTTTATATAATTTTAATGAGTATCTGTTGAAATTAAAATATAGGTTACAGGTAGCATTAGATGATGAAATAGAAAAATTTCATCAAAAAATTAAATTAAATATGATGAATCAGCCACGGAAAGAAATTATAAAGTACCTAGGTGATAATGTTTTGCTTTGTGATGAGACCAGTTCTAAGATAAACCAATTTACAAAGTTCCATATAAAATATTAGAAAATAAGGTAGTTAATGATGTTATTGATGTAGGAAATAAAAAGTTATAAGTACACAAAAGTAGGGTAAAACCATTCTACCCTAAGAGCTGTAAAAAGAAAAAAAATACAAATTTCTAGAAAATTTGATTTTTTTTTCTTTACATGGGAGGTATGATATGCAAATATCACCCTGTATATACTTCAGTTAAGTAGGTCAAGTTATTCATTACATGTAAAAATAAATTATTCTTTTCAGCAAGTTTATATTTTATATATTTAGATTTGCAAATAATAACATTTTTGTAAATTGCCAATTTGGGGTTGTAGAATTAAGACAATAAAATTACATCTTCAGCTGAAAGGTTGTTTTTTTCGTTAATTTATAATATCTAAAAACCAGGTTTTTAACATTGAATAGAAGAATATCACAGTGTAATCAGTTCCAAAATGGTGTGGGAATGCCTAGGCATACTCAATGAAGTAGGCGAGAACAATATAGTAACCTTACTATGGATTCCAGGACACACTGAAAGGAAATGAAATAGCAGATGGACTAGCAAAGAGGGAGACTGAAAGACCCTTTTGGTGGCCGGAACCCTTTTGTATCAGCTCCAACGTAATATTGGAAGAAAAACTAAGTAAACGTACTAAAAAATATTAGCACAATGCTTTTATTTTTTTAATAATATTGAAACATCAAACTCCTATAAACTGTAAACAAAAACAAAACACTCATATATATTATGGACTTTGAGAGTTCTTCAAACTTCAAAATTTGACTGGCCTTTGTGTAACTGGCTATTGGTAAAACATATAATCAGAAGGTGGCTAGCTTTATCTTCAGGTTTGTGACGTATGTGTAGTGAAAGTTGCAAACATTTAGGAATTCTTAATTTCCAGTTTTCTCCCAAAACATTCGGTTTAAATCAATCAATAGAATATCAATTGAATCTTTTTTTATTTAAAATGAAAATAATAAACAGAGCAATTTTTTATTTTATTTTATGACCAGAACCAAAAAATACAATGGTATTTAATCTGATTAACTATTTCAAGAAATAAAAATAGAAAGTGAATTCGCCAACCAATAAGCAGAAAACAGTAGAGAGAGCCCTAGAAATTAGTTTATTGGCTGTACAGAAATTTGTGCATAAACAAAATTATATTATACTATAGGTACCGAAGAATAACGAAAAATGTAAATGAAGAAAACCGTTTGAAATTGTAGACTAAAAACTTTCATCGACACTTATACAGTCCGAGAAGTCCTCGTCGTATAAGTCATCCTCGAATTATCACCGGCGCTACTTCAACATCCAGTACTTGTTCTAGATCCCAGCAATCCCTTATTAATTTTTCTGTATGCACCGATTTCCTCCAGTACTCCTGCGTAATATGATCCAACGAATCTTGCCAAACTTTTTCTACTTGATCGGATTTAAGACCATCACCTACATGTTTTTCATAATAAGATTTTGCCCCAGCCCATATTAGTTCTATTGCGTTAAACTGGCAATAATATGGCGGAAGTCGTAGAACCTCATGCCCATGTTCACGCAATATCTACGGCGTATACTTTGGGTTTTTCGAGTGTTATTGCCATTAATAGGAGTTCCGATTTAAGCATATTTGGTGAAGGATTTTTGTAACATTTTTCAAGTCATTCATAAATATCACTTTTCCGCCAAGATGAAGTAGGTTGTTTATTTAAAATTCTTGAATGATATGAAGCATTGTCCAACACAATTAAAGATGGAACATCCAAATTTGGTATCACCTGATCTTTTATCCATTTTTCAAACATTTCGCAATTCATATTGTCATGATAGTCAGAACTTTTTGATGTTGAAGAAAAAATTCAGCTTGCACCTGGAACAAATCCTGTTACAGAACCGGCATGCAAAATAATAAAACGCTTTCCCGTGCCACATCCTTTTTTTCTTTTAACGCTTTTCACAGACTCATCTTGCCAAGATTTTGAGCCACTTCCATTTGAAAATATCCACGTTTCGTCTGAAAATACCACTTTTCTAAATTTTGATTTGTCATTTTCCGTATATCTTTTTAAAAACTGAACACGCTGACTCACTATTTGTGGCTGCTCACATAAAAATCTTCGGTTACAGTCTTTTTTATAGCGGAACCCCAACTTTCTTATTAATTTTGACAATGATTTGAGTCCGATTTCCAAAACAAACCCGAATTTTTAAAGCTTTTTTTAATACTAATAATAGGGGTTTTTGTTCTATATAAATTATAAATAACATCTCGAACTTCCATTTTAATATTTTCGCGCAAATCCTCAGTCTTTGGCTTTCTTCGTTCGCATTTCTTAGTATTCCTCGGTATTATAGGTATTATGCTTTTTTCCATGCACAATTTTCTGCACAGTCCTTGAACTAATTCCCAGTGCTCTCGCTATTGTTTCCTGCACACTGGTTGACGAATTTCCACTTTTTCTTTCATTCTCGAAATAATCTATCAGATTTAGTACCATTTTTTTTGCTTGAGGATGCAAAAAACCGGAAAATAACTTCTTATTATTCATATTGTCACTTCGAATCGTCAAAGTCACAAAACTGACATATTTAAATAAAACTTAGCTGGTGAAAAACTTTTTAGAATCGCTGAAAACTAAATACATATCCTTTTTTTTTCTCGTCAAAATTGCATAAGTCTGTCTTATTAATCTTACGGATTTTATTTGGAAGTTATGATTAAACGCATTAAAAGAAAACAAAAACTATGAGTATGTCTTTGTTGAATCGTATGACCCGCATGATAAGACTGCATTTGACTATATGTCAAGTTATTTTTATTAGTTGCTTTTCAGGAATTCCTTTATTTGCCAAATGGCTAACTGCAGTTGATCTGTTCGAATGATTGGATATCTTTCTACACTTAGGCCCGGTTGTACAATTGTAGCTTAGTCAAGGCGCAAATGTCAAATTAGTTAAATAACATCTTCATATGACAAACATATTTTGACCAATTTACGTCATACGCATGCGTCAGTTCGAAATAAGTTCTACCAACACTTGCAAATATAGGTTTAGTAGAGCTGCTACTGAACCATGTTTGTACAACAGGTTTAGGGTTGAGCTAAGCTTTTATTTTAAGCCCAGCTTAATTTTAAGCTTCAAATGTACAACTGGGCCTTAGTGTCCAAACCAATAGCTTGCGCGGATGATTTGGTCCACATATTAATTGTGTTCTTGCCTACCGGTATATTGTCAAACCATGTGTCACTTTCGGATTTCCAGAAATGATTTGGTCTCAAGAATAGGCGACTGGAAGTAATATTTTTCCCCCCTTTGGACAATTATGAATCGGCCTTTTCAATTGAATCGTTAAATGCAATACCAAATCTTCGCGACATTTTTAAACCAGTTGTCAGTTTGACGATTAATTAATTTTTAAAAAAAAACAACACCAAACTGATAACACCACATGTAGGGTATTATCGCTGTAATCCAGAGGTGATTGGATGAAATTTGACACATGACTTAAAATTTGATTAGTTACTATATTTAGTAAAAAATTATCGGGGGTAATATCCCTAGTGCATTTAATTTTTCCGGAAAAATTCGGAAAAACGAGTTTCTTAGTAATTTGTTTCAACAACCAGAATGAGCGAGAGTGGTTTTAAAAATCCGAGTCGAAGACGAGGGTTTTTTCCACTTTCGCGAACGCTATTTGTTAAAACAGATTATTTAGAAACGAGTGTTCCAATTTTTAAACAGGAAAAATTAGATAATATTAGAAAATAAGGTAGTTAATGATGTTATTGATGTAGGAAATAAAAAGTTATAAGTACACAAAAGTAGGGTAAAACCATTCTACCCTAAGAGCTGTAAAAAGAAAAAAAATACAAATTTCTAGAAAATTTGATTTTTTTTTCTTTACATGGGAGGTATGATATGCAAATATCACCCTGTATATACTTCAGTTAAGTAGGTCAAGTTATTCATTACATGTAAAAATAAATTATTCTTTCAAGTTTGTTTTTACAAGGCAACATGTCGAACTTGCATGAAATTTTTTCGATTTTTTTCCGGAAAAACTGCTGACAGCTAAGTTGACAGTTGTTAAGTAATTTCTCCACTTAAAATTTATATTTGACACACCAATTTTTGATAGCGATTAGTCAAAATTAATAGGAAGGAAGTAATCCGTATAATACGTCGGTTCATTCTTCCACAGGTTATACGCCTTACGAACTAGTTTTCGGAAAAACATGTATTTTGTCATCTATTTAAATGGAAAAAATTTGGCGTTTATATAATTTTAATGAGTATCTGTTGAAATTAAAATATAGGTTACAGGTAGCATTAGATGATGAAATAGAAAAATTTCATCAAAAAATTAAATTAAATATGATGAATCAGCCACGGAAAGAAATTATAAAGTACCTAGGTGATAATGTTTTGCTTTGTGATGAGACCAGTTCTAAGATAAACCAATTTACAAAGTTCCATATAAAATATTAGAAAATAAGGTAGTTAATGATGTTATTGATGTAGGAAATAAAAAGTTATAAGTACACAAAAGTAGGGTAAAACCATTCTACCCTAAGAGCTGTAAAAAGAAAAAAAATACAAATTTCTAGAAAATTTGATTTTTTTTTCTTTACATGGGAGGTATGATATGCAAATATCACCCTGTATATACTTCAGTTAAGTAGGTCAAGTTATTCATTACATGTAAAAATAAATTATTCTTTTCAGCAAGTTTATATTTTATATATTTAGATTTGCAAATAATAACATTTTTGTAAATTGCCAATTTGGGGTTGTAGAATTAAGACAATAAAATTACATCTTCAGCTGAAAGGTTGTTTTTTTCGTTAATTTATAATATCTAAAAACCAGGTTTTTAACATTGAATAGAAGAATATCACAGTGTAATCAGTTCCAAAATGGTGTGGGAATGCCTAGGCATACTCAATGAAGTAGGCGAGAACAATATAGTAACCTTACTATGGATTCCAGGACACACTGAAAGGAAATGAAATAGCAGATGGACTAGCAAAGAGGGAGACTGAAAGACCCTTTTGGTGGCCGGAACCCTTTTGTATCAGCTCCAACGAAATATTGGAAGAAAAACTAAGTAAACGTACTAAAAAATATTAGCACAATGCTTTTATTTTTTTAATAATATTGAAACATCAAACTCCTATAAACTGTAAACAAAAACAAAACACTCATATATATTATGGACTTTGAGAGTTCTTCAAACTTCAAAATTTGACTGGCCTTTGTGTAACTGGCTATTGGTAAAACATATAATCAGAAGGTGGCTAGCTTTATCTTCAGGTTTGTGACGTATGTGTAGTGAAAGTTGCAAACATTTAGGAATTCTTAATTTCCAGTTTTCTCCCAAAACATTCGGTTTAAAAAAAATTCAAATTAATTTTTCCAAAGATGTTTAACTCCCCATGATTACATTTCTTTGTTTCTTGAAATTATGACTTAGTTGTAGTTTCAGACGTTTGTTTTCTTGGCATTCAAATTTTGTGTTAGATACGCCGATCCCATGGCATGATATTATTCTATTTGGCCACTGATACAAAAAAGTACCCGTTAAGATCATCTATTACTATCCATTCTTGATTATTATGGACACTAATATTCATACCACGTCCTTATTCGGCTCTGTAGCAGAATAGCGCTGGTCAAAATCGCGCTGGTCAAAAAAAGCGCTGGACATAAATAGCGCTGGACAAAATAGCGCTGGACAAAAACAGCGCAGGGCAAAATAGCGCTGGACAAAAACAGCGCTCCATAAAATAGCGCCGCCTAATGATAATTATGCTTCTTTATTTTACTACTACCTCATACATAAAAATAGACTATAGTACCGAATTAGCATAATTAGGAATAACATATTTCTCATAAATTACAGTCATAATTCCTAATTCATCGCTTCCCGACCAGCTAACAGTGATCAAAGTGTTGGTAACTGTCTATAACAATATCAGAATATAAGGAACGGAAAACAAGTGAGAACAATCAATATTTTTCATCATACTTCAACACATATCGCTTCCCGACCAACTGACACAGATCAAAGTGTAAACAACTACTTGTCAGTGTCATATTTATTTAAAGTCAAAAAAAATGCAATTTGGTAAGTCTCAGAAAGGAGGTGATACATTATTCCACGAAGGATATAATTACCGAAATGACAAGCAGCATGAAATTGCATTATTTTAGACTTTAAATAGATATGACAGTGACAAGTAGTTGTTTACACTTTGATCTGTGTCAGTTGGTCGGGAAGCGATATGTGCTGAAGTATGATGAAGAATATTGACTGTTGCTCTCACTTGTTTTCCGTTCCTTATATTCTGATATTGTTTGTTGTAAAGGAAGGTTGATGCTTAGCGATGAAACTTGATTTTTCAATAAGATCCTACAGTAATAGTTGATTTTCTAAGGATATTTCAACCGGCGCTATTTTATGGAGCGCTGTTTTTGTCCTGCGCTGTTTTTGTCCAGCGCTATTTTGACAAGCGCTATTCTGCTACAGAGCCCCTTATTCACACGAAAAATCTAGCAGATATCGTAAATAATTAATTTGACAAAAGCAATTTGTGATTGTTCCAGCCATTCTCGCACCGTGCCGTATCATAGCGACCACAGCGGATAAAAAGTACTTGACGTTAAAAATAGACGATTAGTATGTAAAATGTCATTTTTTTTAAAGATAGTTGAAAAATTGTATAAAAAGAGACGCAATTCAAAAGTATTAAAAATATGGCATACTCAAAAGACATAGACGCCAGGTTTTAATAGAATATTATCTTTAAACGACCTGATGTGTTAACAGTTACTTTATATACTTCAGGTTAGCTGCCATTTCACTTGTTAATGTTAGCATTAAATTATGAGATTATGTATGAGATTTATGAGGTAAGATTATTGTTCAACCAAGTTGATTTCGTGATAACAATGCAGGGATTCATCATCAAAACCATGTAGCTCCGTATAGAAGCAAGCCCAACATTAATTTTAGAAACTTCCTGCGTTCCCCATGCTGAAAATATGTGAGTAATTACTTGTGATTTTCAAATTTATATGGGGGCTACATCTGAAAAAAAATTTGCAATACAAAAGAACGTATTTTTGTACACTACTTCTCAATCGCAAGTCTATATCTTTCTAAAACCAGTTATTGATGTATTTATAACATTATATTTGTCATAATAATTTTGAGCGTAAAAATTAAAAAACGTCATTGTCTTGACTATATCCTAACAAATATTACAATGTAATATTAATCAACTTCAAAGTCTTCACATACTAAGAAATCTTTTTCTCGTCCTTCAGTTAGCTTAGTGATATGGATACCACATTTTACATAATAAACCCATAAAAAGCTCCAGATTACACTAATGTGATGGTAATTCTATCAATCGTTTTCCTACCAGAGAAAAGATTACTTACAGATTTTCAAAGTTATTTTTTTTCTGATAGCATGTTGTAACATGGTAATTTTCGTAATTTACAATTTATTTTTGTCGCTAGACAATTTTTGGTAAACCATGAAGTTTATTATTCAAAACATATTTGGCGCTCATAGCTGTCCAGTTCATTTGGATAAACTCTAGGTTAAAACTGACAAAGAGTTCCAAATGTACCACAAAAAAAATGTATTACTATTTCGAAATCTAGTGATGATTCATCTTGCTGAGAGTTTTTCATATGTCTGTGCTAAATACCTACCTAATTATCTCCATTTACATTGCCAATAGTTGAAAATCAACCAATAGTATTTCTGTCAAAATATTCCGTTTATTTTTCTCTCATCAAATGATAATGTTCTTCAATATGGATCATGCTCTAGATAGCATCTTTTCATTTTCTTCACATCACACGTTTGATCAAAATCGTTTCACCTTATTTTTACAGATGGTAATTTATAGGGATCATCTATTGGGAGATATTTTTTTCTATTTTACGTATCCAACTTCCTCATGTCACGACTTTTTTTGAATTACAGCTGAAGTTGTTCAAGCAAATTACTATTACTTATGAAGAATGACATAACTTTTTATATTTTATTAGTTGTTTTTGTCCAGAACGGACATTGAAATTATTATTTACTAGTTGTTTTATTATTAAGAACTAAGCGAGTAAAAAAATAAAAACAACTACTCCTTGAACTACCTTTTTGCAAAACCACAATCGTGAAGAAAGTGTCTGGTCCATATTATTTTCTTATATCTGCAAAGAAACTTTATGAACTATAAAATATCTCCAATCAAAAGAAATATATTATTATTTTCCCAATATATACCTACTGTAATTTTTAATGGCAAATATCATGTTTTCAATTTAAACATTCACAAAATAATCATAATAATATGCAACCTAACAGTGTACGATGTATTTAAAATTCCATTACATGCCTTTTCCTCCATTGATAAATGGGTGTGTTTGACAACTTGTTTGTTTACCTGGAAACTTTCGTGTTCATAGGAGTTAATTTGTATTTTTTACCATTTTTAACTGTTTGTTTTAAGCACTAATTATCATAATTTGTTTCTGTTTATGAAAACAATTATTTTTTTAAGGAAAACTTTCGTTTAATATCAGTTCTTCACTATACTTTTATTTCACAAAAATAACTCAAAATTCAAAATATGAGTTAAGTAGGTATGTAAACAAAGCTTAGACAAATAATAATTGAGCTCATTTATTCACATTTTAATAACAACCTAGCACATTTTAATAAAAAAATCTTCGGTTAGTGATAAAATATTTCTTTCTTGATACCGTGAATAATAAACATTTAAATGACTAGATAAGTTTCTACAATAACGTCAAGCCCCCTTAGGAGTAAACGCCCACTTTACTTCCAAGCACTAAAACTTCCAAATCAACTCCAAAAAAATCCGACAAAATATTTAAATCTCAGAAAATTTCTTATGTCTACATACCTATTTACATTTTTTTCCTAGTACATTGCGAAAAACTCTTAAGAAATTGCGAACTCATCGTATTTTGCCGCGATCTACGAATCTGGACCACGAAGCCGAGACGAACGTTCTCTCCAAAACATCCCTTGATACTGGGGTGCAGCATCGTCCCTTAGCATATCTTTGGGGAGGCGGACTACGGCGAGAATCCCCGAAAACTGCCAGTCAATACCCGGTCGGGGAAGTTTCGTGTAACATAGATATACTCAGTGTAGAACTTAGAGCTTAGCTTCTTTCGCTGGGAAGCTTTGTCTTAAACCAAATGCATAAAAAAATTATATATTTTTTCAAATTAAACTATAATTATTGCCTGTTACGGTATTACATTCTAGAGTGGGCGAGGGATAAAAGGCCTGTTTTGATTTTTTCCTCACTGTGTTCTAGATGAAAATGTTTTCAAAATATTATGTCAAACACGTAAATTTAGAAGATATAGATGAATAAGAACAGCATTTTTTGTTTCTTAAAATTGAATTCACAGACGAATTTGTGACCAGCAAATCCTCGCTATTAGAAAAAAAATATAGTTAAATTTGCAGCAGTGTACGAACTTAATCCTATCCTGAATGCTTGTAAATTCTGTACAAATTCTAGATAGGTAACACCGGAATTATCGTTTGCCTCTAGAAATAAATTGGATACCATCTGCAGGATGAATTGAACCGCCACAGGACCAGCATCACCGGTCTCTCTATTAATTCGATGCAATCCGAGGAAATGTGAATGGAAATGCCGCCAATTGAATTGGTATTGGGTGGTGATTGGGTTAAGTTAACGTTGATGTTTGTAGTAAGGAAATAAGGGGAGTCTTGATGTTAAATTAAGTTTATTTATAAAGGGAATTAACATTTCAGTTTTTTTGATAAAAAATATTGAATTTGCTTTCGAGAACCATCAAAACAACTATCAAAACATAAAACAACACAAAAAATAATATAAAAAATCTACATTATATGAAAAATACAGAGTAATTTTATAAAAAATTAATTTTGTTCCGATGAAGTTGACGAAGTGCAACGGAAACTTATAAAAATAAAGTGTGTACTTGATTAAGATTAAGTATTTTTCTCGAAAAAATCCGCAATATATAATCAGAGTTATTATATAACTAGAGATTAAAACAATACAATTATTTTTTTTTTATTTAAGAAAAATAAAGCGCATCAACCCTTTAGGTAGCGCTACCAAATGAACAATAAATACTAAGTAGTACTACAGTATAGCTATAAAAAAAACAATTTTAATAATTAATGGTTAAACTTTGTGCAGAAACTGAATAGCACGTAGATAAGCTACCAAGTTTTCCATATTGTATTCTTCTCTGAGTAAGTGGTACATAGTAGGTGGGATGTTAAATATCACTCTTTGCTGTGAAAACTTTGGACAGTCTATTAACACATGTTTGACTGTTAAAGGGCATTGACACACTGTACAGCGGGATTGTTCGGATTTCGACATTAAATATTCATGGGAAAATCGGGTGTGACCTATTCGAAGACGGGTCAGGATAACTTGTTCTTTCCTGGTTTCTGGAACGGCCCTCCACGGTTTAACTGTTCTCTTCACTTCTCTAAGTTTGTTGTGAGATTGGGACCACTGGTGTTGCCAAGCGTTGTTAACCGATGTCTTAATAAATATTTTTATATCTGTCGTCGTAGCTCTCGTGACTTCGGTGGCACTAGGGTTCTGAATTGCAGCTTTAGCTGCTACATCAGCTTTCTCATTCCCCTCTATTCCTGTGTGTGAAGGCACCCAGAATAACTGTATAACTGCTCCTGAATTGTACAGCTGGGATAGTTCCTGTTTAATAAGTATCAGTAATGGGTTTGATGGATATGTCTGGCGCAAACTTTCAATTAAGTTCCATGAATCAGTTATCTTGAGCACATGTTTTAAGTTTTCTCTATTGGCATGGACTAGAGCTTGAAATATCGCATAAAGTTCTCCAGTTAGAATGCTTGTTATATAAGGTAGTTTAAATTTGATTATCACATTTGGAGTTACAAGTGCTGCTCCAACTCCAGTATACGTTTTGGAGGCATCTGTGTAGATATGGGTATATTGTTGTAAACAAGATATTTTCTCATGGAATTTTCCTCCAATTAGGGTATGGTTTGTTTCGTTCTTATCAAAGCTTGTCAAGGATGTATCACATATTGGTAATTTCATTTTCCATGGAGGAAGGGAGGGAATGAATTGGGGGAACGTTGAAGGAATAGATATATGTAGAAGGCTGAGGGACCTGTTAATTCTTTCATAAAATGGTGGATCTGTTCTCTTTCTTTTTTTATAATCAGCCGAATAACGATTGGAGAGGATGTTGTCATAAACTGGATGATTGGGATTAGCAGATATATTGAACGCGTAAGAGACACTAAGGTAAATCCGTCGGAGGTGGAGGGGAATTTCGGAGGCTTCACTGAGAAGGCTCTCGGAAGGGCTTGATCGAAATGCACCCAGGCAAATTCTGATCGCAGTATTCTGGACTGGATTTAAAAGATTCAGTACTGTTTTTTTCGCTGACAAGTATGCTACGCATCCGTAATCAAGACGTGATCTAATTAGTGATCTGTATATACGTATTAAAAACGTTGAGTCAGCGCCCCAATTCCTAGTAGATAACATTTTGAGCAGATTGGAACTTTTATGAGTTTTACAAATTAGGTCGTAAATGTGAGTTGTCCAAGTCAGCTTGTAATCCCAAATCATACCTAGATATTTTATATGATCACCAAAATTCAAATTATTGTTGTATAACTTGAGTTTAGGGTTGAAGAAACATGGATTTTTGGAAAAAATTATACATATCGTTTTTTCTGTGGAAAATTGGAATCCTGTAGACTCGGACCAAATTTCAAGTTGTCGAATATGTTGCTGCATGACCGACGTCATGTAGTTTATATTTTTACCCTTAATATATAAAACTAAATCATCTGCGTATAGTTTCCCCTTCAGTGGCTTATCAAGATTATTCAGAATATCGTTCATTGCGATTAAAAAAAGTGTTACGCTCATTATTAAACCTTGAGGAGTACCATTTTCTGGTTCTTTGCTATTCGAGAAATGTCCGTTCAATTTTACACGAAAGGATCGTTTGTATGAATAGTTTTTAATAAACGCAAGCATACTTCCATTTATTCCCCAGTCGTCTAATTTTGATAAAATTTTATGCTTCCAAGCTGTATCGTATGAACGATTGATGTAAAAAAATACGGCTAGAACTTTTTGCTTGTTAAGGAATGCTTCGTGAATGTCGGATTCTAAGTCAATTATATTATCAATTGTTGAATGTCCTTTTCTAAAACCGTTTTGTTCCCTGTTTAGTAAGGAGTTGGACTCCAGGAACCAAATAAGTCGGTTATTAACTATTTTTTCTAATAATTTGCAGACACAAGAGGTAAGGGAGATAGGCCTATAAGAATTAGCAGCATTTTTGGGACAGTTTGGTTTTAAGGTCGGTACTATTGTTGCTTCCTTCCAAGTATCGGGGAATTGTTGTTGAAGCCAGTAATAATTGAAGATATTTAATAAGAATATCGAAGCTTGCTTGGAAAGGTTCTTTATGAATGCTGAAGGAATATTATCTGGACCGGGGCTACTATCTTTGACCTTTTTCAGTGCTTCGTAAATCTCTTCCAACGAAATTGAAGTATTAAGGGGAGAATTATTGTTGGAATCGATACGAATGGGATTAAGTTTTTCAGTGAGGAGTTTAAACTCAAGGAGTTTACTGTCATAATTGGCATTACCGGAAAATTGTTCAAAAGTGTTTGCTAATGTATCGGAAATTTCCTGAGTACTCGTTAGATCTTGTCCTCGTTCTGTCAGCATGTTGATATTAAAATTTGAGTAAGTACCAGATATTCGTCTAATCCTATTCCAGATTTCTGTGGGGGGCGTAGAGATGTTTATATGAGATACAAAGTTGATCCAAGACTCTTTATTATGTAACGCGCTCTAGCTCTGAGATTTTTGAAATCTTGTTGATTTTGTATGGTATTGTGTTTTTTATACTTATTAAATGCTTGTTTACTCAATTTTATTGCATCTTTAGCTGCATTATTCCACCATGGTACGGTAGGACCATTGTGGGAAGAAGATGATTTTCCTATCGTGATATCCGCGGCTTTTGTGATAATCGACATAAGTTTATTTAATAATTCACTATTGTCGATTTCGTTAAAATTAGTTTGATTTAAAAGGTTATCTACAAGGCTTTTATACAATGTCCAATTTGCAGATTTTAACTTCCATTTACTAGTAGGGTGATGTGATGTCTGTTTGCATCGGGTGTTTGTTATAATTATAGGAAAATGGTCGCTTCCGTGAAGATCTGAAAGTACGTTTCAAGTAAGGTTAAGTGCTGTGGTGGAATCGGAAAAGCTTAAATCAATGTGTGACAAATTACCATTATAACTGTTGAAGCGTGTAGGACGGCCATCGTTCAGGAGTGATAAGTTATTTTGTTCAATATCGTCGTATATTATTTTACCACGTGGGTCAGTGTGGGGACAACCCCAAAATACATTATACCCGTTGAAATCACCGACAATTAGTCTAGGAAGAGGGATTTGATTAATGAGATTGGCTAAGCTCTCAATGTTAATATCCTTACTGGAAGGAAGATATATGTTACATATATTTAATTTGGTTATGCCATGTATGCGAACTCCAATTGCTTCTAAATTAGTTACTAGTGGAATTAAGCATGATTCTATATCTTTTTTAACATAAATTGATACGCCGCCGCTGGCTCGTCCACAATTTTGTCTATAAAGAAAAAAGCCGTTGAAGTTTTTAGGAGTATAAGTCTTATCATTTGTAAAATTTGTTTCTTGTAAACATAATATTGATGGGTTTTGCTCTGATATTAATACTTGTAGCATTTCTAGATGTGAGTATACGCCGTTGATGTTCCACTGCACTATATTATTGAACTCGATGAAAAAAAAAATTAAAATAAAATAATTGATTTTCAATAGATTTCCTGCGATGAATCGCTTTCAGTGTCAGTAGTTTGAGGATTACAAGCATCTTCAAGCATTTTACACAGGGCTGGCAAGTCATCGGTATAATTTTGGGCAATCAATTCGGGATTGGGTGAACCATAGCAGTTATCAAATAAATCAATGAGTTGGTCGAAGTTAAGAGGAAAACGAGAGTCGTGATCGTCGATAGAAGACTTAGTGTGCTTAAGTAGTTCTTGTGTGGGTTTTTTTCCTTTTGTTTTTTTTCGGTGGCTGGGAAAAGGGTTTTACAAATTGAGGTTCAGTATCATTGTCAATTTCTGGTGAGTATCGATCTGAAGATTTCCTTTTAACTTGATTCGAAATGAGTGGTTTAGATATTTGTTGAATTGGGTTAGTGGAGGATGTTGGCTGTGATACAGTACTAATTTGCTGAGAATTTGGTAATGTTTCAGGTTGTGGTAGCAATGTTGATGAAGTAGTGCTTTGAGTAACAGTAGTTGGGGCATGAGGTTCGATTGGAGTAGTAGAGATGACTGTGCATTGAGATGCAATGTGACCAGGTTGTTTACATTTAAAGCAAGACATTCCGTCGATGGACATGAAGATACGGTGGGATGTGTTTTCATGGGTGACTAGGAATGAATCTGGGATATTTGCATCATCTTGTAGGGGAGTCGAGTACACTTGACGTCGAAAACTACCGATATGACCATATTCCGTTTTAGAAAAACCCGCTCTTACGGGACTTACAGGTGATAGCAAATTGAAGCCCATATTTTTTAATTCTGCCTCTAAGGTCTCATCGGGAATGGAGGGATAAACATTTGATAGTAAAATACGACTTGATGGGGTAATCAATCTTCTTGCTGGAATAATTTCGTTATTTATAGATATTTTGCCATCTTTTCTTAAATATTCTTCTAAGACAGATTTACTTGATAAGTAAATGCAAATTCGGTTGTTTGAAATTCTTGATGCAAACGTTATATTTTTTGGTTGAACTTTAGGTCCTAGTGCATATACATATTCTTCTAATTTAACTCCGTCTAAAGATGAAAATATGAGGGCCAGTGCTTTTGATGGATATATTTTCCTAGATGCTGCTAGTGAGTAGGTAGGTTGAGAGATGGGGTGAGTTATCGTATGAGTACTTCTGTAGTCAGAAGACTCAGTCGTTTCTACGTTCATGATTGTTGAAGGTATGTTAATGGACATTTGTTTAAATGGTTGTTCACTATTGAACAGTCCGGTGATAAAAACCGGCTGCCGAAGCGATAAGATAATTGAAAACTATCCTATCTGTTAGAGTTTCTGTGTTAATTTAAATATACCATCAGGTTATGGGGAAGAAAAACATAACTCACTGGTTTTCCTTAGAGTTGATAACGTTGTTCGTACACTTACACAAACTCAATACAAATTTGAATAAATGTTCACCACTAAATTATTAAAACAACAGGAGCTGATATCAAAACACCAGTACGGAATAGGTATCAGGACCGGACCAATACAATTATTATAGTTGTTGTAAATATGTATATTTATATATACCTATAGGTAATAGACGTACTTTTGTAATAGTTATTTACGTAATAAGTGGGATATGGACCTTATTAACGCACGCATGTGAAGTTTGCACGACGAGGCCGTAGGCCGAGTCGTGTATTCACATAAGTGCGTTAATAATTCCTATCCGACGTGTTACGTACAAAATTGTAAGACGCAGACGCGGTTGAATGGTAGCTTATAATACCGAACAGAACATTGATAGGTACGAACCGCCGTAGCGCAGGGCTTAGCGTAAGGGCTTGTAACTGAGGGGTCCCGGGTTCGAGTCCCGGTGGTTCCGCTTTTTCAATTTTCAGAATATTTAGCTTATATATCAGAAGTGGGATTAGATCTACGAAATGTCCACATGAGGCCATAATGTGATGTGATAGTGAGATAGGGTGACAGGAATGGGCGTGCGGGCGTCAGGCTCGCCAGGAGAGTGAGATAGGCGTAGGCAGGTGGCAAGGCATCAGGCTCACGAACGAGTAGGTGAGATAAGTGTACGCCCAAACGTCAGGTCCAGCACTCTAGGTACCTCGAGGACGAGGAGCGGAGCAGGATGGCCGAATGTAAGACGCAGACGCGGTTGAATGGTAGCTTATAATACCGAACAGAACATTGATAGGTACGAACCGCCGTAGCGCAGGGCTTAGCGTAAGGGCTTGTAACTGAGGGGTCCCGGGTTCGAGTCCCGGTGGTTCCGCTTTTTCAATTTTCAGAATATTTAGCTTATAAAATTTTATCTACAACTGTTTATTAGTAGGTATTATTAAAAGTACTTATATCATAAAATTTTATTTAAAAAAAATACTCCAATCAAACGTATTGACTGCAAACATAAGGTACTGTGATCATATTTTGTAACCATAGTAACCATAGCAAAGTCAAACAAAGCTGTGAAAATAAAATAAATTAGTTGTGATTGAATTGTCGAAGTTAAATGAACAACTATCTTTGAAAATGAGTTCAAGCGAAGACAATCTCCCTTCAGATATAGAAAGTGCAGCTTCAAGTGTTATTTCAAATCTTGTGCCAGAGAAATCACGAGAAAAATACCAGCTGGCTTATGATCGTTACGAGAAATGGTGTCGAGAAAAGAAGGTTGGAAACATGAGTAGTGAAAAAGCATTATTAGTATATTTTAACGAGCTAAGCAAGATACAGTAGCCTTCATCCCTTTGGTGTTAGTATTCCATGTTACGAACAGAATTTTCAATTAAGCAACATCAAGAAATACTTACATTTGATAGCAGTCCTGAAACGAAAATCAGAAGGGTACAAACCTAAAAAGTCAAAGGTATTAACAAAGGAGGAAATAACCAGATTCTTAACAAATGCGAACGATGAGAGATATTTGTGCATGAAGGTATGTAAGACTCCTGTGTAGATTATAAAAAGGTGTATTCATATTATATTCACTTTAAGGTTATATTGATCTTTGGTTTGGCTGGTGCATGTCGGCGGGAAGAGCTAACAAATATGTTGTTTGAAGATAGGGAAGATCAAGGAATTTGCTATCAAATTACTATACCAAATACCAAAACAAAGGTGTCTCGAGAATTTTTTATAACATCTGGGAATATTGACGACGTGAATCTAGTTGAAGTCGTCAGAAAATACGTTGCATTGAGACCTAAAAATTGCGAATATAAACGATTTTTTGTTGGATACCGGGCTGGAAAATGCACAAAACAACCAATTGGTATAAATACTATTGGTAATGTGCCAAAATTAATTGCCCAATTTCTTGAATTGCCTAATCCAAGAGAATATTCTGGACATTGCTTTCGAAGATCTTCAACCACACTTTTGGCTGATTCTGGGGCAGATCTTTTGAATATAAAAAGACATGGTGGCTGGAAGAGTAATTCTGTCGCTGAAGGCTATATCGAAATGTCTGCTGAAAATAAAAAACGAACAGCAATGAAAATTTTGGGACAAATTGAAAACATTCCTTCGACATCGGGAAATACTCAAAATCAAAATGTAAGCAATTATTCTAGTCAAGCGTTGGGCATGTCAGCGTCTGGAATTAATTCATACAATTGTAAGGAGTGCACTGTAAATATATACAATAAATAATTTAATTATATGTACCCTAAACTACATGTTATAAAATAAATATTTATTTCTGGTTTTAATATTTTTCTTGATGCTTATTACCGCACTAGTGCGGTAATGTATTCAAAAACGCACTAGTGCGATAATATACGTCATTATGACACTTAAAATAGTGTCAAATCGTACCTGTTACATGACAGTTGTAGATAAAGAATATTTCATATTTGTTGACAGCTACTTTAAATCTCTGATATAGAAATTGTCAAAATAAATCGATTCCGAGGTTCACTACTATCGTTCACTTTTTTATCGAAACCGCCATAGTACCCCCCTTGGCAGAGAATTTGGATAGAAATCCAAAGTTTTTCTAAATACAACTCTTCTGCAAGACCGGGTTGTATATTCGGAAGCAGGAATGGGTTCTCCAGGTACAGGGTCAACAGCAGGCGTGGAATAAATGCAGGCTTCACTCGATCGATAGACACTTTGGTAGGTTTATTATGAATCAAGAGTACAATAATCGTTTTTTCGTATGGACCAGTGTATGGTGATTGGAGTGTTTTTAGAATGGGTCCGTCTGTCAAAAAACATGACAGAATTTTGAGAGTTTCTTTAACACGAATATCCTTGCTTGAGAGAAAGCTGCTTGTATCCAAAAACCAAAACGAGATATCCAGCTCTCCAAAGGAGCGTAAATCACAGTATCTGCACTTATATTCTTTTTTATGAGAGTTTGGTAGCATTTATAAATCAGGTATAAATACATTAGAAAACTATTGTTATAAACACTTCTAGCATCTTATAAACTAATTGTATACAAGCATCAGATGCCTCAATTTTATTGCCATTGAAAATTGTAGTTACAGACACAGCTATAAAATAATTATATAATTATTAGATTGGAAGCTGATATGTAGCTCTTATAAAATGACTAATAAATATATTAGATTTGGTTTGGCAGTTTTAGAAAAACAAACCGAGTAAAATGTCGGAATTAACGGAGTGGAAGAAAATCAAAAGGAGTGGAGGGAGCATTTCGGAGAAAAATTAAGAAAAACTTTGAAAGTATTATGATTAGCAATAAAGAAATTTTAAATAATACGCCTGCATGTTCAGATAGTCATCCACAAGAAGTAATGATGAATCACCCAATAATAATTACAAATAATGATACTATGCCAGAAAAAGAAACCAAAGATGAGAACTTATCATTAGAAGTGCCAAATTTTAGTTTAGTGGTGCTAAAAATGTTATAGAAGAAGCTAAAGTAAATAAAATAATCGTGTTGAGTTTGTTTATCAATTCCTTTATTCATTATATTTTTAAAATACGGTCCTGTTATGTAGGGTTCTTTTGAAAATGAAGTATATTTTTTAAATGCTTTAAAACTATAACAAATGTTGGTAACTTATTTTATAAAACCTACTTTGTCCACTAAGCTGTTATATTACTGGCAGCCATGTTAATAATCAGATATAGATGAAATTTTAATAATATCTCTAAAGATAAAAGTATATTCCACTTTTACAAATAGTTTGATGTTAAATAAGTTGAAATAACATTGAGTATAAACAAATTTAGAAGAATATAACTAGTAGTCTAAAATATTACCACCAAAACTTGATTTTTTAACTTCTAAAATTATTATAAAGCCTTGATAAAATTGGGGCGCAAGAAAAATTCACTGCATTTCTACTCTATAAATGACAATAAAATTTGTTTTGCATCAAAATGTTTCTTCTGTCGGAAACTAATACATGCACAAAAATGGAATTTAAGTGACAACAGTCGGACATATTTATTTTTTTTCTAAAGTTGGAGCTGCATTTTTTTTCCTTGTTTACAATAACCGCTTCTACCTCTATAGTAATAAATTAGCGGCGGAGTTTATAAATATGTACATATTACTTCAATAAGAAGTTTGTTACAATTTGTGGAAAATGTTTATATGTTTCAGGAAAGAAATAATGTTTTGAGGGTTGCATTTTTCTCCAATTATGTTTTGAAGGGTTTTTTCTATTTTGAAGTTTCTTCTTTCTACTTCATATGATGGACACTCTAATAAGATATGAGACACAGTTGTAGTTTTATCACATAGGACACAAAGTGGGATAGGCTCCCGAGTCAGTAGATATTCGTGTGTTAACGTGGTGTGTCCGAGGCGGAGTTGTGTGATGATGGACTGGTGCTGACGTTTATTTGTGTTGCACTGCCATTTACCTATGTTAGGATTTACTTGTTGGAGTTTAGATGCTTTTTGTTTCCATTCCGTATTCCAGTTGTTAAGTATCTGGCGTCGGAAATAAGGTTTTAAATCTGAAGCATGCGTGAAGTATGTGGACGTGTTTGGTTGGTTTGCTGCGATGCGGGCATATTCGTCTGCTGTTTCGTTCCCTTTTATTCCCGTATGAGATGGGACCCATAGGAAAGCAATCTCTTTGTTAAGTTGACTTAAGTTGTATAGCTCGTGTTTGATGTATGATGCAATTGGATTTTTTGTGTACGTTTTGGTAATTATGAGTTGTTTGTCCTGGTGGCTGTTACGTATTACTTTTGTAGCCTCGAGAATTGCGTGAAGTTTGCATGAGAGAATGCTTGCAGTGTTTGGCAGTTTGACTGTTTTTATTCCACTAGGTGCAACCACAGCTGCTGCGACTCCTTCCATAGTTTTAGACGCGTCAGTATATATCTCAGTGTAACTTACTCATACTAACTTTCCAAATCTACCTTATAACTTAATCGATGTAGTGAAAAATAAAGAATTCCTGAACAGCCCCATATTGTCATTAGATATTTGATATGAAAGCAATTTGTTCAGATATTCTACTATTTAAAATCAATTAGACTAAGCATCAGTATGGTGAGATTTTGACAAAAATCCTAGTAGAATACGGACTGTGCCATCATGTAAGGGTTATTACTAGTATGATCCTGATATATTTTCGACTCGCAAATGTTGCTCACGAAATTGTTTTAAACATTTAAAACGAAGAAAACGTCCTTTTTTTAGTTTTCTGTTAATAACACGAAAGCTTATCAAGTAATCGTAGTGGTGTCCAAAGATTTTATATAATGAAAATACGAATCCAACGCAGTTTTCAAAAAAGTGATTGGATTGAGAGCATAGAAAATTCGAAAAAACTGGAAAATTTTTCATTTTGAAAAAAATTCATATCATCCTCTTTTTCCAAGTTATAGCGTTGAAACTTCGTAGAAAACAAATCCTTTGTATGCGATTTGTGTGGGCGAAAATCATGGGACTATTACTTTTGTTGCTATTCCAATTGCAATTTTTTAATGCAATATTTTACAGTAGGTCTGCATGCGTTAAAGATTGTCCGATTTTAAATTTGAAGACGGTTTTGGAGAATACAGATATAGAGAAACAAATTGTCTATTTTCGATTTGTGCTCAAATGCTGCGAAGTAGGTCAAAAAGGCTCGGGAATAAGGCCGAAAATGACAGAGCGTTGTCGCGCAGCGTATGAACGATTTGCATTCGATTATTCTATTAACTCAATCTTTCTTATTCACCTAATTGATTATCGGCTATGATTATTAAAAAAATCAATATCATATCTTTCAAATTCAAAATCGGACTATCTATAAAGCATCCAGACCTACTGCAAAATATTGAATTAAATAATTGCAATAATTGCAATTATTTAATTCACTAAAAGTAATTATTCCATGGTACCTGCCCTTGCCAGACATAAATTGCTCACAAAGGACTTATTTTGTACGAAATTTCAACGCTATAACTCGAAAATCGAGGAAGATTAAATTTTACATGATGGCACAGTCCGTCTTCTACTACGATTTTTGTCATGAAAATCTATCTATTGCTTGGCCCAAATAACCACTTCAAGTTGACAAAATAATATGGTGTTCAACTTCAAATTTTGACCCCATATTTTTTAGGTAATATGAATCAGTGGCAAATGGGTTATTCAAAAATGTAATTATTTTATATTTTCTCTGCTGATTAACAGGAAAAAATTGAAACAAAAATTCTGAAATTTTCTGAAATTTTCTTGCTCATGCACCTTTATAATCCAGCATATTTTGGGAACAACCATTACGCTCAAACATTTTCTGAAATCCTTGCTTAGGCAAATTTTGGATTCAGTTTATTTTGTAGCAGTCCCTTATCGTGTGTATATTGAGAAATTATGTTTTTTGCTTGGTAGCGCTTTTGTTCTCAATATACGCTTCATTTTGCTTTCCTTATATTTTGATACGAGAACACATTGTCGTTTTGTACGAAAATTAACGAATTATTTAGTTTTACCTGTGTACTGACTGATACATACTATAGTATTTTATTCTGGCATATTTGTTTACCTCAGTTGATGACAAAACTTTTTTCGAGACACCTATCTATTTGTGGTTTACAACTCCACATCTGATAATTTAGTTGCTTATCGCAGCACGTTTAGATTCAGATTGATTAAAAATATATAATTTAATAATTTCTTCTAGTTTTTGTTGTTATGTGTGCTATCGCTAATTTTTTAGCATTTGGTTCCGTCTTGGTGGGTTTCCTCCTTCCAAACTTTCCGATTGGAGGAAAGGGGTAGAAAGGCCATGCCTTGTTTAGTTTTATATTCATTATTATGTTCTCTATCGTATTATACATGCACACAATTTTTTTTTAGTCACGTTAAATAATTATCTTATTCTAGTTTTACCGTGTTTATTTTCATACAATATCTTGCAATAGTATTCCCAGGACGGAATTTTTGGAGGTTTTCGCTTTCCTGTTAAAAAATGCTTACCGTGAATTTTGGTTTTTTGTTAAGGCCTATATCTTTGACGGGCTTGTTGCTAGTCTTGTGACAACCTTAATTGGAAGACAAACTTTCAGAGGTGTGTCATGGTGGGTCATGATTCCATAGATGTGTTGTATCTACGGGACGCCGTCGTCCTAAAGGATGGATTTATGACTTGTCATATCATCGCACTGGAGGGATGTGTCACATGGGCACTGCAACACGGTGTCATAGATTTAGAGATCCAGTAAATTTTTATCTCTTGGATTTTTTCCATTTCAGTTGTGGCGTTTCTAAATAACGCTGGGTTCGTTAATAACCCGAGCTTGCTCAAAAATGTATTAGGTATGTTTTTTACACCCTTTCGTTTCTCCCTCAACAAGGACTTGGTTGTCACAGGACCCATGCCTGCACTTCGGTAGTTGTTAATGGATGTGGAAATTGATTGTGGGAAAAGATAACCACGACGCGATTAACATCATCTGCGAGGCTTTTCCAACACAATTGATAGCCAGTCAATTCATATCTCCGGAATGACACCACTTATTTTTAATTTCCTTATTACCGTTTATTATTGGTTTATTTCATTATTTTTTTCATCAGTTTAAGGTACTAGAGATCATACTTACCCCTTATCACAACGGGTGATTTTTTTTCTGTTTCGTTGAGAAATTAGGATTTCTTCATTTATCGTTAAGACGTTGATCATCTTGAGTTTTTTTATTGCACTTATACTGATTTTTGTATTGATATATTTAACATTTCATGTTATAATAGAGGCTAACCCTCTAAATACCGTTTTATAGTTGCAGTAAAATATTGTGATCTGTGTACAATTTTTTTGAACCATTTATTTTATTATAATTTTGTCTTCCGTTTAGGAACATTTTCCTATTAATGTTTTGTATTCAATATTCACGATTGTTTTTCAATCTATTTTGAATTTCATTAACTTTTGTCTAAGCTTTTGAAATAAAAAAGAGAGTAAGTCAAGGATTTAGTACAATTTCTCTACAGCGAGATAGTATATTCATACATCGTCACAATTTTTGCTGTATCTGTGTGAGGATTGTTTCGCATGTTCTGCTTGCGCGATGACCAATGGTTACCGTGGATACTAACTGGCAACATCCCTGGTATGAACTTAGAAATATCATTTCACTCTCCGGTGGAAATTTTAGACAACCACCTTTACCAAATTTTGCCACTTCTCTTCTCTTTTTATTCAATAGTTTATGTTTTTCAATTTATTAATTCTCTTGAGTCATATGTAAGCACTACGTTTTCTTTGGATGTTCACCACAGTTTTTTTGTTTTTTCTTCCCATTCTTCGTAGACTGTTATGTTTACAAAAAAAAAGGTAATTCGGTGATAAGATAAGTTCCTTCGTCTTATCTTTAGCGTTTGTAAGATTTGGATTCGGCGTGTTGGATTATAACTTGGTATCCTACTCATTTGGTTTTTCTTTGGTATTCAATTTATGTGAATTTTTGGATAATCCAATAAATATTTAATATCTTCAATTTTGGTATTGATTATTCAATATTTATTAAATTGGATACACGTGTTCGGGAATAAGTAGGTTCATTTTGTTAATTTTTTTTTAGTAACTTAACTTTAATTTTTACGAGGTGTTTCCAGCTTTCCACCTTTTGTTTCTGTTTTTTCATTGCTTTTGTTCGATTAAAAAGCTGGTGGCGTCCAATTTATTATTAATTGTACACCATATCCCAGTGATAGCGAATAAAAATAATGAAAACATTGAGCACCCTATATCTCAAAAAGATATAACGTATCACACATGTTTCTAAGAACTTTTCGTCTTAAAATTGAATGATAAATCGCCCACAACAATATTTGAAATTACTTCGGATGTATTATGTGAAAAAGGATTCTTATTTAATTTTCCAATTTACACTAAAATCGGTCGGAAATAAATTTCTGACGGATAGATAATTTTAATATTAAAACTGATAATTGTATTATACGGTGCGGTGGAATAAGTGTTACCCCCCCCCCCTATTAACTACTCTATTTTTATATCTTAAGAAAAAAGCTCAAACAGGTCAATTTTTATATTAAACGTAGTATGTTATGACATAAAAGTTTCGAACCTGACATAATCCCTCTTCATGGGGGTGTCATACCTTCGATTTTTTTAAATGAGAAAGAGCATCATGCGACACCTCATTTGAAACCTATTGAAACACTGATTTCAAAAATGTTTAACACTTTGGTTCAAAAATTAACAGAGTTTGAATTATGCGAGATTAACGGATTATGAGTAAGACACTATTTAAAATAATGTCGGTCTATTGGGCGGCCAGGAAAGCGTTCATTAAAAATTCTGACCGCCTCATGATAATTACGACCAGCTTCGCCATAAATAACAATCATTTCGCATTTTTCTTGTAAATTGAGAGGTTGTACCATTTCCATCATTCACAATAAACAAACTTATCTTCATGTAGTAACAAAACTGAAATTACTTCAATATGTCACTGTCAAATATTTGACAGTGACAACTGATAATAATAAATTTGCTAGGTAACGAAAAAAGACAATTACGGTTTGAGAAAAAATCGACAGTGACTTACTCATAATCCGTTAATCTCGCATAACTCAGACACTGTTAATTTGAACCAAAGTGTTATACATTTTTGAAATCAGTGTTTCAATAGGTTTCAAATGAGGTGTCGCATGATGCTCTTTCTCATTTAAAAAAATCGAAGGGATGACACCCCCATGAAGAGGGATTATGTCAGGTTCGAAACTTTTATGTCATAACATACTACGTTTAATATAAAAATTGACCTGTTTGAGCTTTTTTCTTTAGATATAAAAATAGAGTAGTTAATAGGGGGGGGGTAACACTTATTCCACCGCACCGTATAGGTCTACAGTTACAATTTATTGGCTCAACAGGCAGTGCAAGTCGAGGCCAGTCATTGAATAGTAGCTGATGATCATCTTAACCTCAACAGCATGTACGTTGAATACACGTCGTCTTGAAATAAAAAAACTAGTTTTTCATTTTCTAAAACCGCTCGGCCCTGATATCACACATGGTGTCAGGTGTAAAAAAGTTTTTATGGACCTCTCGATTTAATAGATATTAGTAAGTACGGTTTATGTGCGTGTGTATAAAAAAACTCTTGAGATATTTTTTTTTGCGTACCAATACTTGTCCAAAGTTGAAATAGAAGCCAATTGCAATGGAATCATACTTTAAACCTCCAGATCTTTTGTCTATTGAAGGAAGCTTGGCTGATAACTGGCAAAAATTTGAACAAAAATTCCAGAATTTTTTGACTGCTACAGGTTTAAGTGAGCAAAACGATGAAAAAAAGGTTGCAATTCTATTGAACTTAGTAGGCGATGATGGTCTGGATTTATTTAACTCTTTCGATCCGTTACCAGCAACCCAGAAAACTCTTGATAATGTTTTGAAAAAATTTAGAGATCACTGTGAACCGAAAAAAATGTCATACAGGGTGTACCAACCTTACGACAAACTTCGATATATGGGTTATTTTAAGAGATATCAAAAAATGTTATCAACAAAAATAGTAGATATCTTTAAGGTCCATATTTTGAAATTATATCGAACTATACAGAGTGCTGCATAACGCCGTTACAAACCAAACATATGATTTTTCAAATGGGAACCCCTATATATTATACCGAATTCGGATTGCTCTCATTTTTTTGAAGCTTTTGATATAAGGTTTTGCTACGTTATACAGAGTCCTTCAAAAGATATGGGCACGTTTATGTGAAAATCGTAGGTAAATCAACGCTCTGTAGCTTATTGTACGTAGAAGAAAAAACATTTATTTTGCCTGACAGAGTTTCGTAATATGATGCAATATTTCCCTGTAATATTGAATTTTGATTATTTTCTTTTTTGTATACAGGGTGAACGAAAACTCGAACCTGTCATTTTCTTTCTTCTTTTAAATGAGACACCCTGTATTTTATAGCAAAAATGGAATCTTCGATTATGTTACTTTAATTTTTGTGAAGCATTCCCTATACCCAAAGTTTATAAAAACGGAGTTATTTTGTAATATTTATTGTAAACTATAAGTATGGACCTATTATGTGAAAGTAATAAACGCTGAATGTAACAAAAAATCTTAAATAATAATAAATTTCAATAAACAATTTATCCTGAGCACAACAAGTCACCAGAAGTATAATTCTAAACGTAATATCAAACTAAATGTTCAAAGTGTTCACCGTTAACATCAATGCAGTGCTGCAGTCTTAGTTCAAATGATTGACTAACATTTCTCAGCATATCAACGTTAACAGATCGAAATGCCGCTCTGATTCTCCTTTTCATGTCCTCTCTAGTAGTCGGGGGAGTTTTATAAACCTCATTTTTCATAAAACCCCAAAAAAAGAAATCCATTTTTGTTAAATCGGGAGACCGAGCTGGCCAATCAGTTGGGCCCCTTCTTCCGATCCATCTGTTTTGGAATTCGGTATTGAGATGATCTCGTATAGGCGCAGTATTATGAACAGGCTCACCATCATGCAAATACCACATTTGTCTCCGAATGTTAAGTGGAACTTCTTCTAATAAAACTGGCAGATGATTCTTAAGAAAATTTAAAAAAACCGCACCAGTTACTCTTTCGTCAAAGAAATACGGTCCTATCACATGATCACCTAGAATTCCACCCCAAACATTTAATGACCACCTCCATTGGCTATTACGAGTTGAGACGAAATTTGGATTAGAAGCTGCGTAATATTGAAAATTATGTCGATTTACACATCCATTTTTATGAAAAGTCGCCTCATCTGCAAAAAGTACAAAATCAAAAAAATGTCTCTGGCGATTGATTTTAAATTGTTCCCATTCACAAAACGTTACTCTTTTTCCAAAATCTCGATCAAGTAACTCTTGATGGAGTTAGATATGAAAGGGATGCATTTTATGTTTTTTTAGGATTCTTTGAACCGTGCCATGACTCATGTCTTGATATTTTGAAATATTTCTCTCTTTTGTTGGGTGCCTTCCGGTCTGGAAATCTTTAAAGATAAACTTTAGATGCAAGCAAACAATTTTTGTTACATTCACCCAATACCCAAATCATGTCTACCAATTCTTGAGTAGAAAAATGTACACTACTTATTCATCCTCAATAATTGTTACTTTATTTGAGAAAACTATGAAATGCAGGGGACACTTTTAATTACTGCTATTTTTAAGAAATAAAAATAACGACTGACGTTTATGTCAAATTTTGTCAACGCTTACTGAGAAAATGTAATGGTTTACAGTATTGCATTGATGTTAACGGTGAACACTGAACATTTAGTTTAATATCACGGTTAGGATCATACTTTTGGTGACTTGTTCTGCTTAAAATAAATAATTTATGAAAATTTATTATTTAGGATTCTTTGTTACATTCAACGTTTATTGCTTTCACACAATAGGTTAATATTTATAGTTTACAATAAGTATTACAAAATAACTCCGTTTTTATAAACTTTGGGTATAGGGAATGCTTCACAAAAATTAAAGTAACATAATCGAAGATTTCATTTTTGCTATAAAATACAGGGTGTTCCATTTAAAAGAAGAAAGAAAATGACAGGTTCGAGTTTCCTTCCACCCTGTATACAAAAAAGGAAATAATCAAAATTCAATATTACAGGGAAATATTGCATCATATTACGAAACTCTGTCAGGCAAAATAATTTTTTTTTCTTCAACGTACAATAAGCTACAGAGCGTTGATTTACCTACGATTTTCACATAAACGTGCCCATATCTTTTGAAGGACTCTGTATAATGTAGCAAAACCTTATATCAAAAGCTTCAAAAAAATGAGAGCAATCCGAATTCGGTATAATATACAGGGGTTCCCATTTAAAAAATCATATGTTTGGTTTGTAACGGCGTTATGCAGCACTCTGTATAGTTCGATATAATTTCAAAATATGGACCTTAAAGACATCTACTATTTTCGTTAATAACATTTTTTGATATCTCTTAAAATAACCCATATATCGAAGTTTGTCGTAAGGTTGGTACACCCTGTATATGAGAGGTTCTTATTTAACAGTATAATGCAGCAAGAGGGACAAAGCTTTGATAGTTTCCTCACAGAACTGAGAACAGCGGGAAAAACAACTGGATATGGTAATTTGTTGGAAGAATTTATAAGAGATAGGATAGTGATGGGCATTTACAATCAGAGCACTAGAGAAGAATTGTTGAGAAAATCTGATTTAAAGTTGCTACAAGCCATAGACATCTGCAGAACTAGGGAAGTCAGTCAAAGACAGCTGAAGGTCTTGCAGAATGAAGCAAGTGTTAGTTCCATAAAATCTAAGCGAGTTTTGAAAGAAAAAAAAGAAGGGAAATGTGAATTCTGTGGCTACGTTCATCAAGAGAAAAATTGTCCTGCTTGGAATAAAACCTGTGCAAAATGTCAGGGACGCAACCACTTTGCGAATGTGTGCAAAAAAGGACATAATATGAACCAGTCTGGGAAGAAATGGGAGAAAAAGAAGAATGATAGAAGATGGGGCAGAAAAAAAGTGCATGAAGTGAAAACCGAAAGTTTCAGTGATAGTGAATCAGAAAAAAGTGATTGCGAGAGTAGTTCGGATGAGTTATATGTCCAGTCTATAAGAAAAGTTGATTCTGTGGGTAGTGTTAAGAAACCATTATCATGGTTGAAGAAAATTAATGTAGAAGGTTATAAGGTAACATTTAAACTAGATACAGGGTGTGAAGTAAGCATTTTGACATTGAATATTGTTAAAAAACTAGGGTTTCTTCATAGAATGCAAAAAACTAAAGTCAAACTAGCTCCGTATGGCAGTTCTGATTATGTATTCACTCCATTAGGAGAAATCACCTTAAAATGTCAAGTTAATGACAATGTTAAAAACATATTTTTTACAGTTTGTGATAATGATGAATTGCCACTACTGAGTTGTGTTGATTGTGTTGATTTGAACTTAGTAAGAAGAGTAGACTCAATTGTCACAGATTCTTGTCAATTCACATCACTTGATCATGTTGTTGAAAGATATCCTGTAGTTTTTGATGGTCTTGGTTCTTTTCCTAGAGAACATCACATTACTTTAAAAGAAGGTGCAATTCCAGTAGTTCAACACCTTAGACGGATTCCAATTGCACTGCATGATCGCTTAAAACTTAAACTTGATGATCTTAAAAAACAAGGTATCATAAGAAACATTGATAAACCGACTGAATGATTGAACCCTCTGGTGATAGTTGAAAAGAAAAATAAAGATTTACGCTTGTGTCTTGACCCAAAATATTTGAATTTAGCAATAAAACGATAAAGATTTTTGATTCCTTCAGCAGAGGAGATAGCAGTTAAACTCAATAATAAAGAATATTTCACAGTTTTAGATATGAAAGACGGATACTTTCAACTTCGTATTGATGAACAGAGTCAAGAATATTGTGTCTTTGGAACACCCTTTGGAAGGTATGCATTATGTCGTTTACCTTTTGGAATTTGCTCAGCCCCTGAAGTCTTTCAAAAACAAAACTATGAAATATTCGGTGATATTGAAGGCGTAGGCCTGTATTTTGACGACTTGATTATAACAGGCATTGATGAAAAGGAACATGATAATAATTTACGGTAAGTGTTGGAAAGAGCACAAAAATATAATATTAAATTTAATAGAGACAAAATTCAATTTAAATCTAGAAGTGTCAAGTTTATGGGTCAAATCTACTCAAAGGAAGGTGTCAAACTGAATAGAAATTATGTGAAACCTATTCTAGAAATGCCAAAACCCAAAGATAAAACTGAGCTATTAAGAATATTAGGCATGGCTAAATATTTAGGGAAGTTCTTGCCTAATATGTCAAAAATGACAGCTCCGCTTAGAAACTTGACCAGGAATGATGTTGATTGGCAATGGACTAAAATGCATGATGATTCTTTAACAAACCTTAAAGGTATGGTAACCAATGCCCCAATCTTGTCATTTTTTGATTTAACGAAACCTATAGAAATAGACACTGACGCATCTAAAGATGGTCTAGGTGCATGTCTATCTCAGGATGGTCACCCTATAGCTTTTGCGTCCAGGAGCTTAACTTCCTGTGAGCAAAAGTATGCGCAAATAGAGAAAGAGATGCTGGCGATTGTTTTTGCAACTCAAAAATTTCACTATTTCATTTATGGCTTTGACGTCAAAATAAACTCTGATCACAAACCGTTGGAAGCAATTATGAAAAAAGATCTAGCATCTATTTCTCCTCGGTTGCAACGAATGAGACTTCGCTTACTAAGCTATAAAATAAATGTGAATTACAAACCTGGAAAATTTCTGTATGTAGCAGACACACTTTCGAGAGCTTTTTTACCAGAAACTGGGCTGAAGTCTGATCAAGAATTTAATTTCGCAGTACACGCTATGTCAGAAAATTTGGCTATGTCTGATGAGCGAAAGGAACAGTTCAGGCTGGAAATCTTGAAAGACGAGGTTCTGAAACAAGTTATCAACTTCCATAGAAAAGGTTGGCCCAATAATAAGCATGAAGTGCCTGCCTCTGTGAGGCATTACTTTAAAATCGAAGACAACCTAAGCTATGTTGATAAATTGCTATTTTTTGGTGAGAAAATTGTTGTCCCATCTGCTGTAAAGACTGATATGCTTAAATTATTGCACGAAGGCCATGTTGGGATTGAAAAATGCAAGAATCGTGCAAGACGAATATTTTATTGGCCAGGGCTATCTGTTGATATTGAAGCTTACATTAAAAAGTGCCACATTTGCGAGACTTTTGCTAAGAAACAGCCAAAAGAATCGCTATTACCATATGAATTACCGAAACGGCCATGGGAAAGATTGGGATCAGATATTTTTTCGCACGCTAATAAAAATTTTCTGATTGTGTTTGACTCCTACTCCAATTGGTTGGAAATCGCTCAAATTAAAGACAAGTCGGCAAAATCTGTTATTTTAGCTTTAAAATCGATTTTTTCTGTTCACGGATCACCAGATAAAGTAACTGCTGATAATGTGCCTTTTGATAGTAGAGAATTTAAGACGTTTGCAAAAAACTGGAATTTTGAAATTGTTCTGCGCAGCCCTTATTACGCACAATCTAATGGATTGGCAGAAAAAGGGGTAGATATAGGTAAAAGAATGCTAAAAAAATGTTTGAAAGAAAACTCTGATATACACACTGCTTTGTTGCAATACAGAAATTCACCACTTAAGTATATTGGCTATTCACCTGCAGAGTTATTGATGAGTAGGATTTGTAAGACAAAAGTGCCGATCAATTCCAGTCTTTTGCATCCGAAACTCTGTGAACACGTTTCTGAGAATCTGTTGCACAGACAAAATATTTATAAGTCGTACTATGACAAGAATAGTAAAGATCTAAAACCTTTGGACCCTAAAGCCAATGTGACCACGTAAAGAACAAGTGGGAGCCTGCACAAATTGTTTCTGAGCACAGCTCTCCTAGATCTTACCTTGTGAAGGACTGTGTTGGTAATTTGATTAGGCGTAATCGAATTGATCTTAAAGAATCCCGAAACGATTATGTGCCTAAAAGTAACGAGCCAGACATAGATGAGAGTAGTGTTGAACCTTTAATTCAGCCTGTCAATGAAAGTCCTTCGCTGGAAGCTTCCCCAAAATGTTTATTATCCAGTCCAAAAGTTTTAGATCATGATGTCAAAACCAGATCTGGTCGTGTAATAAAGAAACCAGATAAATTGAACTTATAGGAGGGGATGTATTATATAGGTCATCAGTTACAATTTATTGGCTCAACAGGCAGTGCAAGTCGAGGCCAGTCATTGAATAGTAGCTGATGATCATCTTAACCTCAACAGCATGTACGTTGAATACACGTCGTCTTGAAATAAGAAAACTAGTTTTTTATTTTCTAAAACCGCTCGGCCCTGATATCACACAATAATTATTTTCCTTAATAAAAAAAATAAGTTCCTTTAGTGGATATGAAAAATTTAATTTAATGTAAATAATCTGAGTAGCGACCAAGAGCGACGTCAATTAATGAAAAAGGACAATTAAATATTTCGTTGCAGTCGTGTCTGTCTTTTCCCATTTGTCCTGCCAAGTGGTAAATGCGATGCTCTTCCGGTTCAAAGGGGAGAATTCGCTCTTGGGGGTAGCTGAAAAACAATAAAAGGTGAAGATAAATAATTAAAAAATTTTCACTTAAAATGCAATATAATGCTAAATTTAAACGGAGTTTTGTAAACGGTATCTGCATAAGATAAAATTCAAGCCTTTGCTTATACTCTACTAAATCTTCATTCAACTTGCTATCCCTAAAACCTCAGACCTCTCTACGTGCACTTGTGTTGGAGTTTTGATAAACGATTAGAGCAGTAATGAGAACGGTGATAAGAGCAGCCAAAAATTTCCTTCAATTGGTATGTGATTATAGTGGATCTTCGACAATCGCGACGACATTTGAAAATATCTTTTCAAACCGAGTAATTCTGAATACTTTTATCTTCGAATGTATTTAAATGTTTTATTGCAAATAAAACCCACCAAATGTCTGAATATCCTATACATACACAGAAATACTTCATCCTATAATTTGTCGGGAACAAATCTGTTATGATCTTTGATTTCACATAGCTAACCACGATATTCATATTGAATAAACCTATGAAAGTGAAGAAAATACACAGATCAACGGTGGTCGCTGGTGGTATGTTCAGCATAAACGCACCCTATTACAGGCTATTATAATATGTATGTGTTCTATTTTCCGCTAGTTTAACATGCAAATTAATATTTGTACTAACAGCTTTCCTCTCATGCGAAGCATATTTTCAGTGACAAGTGCCAGTACTCGTCAACAATCAATATTTTTTGCCGCCAATCAGCGCACAAGCCCTACCATTCGCATTTTTGCATTTGCATTTCTCAGGAACTACAGCTTTCTTCCGTAGCCACCAAAGAGCCTTCACTTTTACCTTTTAATCTCATGGTGGCGTACCTGAATGTTATATTTTTTGTACCTCTCCAGCTCAAATTTTTACGAAAATTTTTTTTAAAGGTGAATTATTTACCATCGCTTTTGAAAATACTAACTCAGGCTAAATATTTGAAACCTGGCGATCTAACAAAGTATCTTGGAGCAGCCCAATCCATGAAGATGCCCACGGACTTGTTTGAGAAACAGGATTTTTAACTAACGTTAGATGTTGTTAACAAAAAAAGGAATCGCTCTAATTACGGAAGGGGCTCTCACGTACTATAGGTATCTATTAATGGGTCAAAAACAAACAACGAAATGGGAATAGAGGTTACATGTCCTAAGGTAACACTCCAACAATATTCCAAGCGGAAATATTAGCAGTAAATATCTTTGCTTAAGAGTGGATCAAAAAACAACTCCGCTCAGCCAGAATATTTATTGCTCTGAAGACTACAATTTATGAGTTTGAAACAGTCTGGAACTGCGACCAATCCTTTGTTTGAATGTATGTATATTGGAGTGACATTCATTGCGACCTAAGAGATCTATTGTGCCTGCTTAATTCCTAAGGAAAGTCTCTCAAAGACTAGTAGCTCCTTTAGGCCTATTTCCCGGAGGAGTTTTAGGATGTATGCAGGTTTCAGTAAGTGATCTATCCAGTAGGTAGTCTCCCTGGTGTTGTGCTCTACAATTTGGAATTGTATAATCCGCAGGTATGTGGATGGAGGATTTTTCTTCATACCATATAATCTATAATATTTTTCTTTTTCCACTATTTTGAGCTTTTTGAGGTGCTCATTCAGGCTTTTAGGACCCTTGTAGAAACTCTTAGTGCAGTTTTATTCTGACTTAGGAATTCACTTGTTTTCAATATATTATAGTCACACAGAAGTATCTTTAATTGTCTAAGCCCCACTAAATGTTTCCAATTGTCAATTCTTACCTTGGAGCTGATAACGCAGAAGGGTTCTGGCCCCCAAAAGGGGGTTTTTGTCCTCCTCTTTGCTAGTTCATCTGTAATTTTAGTTCCTTCTATTCCCTATTGTGTCCTGGAATCCACAGTAAAGTGACTATATTGCTCTCGCCTAGTTCATTGAGGTTACCTAGGCATTTCCATACCATATTTGAATTGATTTCACAAGATCTCAGTGCTTTTGTGGCTGCTTGGCTATCTGACATGATTATAATCCTTTGCCTTCTGTATCCTTTATCCATATTGAACAGTGCACACTTACCTATAGGTGACTTTCCGCTTTAAAGATATTTGGGGTTTTTCCCAAGCTTAAGGTGTTTGTAGTTCCTGGCCCGTACACTCATATCCCAGTTTCTTCTATTCTTTTGAGCCGTCCGCGTATCATTGAATAGCATGCTTTCCAAGTCTGGCTCAATTATACAAATGTACTTTACTTTATACAATCCCTTAAGCAACTGGATAGACACAACAAAGTAACTTTGTTGTGGATCTCATGAATTATGGGAAATGAGATTGCAGATGTTCTCGCAGAAGAAAGAGCCTATACGTCTTTTATCGGACCCAATCCCAAAAAGCCGCTACGTGGAAGAAGTCCGGAAATAAGAAAACGAACTTAATGCAGCCTACAGGGAAAGTATTCCAGAAACAGGCAAAAAAGTTGATACGACCTTCTGCTCCATAAGCTTAATAGCTCTTAGAGCTTAAAAAATCTGATCTCAGAGTAATCACAGGAACTCTCACTGGACAGTAATCTCATATACCATCCCTGCAAGATAGCCAAAGTGGACAGTGGATAGTGAAACATACAGATTCTGCGTTACTGCAAATGAGATGGCGGAACATATTATCTGCAATTGCAGGGTAATCTTCCACCAGCACCTTAAATAATAAATAATACTTTGAGCTTAATGAGGTAGCTTCAAAACGAATAGTAGACTTCCTCAGATGCCTAAATCTCTAGGACTAAAATAAATATGTAGGGTATACACAAAAGATCTTATAAATCTAATGTGGTAATGCTAAGGTTTTTACCAGGAATAAGTTACACGCCTAAATGTTTTCAAGCCAAGTAAACCAAGAATTGTACTTACTTGAAAATCACTTTTAAAATAAAGTTTAAGAAACTGTGTTCCTTTAGTGCGAATTTTTGCGAAGCTTCACACAATGTTCGTAAAATACAAGTACGACCATTGTAGCCCATGCTGAAACAATGTAAATTTCAAATTTATATATTTTTTTTGCTGTATATTAAAAAAATCATGAGAGTTGTTAATAATTGCTAAAATAGCAAATGGGTTGGGCTAGGTTGGATAGGATAAAAAAATACTAGTTCAGGAAAATTTTTCATTTTTTAAAGATATTAAATGGAGATTCTTGAAATATGACCAACTTGTTTTTATTAAAATAAGGGATAAAAGAATAACAAAACTCACTGTGATAAATTTCGATAACAATAAAAAACTTTTTTCAGGCATCTACTGTTGTCACTCCATGTACCTTGTATTAAATAAAAGGTTTTTGACTTACGATTCTAATATCCTTTCCATTTTACCATATAGATCCCTCCTGTTTCGACGTTTTGCTAGGAATTTAGGTCCTAAAAAATTTCCAAGTGATTTTGTGTCATTTGGTAAATCGTACGCCAAACCCCAAGCCAGACTTTCAGTAAATATACCGCGTGGGTTGACCCAAAGCTGGGACGTCATACAAGCGGCAGCCTTGAAAAAAATGCACAAAACAAAGTTAATGTTAAAATTGCACAAAAATTGAAATGTATGAAGGGTAGCAGTACAAAATTGCTAGTACCATGTAATTTTAGGAACTTATCGAAGGAATTGTTTAATGGTTTTTATAATGCAAAATAAAATTAAACATTCATTCATTCGTTTGGATAGTTAACTCTTTGTATAGAGGTGACCTTGTGTCAACCTCTATTTGAATTGGTGTTCCTTATCTAGCAAGTTCCTGATTTTCCCTCTTAAGCAATCCTTTGTGATTCCATAAAAGGATTCCGGACTCATGAAGGCACCCATACTAGAGACCACATTTTTTACCAGACTAGATACAGTTGTTGGATTGCTAATAGCTTTAAGCAAGCCTGGCTGTCAGTTAATATTTTAATTATTTGTCTAGTATATCATCTTTTGATGTTTCCATCAATTTAGGCTGTAGCGACAATCGTATCTGCTAGAAACACACGTATATCGACTCTTTCTATGTCTGTCTATGCCAGTCAGTGCCATAGTTTGTCTTGGAATCATTACATGGGTACATCTCTTGTTCCCTAGATGGGATGATAATATTTATTCACCCAGTAAATACATTCTCCGGTGTCATGCTATCCTAACTCATGTGAAATATGGGTTCATTTAGTCTTGTTTCATTTGTATCAGTGTGTTTTTCTCGAACATTGTTCGAATACCATATTATGACTCCCGATTATGGCATAAGAATTGCCATCATCGTCTTCGCCCTTATAAAAAATTCCAATGTGAAATCCCGTGATGTTGATTGCCCTAGTAATGTCACAGAGAGCTTGTCTTTGGATTGCAGCAAATATATTCACTGCTGAAGACGCTTCTGTTCTCCTTCACCAGAGTATCGTTCTATGGGTGATCGTTGGCCTTATCAGAGTTGTGTAAAGCTAGTGAACCAACTCGGGTCGGATGAATAGTTCAATGGTTTTTGTAATGAAAAACAAAATTAAACAGTTTATTTAACAATCAAGTACAACCTGGGTCAGGATAATTTATTTAAAATTTTCATTTCTCCTTATTTTTCGCTATTTATTATCTATCTAAATTTAAAAAAAAAGTTTGGACTTACCGAAACGCTGGCACCTTCAGGAAAAGTCAAATATCTTTTTCTCCTAGATAAAACTTTGTTTCGAAAACTTATTAACTGTGCTGATTCTAAAAACGGAAATAGTAAACAAAAAGCTAGCAGCAACTTCTTCATGTCATCGGCATAATTCGCTGAAATTGACTAACCGAATTTGAAATTGGAAACTTATACAGTTCCGAGTAGCATTTAGAGTATATATGTTAAATGAATGTAACTGTTATTGTTTATGTAGTTTTCGATTCATTTTTATTTTATTTACAAATTATAATATAGTATTACGTGCCAAAATTACAATTTCTACAAGGGAAATTGAAAAATTACAAAATATTTTCCAGCTAACCTGATTTTCATTAGTATTTTTTCGTGATTATTTATTGTTCCAATCTCAGAATTGAAAGATAATAACTATGAATAGTATTTACCGTAGAATTCAATCAATTTATATCTATAGGCACTTTATCGATGGCCAAATAGTGTTTCTTAACAGCGAAACCGGATGAAAAATGCTACGAAATTTCTCACCGACATCTTCAATGTTGTTCTATCGTCATTGAAATATTTGGGAAATTGTATTTAAGTTTGAAAAATAGACGTAGGAATCATGTCGCCACTACAAAGCCCTTTTGCGTTCCAGTAAAATAGCGATTCGGAAACTCCAGACGAGTATATCCATGAAAGATAATGATATTACCCATAATTTACCGAATGATTTTATTTTCTTTGCCGAAAACGCCATTTATAGACTTATATAACAGTTGAGTAGATGAAGGTTAAGGTTATTCAAGTTTGGCATATAAGAATTTTAAGGGGAACGAAAATAACAATCCTATATAAATATTTATATGGGAGTTCTTTCAATGAGGTACATAATTGTTAATCCTCCTGGAGACTTGGATAATCCAGAACCAAGAATCTGCTTCTAGATGATCCTTCTTATAGCTATTACATCAGTATTACAGTTGCTTTTGGATGTTTTTCGACCTTTGGTTCATTTCAATTTGACCACTTAGTTATAAATATTTGGACCAGAGCGTAAAGGCATTTTAGTAACAATCATGTGGTAATACGTAGCCAGTTTAGGATTACTTTCTCTAAATATCTATCTATGTTGACTCAAAAACAACTAAGTGCGATGGAAGTCTTGCTGAATCTGCCACCACGTTTTTATACAAGATGAAGCCAAATCTGCAAGCTACTGCAAAGTCTAGAGAGGATGTCTTAATGGGGCAACTCATTGACGCAACGGCCACGAGATTATAGCTTTAATTATAACTATACCAGGTAGAGGAGACTAGAAGAAAGGTGTACCCGTTACAGGCTGAAGCTGAAACAAGGTAAAGCTATTCCAATAAGCCTATCTAAGGACGTCACAACTTTCCCAGCGGAAGTGACGGCGATTCACCATTGAGTTGAAGAAATTAAAAGGCAGAAAGAGGCATTTCGTTCAGTTGCCATCTTCACCGATAGCCAAGCGGCAATGAAGGCACTTGATTCCATAAAGGTCAATCCTAAGCTAGTATGGGATTACATAGGTGCCTTAAACGCACTAGGAGACCATTGTAAGGTCATGGTAGCCTGGGTACCAGTGCACGAGGGTCATAAGGGCAACAAATTGGTG
The DNA here is from genome assembly GCA_949126875.1 of Lochmaea capreae. Taxonomy (NCBI): domain Eukaryota; kingdom Metazoa; phylum Arthropoda; class Insecta; order Coleoptera; family Chrysomelidae; genus Lochmaea; species Lochmaea capreae. Next base: position 10,832,744 of record OX421396.1, read on the forward strand.
GATGAAACGTCCAAACAAGAATCATCAAAGCCATTCATTGGACCGCAACCCTTCTGCGGCGTCGCAAAGTCGACAATAAATATGGCCACAAGGAAGTGGGTGGCACATAAGTCTCTAGAATAGTGGGTAATCTTACCAGGACAGATACAGACAAAACAGTTCATTAGAGGACATTCGCCAGCTCTTAGACCTAATAAGCAAAGACAGGAAAACTATCAAAGCCGTAGTAAGTATGTTAACAGGGCACTATAAACTCAACAGGCACGCAAGACTAGATGGTTTGGCAGACGAAGCCATGTGCAGATTCTGTCACCTAGAAGAGGAATTTGCTGAGCACATCCTATGTCAGTGCGATTGCCTGGTGAATGTGCGTTTTCTTGTACTAGGCGATAAGAAAACACCGGCAAGAAATTACATGAAAGATTCAGTCTCGAGGCTGATTGGCTGGAGAATATAATCTAGATCAGAGGACCACAATAGATCTGAAAAGGTCGCAGTGGAATAAGCCGAGTAGCCACCTCATTAAATCTAATTTAATGTTGACTTACAGTCCAAAGAAACACCTCAAAGAAGTTTATTTGTTCTTTTTAAGATTAACCGAAAACCTCATCATTTTTCTATAGTTATGGATGCCATTTCGATTTTCTGGCATGCAATATTTTAGGAGTTCAGAGCGATTATTTCATCCGCACCTGAACTGTATTGAAATGTCAAGGACTATGTTCGACAGTAATGGGGATATTATGAGGGTTACAATAATTGATGCAACAATTTTTGTTCTCAATCTTTATTTATTAAAACATATCGGACCAAACAGATTGTTGACAACTGGGATATCTTTCAATACATTTGTGACTTTTATTAGTAGCTGCATCGTATTCATCTTCATCTAAATGATCTACATGGGGTTTTATCCTAGAATTATTTTAATTTGAAATTATGTCAATTAATAGTAGATTTGAGTTTGCAAACCAGATTCTTGTTTTTTTTCAGCTTATATAGCAGTAAACCCACTCTAACAACATCGATCCGAACATATTAACTTGTGGTACACCAATTCTAAAGTAACTAATTTTATATTGTATTGTAATTCGATTATACTTTACCTGAATATAGTTTTAATCACTTCTTGAAACAAAGTTCCCTTGCCCTTAGGTACTTGACTCACTTCACACAAAGCTTTTTTGATACAAGCCTTGCCATCTTTACCTAAACTAAAACGAAAATTATATACAATTGGAATATTAAAACAATTCTGAATTAGTGCTAGGAAACTAAAGGTCTCCAGAATTCAACCAATTACATCGAAATAACGTGAATTATTATAATACTCTTGTGAATACGCAAGAGCTCCAAACTTGAATGAAAATAAATGAAAACACTTGTTCCCGGGAAACGGAACAACTTATCATGTTCAAGAGTGTAAAAATGAAAACGATTTTAAAAAGTGTATAGGAAAATGACAAAGTATTAACATATGTATTTATTTGGAATTTGAAATTATTTGTCAAACTAGAACTATTCAAAGGTATGAGATATCAAATAGCTAAAGTAGAAGGTGAGACAAATTGGAATTTGAAAGAAAAATTGCTCATGTTCGGTACCTACTTATTTCAACAGTTTTATATTTCGGAAGTTGATAATACTGGTATTAACAAGCAAAATCTGACTACGTTTGACATTTTTATTGTTGTAATCTTGTGATGGGTAATTACAGTGATTGAAATGTGGTAAATATCATCTACACAAGGAATTTTGTAGGACGTTCCTAAACTCGTCGCCGAGCAGGTACCGATAATCCTTCATCCCATTCTCAGTAACGTTAGAACATATTGACTTTCTTTGATTCCTCATTCAACAAGTTGAAAATTAATTGTGAGGGCAAGGAACATTACATGTTAACAAATCAATACTTGTTGCAAGTGAAATAATGTAATGGTAGAATAATTCTACGTTCGACAAGTTGATATGTTCTAGCGTTACTTATAATGGGATGAAGGATAAGCGGTTGCTATTTGCTAGGGGACTAATTTTGGGGCCACCCATCGTAACTATCTGATAAAGATCCCAATTCTTTCATAAATTTATTCAAGGTCATCAAAAAGTATATATTAAGTATTAAATTTCATGGAGGAACAAAACAATTATTTCATATGAAAAATAGATGTTTTGTGAACAATCAATTGATATACTTACGCCGTTAACAACTTTTCTAATTTTCCGTACAGTTCTCTTCTACTTCTTCTATGAATTTGATGGAATATGGGATGAATATAATCATCGGGATGTATGTTACTTTGATAATTAAAAGATTGCCTAAAATATATAGGTAAGATTCAGTTTTGTGTAATTTTAGAGAGATATAATGTACTTCATTCATATAAACTGCTTCACAAAAGTTAGGGAAATTCACAAATATTGGATTTATGTTTAAAATTATCAACTGTTTTATTCGCCACGGTTTTGTCTGTAATATATTATTATTGAATCTCCACTTGTCTTTAAGTTTGAGGCAAGTTGTTTCCTTTTGTATTTTCAAGAATTTTACATCATTTATTGTTTCCTCTTTATCCAGTCAACTGCCATTTCAAGTTTAGAATTTTGTTTCGAATAATTCCTAGACGTGCGGATGTAGCTAGTAGGGCTATAGGTATGATTGAGGCATGTTGTCTTCAGAGATAAGTTGCGGGCGTTTCCAAGTCAGTGGATGTGTCATTTCACAGATTTCCTCTTGAAAGATACTTGAGGTTTTTCTCAAGCCTTCCAAGAGGTTGGTTTCTGGCCCGCACACTCTTTTCCCAGTTCCTCCTATTGCTTTTGAGTCGTCTGTGTACCATTGAATCACTTCCATGGCTGCAGTTGGGCACGTTCTCATAACGCCAATCATGCAGATACAGGCTAGTCTTTGAATCTTGGAGAGGTTTTCTCTCGTGGTCAATAGGCTAGTTCTACTACTCCCGCAATGGCTTCATTAGTGATCATGTCACTACACTATGGCAGTGTACTTCCAGCCCAGCATTTTTGGGATACAGCCCCAATTTCTCCCTGCCGAATTCCTGCACACCACTAGAGCCATTTTTGCTTTGTATATAATCATCTTTTTGTGTGTGTTCCTTTGAGTACTTGTCGGATTATATAACAGCATATTTTGAATGCTTCTGGTGTTTCGATATTAATTTAAACAGTACATCCAAGAACACACGAGGTTAACTTACGTTCACGACGACTTTTGAGAAGAGCTCCATTAACACAAATTCATATGCATGCTCGATTGCTAATGAACATGTGAAGAGAAATGTTGAATGGCGTCGTTCATCCGTTGAGAGGTATTACAGCTGCAGTTTGGGAAGGCATTTGTTTTGATGATCGTACAGAATCGTTAGTGCATAATGGAAACATGACTGCGTGGATTTACGTACAACACGTTATTAACAATGTTATACATTCGTGTCATGCTGCTATTGGACCAAATTTTTTTTAATAGACGATAATGCTCGGCCGCATCATGCAAGAGTAGTCGAGGACGCTTTGGACTTTCATGGTATTCGGCGTTTGGCACTGTCCCCCAAGACACTCCAAGAACAGCTTTCATCCCAATTTTGGAGACAAATGGATCAAGGCTACTTCAACGGTTTTATTGAAAGTATACAGAGGCGTTGTTTGGCTGTAATTGATATTAGCGGAAACCATACTTTCTATTAACGTATGTACTTTAATTTTAAATAAAATTAAAAAGGTACATAATTTCAAATTGTTATGTTATTTTTGTTTTTTAAATTAAACATATTGCGAAAGGGGCAAAACATTCAATATATAACATATAAACAATTGGACACTTCGTGACAAAAATCATAATTTGTTGAAACACAGACTCCGAATTTTTGAACTTTCTCAACTTTTGTGCAGTAATTTATATTGTTTTGTAATGTTGGATCCCTTCTCGGTTAGCTGGCTTTTTTTCAACTAGCCAGGTTATTTATAATTGTTATTTTTATTCAAGATCCTACAGACTTACAATTCCCTGAGATGTCTCGTCAAGGTTTTATACAAGCATTTTATATTAACGAAGCTTTATATAATATGTCGTTAATGTATGGAATAAATTCATTATTTCCAAAATAAGCGACTTTTGAAAAAAATACAAAAACAGGTCAATTTTCATTATTGAATCGTCATCACGTATGATGTAGATGTAACGAATATTGCGTTACCAGTATTAAAATTGTGACGTAATCGGAAATTTTTTTAAAAGCAACCATGTGTCTCAAGACACCTCATTGGAAAGGTCTTCTAATCCTCTTTACAACGATGTAATTATTTGAATATTTATTTCTACAGGGTCGACAAAAACTGTTTATTTACTAAAATACAGAGAACTGTTTAGTAAAAAACAATTAAATTATATTAAATGTTCAAACTGATGACCTTCAGCAATAATTCAATGAGACAGCCGAGCAATCTCCGTTCTGATGCGATCCTTCAACTCTTCTATATCATTTGGGCGAATTTGTTAAACTTTGCTCCCCATAAAAAAGTCTAAATCTATCAAATCTGGCGACCTTGGAGGACATTCGATCGTTCCTCTCCTGCCTATCCACCTATCTAGAAAAACATGTAAGTAGGTTCGAACATCAAAGGCTTAGTGTGGGGGTGCCCCATCCTGCTGAAACCACAAATCACATCTATTTGGAAATAGTTGATTTAATTGTGGTAATAGATAATCCTGAAGAAATTGAAGATTTCGAGGACCGGTCAAGGTTCCATCAAAAAAATATAGCCCTATTATTTGATAGTTTATAATGCCGGCCCAAATATTCACCTTTTCAGGATATTGTGATACTCCTGTATCCAATGTGAATTTTCACTTGCCCCAGTATTGATACGTCTGGTGGTTTACGTAGCCGTTGAGCATAAAAGTTGCTTCGCCTGAAAAAAAAGTATATTTTCCATGAAATTACGATTTCTGTTACATCGTTCCATAATTGTTTCACAGAATTCGATTCTCCTATCAAAGTCATCTTCTAACAGCTCTTGGACCAAATGTACCTTATACGCATGCCACTTCTCCTTTTTCAGCACTCTAGCAGTAGAATGGTGTAAATTATTATCTAGCGCAGCTTGTCTCGAGCTGGTGTGGGGATTTTCTTGAAACTCAAGGAAAACGTCAATTTTTTTGTCTTCGGAAATTGACTTTTTACCACATTTGGGGAGATCTTTAACATGGCCCGTTTCTCTAAACTTTTTCTCGATTTTACTAATTGTTGATTGAGAAATGGGTTCACGGTTGGGGTATTTAGCATTCAATAAATTGCCAACTTATTTCTGTGTCCTCACTCTATCTCCATAGCAATCATCATTAATATTTCTATTCGTTCAGTTTCTGTAAGTTTTATTACTAAATTATGCCAATTTAAAGATTTTAACTATTGAACACTTGACTGATACACATCAATTTGTGTTAAATTAGAATTTAGTACCATTATCAGTAACATATCCAAAAACAGAAATATTTTTTGGGTACACTACGATGTTTTATTTCCAGTGGCGGTCCTTACAATAACTTAGTTCATTGAATCAGAATTTGTGATTAAAATTTTACCAAATAAACAGTTTTGGTCGACACTGTAGAAATAAATATTCAAAATCGTCTTGAGACACATGGCTGTATTTAAAAAAATTGCCGATTACGTCACCACGTTAATACTGGTGTCGCAATCTTCGTTACATCTACATCATGTGATCATGATTCAAAAATGAAAATTGACCAGTTTTTGGATTTTTTCCAAAAGTTGTTTATTTTGGAAATAATGAATTTATTCCATACATTAGCGACATACTGTATATTATTATAGGATATATTGATTTATATAGCAATGAACCCTAGAAGCACTACTAAGTCTGTTTAATAGAATTATCCAATCCGTTTTGGAATTCTTTCCATTTTATATCAATAAAATAATGTTTCGCTTTCACATTTCTTTTAGAAACGTATGTTATTTTTTCGTAAACAAGAGCTTTAGTCTCTTTTACATATTGATAACTTATCTTATATTCAGTTGAAGCACATTTCAAAAAAAATTCTCTCGAAACTCACCTGGTATTTCCATTGACCCGAGATTTTTTCGATGACATTTTTCCACCTTTATTATATTGCATTTTCGTCAACTCAGAGTAACCGTTGTATTTAATATCTTGTTTCAAACGGAAAGGATCGTAATAGGTTCTGGCAGGTGCTGAATATCTGACGTTTTTATACGTCCATTTGTCGTTCAGATGATTTGATGAACTTTTTTTTTGAGAAGGGTGTTTTGATAAATCAGCACCTTTCAATTCCCAGTCATGATGGGGCTAAAACACAAATAAAACCGAGATATACCTAGGTGACTATACCCAGTGAATTCGCCATCGTTTCCATTAAAATTTTACAACGATGATCGAAAATGAGAGCAAAATAGTTTGCTATCAGTTTTCTTAAACTAGGTACTTTATATTTTTTCTATGTTATAGAGTACATCCACAAAGTCGTTCCAAAATTAATGATACCAAAGGATGCCGCTGCTTTGAATTTTATAAAAAACGCAGTTGTATAAAAAAAAGTTACCGGTAGTGTTGTTGGAGGTTCCGTTGTTGTTGGAGCTTCTGTAGTTGTTATTGGAATTTTTCCTATCGACATTAACAATTCGTCAGGTGTTGAAGGCAATTCCCAGGCCAAAGCAGCTGTTAAACCGAAAACATAAATTTCTCCCAATCCTACTGAAGGCATTGTAAGGCAATATACTGAAACATAAACTTAAATGAGTGAAAAATTTGATGTTTATACTGAAACATAACTCAATTACTATGTAATCTTTATATTTTCTGTGATTGAATAAATATTGATAATTTTTATGTTATACCCAACTATTATAGAAGTTATTACTTTTTTATATATGTATTATTAATTGTGCTTATAAAATTGAGAATAAAAAGCTGTACTGTAGCCATTCATCTATACATTTGTGGAGATTGACATCACATTCGACAATTATTTATGACCTCGTCTATATTTATTCCATAACAGCTCTAATCTTCTGATATTCAACAAATGCTAGTTAACCAAATAAACAAACTGTTTTTGATTACACCAACTTTAATTGTTATTCCAGAATATTTAAAACAATGTTACATCATTGTGATTAGTTATCTCTTTGTTTAGCATATAATGTGGATGAACTTCCGTACAAATGCATTTGTAGGCCGATAAAAATATGCAGATGTTTCTAGTGGTATAGAATTACTTCTGTTTCCCTCCAGAGTTCTCTAAGTTATACTCAAACGTACTTAAAGACTGCTCACTAACCCCGTATTATATTTAATTTCATAATTCAGTTTACAAACCCAAGATTTTTCTTTTCTAACGCTGTTTCTTAAGTTAACGCAAAAAAGTGTATTATAAAATAATAAAACATTTTACGAACTTCTCGCACAGAATAAATAGCAAAAAAAGTAAAAAAAATGTTAAGTACTGACCAAGTTGTAGAGAACTTCCTGAGGGAAATGTCAGATAGCGACGTTTTCTGGACAAACTCTTCTCAACTCCATTTGAGTGATTTATTCGTTTCCCCATATCTTGTTCCAAACTTTCTTTCGAATCCTTAACAAGGACCATAACAAAAAAAAACATCACAGCGCTCCTGAACATGTTATTGAATTTTTCCGATCGTTTGAAAAAACATTCAAAGTATACTAATTATTTTACGGTTATCTATTAGAGTTTAGTTTACCTAACTGAAAGATGTCGACATTCTCTTTATGTTTGTCTTTTTAATTCGAGGCATTAAGTCTAAGGTCCGTAATGTAATTAGTGGGCTATTGTTTATTTGAAAGAAATTAGCACTACTTATAGTAGATACAACGAGTAGGTAAATAGTGTCCACATGTAGAGCACTGAGGTGATAAAATAGTGTAAAATAATAATTTGTTTTAAAGTAAAAACCAATCTACTCAATTAGGACGGTCTGTTTTCTTCTATTTACCATAAAAGCTCAAAACCTCTCAAAGCTTTTATTTTAATTTTCACGTCTTGTAATTTGCTATTTTTATGTCATTTACTGTTTTTAACATTAAATAGCTTGTCGAAAAGATTGAATAAGCCGCTAATTACATTGTAACTGTATCACCCTTTTTTGTTGTCTTGCTACAAATGTCAATTTAAACTACACATTTTATACAGTAAACGACTGATTTAAATTAAAAGGAAGCGATGGTGACCTGAGTTGAGATTTATTTTGATATAAATTAGGGTTGGATATTCGCACTTTCGAAACGATCCAGTGTTATGCTGCTTCATAAAATTGAAGTACGAAGGGGAAAGAAAACAAATTAGTTTAATTTACTCGGAAAATATGGTTTACATTTTAGTGTCTTCGTTAGAGATGAAAACTGCGATAGAATCCTTACATATCGCTTTTGTAGTTATAAATAAGTAATTTTTGTTGTGATAACAATATTAACTGCCATTACAACAATGAGAAAAATGTCTCTTCTTATAGGCCATGAACAAAATGATGTCATCTTAAAAATCGTATAAACCAAAAAAAAATGTGAATATTGACCTTAAATTTCAGCAGAGTAGGTACTCTTAAAATACCGTACTACTGAAAATATTCAACAATACTTTATCCGGAAGGGTTTAAATAATAATAATAATAATAATATTTATTTAATTGTAATACAATATCTAGTTAGTTCGTATTTGTAAGTAAAACAGGGTTTATCATTATTTATAATAAAGTATTTTTAAAAAGCAACTTTTAGTGAACCAACCCTTAATTGGCGTTGAAATAAGTAGTGAGAACCTTAGAGAAATCAAATTCTAAAACCAAAAAGAACTCGCAACTCAAGTAAAAAGTAGATAAGTTCAAAAACTGAAATCCAACTAATTGTAAAAATATGAAACAAGAACATATTTTGATCTGAAATTGTTATATACTTATTAATCAATTCTTTTCAACAGATGTCGAAGAAATATTATTTTTATTCCAACGCTTCATACAGTTTTTAAAAATATGTTTCAAAAACAGTGACCGTTCAACTAAGAAGCAACAATTACTTCTCGTGCTTTATCCACAGACGGATATTGAATTACACTTCGAAGTCAAACGGAGTTGGTGTATCTACAAGATATTTTAAAACCAACCATTCTGGTTTGCAATGATTAGAAGGGACAACACAATTTGTAGACCGATTTCGGCGTATTTGCGCCTCATCAGTACAATATATATGTTTTCCGTCCGAGAATCTCTAAATTGAAGTGTATTGTTCAGTCCGGGACTAGAGACTCTCGGACGGATAACATATACCTTGTACTGATATAGAAGTTTACCTGACAAGTGCGGCAAGTTATACTTTTCCGCACGCGATTGCAGATGGCCGAACGACGCGTTACTAGATTATTACTTTCTGTTCTACACTCGCATTGTTCACTTAACTTTTATATAATAAAGAAATCAAAGGTCGTGGACAAAGTATAGTATTCATCTCGCAATTTATAGTCATTATTCACTTGGGTGACTTGCGCCATTCGCCTACGTCCCCCTGCGTGAATAATGGCTGTAATAAATTGCTCGTTTAATAATATACCATTATAACTATATTCCTAGTGATGTTCAGAAGTTCAGAGGATATTCAATTAAATGTGACGACACAAAGCCTTTAACCAGCGTACGATCAATAAGATATCAATGATACCTACTTAACTTGTAGTCTGGTTATAATTGAAAAGTTGCAACGACGTTATGGCTTCCAATCATACAGAGATATGAACAAACTTTTTATCAATACCTCCAAACATTTGGAAAAAAGGAAAGACAGTGTCAAAATCTAGAAACTATGCATATTTACCCCTTGAGTGATAATTTTCTGAATATAGTTATTTATTATACAAGGGAGAAGAGTATTAGACAAGAAATCAAGAGCTAAAATCTAATATTTTTCCCGAGTATAACACACTATTGTTTTCTGTGATGGGAAAAATGACGATTTGATATTGAGAAAATGTCTTATGTAGGTTGCTCTAAATGGATTGAAAATGGCAACTATGATAAAATGTTAAACTTTTTTCCCGTCACAGAAAAAAATTATTTTTTTTATTCGGGAAAAGCTAAAATTTTGTAAAACAAGGTTCACTGCATTTGAAGTTTGTTGTGCTTCTTTGTTATTTCAACTATTTTGCTGCATTCAATCCTATCGTGGGTCTTTTCCTTCAGTCTTTCATTTCCATTTATAACACGCTTTTATCAACTTCATGTGTATGTATATTTGTATGTATGCTGGTAACCGACTCCTTTGGACTCGATTTTGACCCACTTTAAATGAACAGATTGAATTCAAACTTTGAACACTTGTCAAAGACCCAGTGGCGGATTAATGTATGGGCTATCCGTGGCTTAAGCCCCGGGAACCGCGTATGTTCGGTAGCCCCGAGTTACATTCGTTAATTCTTAGTTATTGTATTGAATATATACATTACCAATACTCTTAATTCTTTATTTAATATTAATACAATATCTAGTTAGTTCGTATTTGTAAGTAAAACAGGGTTTATCATTATTTATAATAAAGTATTTTTAAAAAGCAACTTTTAGTGAACCAACCCTTAATTGGCGCAGTCAGTAGGAAGTGGAAGAGCCCTTAGTGTCCCTCTTCGTTTTTTAAAACGTTTATCCACTCGAAACGAACCACATCCGAGGATTGTGTCTAAAAGAATCTGAAGTAAATAACAACTTATTAAAGTAAGAAGAACAAACAAGAAAAATAAATAAATAAAATTCTGCGAAAAAGAATAAAGTAACAAAAATAGTGTACCTAAGTAACTTTAAAGTTAAACGGGAAAAGTGAGTGTAAAGTCAGTGTAAAGTGAGTGCAAAGTGAGTACTAACAAAAAGTGAATAATTTAAGAGATAACTTTAAAACAAAGTGAATAATTTAAGTGATAATTTTAAAAACAAAGTGAATACGATGCTAAAAATAATAAAAATTAAGTGCCGCAATAGTTTAAAACAAAGTGAGTGCAAATCTAAGAAGAAATTAGTGACCAACAGCATGCAACTCAGCATCATCATCACACTGTAAGCATACTTATGTCAAATTCAGGCCAACAAGAAGATCTACTGATACGACTAAATTCTCTAAACCTCCAAAACCATCCCATTCCCATTCGACGAGTAAATTCTCCCGCTACCCTCAATCGCTCCCCTCTACGACCACCTGTCCTCAAAGTTAATATTCCTAGACTTGTAGTAACAACTCCTAAGAACCCTGTAAGTCAAATCCTTGACAACCATACAACAACAATGCCAGATTTCGATATCAAATATCTTTCCGTTCTCTCAGAATTTGACGGAAATCCAAATGAGCTGTATAACTTCATAGATGTTGCCGCCAGACTCCTCAACTGCTACTGGAATGTCACCGAACCAGAATGCTTCCAGAACCAGATGCTTACAACTGGGATATCAAGCAAACTTAAAGGAAAAGCAAAAGAAGCTGTATCCATTTATGGTTTTACCGAGTAAAGCCGAAGAAAAGAGAAGATCTGACAATTGGAAAGATCTAGTAGGGCTTAGGCAATCAAAGATTCTTCTGGGTGACTACAACCTGTTGAGATCAAATGAATGCATAAGTCAAAGCAAAACTGCACTAAGAGTTTTAACAGGAATCCTAACGGGACATTGTCGCCTGAATGGGCACCTTAAAAAGCTCAAAATAGTGGAGGAAGAAGATTGTAGGTTTTGTGGAATGGAAGAAGAATCCTCCATCCACATACTTGCGAACTGCACAGCAATTCAGAATCCTAGGGCACAGCACCTGGGAGACTACTGGATAGAAGAGGGACAGTTACCTAAGTTGAAGCCTGCAGATATCCTAAAATTCCTCGGGGAAATAGGACTAAAGGAGCTACTAGTCTCTGAGACTTTCCTCAGGAACTAAGTAGAAGTAAGGGGGCACAATAGATCTTTTAGGTCTCAGTGAATGTTACCCCAAAAGACATACATACATACATACATACATGGTTGTACCGAATGGATTTCAATCAAAAATACACTGATCCAAAACTTCGCAGACCAACGGAACGAGAACTCATTGACTAGGGATCTAGTATATCTACGCCAACAGCCAAATGAAAATCCGCAACAGTTTTATGAAAAGGTTATGGGACTTCTGAACACGATTTCTAACTACATAAAACTGCATAATGATGAACCAAATATTAAACAAAGCAAGAAGCATTTCTTTCACCAACAAGCATTAACGACATTCTTAGCTGGTCTCCGAGAACCACTTGGATGCTATTCAATTCATTCAAGAGGAAAATAACATAAGATACCTTCAAAGAGGAAATAGCTCCCAACAACCATCGCAAGTACCAAACAGAACAACCAAGCCTCTGACATCCCAGCCCAGTACGTTATCTCAATGGCAACAGCAACCAGCACACTTTAGACCACAATGGCAACAACAATCACAGCCAGCGCCATTCAGACCACAATGGCAGCGAAACACTTTTAGACAACAACAACATGTAAACAGACCAAGGCCACTCCTACAACCACCAAGATTTCAACCCAACCAGCAACAATACAGGGCGTCCCAGCCACAAACTAATGTATGGACAAATAGGCAATCACCAACAAACTTTCCTAAGCCAACCCCGATGAGTACCACGTCAAGAACAACATCCTAATACAAGAGCAGGCCCATACAACAGAATACCCCAAGATTTGTTTCCGAAGAATTATTCAACATCGAACAGTACGATGAAGCTTATGGATATGACATCAACGAGCCATACGAAAACGGGAACTTTGAAAATCAGGACAATCAGATAACTACGCATGCGACCAGCCAGAAGACACCTCTGATGTGCAAAACGATGGCGAAGAAAATTTTCTCGAGGATCCCTTTCAAAGCACAGAAACATAGTCGAACTCCATTCCTTCGCTGACAAAAAGGAGCTTCCTTACATAACTATTTCTGACTCTCCACTCAAACTCTTAATCGACACGGGAGCAACAAAATCATTTCTTAACCCAGATATAGCTTTTAACTTCTACAAAAATCAAATAAAACATGAGCCATTTGTCGTCACTTCAATTTTTCAAAACCACTCCCAAGACTATTGTGCAGAAATTCCTATCTTCTCAGAGTTCAAATCAAACATAGATCTCAAATTCTACCTTTTCAAACTCCACAAAACCTTCGATGGTCTTATAGGCTTAGACAATCTCAAAATACTTAAAGCAAATCTGAACTTCCCAGATTCAACATTGACTACTGAAAATGCAGTGCTCCCCATCCAGTATTATGAAACCAATAAAACCCAATTCTATACCATTCAACTCGAACCACAAACAATAACGCAAGTTCGACTACCAGTAAAAGAATCAGAAGGCACTATCATATTGCCAAGACAACAAATCGACGGTGCAATTTTAAGAGAAACTCTCAGCACCGCTTGTCACCAACTGGCATGGACAGAGGTCATCAATAATACCGATGAGACCATTCAAGTAGCATTAACGAAACCAGTAAAAAGCCACCCCATCCATCTTGAAAAGTATCATCTCTACTCATCCGACATCCTGCCTCAAGAGCAAACGATAACTTCAAATATCGACTCACTTCTAAGAATAGATCATCTGAATTCAGAAGAAGAAAAACACATTAAACAGCTCTGCAGAAAATTCTCCGATGTCTTCCACCACCCAGATGCTGCGCTAACCTTTACTAACCAAGTCAAACACCAGATCAAAATGACAGATGAAATTCCAGTCTACACAAAGTCATATAGATATCCACATATTCACAAAGAAAAAGTTAGAAAACAAGTGTCATCAATGCTAGACCAAGGAATAGTCAGGCCAAGCGAATCACCATGGTCATCACCAATTTAGGTTGTTCCAAAGAAACCCGACGTCTCCGGAAAAAGAAAATGGAGAATCGTTGTTGACTACCGCAAGATCAACGAAAAGACCATGGATGACCGATACCCGATACCAAATATCACGGATATCTTAGATAAACTTGGAAGATGTCAATATTTCTCAACGCTTGATCTAGCAAGCGGATTCCATCAAATAGAAATGGCAGAAGAAGACAGCCTTCAACGTTGAGAACGGCCACTACGAATATGTTAGAATGCCGTTTGGTCTAAAAAACGCTCCAGCAACCATCCAACGAGTAATGGAAAATGTACTCAAGTGCCTTCAAGGAGAGATATGTCTGGTCCACATGGACGATATAATTATCTTGTGATAAACTAACTTCTCTTTATTCGTACTTTAATAATTTAAACTCATTTTTATACTAAACCCAATTTATTTACATCTCTACTCGTTGAATGTACAAATTATAATCATTCTACAATAATTCATTTAACCTAAAACGTTATATCAAATTCGATCTATCAGCGCAAAGTACTTCAGGTAGCAACAGTGTTATTGCTGATTAAACAGTATACACAAGTCAATAATACTACACCTGAAGTCGATGCACTTGATAGAGGAAATTGTGAAATATATCCTATTACTAAATATCTAAAATACTAAATATCATTACACCTCCAAAGGGCGAGAAAAAAATGTTTAGACGTCTATAAACATTTTTTTTTGTTTTAATTTATTTATTATTCATGATATAACTTAATCCTATTCTTATGTACTTCTATAAGCTTATCATTAACATTAATAACTACATTAGGGGAGTTTTCTTCAATAATTATATATGGACCCTTAAATAATGGTTCCAACTTAGTCCCAGCATCGTTTTTTAATAAAACTTTATCGCCTACTTTATAATTTAAAATTTTCGTTTTCTTATCATACCTTTCCTTCCTTTTGTCTTTTGATAACATTAAATTATTTCTCGCATCATCACAAGCTGTTTGAATTCTATATTTTAGTTCAATAGGGTAGTCATCAAAATTATAAATAGTATCAATTTGATCAGTTAAATTAGATGGCAAAGTAGCTGTTTTTCCAAATACAAGTTCGTGTGGTGTATATTTGGTTTCAGTATGAACAGTATTATTGTATGAGAAACTCCAATAAGGTACCCATGAACTCCATGAATTTGGTTGTTTAGCTACCTGCATACGTAAATAAGCTCCCAAATTTTTATGTGAGTTTTCTAAAGACCCTAAAGTTTCGTGATGATAAGCGGTTGAGTTTAAATGTTTGATATTTAAAAGTTTACACGTTTCTTCTAAAATAGACGACAAAAATTCTGTGCCCTTGTCTGTTACGATTTCATTAGGAACCCCATATCGCAAAATATAATTTTCAACAAATGTTTTTGCTACTGTATAAGATTCCTTATTTTTAATAGCGTAGCATTCAACAAATTTACTCAATTCGCATTGTAACGTTAAAATGTATTTGTTATTATCGATATCCTGCTCTAAAGGACCCACCAAATCGAGATATATTTTTTGTAGAGCTGATTTTGCAGTGGTAGTGATTTTCACTGGCTCAATGTTTCGCTGTGAATGCTTGTGTCGTTGACAATCATCACATTTTTTCACGAAACTTTCCACATCATTTCGCAGGCCTGGCCAGAAATATGTTTTCTTTATATTATTAAACATACGATTAATTCCTGCGTGACCTCCGGTAGGTAACAAATGATAGTCATTTAATATTATTTGTCTTTTTTCTAATTCTAAAACTTCTTCATTCGATTTTACAATTGATATTTTTAAATTGAACTTCTTTATTTTTTCAGGGAATTTAATAAGTTCATTCAATAAGTACATGCACTTTTCATCTTTTACAATAATTAATTCCGGAATATTAAATTTATTACACATTATTTTCAGATCTCTCAACGTAGTACCTAAGTCTAACGATGATAGAGTTTTCTGATTTATGTAAATTATTCGCGAATTTTCAATTAAAATTATTTTCCCTATTTTGTAATCATATTTTTTATTTTTTATTATTTCCTCAAAATCTTTTTGTAACATAGGACAAAGTTGAAAAGAATACTTTGGTCGCCTTAATAATTCTATGAGTCCAGGGTGATCAGTCCTTTTCTCTAGATTAGAATCAAGACTACCAACAATATTTTTATTTGCTAGCTTTGCCTGTGCTCTAGTTACCGTATAACTAGTTTCTTTCATATTTGGCTTCATATCCTTCAAATCATCCGAAGATAATTCGACACGTGACAAAGCGTCTGCTACTACATTATTTTTACCTTTAATGTATTTGATAGTAAAGTCGTATTCCTCTAGCAATAACCTAAATTTAGTAAGTCTGCTCGAAGGGTTTGTCATTCCAAAAAGATACAAAAGCGGACGATGGTCACTATATATAACGAAGCGTCTAGAATACAGGTACGGTCTGAAGTGATTTACTGCCCAACATATACTTAAAAGTTCCTTTTCAATTGTACTATAATTTTTCTCACTTTTGTTTAAGACTCTACTGGCATATGCAATAGGTTTCTCATTTCCATTAGACAAAACGGCACCAATGGCATAGCCTGAGGCATCGGTATTTAAGATAAAACAATTATTTTCTGAAAAATTCGGAAACTGTAAAATAGGTGGATTTTGTAAGGCTTGTTTTAAAATTTCGAAGGATTTTTGGCATTCTGAGGTCCATTCAAACTGTACCCCTTTTCTAGTTAATTTATTTAAAGGACTAGCAATATCTGCAAAATTTTTGACAAATTTCCTATAATAATTAGCAAATGCTACAAATCTCTTAGTTTCATCGGAGTCTTTGGGAACGGGATAATTTTTTATGACTTCGGTTTTTCTAGGGTCTGGTGAGACACCTTCTGCCGAAATAGTGTGTCCCAAATATAAAATTTCTTTTTTCAGAAATTCACATTTATTTGGATTAAGTTTTAAATTTACGTCTCTTAATCGTTGGAAAACTTTAGATAAATTTTTGTTGTGATTTATTAAGTTATTACCGAATACTATAAGGTCATCTAAATATATGAAACAAGAATCGTAATTTAATCCCGACATTGCAATGGTCATAGCTCGTGAAAATGAAGAAGGGCTAATTTTTAATCCTTGAGGTAATCTGGTCATTTGGTACTGCCCTCGGTCTGTGCTAAAGGCTGTACAGGGTCGACTGAGTTGGTCTAATTCTATTTGATAATATCCTTGGGAAAGGTCAAGATGGGAAAAATAAATAGCACCCGACAAGGAGTCTAAAATATCCGTAATAGAAGGTAACGGAAATTTATCATCTTCTATTTGTTTGTTCAATAATCGGTAATCTAAAACTAATCTCCATCTTTTAGTCTCATTCAACGATGGCTTTGGAACAAGTAATATAGGCGACGAAAATTTTGATCTCGTCTCCTCTATAATACCGTCTTTTAACATTTTGTCTACTTGACGATGAATTTCATCTTTTTGGGCAAAGGGTAACCGATACGGTTTAACAAAAACCGATTGAGCTGGGTTTTTTAGAGGTATATCTGATTTATAAATATTTGTAACAGTTAAAGGATCATTTTCTAAATAAAAAATATCGGAATATTTGACACAAAGCTTTTCAATTGTATTTTTTTCATCGTTATGTAAATAATTTAATTTTAAACAGTTTAACAATGAATCAGCACGACTTACCGATAAATTATCTCCGTTTTTAATTTTCCCTAAATTGTAATTTTCTAATTTGTCTAATTTTGGTATAAAATTTTTAATATTTACCGGTTCATTTCTAACATTTAAAATCTTAACAGGAATTCTATTACAATTATCAGGCTTAACTAAAATTCCGGCTACAAAAACGCCTTCGCATAATTGTTCTGGTAATACGATACTCTCATTCTCATTATCAGTATGAAAAAATTTAATTATTTCGCATCTTGGCGGAATTAGTATATTAGATAATTGTTTAGAGTGCATTGGAAGTGAAATTTTGTAACCGTCAATCCAGAAAGTAAATAAAAATGTTTCATAGTCTATACATGCAGCATATTTATTAAAGAAATCTGAACCTATAATACCATGCATAGAGTTGTCAAATTCATTCATCAACAAAAATGTATGAGATATTTTTTTTCCATTATTTACATGTAAAGTAATATTAGCTGAGCCATGTGACACCGTTGACCCAGTGACTCCCTGAATTTGGACCTTCTTTGTAGAATCTATAATCTCATGTTTATGTAAATATTTTGAAAATATTAAACTTACTGAGGAACCTGTGTCTAATAGAAAATTTAGTTTTAATCCGTTGTAATTAAATTCAACAAAATTTAGTCCATTAGCATTATAAACTAAAACATTTTTAGCATATTTAGGCACGAAAAAACGTTTGTGACGTAGAAGGTTCATTTACATCTCGTATGAAATAATTTCGATGACTATTATTTCCACGATAATTATTAAAATTAGGCCGAGTGTTAAAATTGCCTCTTTTATTACCATTGTAATTTGTGAAATTACCTCGTCCCCTGCGAAACTGATTGTAATTTGAATTTTTTCTTTGACCCCGACTTGAGGAATTATGGCTTTTCATGAAAAACATGTTTTGTTTGGGTATTTCTTCGTCTTGTGCACCCTGAATGGCATCGCTAAGTTTAGTATAATTTCTAGATTTAACTATGGTTTTCAAATCGTTATTTTGTAGACCATTCGCAAATGCATGGATTGCAATTTTTTCATTAACTACTTTTAAAGTTTCCATTGAATCTACATTGCCATCGGCTTCACTAATCGTTAAATTAACTAGTAATTCTTCTACATATCTACCGAAACTATCAATTGATTTCCCATTTTGTTTAGCATTATGTAATTGATTTGATAAAGTTGAAACTGATTTTTTAGTAATGAAATGCAATCTCAAATCGGAAGTTAAATCCTTATTTGTATCATAATTTTGTTTTAATCTAATTTTTGCATTTTCTGAAAGACGTGTCTTTAAAACAAAAATTGTTAAAAGTTTTTTACCGTTCGCATCTAGTAATGAGTCGTATAATTCAATGTTATCAATGAGACTTTTTGTTACATTTTCATTTCCGTTCATAACAGGAATTAAACCTGTGGCAGTTTTCAAATCAAATTTTTCTGACATGTTTTCTTCTTTAGCACTTAAATCTGAATTTGAATTATTACCTTCAGTTGCATTTGCTAATCTATCTTGTAAAATTTCAGCAATATTTTTCAAATACTTTTGAATTGAATCTGCCAAAGTTAAAATGCCTTGTTTATCTTTATCCTCAAAAGTTGCATTATTTACTAACCGTTTTAAATCATTGAAATTATCTCTAAGCTTATCTAGTTTAACAAACTTACGTTGTACATTTTCTAAATTTGTCCTTCTATCTACGGGGTCTTTATTTAAGTTCCTATAAAATACTCTTAATTCTTCAAGCAAGTATTTAAGTTCGTTGCAAACCGGCATTACACTTTCACGCACATTTTGTTAATTTTCTTACTTTAACCGTCACTTTTACACTAATTCTTGACTAGCCGTAATCTCTCTTCGGATCTTCCTTTCAAGCCGCTTCTTACACTTTCCATATAAATAAAAGATGACAACTGCAACTGCTATAATAACAACTCCAATTTCCAATATCTCTTTGATGGAAACACCTCCATTTTGTTTTGGACTATTTGTCTGTCCTCCGCTATTTCCTGACTGGGCTATAACAATTTCTTCTTTCTCTTCCTTTGAATAAGTATTTCCACCCATTTTCTTACAACTTCATATTCTCATTTTATTTATTTATTTATTTATTTATTTTTTAAATTCCGGCTGGCAGGATCGCCATGTGATAAACTAACTTCTCTTTATTCGTACTTTAATAATTTAAACTCATTTTTATACTAAACCCAATTTATTTACATCTCTACTCGTTGAATGTACAAATTATAATCATTCTACAATAATTCATTTAACCTAAAACGTTATATCAAATTCGATCTATCAGCGCAAAGTACTTCAGGTAGCAACAGTGTTATTGCTGATTAAACAGTATACACAAGTCAATAATACTACACCTGAAGTCGATGCACTTGATAGAGGAAATTGTGAAATATATCCTATTACTAAATATCTAAAATACTAAATATCATTACAATCTTTTCTACATCTCTTCACGAACATATGGTTAATCTTACTAAAATATTTCAGAGATTGAGAGAGACTTTAAAATACAATTAGATAAGTGTGAATTCTTAAAGAAAGAAGTTGACTTCCTAGGCCACGTCGTCACGGCAGACGGAATAAAACCCAACCCAAGCAAAATCAAAGCTATCATAGATTTCCCAGCCCCAAAAATACCAAAAGAGGTCAGGGGATTCCTTGGATTATTAGGATACTACCGAAAATGTATCAAAGACTCTCACCTCGTGCCTGAAAAAAGATGCAAAAATACAACACACACCCGAATTTCTTAGCTGTGTCAAGACCTGCAAGAATCTCTTGACAAACGAGCCTCTGCTTCAATACCCCGACTTCACAAAGCCATTCAACCTCACAACAGATGCCAGCAACATCGCTATAGGAGCCATACTATCTCAAGGGCCAGTAGGTAGTGACAAACCGATAGCATATGCCTCAAGAACTCTCAACGAAACAGAATCAAAATACTCAACGATTGAAAAAGAGATGTTAGCAGTCGTATGGGCAACCAAATACTTTCGTCCGTACCTACTTGGAAGAAAATTCAAAATTCTCTCAGACCACCGACCACTCCAGCGGCTATTTTCTCCCAAAGATCCAAATTCCAAACTTGTAAGATGGCGACTGAAGTTAGAGGAACTTGATTACGAAGTCGTTTATAAAAAAGGTAAAGCGAATACCAACGCTTACGCCCTTTCCCGAGTAGAAATACATACGAAAGAAACCTATAATCTAAACGAACATCTTGACAACATAACTAACGCTCCAGTCACCAAAAACTTCGACGAAATCTCAATGTGCAATCACCCTGGTTCTCTGGAAGATCTAACAGAAATTGCTACAAGCAAACTGTAAGAAAAATTGAGAGCTTAACCAGCTTCTAATATTTCTGTCGATATATATATATATATATGAAAATGAAAATACAGTTTTGAGATCCAAGTGAAGTTTTTATAAAAAACTGACAATTCTATTCTATTTTTTCAACTAACTGACAAATCATAAAAATCAAATTAACATTAACATTATACACATAGTGAACAAAAAGTGAACATAATGTAGGTATTTCTAACATCCTCCCACCGCATTTGTCATTTTCTTGACGGTCAAAATTTTCAAACTTCGTCATTAAATCTTCTTGGTGGTTGAACTTTTCTTCCACTTCTTGTGAAAATCTGTTCTTCTGGTTCTGGTTCTTCTTTCAATCTATGCTCTTTAAGTATACCATGTTCTGGTTTTTCTTCCAGTCTAGGTTCGTTAAACATCTGTTGTATGAAAAATGTATTATTTGAGATATCACGTGTATTATTTTTTAAATGTTTATTCAAAGAGATACTCTTCTAGTAATTGGTTAAAGTTATAGAAATGCACAAACGTATGACTTGATTTTTGTAGTTTAGCAATGCCAAGTATGATTGGAATAATTCCTAGATTAGGACAGATGTCTTTAATTCCTACTGTTGCTTGTCCAATTAAGACGAATCTGTAATAAAATTATATGGTTTTTGTATAGGGCGTTTTATATTTGATAAGTGAATATCTTCAGTGGTATTAAAGTGTCTAATTACAATTTTTGCAGTTTTACGACTTTTATTAGTACTATTAATATGTTCGTGTGGGTATTTATATTTGTTTTACTTTGAATTTGTTTATTTTTGATACTTTTGTGTGTATTGGGTTTGGCAATTCTTCTATATTTTCCTTGGCTTTTGAGATAACTTTGTCCTTAGTCTCTTGTAATTTTGTGTTTATTCTAGAATAGAGTAATTTCATTTTTTCTCTATGATTATGAATATAATTATTAACTAGCTACTTATCAATATCTAATTTAAAAAAAGAGTTAATTTCTAAATGTCCCGTAATAATTTCGTATGGTTTAAGCTTGGTTGCAGAGTGGATGCTGTTGTTATAGATTAAAAGTGCACACGTAATTTTTATTTTGATGGGTTCTTTCTTAAATTTATTTTGATTATTCAGAAGTCTGATATGTTCAATAATTGTCGAGTGAAATCGTTTGGCAATGCCGTTTGATTCAGGATGCTGTGAACGTATAAGGAGTATCTTTATTTTATTAGTGTCTAAGAAATCTTTGACTACGCTATTTTTTAATTCTTTGCCATTATCAGATTTATCTGATCTGGTATACAGTGGTGGGTGAAATATTTAATTAAATTATTAACAGTTTTTATGCCTTGAGCAGAGTTTAGTTTATCAAGTTGTCTGTATTGAATATGTTGAAAATTTTGAGTCTTCTAGGTTCTATCATATTTTGTTGCTTGACATATTTCGCATTCGTTAATGTAGGTTTGAATAGACCATCTTTGATTTGGCCAATAATAACGTGTTTTTATATTATTTTCAGTTTCGTCTAACCCTCTATGGTCTCGTTTACCTTCATGATAATTGTGGATGACTTCTTTTATCTCGTTTAAGGAAATATCGATTAATTTTTTAGAGGGCCGGAAAATTCACCGATAACAATTCAGCGACGGAAACCCTGGCTAACCATAATAGAGGTACTCTTAAGTGGGTCCCGGGGCATAAGGGCATTGTAGGAAACGAAAAGGCAGACATTCTAGCAAAGCTGGGGTCTGAGACAGCATTCACTGGTCCTGAACCAGTATTTGGGATATCCAAAACTGCTGCACGTGGTTGTATATCTTGGTGGACTCAAACTAAACACCAGTCGTACTGGAGACACGTGCCAAAACAGGAACACAGCAAACACCTGGTCAAAAAACCCTCGGAGATGCTGACCAATGAAATACTAAACCTTAGCAGGGCCCAAATAAGGATAGTGACGGGTTTACTCACCGGTCACTGTTCTCTAAGAAGCACATGCATACAATTGGCATATATAGGTAGGAACCTATCTGTCGGTTGTGCATGGAAGAGGAGGAAACAGCCTCTCACATTATCTTTGATTGTGAAGCATTATCTCACTGGAGACATAGACTCATAGGACTAGAACATCCACTGCTGAGCCTGATAAGGGCTACTGGTCTCTTCACATAAACGGTACAACCAAGAGCACAAAAAGCCTTAAGGCGGCTGAGGTGCCGTGGACTTCAAGCCTTTGAATGGTGTGCTGATCCAATCAATCACTTTATAGTAGGTAAGTGGGAGAAAAAAAAATTTGTTTTGCCTAACAAAGTTGATGCAATATCTCCGTATTGTATTGAATTTTAATTATTTTCATTTTTGTATACAGGGTAGATCGAAATTCGAACCTGTCATTTTCTTTCTTCTTTCAAATGGAACACCCAATATTTTATAGCAAAAATAGAATCTTCGATTATGTAACTTTAATTTTTGTCAAGCATTCCCTATACCAAAAGTTTATAAAAACAAAGTTATTTTGTAAGATTTATTTTAAACTATAACTATTGACCTATTAGGTATGTGAAAGCAATAAACGATGAACGTAACAAAAAATCCTAAATAATAATTAAGTTTAATAAACAATTTATTCTTAACAAATCAAGCTACCAAAAGTATAATCCCAACCGTAATATTAAACTAAAGGTTCAAAGTGTTCACCGTTAACATCAATGCAATGCTGCAGTCTTAGTTCAAATGATTGACTAACATTTTTCAGCATATCAACGTTAACAGATCGAAATTCGGCTCTGATTCTCTCTTTCATGTCCTCTCTAATAGTCGGGGAAGTTTTATAAACCACATTTTTTATAAGACCCTAAAAAAATAAACACACTTTTATTAAATCAGAAGACCGAGCTGGCCATTCAGTTGGGCCCCCTCTTAAAGCATTGCATTGATGTTAACGGTGAACACTTTGAACATTTAATTTAATATTATAGTTAAGTAGGACTATTTTTTGGTGACTTGTTGTGTCTAAAATAAATTGTTTATTAAAATTTACTATTATCTAGGATTTTTTGTTACATTCAACGTTTATTACATTCACATAATAGGTGAATAATTATAGTTTACAATAAATGTTACAAAATAACTCTGTTTTTATAAACTTTGGGTATAGGGAATGCTTGACAAAAATTAAAATTACATAATCGAAGATTCTATTTTTGCTATAAAATATTGGGTGTTCCATTTGAAAGAAGAAAGAAAATGACAGGTTCGAGTTTCGATCTACCCTGTATACAAAAATGAAAATAATTAAAATTCAATAGAATACGGAGATATTGCATCATATTACGAAACTCTGTTAGGCTAAATAAAGTTTTTTTTCTCCCACGTACCATAAACTACAGAGCACTGATTTACCTACGATTTTCACGTAACCGCGTCCATAGCTTTTGAAGGACTCTGTATAACGTAGCAAAACCTCATATTAAAAGTTTTAAAAAAATGTGAGCAATCCGAATTCGGTATAATATACAAGGGGTTCCCATTTAAAAAATCATATGTTTGGTTTGTAACGTATGTAGAATGCAGAAGAGTTATAGGCAAAACCTGGGGAATACGACCTGAGGTGGTTCACTGGCTCTACACAACTGTAATAAGGCCTTCGATCACCTATGGATCAATAGTCTGGTGGAGGAGGACAGAAGTGACCTCTGCAGTGAATACATTAACTGCAATTCAAAGACAAGCCCTCCTTGGTATTATCGGGGCAATAAACAACACGGGGATGGCATCAATGGAGGCCCTCATTGGACTCCCACCTTTGGAACTTTTTGTAAGGGCCGAGTCGACGATGGCCATTCTCAGGCTGAAATCGGAAGACTTATGGTCACCGAACAATGTTCGAGGAGGACACACTTATACAACTGGGACAATACTAGATTAACCCATATTTCACATGAGTTTTGATAGCATGACACCGGAGAATATATTCACTGAGCGAGTGAACATCATCATCCCATCTAGGGAACAGGTGATGCATCCAGGTAATTCTGGAGATATCATCTGGTTCACTGATGGTTCCAAAACAAACCATGGCACTGGGGCTGGTATAAAAGGACCTAGAAAGAGAATGATCTTTAGCCATGGCCGATATACGTTGTGTTTCAAGCAGAGACGGTTGCCGCTATAGCCTGTATTGATGAAAACATCAGAAGAGGATACACCGGACAAAAGATAAAAATATTTACTGACTGCCAGGCTCTGCTTAAAGCTATCAGCAACCCAACAACTAGGTCTAGACTGGTGAAAAACTGTAAAGAATCCCTCAACAGGCTGGCAAGAGACAACAAAGTGTCTTTAATATGGGTGCCGGCACATGAGGGGATTGCAGGTAATGAAATGGCGGACCAGTTAGCTAAAGAAGGCTCTAAACGAGACTTCATAGGTCCGGAACCGTTTTGTGGAATCACAAAAGATTGCATAAGAGGGGAAATCGGGAACTGGCTAGATAGGGAACACCAACTCAAATGGAGGTCGACACAAGGACACCTCCATACAAAGAGTTTACTGAACAAGGTAGAAAAGGAATTTTCAACCAGGCTATTGAAATTGGGTAAGATACATTTGAAGACAGTTACCGACCTGGTGACTGGACACTGCACCCTGAGGGGACATCTGCACAAAATGGGCAAAGTTAAGTGAACGTTTGTGCAGGAAATGTGATCTTCATGATGAAACACCTACTCACATACTCTGCTTCTGCGAGAACTTACATGAACTCAGACGGAAGCACTTTGGAGAGGAAACTATACAACCATTACAACTACTAAAATCCCTCCAGTCAAACTAGTGGCCTACATAGAAGACACAAAGCTTCTGGAATGGAAGTAGATAACATAGGAAATGGTACAAAGATTCAGTTCAAGTGCCTGGGCTGATCAGCACAGCCCAACCGAATGAATGAATGTACGTTTACTAAACCAAACAACTGCAAGGAATGTGGATGTACATACTCTGAATAATAAAAAACAAAAGTGCAAATTCTGTGGTTACGAACATGAAAAAGCTAAATGCCCAGCATATAATAAAACATGTATGAAATGTACGAGGAGGGGCCATTATGCAAAAATGTGTAAAACAGAAGTTAATGATATTCAGATGGTAATACAAGAAGATGATGATCCTGGAGGGTCACAATAAGTTGGAAAACATTTGTGAGGACATCAATGAAATTTTTATCAATGAAGTAGAGTTAGGGTATGACACAAGTTGGCTAGAGGAACTAACAGTTGAAGGTAAGAATGTGAACTGTAAACTGGATACAGCAGAGAGTATTTTGTCACTTAAAGTGTTAGATACAATAACCACTAATAGCAAATTACATGCTTCATGCATAACGTAAAGGTAAAACCTTTAGGTCAAATTTCATTAAATTGTTTATACAAAAAAATTTCATTGTTGTTAATTTTTCTTGCAAACCCTTTTAAGGACTAAAAGATTGTGTTAAGTTTGGCTTAGTATCTAGAGTATGCAAACTAGGTAAGAAAAACATTTTGCCTAATACAAAAGATGGTTTTAAAAAAATGTATGGTCAATTATTTGAGAGTCTGGGTGAAATTCCAGGTTTATGTAATATAATGTTGTGTGATAAAGCGCAACTTGTAGTACAATGTAATCGGAGTATTCCTTCATCTTTAAGACCAAAATTAAAAAGTGCTTTGAATAATTTAAAAAGCAAAAATGTTATAAGCAAGGTAAAGTATCCAACACCGTGGGTAAATAGTTTGATGCTGGTTGAAAAAACAGATGGATCATTACGATTGTGTTTTGATCGAAACCCCTTAATAAGTATATAATGCGTATAATAATAAGTATATGATACCTACGGCTAAGGATATTTTGTCTCGTTTGGTTGGAAAGATTATTTTTTCAGTTACAGATATGAAGGAGGGCTTCTGGCAATTAAAACTCGATGAGCCTAGCTCACAATTGTGTACTTTTAACACACCGTTTGGCCGCTACAAATTTAATCGGCTACCTTTTGGCATTTGCACTGCGCCTGAGATATTTCAGTCAAAAATTTTTGAAATGTTCGGGGATATTGCAAATTTAGATATTTATTTTGACGATATAATAGTTTATAGTCAAACTGAAGAAAATGATTGTATTAAAAGCAGTCCTTGACAGAGCTGTACGATATAACATTAAATTTAATTTCTCGAAATTACAATATAAGATACCACAAGTTAAATTTTTGGGACAAGTAGTGTCTAGGAATGGTGTTTCTGTTCATGAATCAAATATAGATGCAATAAAAAATCTTGAAAGTCCAACGGATAAACAAGGGGTAATGAGGATTTTGGGGTTATTAAAATAAATAAATTACAGTGACAGAACCCTTAGCCACCGTAGTGCGGTCTCAGTGACCGCCGCGAATTTTAGTATCTGTTTATCTTATCCCCCCTTCAATTTCAAGGAACTGTATTCTCGTTACCTTTCCAGGCATGCATTGTCAGTACGTTGTGAATAGTTGAAGTCTGTACTTGTACCGGTGTGCAATATAAACACGGCTAAATTTACGAAGCGGTCACAGTGACCGGACTACGGTGCATAAGCAAGTAATTGAGTTGAGCTTTTTATACGAAATGATGAGTAGAAATCCTACCACATCAAAACGGGTTCGGCTGGGTGATCCTGATTATGAGACCACTTTATTGGCTTGGAATGAACAGGCAGAAGGTGAAGATATCAGTGACCAAGAGAGTGTAAATGAGGACTTCTATGAAGAAAGTGAACATGAAACAGACTCAGAAATTGAACTTAGTGATAGAGAAGAAACGGAAGAAATGGAAGAAACTAACGAGCATCCGGACGAAACTGAAACTAATTACAACACTAATGTGAAAGCCTATTATGGGAAAAATCGCTACAAGTGGTCGGCGCAAAGTTTTGTCTCTCGTACGAGAACCCAAAAGCACAATATCATTATGCAACTTCCAGGCTTGCGACGGTGGACCGCGTTAGGAAATAAAGCTGATCCAATTACGTGCTGGAATCTCTTATTTACAGACGACTTGCTACAAGTTGTATTACAATGGACAAATTTGAAATTACAAAGCATCAGAATGAAGTACAAAAATATTCAGAGATCCGAACTGCAAGATTTAGACATAATTGAGCTAAGAGCTTTTATAGAATTTTGTAAAAAAAAAATTCTGCCATTTCTGTCGAAAATAAAGCTAAATTGAACTATTGCGGTTGTTTTTTTTTCAGTGTAGGTTTTAGAAATAAACCAAGTGAGGCAAAATTTTTATTGTGACTTCAAGCTACACCCGATCCAATAAAAGTGTTCCCATTAGGTGAAAAAAAATATTTTTGTTAATTAGTTGTTGTTAATTAGGTGCGGTCACCAAGACCGCACCACGGTGGAAGCGTTACAGTATTTGCACTACGGTGGCTAAGGGTTAATTAAAAATAAGGTTAAGTTTAATTGGAGTAATGATTGTGAAAAAGACTTCATATTATTAAAGCACATTATTTCCAGTGCTCCCAACTTGGCAATAATTGACCCAAGAAAGGAAATCACTATTCAAACTGATGCATCTGGTGAGGGTCTTGGTTATTGTTTGTTGCATTTGCCTCTAGAGCTCTGACTAATTCTGAGCAAAGATACGCTCAAATAGAAACGGAGCTTTTAGCGGTCTTATTTTCATGCGGAAAATTTCATAACTTTATTTGTGGTTATAATGTGAATATTCAGATTGACCATCGCCCGTTAATCCCGATATTTAATAAAAATTTGGATAAGGTATCTAATAGGCTCCAGAGAATGTTGTTAAAACTCTTGAAATATAATATAAATATAACATATATATTATGTTCCAGGTAAAGAAATGTATCTGGCTGACACTCTCTCTAGGGCATTTCTAAAAGATAAAGTGGATGACGATCCAGAGATGTCATACATTATTCATTCATTGTATAATAATGTTCAAATGAGTGATAAAGGAAAAATCAGTTTCAAATATACACAGCAGAGGACAAAATATTGTCCCAAGTAATCAAATATGTGGAATGAGGTTGGCCTGATTTTAAAAAGTTAGACCATAGCTTAAAACACTTTTTCAAAATCAAAGATAATCTTTTTATTTCCAATAATTTGTTATTTTATGACGAAAAAATTGTCGTTCCAAAGCAGAAATGCTGAAAATTATTCACGAGGGCCATCTTGGGATTACAAAATCAAAATCAAGAGCAAGACAAATTTTCAATTGGGAGAATATGTCTATGGATATTGAGAATTATATTTCTATACCTTGTTTTTAAACTAGGAGGAGCATTTTAGGAAACCTCAACCACACCACTAAAAGTTACTAGATTGGGAGTGTGTTCCGAAAGGGTCGTGTTCAGACTTTTTGAACTAAATGAAAATTACGTGAAATATGTATTGTACTGCTCGCTGTTGTCGTGGCCAATGAGGGATCAAGGCATGTCTAAATATCGAATAATGATTGGCCACAGGTCATTGCGAAAGTAGTAACTAAATGTCACATTATTGTGAAAAGATGTAAGGTTATAATAAGTAGTTTATGTAAAATGTTTTAAAAATTTAAGGATTAATGAGAATATAGAAATGCAATTGTATGATCAATTTTTTTTAACATCATTTGAGGCTTTGGTGTAGCAAAACTAAAAGTGAACAGAAGTTTTGTTATCGAAAAATACCATAATAATATAGTACTGCAATGTATGGATGTGAAACTTATATTATTAACAAGAAAAAATAAGCCTGGATTTTTTTCATGAAAGGGAATAAATAATAAAAATAGCAAATACCTTGGGTAAAATATAATACTTTGTTAAAAATAAACAATAAACAACAAACGTGGTAGAATAGTAATGATTGAGCTAATGACTATTTTTATATAAATAAACACAAAACTGACAAGTGTCAGTGGTCAGTGGTATCAAAAGAGCTGTGTGAAACTGGTGGCAATCTGACCAATCACTAGGCAGCAGAAATGCCAACTTAAATTCAAATCGCTCCTCCTAGTTTAAAAACAAGGTATAGATGTTAGCCATGTCAAATTAACAGAAAATCAAATTGCAGAGAACCTTTATTCAATCGTGAAATACCTGACAGGTGTTGGCAAAATGTGCGCAGTGACATTTTTGAGTTTTAACAAAAATGTTATATTCTTTTGGTTGATTCTTACTCAAACTGGATTGAAGTTAAGAAAATACCAAATAAATCTGCAGAGGAGGTTGAATTATTTTTTCAGGAGACCTTCTCACGATTTGGTTTTCCCAACAAAGTTAAAGCAGGTAATGTCCCATATAACAGCAAGTCTCTTTTGAAATATGCTTAAGACTCTGATTTTGTTTTAGAGGTCTTAAGCCATTACAATAGTCAATCAAATGGACTCGTTGGGAAAGCTGAGGGTATAATAAAGTAAATGCTGAAAAAGGCTGAAAACAATTTAGAATTTATAGGGGCATTAATGGAATACAGAAATACAGTTTAACCAAATTTAGGGTATTCACCTGCTCAATTACTGTTGAATAAATAAATAAAAACGGAACTACCAGTATAAAAGACAATCTCGAGCCTATATCTATTGATAAAAACAAAGTAAAAGATTTGCTTGAACGAAAACAGGAATCACAAAAAATATATTACGACAAAGGGACTAGAGAATTACCCAAATTAAATATAAATGACAAAGTATTATTACAAGAAGTGGAAGGGTGGAAAAAAGGAATAGTAAAAGAAATATTGTGTGATAGATCTTATATTGTAGAATGTGAAGGGAAACTGTTTAGGAGAAATCGTAGGTTTCTAAATAAAACAGATAATGATTTCAAACAGTTTAACAAAAATAGGTTAATATATGATGATAACTTCTGTTTTAATGAATCATCTGTAAATATCACAGGTGCAGGTGATTTGAATAATACTAATGAATCAGTTAATGCAGAGGAGTTTCTTCAGAATGATCTTGAAGAACAATGTACTGATGCACCAGTTACTGTGTCACGTTCACAGAGAAACCGAAGGCCTCCTCCATATTTACTGATAAAAGTTATTGTAAGGTACTTATTATTTGTTTGTGTTTTGTCTTTGTTCGCATTTATGGCTTTTATTGAAAAGTGGCTTGTTATAAATGTGTTAACCTAGAGACATTTGACATTTGTTGGAAGAAAAAGAAGAAGACTCTTTGTTGACAGATGGGCGGGAAGTCAGATGACAGAGGTCACGTCACTTGGTTAAGAATCTAAGTCTTCTTTGTTAAAATATAGTAATAAACCAAATTAAAGGATTAAATCAAATAATTGTTTTAACAACCCGTTACAGGTTATTTACTTGATTACAGTTTCCTGTATCCATTGTCATAATAAAGCGTGTTATGAATAGACGTCAAAATAATAGTGTAAAACTATTATAACGCTTTACAAATTAATTGGAAATTAATTTCCAATGGATAGACCGTTCACCAGGAAGCAACATCTACTTCTCGGGCAATATGCATCGCCAGACAATGAATTACACTTCCAAGATAAACGGGGTTGGTATATATGAAAATATAGAACCAACCATTCTGGTTTATAATGAATAATATCACTTGCAGACCGGTTTCGGCGTACTTGCGCCTCATCAATACAAGGTGGATATTATTCGTCCAGAAGCTCCAAGAGCATAATCCTGGACTGAAGACAACGCTGAAATCACATTAACACATTAAACCCAATGAAGGGAATGCCAAGAATGTGATAATAGCGACATCTCCACAACTAAATATAAACCAAAATTCTATATTGACAAAAAACCATCTCGGTTTTGTAGGTTATTCACTTGATTACAGTTTCCTGTATCAATTGTCATAGTAAAGCGTGTTATGAATAGACGTCAAAATAATAGTGTAAAACTATTAAAACGCTTTACAAATTAATTGCCATAATTTCACTGTTTTAAAGATAAATGTAAAGCGGTAATGACCTACAAATCCTACAATTACAAATTTGTCCACACAGAACATGACGTGATCGCACACAAATGTCAAATGTCGACTACCTTTCGCGCGCATGCCATATACACAGACAAAGACGGAAAAACCTCTGATCGTCTGTCTTTTTCTATCTCACCGGAGCTCAGACGGACATTTCCACTTACACAGCGACCTATGGCTTGTTGTCTCTATCTGTAGAATCTCTATGGTCTGAAGACATGGTTTTATGCGAAGCTTCGCTTCTTGTTGTTTGGTGTATTCTTTGTCGAAGGTCTTATGATTCTCACAATAGGTTTCGATCCAATCAGGTCCATATTATGTTTTTGTTGAGCATCGCGAATTAAATGTAGTCGCATTCACCCTATGAAATTAGGAGAAATGTTGATTAGTTTAGATTTTGATAAATATATAAAAGAAATAAATAGTGTAGGTCGCAAACGTATCAAGATCGAACTCATCTCTGGTAATAGCGCAAACAAACTTGTTGAAAACTCGTTTTTCCATGAAAATAATTTGATAGCATATATTCCCAGTCACTTGACTGAAAAAAGGGCTAGTGCGTTATGTGGATACCTCGCTCAGTGAAAAAACTTTGCTTAATACGATTCAATCAAGTATATCCATTAAAAAAGTTTAACGAATGACTAGAACAGTTCAAAATGGTGATAAAATTGAAAGGGCTCCAAATCAAATGATTATAGTCACTTTTGTTGGTAAATTGATCCCACAATTCACCTACATCAATAAAGTATGTTGCTTTGTTGACGTATACGTCAATCCCGTCATGCAGTGTAGAAATTGTCTTCGATACGGTCATTCGGCTGCACAATGCAAGGGAAAGAAAAAATGCAGAAAATGTTGAACAGAAAGTGAAAAGGATTGCTCTTCATGTAATCCGTACTGCATCCACTGCGAAAACAATAGCCACAACTCCACTTCTAAAGATTGCCCGGAGTTTAAAAAACAAGGTAACACCAAAGAAACTATGGCCAACCTAAACATATCTTTCAAAGAAGCTGAAAAGGTCATGAATAGTCCCAGTTATTCAAGTTTAATAGCAAGAATAAATACGCACCGCTAATCGATTCGGAAGAAGAATTCCTTCACTAAGTTTGATTCCTTCACGACCAAGTGTATCGATCCCTTCTAAACAAGATAATATCATTTCCCCACCTTCTTCTCCCAAACCATTAGCTAAAAAAAGAAAAACAGTTGATACATCAGTCAATTTCCCACCAATCAGAAGAGAGTTTAACACTAGCTTTTGTGCGGGTCCTGTTTTTCAGTTTGGACAACAAAAAACAAAAAATGAGTTTGAACTACTTATGGTTAAACTTAGCTCGGCGTTGGAAAATATTGTCAAACAATTCTTCCAAGAGCCTAACAACACATCAACAACTAGCTTAAACTTTAATAAGAATGAATTTGATAATAAAATAAAAAATGTTATAGAAAATCTCTTTAACTAACGGATGGCCCTGAAAACACTTAAGATTATTCAGTGGAATGCAATATCCTTAATTGCTAGCAGACAATCATTTCATGAAATATTTTAAGAAGAAAACTTTGACATTGCCATAATTTCGGAAACATGGATTAAACCATCAAAGACCGTTAAATTAAAAATGTTTAATATTTTAAATCAAAGTAGACCTGATGGCTATGGGGGAGTAGCTATTTATATTTCTAATGAAATTAACCACCAAATAATAAACTTTACCCCAGGTTTAACCTCAAAATTGAAATTTGTGGTATAACTTTATGTATAGATAATACAAATATCTCAGTGGTTTATACAGACCATCCAAAGTGAAAGCTACTGAGCAGGACTATATAAATATGTTCATGTGTAAAATTTTCAACTTAATATTATGTATGTATGTTCGGGTAACATTCACTGAGACCTAAAAGATCTATTGTGCCCAACTTATCGTTATCCCAATACCCAAGCATAACGATTCAAATGCCGCTCGACTCATTTCTCTCACATCCTGCATCCTGAAAACATTCGAACATGGCCAGGAAATATCGTCCAAGAAATTAGGCTCTGCCACCAAATCTCGTTTGATAAAGCTAGACGCAGATTACAATATAAAGCGCTGGGATTAGTGTTGGGAGCTTTGAAAATAACTCCAGCTTCCACTGTTCTGTCTGAATGCAATAAAGCGCCCTTACACCTTAGACGAGTATACCTAGCAGAAAAATTTGTTATCAAATGTAGGGCAAATAACCAAGACTCTTTATTACGTAAAATGTCCTCACTATCGGTGCAAAATCTAACAAATAAATGGTGGAAAAACAAACAATCCCCAGTATTAGCTATCGCTTACCCCAACATTTCCGGTTACTGTGTTGAAGACTATGGTATACCCTTTTTCAATACAAATGTTTTCGTTGTGTCAGATAAGGAACAAAAATTATTTCATTACTAGTTAATCATGACAACGGTAGCTGGAACGCTACCGAAACGTCGAAATAAAAAAATAAAAAACATTATTGTGGTTTGATTCCCAAAAAAATACAATGTTTCAATATTCAAACCTTCAGTGCAGTTCCCTAAGTATGATAATTCAGTCCTGTGCAACCTCATTGTGAGAGAGCATCTCGATGTAAAATCTATACTGACGGATCTAAATCCAATCTAGGAGTGGGCAATTCGGTTTACATTCCCAATACCGAAGAATCTTTAATGTTTAAACTATCCAGCGACTGTTCTGTATTTAAGCAGAACTAGTGGCCATCTATAAGGCTTTAGAAATCTGTATTACTATACCTACAAAGTCACATTGAACATCTCTATTTTAATAAAATTGTTGTAGATATTAATATAACATATTAATTCAGTTACAAAATTCAGGAAAATCTACTACATTCATCTGGGTGAAGGGACATTCAAATATCCCTGGAAACGAAACTGCCGATAAACTAGCAAGACAGTCAATTTATTCAGGGACAAAATAGGACATATTGCCTAAATGGGACCTAGTCTCAATGAGGAAAAAAGTCTTGCAGGAAAACTGGAATATAGAGTGGGCTTTATCCTGCAATAACAGCAATAATCCTTATTACAAAATATACCATACGCTTCCTAAACTTTATTTCCCTGAACGAAGCCATCCCATCAAGAAACTCAACACAATGTTCTACAGATGTCTTACTGGCATTGCGGCCGTTAAAGTTAAACTCCTTCAAAATTAAGATTTCAGATACAGAGCTATGTGAATACGATGGAAATTTCGATGATCCAGAACACTGTTTATTTGGATGTCATCGCAATGGTCATGCAACCCAATATCTCGTGCAAGCTCTTCTTTACAAAAACGTGCCCCTGCCATTAAACGTCCCCTCACTATTTTATTTAGCGAGTAAAAATGTCGCAATGAAAACCATCTTGTGGGAATTCTTGAAGCGATCTAAGCGCAAATTTCGATTTTAACCTCCAAATGTAAGTAGTAGTATGAGGTACTAAATGAATCTACTATAAATAATTATGTACCTATTGTCTTTCCCTTTGTTATTATTATTCCTCCTATCCATTGCCTGTCTTGTTGGTGTTTATTTGAGTCGCTATGACGGGCACCTTAGCATGAAAAGATTTTCCTCTTGCTGTCTTTCTTTTATGTTTTGTGATTACTCTATTAGATGTAGTGTGATGGAGGTATGAATGACTGAATGCATGAATTAACTTAGGAAATTTACTCTTACATTTGATGTTATAGTTTGCTTCAAAATTTTCGTGGCTAAAAGGGTAACCAGCGCCCAAGGCCAAAAAAAAACAAAAAGAAACTTATCACTCAAGGCGGCTCGTCTGGTTAGCACAATCAATTATTTTGGAAACAGTTACTACTCGGAAATCTTTAAAACCGCAAATTTGATTCCGGTACCCAAAACACCGCATGGCAACATT
The DNA here is from genome assembly GCA_949126875.1 of Lochmaea capreae. Taxonomy (NCBI): domain Eukaryota; kingdom Metazoa; phylum Arthropoda; class Insecta; order Coleoptera; family Chrysomelidae; genus Lochmaea; species Lochmaea capreae. The sequence goes on from OX421396.1 coordinate 10,868,623, forward strand.
TGACCGAAAACTTCGGTCAAATACCTAAGATACGTTATCCGCACTCTGCACAAATTGCATATCGATGTTAGAATTCAGTAAGCCAGAGTGGCTATGAAATTACCCATTGATGTGTCGTAATAGCCGTCTGTCAGTAAACAACAACCTGTTGCTCTATAGACAGGTTATACGATCGACAATGGATATCCCGTTTTCTACTACACTACAGACTCTCTTTTTAATAGAATGCAAGTTGTGCAGAGCAAATTTTTCAGAATGGCAAATTATATAGGGAAAAGACTGTACTACCTCCCAAAAAGCACTTGGCTTTACCAACAAACCAAAATGGAATATCTAAATGAATAATACTGTTTCCCAGTTGTACAAAGGAGTGATTGAGGATTGAATGGATGTATATATGCTTTAGACAATTTTAGTACTAACAAATTTTACCTAAAATAGATCAGATGCAATAAATATGCAACCTTTTTTTTCAATAGCTTTTCAGGGGTAAAGCAACAATGTTAGCTGTCAGGTTCGACCGGATCTATTATGGAATCCAAGGTGCAAAAATAAACAGATAATGCTTAACTGCAAGGAGCGGTAATTGAGGAATATTAAGATGCAACTGGAATGTCGGAGCCACACCACCGAAATTATGCGCGCATAATACAAATAGTTTATCCAATCATGCACTAATGTAAACCAAATAATTAATGAATAAAGATTTATATATATTCGAGGCAATGAAGCATTATGACAGGAAATCTTTTAGGATAGGACGTATCGGAATGCGGTTTTTTGCATTCGCTTGCAAAAATTATTTATATCATTTGTGCTTACTTTGTACCTATTACAAACCGAAAGTTGCATTGCTGCAGCCAAAAATGCATGCAAAAAATGCATCTTTTGAGAGGCCTTTTGGCAAATTTAATAACTTCTTAAATAAGAGTCAGAATTGGCTCAAGTCAGGTAATCGGGGGTTTTTCGAGGTCGCTGATCACGATTATGATGTTCAAATTGACCCCCCGAACACCTGGAGCTCAGGAACGCCAGCGAACGTCATCTCCGGGGACTATCCTTTATGCGAGAGAGCAGAGAAACTGGGCACCCGGGGGTTTGTTGGGTCGCTGAATTCGAATATACCATCGGTGAACACCCCCACGGATACCTGGTGGGCCTCAACCTGGACGAGGACGGGGATGACGTTCAGGGCCAGGTTAGGGCGCACCAGGTGTTCGGGTGGTCGTTTTCAACATAAAATATTTGGATTCAAGCGCACAAAAAGCGCCCATAACGATTTTCGGTTCGTTTTGTCGATATTTCCAGAAACATTCTCGAAGATGACGTCCGCGTCCAGGTTGGTGCCCACCAGGTGTCCGTGGGGTGTTCCAGATTACATTAATTTAGAATATGACAATCTCAATTTCCGAATTTAGTTACCGAAAGATAATCAAAATTGTTTTGAATGTAAGAACCCAGGTCATTTATCTTCACAGTATCCAAATATATTGATACTTACATCAACACCTTCCAATTCATTGATACAATCTAATTCTGCGTTTGAAACCAATACTCAACACTCCTTCTCAATAATATTTTTCACACAATACATCGACAGTCGAGCTCAAATACAATAATAAATCTATCCACATTCGTGGAACCTTAAAGTCATCGACAACTTCCTTCATTATTTCACCCATTATAAACATAAACCAAATAAGTACTATCAAGGAGCCTACCAAAATAACGCAAAATATTAGAAGATTATACCACAAATATCAGAGGTAATTCAGACGTTACCACACCTACACCCAAACAATCACAGCTATTATCCACTCCAATAGGACCAAATACCTTTACAATTCCTGAAATACCCCAAAAAGATATGCTCCTACGAGTTTACCCGAAAATATAACAAAAATGAAAGTCGATCCTATTAGTGTAGCATATCTACAAAAAGCTGCTATTGAAAATTGAACTAAAAATCATATTCCAGAGGAATTTGATGGATATTACATCCATTCAAATACGTTACAGCTTTTGATGGCAGAATATTCGCTTGATGTTATATGCTTGAAAGATACACACTTTCGTGTGAACGAAAGTAGCATTCTTTTAAAATCGAAATTCTGAAGTAACTAGTGGAGGTGTTGCAATTGACACTAAGACAAATATAACTGCAATACCAATAAAAAAAATACTTTGCTCGAAGCTGTCGCAATTCAATTAGTAACTCCCAATGGGATAAGTATATGCAATATTCATATACCTTCTAGCCAAGCCATCGTCCAACAAGACCTAGAACTACTGATAAATCAATTACCCAAACCTTTTATTATCCTCGGTGACTTTAATGGCCACCATTTTTTTTGGGGCTCTGAGAATATTGACACACGTGGCAAGAAGGTAAAAGGAATAATGGATTCATAAATATTTCACTTTTAAATGATGGAAGTATGACTACATTTAAGGCAGGCACTAAAAACTTCTCGGCTACAGATTTATCTAAATGTAGCCTAAACCTTACAGCTATCTTAAAATGGAAAGTAGTTGATGACCTCTGCAGCAGTGATCACTGTAATGTTTTTTGTTAAACGTTTATGAGATTTGAATATAAACTCACTTGTTGTGAATTAAGAACATTTTATTAAAATTTTATGCTGATTACAATTACGGTGTTACAAATATATGACTTGTTTGACAGTATTTTTTTCTTTCCGTCGGGTAAGAAATCTACAAAAAAACGCAATGATGCGCGATTGAGCACATTATCCGGGAAAGTCCAAGATATTTGCATAAGTACTTAACAATCACTTTTCAATAATAATTGAAAACCTGCATCATCAACTTGAAACTAACAACGAAACAGCACCATTGATTCAGATTAAGGCTGAACGAAGGAAACTGGAACAATGCAATACTTGTAATACAAAGTTTTTTTTTCGGCTTTATCCATTTTCAAATCTTTCAGAAACAAATTAGGTCACAAGAACTCAGAGCGTGATACACGAATAATAACGTGAACAAATGACGTCACTCCATGGGGCAGCCATCTTTATGACGTGAAGCGCGTTTTGGCGGACTTTCAAATTTTATGATTTTTAAAGTTTATATTTTTTGAAAAAATAGGCATGCAAGGTGTTAGGAGACCTGATAAAGCGTCAATTCCCACCAATAGCAAAATTTATGCTTGTACCCTATTCGTTATAGAGATTATTTGTGACAAATAAAAATAGTTTTTTTGATGCCAGACGTTTTCATGCAATATATTCGTATGATTTATAGCACGTTTCTGCTAATCAAAAATTTTGTCAAGTTCCTTGTTGTTCATAAGTCAATAACATATTTATTCCTACCGCACGCCTCTGGTAATAGAGGAAAACTATATTTTACCATTATTTATTATTTATTTGACAGGTATGTACAAAAATATTGGAAGGTGTGTTTAGATATTTATAATGAATCAACCTGTATCTCGGTAATGAAGCGTATAAAGTACTCCATCCATTAGTGGAATAATGAAAAATAAAATCTTTCATCCACTGGTCCCGGTGATCACGTTTTCTATAGTCAAGAAAATTAAACGTTCTTGCATTTATAAAACTCTAAAACGCTTATACAATACATAGCTAAATCTTATCATCTCTGCTGTGCAATATATAATTGCCTTCTATCTATTTTATAGTATGTCATTAATCTCTTAATTCGATAAAAACAAAACTGAATATTTTCGTATTTTGGCATTCCTTTAACCATCTAATATATCAAATATTGAATCCTTCACAAGTCTCACTTCTTTAGATAGTATTAAAGTTATAATTTAACGACGTCTTCACCTAAATATATTCCTCTTTTAATTTCTACACCAATTTCCAACTATAGGTACAATCTTTCCAATGTGTCAAAGCTTTAAAAGCAATCTACTGCATATAAACTTCTTGGTATTCTTAAAACAATAGAACCAGCCAGAATCTCTATTTGGAATTAGGACGGCATATGGCAGGTCGTAGTTTACTGTTGGAGGCATCATATCAGAGGTCATTCCCAGAATACTGTGACTTTCAGCGTCCACTCAGTATCCACTAGCATTCTGCTTTGCTCTGTATAAGCCTGCTTTGTGCATTTAGGTATATGCACAATTCTATATGTTGCCCATTTTGCCTCCCTTTCCAGAAGTATATAGAGAGGAGGTAGGTCCAGAAGGATTTCAGTGGCTGCTGACGGTGCGGTACAGACAGCACCAGCAGTGGCGAAGCCAGCCAGGAGGGCGGGGGGGAGATGGTTAAACATATAAGGTGGCGCTTTATGATTCTTTAGAAGCACTCTTATTACAATGAAAATACGTTATTTTATATAATAAAGTGTATTTTAAAAAAGCAAGAATAGTAACAGTCAAGTTATAACATTATCGTACTATTCGAAATGAAAACAAAAATAAATACGATTTATAACTACATAAAAATAGATTTTTTTATTTTACATTAAAACAATATAATACTTAACACTCTGTTACACTTTGAACTGAAAAAAATCAGAAAATAATTCGTCTACTCTTTATTGTCTTAAAGTTGTCTATTACAGACTGCAAATCAATATTAGGGGCATATTGCTAATCTTGTCAATTTGTCCTCTGACATGGTCGACCTATTATATGTTTTATCATTTCGCAGCCTATTAAAAGATCTTTCTCCTGCTGCCATGTTTATATCAATTGTTAAAAATATTTGGTATATTATATAAATTTGGAAAATGTTTCTTGTGAATGCACTCACTTAGCGGCAAGGGGCGCCAAGCTAGGAAGGCGGCCACCCTCCACCCTGGCCCCCTTCTGGCTACGCCACTGGGCACCAGTAATAGCCAGACAAGCCTGACTAGCTCCAAATGTAATACTTTATCTAACAATTATCACATATATCCAATAGATTTGCTTGGACCCAAGCCACAAGAATTTGCACAGATCCTGTGACATGTCCACAAGGATAGTCTAGCCTTTTAGATAACTTTTTCCAAGTGAACATTCCATGTAAGTTTTTTTATCTACGATAATTCCCAAATATTTTACTTCCACCGCACATGGAATAACCTCACCATCTTAGAAAAGTAGTGGAAGATCCACCAATTTTCTTTTCCTAGTGAAGAGAACTATTACAGTTTTACCAGGGTTAACAGCCATCTGTTCCCTCTGGCACCAATTGTGGACATAGTCCAACGTCTTTTGGAGGATATTATATGCTACCCTTCCTGACTGGGTCCTTGCCAAGGTCGTCTGCATACGCTTGCAGTTCTACCCCTCTTCCTTCGACAGTGTTAAGCAGAATATCCATCAAGCGTGACCATAGCAGGGGAGATAGTACTCCACCTTGTGGGCAGCCCCTGGTAACCTTAAAGCTAATGGCCTCATCCTGAAGAGATGTAGTGACTGTTCTATTAGTGAGCATGGCATATATCCAGCCGCTAAAGGTTGGCTTAGTGCCCTTTTCAGCCAAAGCTCTACCAATGTAGGTCGGTAGTGCATTGTCAAATGCTCCTTCGATGTCGATGCCTTGTTGTTAAGGGTAACACTAAATCTGTTGATTTGCCAGTTTGATAAGCGTATTGGTGGATGCTCAGGGGGAAGTTGTATAAAGCTACCCGCCTGATGTAGCAATCCAGTACTCTTTCAAGTCCTTCAAGCAGGAAAGATGTTAGGCTAATTGGTCTGACCGATTTAGGGTGCGGGTATGTGCGGTCCACATTCTGTATGTATACCACCCTAGTCACCAACCAGCTGGGTGGTATGCAATTTCACGCCAGACTAGCTCTATACAGTTTGATGAGAATGGGTAAAAGTAATTCCAGTCCGCTTTGCAGCAGAGCTGGAAAAATGCCATCCTCACTGGGAGATTCGAAGGGCTGAAATGATTTGTTTGCCCATTCAATTGCCGGTGCTGCTTCCTTGTCGGCCTCCCAATCATTCTTTTTGGGCCGCCTTGTGCCCTCAAAGAGAGGAGGTCGATTTTTATCCAGAGTCAAACTTCCAGGAAAGTGATTTTTAATCAAAGTCTTTTCTTTTTCAGAGGACATGAAAGTGCCATCAGGTCGCTTTATCGATCTCGGTAATCGAATCTTTAGAGAGATTCTTGTGAATTCTGGTACTGCGAGTTATCTCAGATATACTCTCACAGAACTTCTTACAAGATTCTCGCTTCTCCTTTTCTTTATTGTAATTTGCAGTTCTATAAAGTTCCCAGTTGCTTGAATCTTTAACTGGGTTAAATAGTCTTCTAACTTCTTCTCTTCGCTAGTCTAGGAATTTGTTCCACCAAGTAGAATTGCGATTATCTCTTATTATCTTGAGTGGACAGTTATAGAGGGAGATCACTGCTTCACGAAGCTCTTCCGCTGCAGTATATATCCCATTAAGTCTGTTAATTCTAGTGAAACCGTCCTCAATGTACAGTTGGAGGGAATTTTTATATCCACTCCAATCAGTAGCTTTTGAGTCGCGATACTCCACTACTGGCCTTGGACCTATTTCAATCTCACTAAGCAAAAAAACATCGCAGTTTTATATCATATATTGTATGCTGTAAGGTTACATGGTTACGCTATCCAAAAAGGATTTGTTGAAGCACATGTCTGTTATATTTACGTAAAATGTCCTCAAACATAACAAAATAGCAGTTACGTTTATAAATAAATGTTAAAGTTACATTTTAGTTTCGACGATATAACATACTGGCTTCGTTTTCAAGATGTTTTCATTACTGTATTATAATATTTATGATACGCTTCTGTTTCGAAAGTGAAACACTTATTTTTAATGAAAATCGACCGAATAAAAATTATACTCTTCTGTCTCCTGCGAGAAATGAATTGCGAATTTATATAGACATACATTGATAAAAACAGTAAACTTTTTGCATCAGAGAGAACTGTAAAGATTTGTTTTAGTCGATTTTCCACTCTAAGAAAGTTATGTATTCATGACTATTATTGTTATAAACATATAAAATATACTTATTTCATTCCTGGTAAATATATGCAATAATCTCTAATTTGTTAATCGCACCTTTATATTTATCAAGTCTTGACAATTTGTTACCAATCCACAGAATAACTTCATTGGAGTTCGTTTAAAATAATAACTTAGTCTATATATATAACGTATATTTTATACATTCAAGTTCGTAATACATTTTAAAAATCTTGGCGCGTCCGTCAATCTGAAAAAAAACGAATTATAGAATTTAAAAAAAAACCTATTGTAAAATAACAAGATCAAACGAACTTACCTGTGATGTTCGATCTTGATTATATGAAGGCCTCGTCGAAGTAAATAAGATGCTATGTAGTACCCTCGTCTCTGGCGTTATCGTCACATATTTTAAAGTAAACAAAACCTCCTTGCCGCTCGCCCCCGGAGTGCCTAACGCACCTCAGTCTTCATTTTGGGCGAACATTTTTTGCAACTATTTACGGGATTGGGTGTATACAGGGTGGGAACTTATTTACTTCGACGAGGCCTTCATATAATCAAGGTCGAACATCACAGGTAAGTTCGTTTGATCTTGTAATTATATTCGGCCTCGTCTCGTAAATAAGATGCTATGTAGATATTTGGAGAAAGTTGCAAAAAGAAAATTCCTGGTCCAAGAGGAAGCATTTCTATTTTGGTAGGTAACCAAAACATAACAAAAGAAAGTACTCGGACAATGTTAGTTTTAAAAATCCGTTTTAGAACCAAAAGTAAACTAAACACAAAAGGGAAAACGTTAGAACATTACACGTTTTCTCAAAAAACTCAATTGTTAATGACCCTGGAGTAATTATCGAACATATAGAATTAAATAGACAAAACTGTCTCCTCAAAGGATAAACTGTTGTACACCTGGGAAAACATTTTAGATTTACTAGACCAGCCCTCTGAAAATCTAATAGTATCAAAACTGACACCTTTTCTATTCGCAGCCGAGGTCGAAGCGTGTCTCGTGCTATGAGCAGAAAATTTGTTCGTATCCATACCACTTTTCCGCAAAAAAAGCTCCTGTGTGGAAATATTCTCATAAGGTTTTGTATCAGAAATAAATAAACTTTCGATTAATCCTCTAAGTGGACTTGTTTTTTCCAAGTAGAAAAGCAGAGTTGAGGCTACGCAGATTTCCGGATCAGAATTCAAACAAGGGTTGGCTGATGTTTTAATTCTATTAAGAATAGCAATTTCGATATTTTTGCCTCTGCTTTCTACTTCTATAGAATATAATGTTTGCAGGCGATGACTCGTCGTTAATGCTAATAAGGTAGCTAATTTTTGCGACAGAATAGTTAAATATATTTACGCATTTTATGTTTCCTAAGGTAAACTAAAACCTCCCAGGGGTCCCAAGTATTTTTATATTTTGGCATACCTGGTCTTAACATGTGAACCCCATTGAAAAATATTTGAATTCTATAAACCTTGGAAAGGTCTATATGACCTAATGAGCAACTGTACTTATTGAGACTCTTACTGGTGAAACAGAATAAGGATCGACTTTTTTCCGAGGTGTTAATCTCCCGCCTGATACGTATTGTTCTGGTGTGTTTTCGAAAGTAGACGCCATGCAGATTTCCAAGGATGATTCGGGAACTTGGCCTAGCTGCAGCGCTTTCTGATAATAGACCTCCCATCAAAGAAAGGTGTGCTGATAGTGGATGCTGTAATCTGCCAAAGGAAAGAAGATTGTGCTTAGGAGTGAATGTTAATGGTTTCCCTACCAAGAGAGATAAGAAAATCGTTACCATGGCTGGTTAGGCCACATGGGAACCACTAAAATACCTTCCGCTTGATCAGTAATAATTTTTTCTAACGTACGCAGAATGCCCGAAAAAGGCGGAAAAGGCGTAAAAGAAAGACTTCGACCAATTTAGTGTAAAGACATCTATCGCGCTGGTATATATGAGTCGTTAAGCCATGAAACATGAAGGTTGCACTTTTTATTTATTTGGTTTGTGAATAAATCAAAGTCCGGATGTCCAACTGTCGACTAAAGACTGGAAATTTTAATCGGCAAGAGCCCATTCTACATCTATGTGTACGCTCCGAGAAGTCTTATCCGTTATAATATTGGCCGATGATCTAATGTATGACGCAACGATGAAGATCTCTTTTTTCACACAACTGCCAAATTTTTCGAGCAAGACAATTTAGCTTAACGTATTGTACACTCCCCCTACGGTTAATATGAGCAATAGCGGTAGTATTATCGACCCGGCAGAGCAAAGAACAATTTTTTAAAGTTCTGGCGTATCATCTTAATCCAAAAAATACAGCCAAAAGTTCGAGATAATTTATATGCTCGGATTTCTCCTCCTCTGACCAAAAACCATGAGAACTGTTATAATTTCAGTAGCTTCTCCACCCCGTATTAGATGCGTCTGAAATAATTTCTTTAACGAAATCATGTTTCTTTAAAGAATTTTGCTCTTCAAATTTCTTTCCACCAATTGAAGCCATCTCTTAAGCTATTCGATATATTCATAATAGCGTTAAAATTGGATGGCGATTTTCTAAGAACTAATTATTTTCCACGCTCAAACAATTTGAATATATATAGCAATATTTTACAGCAAATAGATATTAATTTACCTATTATTTTTGAAAAATGTATAATATGTATAGTTTTAACTTCTTAAAATTTTGCAGCATTACAATTAATTTTTTACGTTTATCTTTAAGAACCGAGATACTAAGTTCCCGATAGATAAACTTGAAGCCTAAGTAAATACATACATTGCTTGGAATTAAGAAACTGTTTTCATAATTAATAACAAAACCCAAATATTTTAAGAGCGATACCTTTTGTGATATATTTAGTAAACACTCCCTGTATAGTTATTGCCCAGCAATAAGAAATCATCTAGATAGACACATCCCTTTTTCCTAAGGTAATGTTAACCGGTTCTAAAACTTTCGTGAATATCATAAGAGCTACATTTATGCCAAAGCAAAGACAATAATTATACTCATAAATATTGTTGTTAAATGAAAACCTTAAGTATTTCTTATCTTTCGTGAAACTGGACCAAAAAATATGCTTCCATAAAACAATTTCGGTTAATTAACCTGGTGGTCTTCTAATATAAAATAAGATGTTTTTATATATTGATATAAATTCTTAAGATTCAATATAAAACGTGAGGTCCCATCTTTTTTTTTGCAGTTAACAAATACTTGGATAAGAATTGATCTTTGCAAGCTTGAACTTTACTAGCACCGGATTTTAACATATTTTCGATAGAATGTGTGATTGGCACTTTTCCCCTTAAGGACCAATCCGGCTGTTTAGGCGACACCGCCTGTGAAGGTTTATTGATGAAAGGTAATTTAACCCTGCTTACCCAAGACAGGATTTGCTTATTGTTTGTGATTTCTTTCCAATGCGATACCTCCTTTCTATGGTGTTAACGATGTAAGCGATTCTGCTGGTAGTACTTGGCGGTGGGAACACGAGGCTGGTAGTGTCCACTCTGTCTAACTTCCTGAAACTTCTTGAATGGAGTTTTCGAGTTTAAAGAACTCCCGGCATTGAAAACCTTCTTAAGTGGAGATTTATTAATTTTGAGCTGTATCGAAAACTGCTGAATTTTTTGACATTTTTGAGTCTATCCTCCAAATTCTCCACAAACAGTCATTCATCACTGATTGACTGTAATAATGTGAGGTATAGAAAAACTGCTGAGTGGTGAAGATCTGACAAAAGCCGACCGACATCGCTAAGACGTTCAATAATGACCTTATTGTCTTTTTGTCTCCAATGAATCTGAAATTACCGATCCTATTGCACCAATTTGAAGCTGCTTCGTGGAAAGACGCTCGTCTCTTTTTATTACAGGCTGTCACCATAAGGTTTAAATTTGGAGTCTCCAAACAACCGACTATTTCTCTCGGAATTTAGCCGGGATTTAACAATTTGAAGCCATCTGTTGGAGAATTGGCGGTCCATATACTTTAGCGGCGCCTATCTACTCACCTAGCATTGATAAAATATCCTAGTCAAGACTGCAAGTCGTAGTCGAAGCTGATTTACCAATTGCTCCGTCAATCGGTATGTTAGTCGCATTTTCTTGATCGGGTTCAGCTTCATGAGGCCCATCCTCCTCTGCACAGAGGAGAAAAGGGGTATGCAATAAAAATATTGAAACCACTTGTATCGGCTGTTATCAAGAAACAGAAATCCTGCTATCAAAAACAGGCTCGGGTCAGTTATAGTGTTGCGATAAAACATAGGCATGGCACGACGTCAAAGCGTGCCCAAACTAATGTGTGCGTTCTATCAAAAGAACAACACATCCTGCTATCAAAAGCAGGTACTCTGATATCAAAATCAGGCAACACATCCCGATGTCCAGCATGTTTAACAGCTAAAATAAGTATCTGTGAAGGTAATGAAAAAAAAAATAATTACCTTCATTCGAAACTCTTGGAAACCACTTGGATCGGCAGATTCTGTTATCAAAAACAGAAATCCTGCCATCAAGAACAGGCTCGGGTCAGTTACAGTGCTGCGATAAAACATAGGCATGGCACGACATCAAAGCGTGCCCAAACTGATGTGTGCGTTCTATCAAAAGAACAACAACACATCCTGCTATCAAAAGCAGGTACTCTGATATCAAAATCAGGCAACTCATCCCGATGTCCAGCATATTCAACACCTAAAATAAGTACCTATCTGTGAAGGTTATGAAAAAAAATTAATTACCTTAATTCGAAACTTGTTCCGAAGATGTATCCCTAGAATAATTTATTCTGGTTTTCACACGACGTCTATTACTTCTTTCTAAAGAGGTATTATAATCCGTACTATAACTCAAACGTTTTGACCTAGACTTATGTCTTTTTAAGCCAACCATGTATGAATGTATGTAACATTTTAATAATACTCCGTTATCTCCATACGGAGAACGACTTCGCGATCTTTTAGGCATTGCACCAAACCACTTGATTATTTCAAGAAATACGCACTACACAAAAAAAAATAATCGTTATGATGTGATTTCTAACGCACAAAGATGAAGACTGAGGTGCGTTAGGCACCCCGGGGGCGAGCGGCAAGGAGGTTTTGTTTACTTTAAAATATGTAACGATAACGCCAGAGACGAGGGTACTACATAGCATCTTATTTACGAGACGAGGCCGAATATAATTAGGTATTACGTGCAATGATATTTATAATACATTTTTTCTACGCCCATGTCTGTAAACGTCAAAAATCGCACTGACAACTTTCCTTGTAAGTGACATTTAACAATAACATGCACGTAATGAGAATCTCATAACATACATGTGCGTTTAGATAGAAAACCTTAAATTTTGGTAACAAATTATAGTATACGAACATTTTCTCAACTTTAACTACGAATATGTCTGTTAGTAGTGAAAAAGATGAAATTATGAGCACTCAGAAGAAAATAGATGGGCGTAGAAAAAGTATAGTACGTTACACGAGTTGTAATCCCATTACGCACTCGTGAAATTTACGCACTCGCCGCTGTGCGGCTTCGTGCGTAAACTTTTTCACTTCGTGCGTAATGGGTTACTTACAACTCTTGTTACGTAATATACTATTACCAATTCCCTCAAAATCAAAATATGTAAGTATGTAATAAGTTCAACAAATCATTGAATGCACTATGACTAAGAGATGTTAATCTTTGGCTTTTGTTTTCGTGAATTGTCTGTTGCACATTATCATCACGTTAGTAGTAAAACGTGCGATGCTGGAAATAGTAAAAGAAAGTAGGTTATGTCGCGACTCGCGTTATCAGCATTCAACCAAATTAATGCAACAACATATCTGCGGTGTGAAAATTAACGTTTTTTAAACTAACATTACTATCACGTTTTGTTGATAAAGTAACAGTAATATCTTTAAATTAACATAACCAAACCGTTAGTTTTTTAAACGTTAAAGAAAATCGTAACTGTCACTTCAATTAGATATTATTTAGAGGAGAACGTTCTGTAAGTTCCTTGAGATAAACTAAACATCACAAATATGTTTCTTGCTTAGTGGGATGTTGAATTGAAAATGTTTGTGATCTGAACAGGAAGGCTCAGTAGATACCGCCCAATGCATTATCCTATTGCTCAGAAAGTTTGAGCTGATTGTTAAATCTACCACCGCTGATCTGTTTCTAGCTACAAAGGTTGGTTTGAGCCCTTATTAATAATAGATAGCCTCCTCTAGTCTCTAGTATATAATCAAAAAGTAACTCACCTCTACGATTTATATCTGTGCTGCCCCACTATGTATGGTTAGCCCAAGACTAGATAATATCCTCATCATAGATAACCAACTGATAGATAGGCATCTGACCGTGGCGCTCCCTACGACGAATTAATTTTGACGGGTGGCGTCACCTTGAGAGTCCCAACACTTTTTACATGGTTGTGAACTTCGCTAACGGCTGAAAAAGCAGTTTTTGGCGGCATATTCAAATTTACTGTAATTTTACTTTTACTGAAATATGGCATTTATGGTCCATTTTTTGATATTCCATTTAAAATAACTGAACATTTGACTGATATTACAATAATAACAATCAAATAGTCTTGTTAAATTAAATGAAATGTCAAAAAATGGACCATAAAACGCCGGACGTGGGAAAAATAAAGCAATAATCATCAAGTTTATATATTTTATTTAATATAGGAAAGTTCACAATAAATAAAACGTTATTTTACATCTTTTAATGACAAACAGAAAGATCAATAAATAAAGTAATATGAGTAAACTGACAAATGTACCCATTTCAAAAATATTTATATGAAGAATAGGTAACATTTTTTCATACAAATCAAAAAATAGTTTTATCTATCAGCAACCGTTTCAGTGGGCAGATGTATATTAAAAAAAAAGATGAAACACATCCATTTCTACAGTTTGCAGATGTTTTCTAATAACACAGCTAACTAAAATGTGCACACTATTTAAAAAACTTAGTTTACAAGATTATGACTGTCATTACCAATATATTATTTATTATGTAGCTACATTTTTACTACAAACGGCTCACCTTTGAAAAATGCTTGTACCTTTCATCGGGAAATCCTTTTTTGCCCCTCTTAAAGGTAGAACCTCCATAATTGCATCATCTGTAGACAATTTATTCATTTACTCATAAATTACTATGAAATATGTAATTAAGTATGTTTTTGATGAGAATTAAACAAACCAAATAGTATAACAAAAGGATCATACAGACAGAAGATATTTTATGTTATACATACCATTATTTGATCATTGCTCAATACTTTCAAATGCATCCCCCTCTAAGCTGTTAATTGTGGAAGGAATAGCTATAACATAAAAATTAGAAGTTCAGTAAACTGAATAATATAACAAAAGGAATAGACAGAAGATATTGATATTTTATTTTATACATACCATTATCTGATAATGATGGTTTAATTTACTCTCATCCATTCTCCTCAAACCGCTTGCTTGTGGATGGAATGGCTACAACATAAAAATTAGGTGTTTACTTTTTCTCAGGTACACTGTACATTGTATGAATGTTAAAATTATAGCATAATAAGTTGTATAAAACTCACCATTAATTAATTTCCTTGTATAAATTTTGGTTGGTGTTTGCACCTTCCCAACTGGCGAATAATTTGATATGCAGATACTTTGTAAAAGTAAAATGTTTTAAACTCTATAAAATAAATACCTTTTATTTTCTCAGGAGTTGTTGGGTAAGGTTGGCATAGAAAGTATCTGTAAACTAAAATGAACTACAACTAACGGCGTTACAGTTCTCATTACATCCGCAATTGTAGTACTGTTGAGACTCGCTAGGTGGCAGTACCCTCGCGCGTTCAGAGTGCGTATACCCTGATCCACATCTGTCTTACATCCCTCCCCTCCCCTTCCTTCTGACACTATTACCAATAAAGTTTAAATAGGGAAAGTAGTAAATGTGAATAGTATATTATTAAACGAGCTATTTATGATAGACATTATTATCGCAGGGTGACGCAAGTCACCCTAGTGAATAATGGCCATAAATTGCGAGTAGAATACTATACTTTGTCCACGACCCTTGATTTCTTTATTAAATAAGGCGAGTGTAGAACGGAAAGTAATAATTTGGTATTATTGAAAATTCTAACGTCAAAGTTAATAAATTTCCTGAGTACGTCAAATGTGACATATAGAGATGGGCGATACTGTGTAAAGTATCGATACACCGTACCGTTATAAATATATTGTTTTTAAAATATCAATATTAAAAAATACTGTTATGAAAAGTATCAATATTAAAAATTTCGATATTTTATCGATACGATATATTTCAGAACCAAATTTCCTAAACAAAATACGCAGATTTAATAGTTTATTTCATATTGTACCCCCATCTCTAGTCACCTATGTACCCAAATTTTGTGAGTGTTGAGTTGTCATGGTATGTTATTTAAATGCAGAAGCGTCAATGATGAGTTCATAATTAACTCTAGTAAATTTTGACCCATAATTCACTCTAGTAGACATATGGGTACCATATACCTTTTGTTAGGAGGTAAACTATGGACTTATTATTAAGCGGTCGTGAACAAACATTATTTAAAAGGTAATTGAAGATTTGACTAGGTGACAGTTAGTAACGATTCTTCATCTGAATGTCAAGTTTAACAAGTTAAGGCACAATTACCATTGAAATAAAAATTAACTCTCTGCACCTATGTATTCGTAAATAAAAATAGAAGTTCTTGTTTCCATAACTACCACTTCTATTTTTCAGTTTCATAAGAAAAACATAAAAATGGTTGATTTTATTCATGAAAAAATAGAAACAAGCATGTTAATTGTAATGACGTTCTAGAACTAATTTTAAAATGTCGACAAACAGGATCTGTAGTGAATGAAAATAGTTATTTACATTACAAGCTGCGAAAGCGAATACCTCCGAGCACCTAAAAGGGCTTTTGCAGCGTGTAATGTATTAAACTGTTCATTCTTCCCCCGATTTTATTATTAAAACACACAATTTAAAGATGCAAAAAATTCTCTGTAGACTGCAATAAAATGGGTAGAAGGCGTGGGTTAACGTTACTTTGGTAACATTCGTGTCAACAAAAACTAATATTTTGACAGTTGTCAAATAATATTATTCTTCCATAAAGTCTACATCTTTTAAGTTTAATATTTGGCTAGAATCTAGTTAAATTCCATTGAAGAAGCAGCAATTATTGCGTGTAGAAGTTTGTTACCGGAAAAATCTAAAGACCGTTACAATCAAGCCTATGAAAATTTCATCAAATGGTGTACAACGAAAGATGTGTCCACAATAACTGAAGATGTATTATTGGTATTTTTCTTAGAAAAATCAAAGACATTGTCCCCTGCTCCATTATGGTCAGAATACTCAATGTTGAAATTGACTATTTCATTAAATAAAAACCAGGATTTTTCGAAATTTGGCCGCTTGAAGGCATTCATAAAAAGGAAAAATGATGGATATCAACCTCAAAAATCTCAGTTATTTACAAAAGGTGATATATCAAAGTTTTTGTTAGAAGCTTATTTAATGAAAAAAGTGGTAGCGATTTTTGGAGTAGCTGGGGCATGCCGAACTGACGAGTTGTATAATTTAAAAGTGAAGGAGGTGGAGTATAAAAATTGTGTTATTTTAATGCAGATTGTTACTACAAAAAAATAATGTGCAAAGAAGATTTGTAGTAACAGAAGATTGGGTAACATTTGTTAATCGTTATATGCAACTCCGACCAAAAAAGGCGCAAGATGAACGCTTTTTTATCGTTAGGAGCGAGGCAGATGTGTAAATTCCGTACGACATAGCTAAATTTCTTAAAATTACAAACCCAAATCAGTACACCGGCCACTCCTTTCGAAGAACGTCCTCTACATTACTAGCAAATTCCCTAGGTGTGGACATTTTACATTTTAGATATGAAAAGGCACGGGGGGTGGAAGTCGTCAGTGGTAGCGGAAGGGTATATAGCAGATTCAGTGACTCATAAAATGGAAGTTGCTAATGAAATCATGCCCACAAAATCCATATCTATTCAAGAAAGCAAACATTCAGAAGAAGGATTTAATGATCATGTTGCGCAAATCGACAAGCAAGAAATCATGCCCACAAAATCGATATCTATTTGGGAAACCCAAAATTCAGAACTAGAATTTAATGATAATGTTGCACAAATCGACAAGCAAGTCAAAATTTCCAGTGACGTTGCTTTCAAACAAGATTTCAATCAACATTTGCCGTTAAATCTTTCAGGAACATACAACAATTGTAATTTTACATTTAATTTCCAATCTAAATAAATATTTGACAAGTAATTTGACATTTTATTTGTTCGATGTCCAGGGCACGAAAGTTTTTCATATTTAGCAACCGATTTTATTTGTTCGTTGTCCAGGGCACGAAAGTTTTTCATACTTAGCTACCGATAACCTTTTTTTTTGGAGGTGGGAAATCTGCAAAAGACTTCTGGGAAGGTGTCCCAGGTGTGCGGATTCAGCCAAGAGCGTTTAAAACCCAACTCCTCAAGAGGCGAAGGGCCATCCACTCCACGAGGGAGCCGCTCCTGACCGCCTACCAGCTAAAACCCACCTCTTTCTCCGACCGGCGCCCCGGAACAATTCTTAGCAACCAAGCTTTTCATCCTTCCTCAGTTCCTACCATGTATATCTAAATAGAAAAGAAACAGACTAACAGAACAAATAATAATAAATAACACAAAAATAAATAAATAAATAGATAACAAATAAATACCTATATAACGGTGAATAAATAAATGACTAAATAACTGGCAGTACACTTTCAAAACACTAAATCGCGTGCATCGCCCAAGCGGCAACAGCCTTTCTTCTTCCTCCCCTCTCTATTCCCTTCTAGCCCTCTCCCTTCCCTCCTTTCTTTTGACTAGTTCCATAACCCCCCCCGCAAACAATTTTAAACCTTTCCCTATTTAGTAAAATATCCTCGAACACGTCGCCCGGATTATCTAAACCCAACCCCAGTGCCAATTCCATTTTATCTATTTCCCCCCTTGTACTGGACCCACCGAAAGACCGCGTGTTCCGCGTCGTCAATCACTCCGCGATCAGGACATAGATCGTCCGCGGTTTTCTTTATCCCATATGTGTAAGCCCTGAACGATCCATGTCCGGACAGGAACTGCGTGAAGAAATAGTTAGTGCGCCTATGAGCGCACTTATACCATTTCCTCACGTCAGGGACCATGCGGCCTTACTTTGCTCCAGAACCCGCTGAGATTACCATTTATTCAGGCCGCTCAGTCTCTCCTCCTCGCGTGCCTTCTCGGTTCCGTTACCCCTAATGTATATCCCGGCCCTCTCCTCTGCCTGTATATCCACAGGTACTGCACCGGCAATAGCCTGAAGCGCTATTGTCGATACAGTCCTGTAGGCACTGCACACCTTTATTAAAGGCTTCCATTGTGCCCTTAAGAGTTTCTCCCTGTACTTCTGAAACTTCAAAACCATACCGGTGCCTCATATAGAAACACCGAGTGTACCGTCTCTAGGAGCATTCTCCTCTTCATCATTCCCGGGCCCCCTACATTAGGCATTATCTTTTGGATCGTAGCAGTTCGGTCTTCCGCTTTCTTCACTACCCGCTCAATATGGGTAGTGAAGTTATCATTAAAGATAATACCTAAATATTTAACCGCCTTTTGTGGTATAATTCCGTTATCCCTGATCTCAAACTTAATTAGTTCCCTATCCCTAGGGCCCTTAAGAATGATCGCCTCCGTTTTCCGAAGTGCTAACTCCAGATCATTTTCCCCCATCCATTTTACCACCGCGTTTAACTCTTTATTCACTTTTTCTATAAGTCCCCAATTGGTATCGTCCTCCACCAAAAGGGCCAAATCGTCCGCATATGCGATAGATTTGACCCCTTTCTTCATTCTTCTCTCCAAAACCCCGTTATACAAGATATTCCACAGGGTAGGTCCAAGTGTCCTGTGGAACACCTCCCGTAATTACCAGCCTATCTTTGCTAGATATATAGACTTCTCTCTCCGATAGATAATCTATAATCATGTTTTCCAGGTATACCGGAGTATTTTTTTTCCTTAATCCTTCCACTATCATATCCCAGTTCGCCGTATTGAATGCATTTTTGACGTCCAACAGGACTAGTACCACCCACCTCCTCTCACGTTTCTTCACCACTTCTTTAATACTATTCGCGGCGTCGATAGTCGACCGCCCCTTCCTAAAGCCTAACTGGGAATCTGACAGTGCCACTTCTCTATCAAAAACATTTTCCAGTCTTGTTTTAAGTAACACTTCCAAGTATTTTCCTAGGCAATCCAATAAACATATCGGCCTATAGGACCCTGGTAGGTCCGATGGCTTCCCTGGCTTCAACAGGAGTACAAGGTTCGCTCCCTTGAAATCTTTAGGAAAGATCTGGCGCCTCAACAAATCATTCATGGCGTTCATCAATGCCTCCGGCTTACACGCCGCCAGTATCTTGACCGTTTCGGGCGGCAAACCATCTGGACCAGGAGCTTTTCCCGGCTTTAGATTCTTCGCCGCTTCTACTATCTCCTGTGAACTCTATGACCGGCACCCCTTCCGTTTTTTGGCATACCGTGCCCGGTCTCCTGGGGAAGAGAAGCTCCACGGCCTCCCTTCTTAGACTTTCATCTAACTTAAAGGGTGCCATTACTTTAAGCGCTTTCATAGTAATAATATAAGTCTTCCCCCATATGTCGTTTTCGAGGTATTCACAGATGGCCCACCACCTCACCTTCTTTGCTTTCCTAATTTCTTTGTTTAACTCCTTCTTTCGATCCTTGTACTCCTGCAGACTCCCATGTCCTCCCGTTTTATTTCTTCTAGCCTGGATGCATTTCTGTCTTAGTTCCTCTAAATCTGTATTCCACCAATACGGTGTATATTGTTTCCTGCGCTTCGGAGCCGTTTTTCATATACCTTTCTTTTGATGTTTGGCGATATATGTATAACATGCAATGACCGCAAACGATTTAAATTCTATTACTATATAGCCTTTTCTTGCCGTGATACACTTTATCCCCATATCCTTGTTTCTACAGAGCACCGCTACGTTTTTCATTTTGTCTAGTTGTAAACTTCTCTACGTATGGTAACAGGTGACGTAATAGTGATAGGTGACGTCACAGTGCCACTCTGGCCAATAATTTCAAATAGGACCTTATGGCAAGTGATATCTCGTTTGAAAGGCATTGGCATTGGCTACATAGCCATATTAATTTTGTTTGGGTTTAAACTAATTTTAACGGATAAATTGAATAAATACCAAAATTAATATTTCACATTCAAATATTGAAGATTTTCCCGCCTCTGGTTAGTTGTCAAAAAATTGACGTTTTTAATTTAATAGTATTTGTTGCTTTGCAAAGTTTTTCTAAATAGCTTAAATATTTAATTTTATTATTGTTTAACGAGACGTTTAAGAGTTTACACAGGCAAAATGGTACGTACTCAAGCCGACAAAGTAGCAGCTATCTTAATAATTGGTGAATCTGGAAAGAATTTCCATCAAGCGGAACGTTTATTTAATGAGAAATACCCAGATCGCAGAACATATTTGAGGGAGATTCTTCACAAGTTTGAAGCAACAGGTAGTATTCAAGATGCCAAACGATCTGGTTGACCAACATTTAGTGATGATAAAAAAATTGATATAGTTGCTGAAATGGTAGTAAACCCTACTTCCTCTTCAACTAAAGTTGCGTCTATCTGTGAAGTAAGTAAAAGTACAGTACAGAGAGTGCTGGCTAAAAATACGTTTCATCCATACAAGTTACAAATGGTGCACCACCTTTCGGATGACGACCCCGACAGAAGACTCGAATAAGTCGAATTAGTCAAAACCCACATTACACAAAAACAATTTGTTTTAGTGACGAAAGTACTTTTTGCGTCAATGAAAATGTGAATACACAAAATGTAAGGTATTGGAGTGACACAAATCCTCACACCTTTCGTGAACAACATACCCAATTTCCAGAAAAAGTCAATGTTTGGGCAGGTATCTGGAGATACTGCAAAATGCAACTGAGCCGTTAATTCTTGAAATTCTGGAAGATAATCCAGATGAATTCGGCCATCTGGAAATAACATTTCAACAAGATGGTGCTCCTGCACATTATTATGGTGCAGTAAGGCGTTACCTGGATAAATAATATCGAGGTAGATGGATCGGCCGGCGAGGTCCTATAGAATGGTCACCTCGGTCACCAGATCTGACACCATTAGATTTTTTTCTATGGTGGTACTTGCAATCCAAGGTTTATACTACGGCACCAGATATCATTGACGTTTTGGAAGAAAGAATGATTGAAGAATGCAATGCAATTTCAGCTGACACATTCAAACGAGTACGACAAGAGTTTACTTATAGGATGTATTACTGTCAGGAAGTAGACGGAGCACATTTCGAACACTGGCTATAAGAATCCATTATTGATATTTGATTAATTAAATTTAAAAAAATAATTTCAATAATATTGGTATTTATTTAATTAATCCGTCAAAATTAGTTTAAACCTAAACAAAATTAATATGGCTATGTAGCCAATGTCAATGCCTTTCAAACGAGATATCACTTGCCAAAAGGTCCTATTTAAAATTATTAGCTAGTGTGGCACTGTGACATCATCTACTACTATTACGTCACCTGTTATCATTCGTAGAGAAGTTTACAACACTTTATTTTCACGCTCCAAATTTTATTAATGTAAGTGTAGCCGTTCAAAAGATATGATTGGGGGAGGGGACTTTTGAATAGCACTGTATATACAAATAAACACATAAATATACGAGCACCTGTGTATAAAAACGATGCACACGACGACCCCGGATATACATAAAACCACATAAAATATATAAATAAAAGTATATGAAAATACCTAAAAACAGATGTATAGATAAAATGTTGTAAACTAAACACTATAAAATACAATAAAATAAAATAAAATCTACCCCATATATCTACCACCCTACATATAAATAAGAAAATTCCAGGGTATAAGAACCCAGGAATACGCAGAGACCGAAAAGGGTATATATACCATCCTACTTATGTGTGTGTTTACGTATGAATATCAATACCTCTCCCGTGAACCATGTCTCTAAACCTAGCTACCGTTAACCTAGCATGTTTTACTTTCGCTTGCCTATTTGAAATAAAAAAATATATTTTCGTAGGGGGGAGAATGAAAACGTCACTTTAAGAACTCAGTAAGAAACGAAGCGGTACAGGTAGCCATTTTAGGACAAATGGTTGCCTATCCAGCTCTTAGTCCAAGAAAGCCAGTAGAATTATCTGGAGTAAGTCATCGTACCGTCGGGCGATTTATGAAAGCAAACAAATTCCATCCACATAAAAAAACTGGCTCAAAAACTTAACGAAGCTGATTATAATCGCCACTTACATTTGTTTTTCTGATGAATAAAGTTTTTGTCCACGACCACTTAATAATAAGTCAATATTTTACCTCCTAACAAAAGGTATATGGTACCCATATATCTACTAGAGTGAATTATGGTTCATGATTCACGCTTTTGCATTTAAATAGCATATTATGTTGCTATGACAACACAACATTCCGGCTTAGGTGACTAGATATGGGGGTACAATATGAAATAAACTATTAAATCTGCGTATTTTTGTTTAGGAAATTTGTTTCAGAAATATATCGTATCGATAAAATATCGAAATTTTTAGTATTGATACTTTTCATAACGATATTTTCTAATATTGGTCGCGTTCATATCAACAAAGTTGATCAGGTAGCGGTTTTCAGAGTAACCCATCAT
This sequence comes from Lochmaea capreae, assembly GCA_949126875.1. NCBI lineage: Eukaryota > Metazoa > Arthropoda > Insecta > Coleoptera > Chrysomelidae > Lochmaea > Lochmaea capreae. Next base: position 10,891,443 of record OX421396.1, read on the forward strand.
TTCTTAATTCTGATGAACGTTCTAAATCTTGATATAACACCATAACCTAATTTTATTTGACCTATGACTGCAATAATTATTCATTCATTTGCGATTTCAATTTAGTTTAATAGCTCCCAGTGATGTTCATATCATTTTCAAGATACAAAGGTCTAAAATATCTTTAAACAAAAATATGCTACGTCATTTTATATATTTATTCATATGATATTTGTCATAAATGACAGTTAATGCATCACTGATCGGTAGCGTAGCGTATTTCAATTCTGATGGGAAAATGGCGACTGCTACCACAGCGCTCACATGAATCAGTTGACAAAACACGCGTTCAGCAGGAAATTGATTATCGCTCCATTGAGATGAACGCGATCATAGATAGTTTTAAAACAATATATTTATAATGGTACGGTATTTCGATACTTTACACAGTATCGCCCATCTCTATACGTCACATTATTTGACGTACTCCAGAAATTTATTAATTTTGACATTAAAATTGTCAATGATACCAAATATACCAAATTATTACTTTCCGTTCTACTTTCGAATTATTTACTTAACTTTTATTTAATAAAGAAATCAAGAGTCGTGGACAAAGTATAGTATTTAACTCGCAGTTTATGGCCATTATTCTCTCGGGTGACTTAATCCCCCCGCCTACGGCTCGGGACGTAAACGTCACCCTGCGTGAATAATGGCTATCATAAATTGCTCGTTTAATAATATACTATTATCGCTGGCTTCAAAATCAAAAATTACATAACGCGAAGTCAGTATTTCGCGTTCTCAACATAGTCCGCGAAATTCAATTTCGCGGCCGTTACCCATAGCAACGGCTGCGAAACCAAACGTCACTTCCGAATTTGACATTTCTAAAATACTACAAAGACAAGGATTATTTTTTATTGAATACCAACAAATACATAAGTACTTATATTATTTAGGATGAATATTAACATTAATTATTGTACAGTTTGTATTATTACTTATATTTACTCCAGAAGTTGAAGTAAGAACTGTCAAAATATTTTGTATATATTGAAACATATCATTTCCATAGCACACATTGTTAAATAAATTGAACTGCTGTTGATTTTAGAGCAATAATATATTTATTTACAATTATCTAGTTTAATAATTTTAACGATTGCACGAAAAATAGTGTGTATGCCATGGCCGCGAAACTTTTTAACGACCTCAAGATTATCTTGCTCCGGCCGCAAGCGGCCGCGGCGATAACTGTTCTTTCGGTACGTTAAAAAGGTATTTCGCGGCCTAAGCATAAAAATAACTATTTAAAGGATATGTCATTCTTGGTACTTTCCCTCCTGTTTTTTTCGTAAAATCATTAATTAATTAAAAAGTGGAAATTAAGCACTAATATCATCTTATAATAACGTCAAACTTCAGCGATGAATCTAAAAGCTTCCCATGTAATATTTTTAATAAGTCTAAGTCCTTATGTTGATTTATAGCTACAAAAAAAGTTTCTTCACAGTCTGTTAATCAAGGACTAAAAATCGATGTAGTGAAGGCGTGAAAACTGACAATGCCTAACGCTTTTTCTGATAAAAGATGGAATCTCTAGGAAAGTCGGATGATGCCAAATTCCAACAATAGAATTTTTTGATAAATTAATTTTGGAGGTTAATTTGAGAATATGAAACTACTACTTTGGAATTGTTTTATAGTTTCTTATTATTCTCCAAATTGAACTTGAATCATCAAAGATTGTTTGTCGCGCTAGATATTTTATTTTTATTTTATCCCCCCGACAAACACATTTTTATTAAATATGTTTATTATATTAACAAACAAATATATCGAGATAATAATCTTTTCTTTTTCAATTAGATGAAATAACTGTTTCACTATGGCACAATTTCCATTCCCCATTAAAAAAAAATTAACACCGAACCTCTAACGATTTTTAACGCTTTTGCCCGTTACATTTGAACAAAGAAGTGAAAATATTCAGATGGTATTGAGAATATGAGTGCAAAATTAGTTAGTTTTGTGATTATTGTAACATTTTTTTTAAGTTTCGTCGAAGCCCAATTATTAGATACAAGCAAACATCTACAGTCTAGACAGAAACGAGCAATTATTTGGAGTGATGCTGGGGTTAATTGGGTGCAGGTGAGATTTAATATTTTTTGTAATAATTCCTTTAACCAGATTATCATGAAAACCGATAAAGATCAGACAACAAAATTCTGTAGATCTGAATGTTTTTTTGTACCGCACACAAGATACAAAACAAAACTGAAAACCTACGTAGTAAATGTTTTGTTTTTGTAAATACTTTTCGATACTTTGAATATATATCTAGTCTAACTATAAATTTTTTAGTACAGATATTTGGTGGTTGGTTAACTCTAAATTTTATTGTTTTCTCAGAATAACGACCTGAATATTATACATCAAAGTCACTTCCTTTTTGTTATTTGAATGATTTAATAATTGTTTATTTTAACTATATTCCTGAGGATAATGTAAGGATTTTTTAATACAGAATATCTGCCACTGTCTCTGTGAAAAATATGTAAACCTCACACAATGATTTTATCCTTGTGTTTAACGAAATATATTTCATTTTTCAGTTTATCTTTGGATTGGGGCTACCACTAGAAGTGGAACGTCAAGCCATTACAATAGGAGCGGTATTTAAAGCGTTTTATATCCTACCAACAAATGCTAGTGAATATACGCAGCCCAGTCTATCTGTCGTAGAAAGGAGTAAAAGATCTACTTCAAGATGGGTTTTCTACGAAGTCCTGGAGCACATGATAGCTAGGTATGTACCTTTTAAAAATAAATCATCTCTACATTGCTGGTCGGAGTCGGAGGAAAACTTCTTATATAGGGTGACTGATTAGTGTGATAAACTTCAGTAGATCTGTTATCATAAAAGATATCACAAAATAGAATTTTATGCAACGATCATGTAATGATAGCCATTAAGACACGAGCATGTTGTAGGATATAATATGCGAGTGTATTAATGGCCATTACATGAAAGTTGCATACAATATTTTTCCTACTCCGATTAATAAGAATAATTTAATTGATAATTATCATTTATTATAAAAAACAAGAACAATGAAAGCAACTTCAACAAATAAATTTTACAAATTCTACAACAAATAAATTTAAAACTTTTGAATATAATAATATTAATTCTTTAATCTTCTTTGTGCATGTATAAATTATTTATTGTACAATTTGTAAAATTTATTTGGGCGGCTGATCCTGTTCGGATGGTTGTTGAACTGGAGGGCATGTTAAAGTTTGTTTCATTCCTATTTTCAATTGAATTAAAAATTTTATTCGATACATTTATTTTATTTTGGATACTTTTTCCTATAACCCTCTGCAACCATAGTGGATTTCCAACCACCGTGTCTTTTTAAGGTGGTAATATCACCGCCGCCATCTACCAATACGGTTGCAGATGTTCTACGCATTAAAACATAATTAAAATAAATAAAATCGTATAGCTCAGTGCTACACTTTTATTGCAGGGAACAGACCTAATATAATTAATTTCAGAAATGTCAACCAGGTATCCATGGCTATATTAAATATTGTGCGAATGTCGCATTCCTATTGGCTTAAAAATCTGTATCATAATGAAAATTTGTATCATAATGAATATCATTATGATACAGATTTTAGTCTTTTAATAAGTATATTATAAAACAGGAGTAGAAAAAATTAATTATATAAATTGTAGATTCTAAGCTTCATATTTCAAAACTAGTTACAATGTTACAGGATGTTCCATAACTTGCTGCTAGACCAAAATTATATTTTTCTTAAATCAAACAACCTATATTTTACTTTAAAACTGAAATATGCTTCACTTCTCCATCACAACAATAGGTTGTTATCCGATATAGGTACAGGTATTTGAAAAACTATAACCAATTTTCCGTCAAAATCGTAACAAGTTCAAGGCCCTGTATAATTGGATAAGGGTAACAGAATAATAATCTATTGAAGCCAAATATTTTTAATGATTATCAAAATTCATAAGTAGAAATGAGTCTGTAAATATATATTAAATCACATAATATGGTGAGTCAAAACTCAAGAACATTATTTTCTCAGTAGTATATATATGTATATACTTTTTGGTAAAAATAGTATTGTTTTTTCGCATGTTGTTTCTTAGATCTCCATAAGTGTAGTTCTTTATTAATCTTCAACTGCAAACTAACATCTGGTAAACTTTATGTATGTGAAATGCTTGATAAAAATAGAAGTATGGTATGATATGAAATACAAGGTGATCAATTCGAAATTACTGAGAAAATAATTTAGGTATTTGAGATTTGACTCACCATGTTTTTGATTTAATTAATATTTGTAAATTTTGACAACTGGTAAAAAGCTTTGACTTCAATATATTATTTTTTTTAACTCCCATCCAATTATATAGGGCGTTTTACTTGTTATGGTTTTGACATAAAAATTGGTTATTATTTTCCAAATACCCTGTAAAATAGACAACCATATATTGTTGTAATAGTAAAGTTAATATTTCAGTTTTCAAGTAAAATATAGGTTGTTTTATTTAAGAAAACACTACTTTGATCTGGCACCGACTTGTGGAACAGTCTGTTACATTATAACTAATTTTTGAATATGAAGCTTAAAGCTATTCACAATTTTTATATATGGTATCTTCCATTATAACAGACCTACAGAGCTTTATCACACCAATTAATCACCCTGTATGTATATTAGTCTGGTCAACATGTTCAAATTGTTGTTAATACTTGATAAAGCTCCTGGAAATATTAGTGAAAGCTATCTTCTGTATTCTGTATGTTACTTGTGGTGTATTCATTATTTTGTTTTTGTCAATTATTCTGGGAACTTAAAACAGAATCTTTTTTATATTTCATAATTAAACCTTTTGGTACAGTTCTACCAATAATATTATTGATTGTCTATTTGTCGAATTTTTCATTAGGGGCAGATAGGGACCAGAATTTAAAAAAACTTAATTGTTCTCGATAACGGTAGCTGGAACGCTAATACCGAAACGTTAAATTAAAAAATATAAAAATGATTGTGGTTTAATTTCCAAAAATAATTATCAAAATGATTACTGATACATCATTGGAGTCGGAATGGTATCTAGAAAAATGTATTTCGATAATTCTACAGTATACAAAATTGCAAGTGCTATTAACAAATTAAGATGAAAAAATAACAGCTTACAGTTTTCCACTAATAATTCAAAAAGTATTAATACTTGAAAAAATGGGAAAAGATATTCTTAAAAAGGAGAGAATTTCCAAATAAAAACTCACAAGTTATATATAAATTCAAAAATTTCATAAAATTATGCTGTCATCTATCTGAATAAAGCCCTATTGGACCAAATAGGATAGAATCACGTGGAGTTTTTGAACGTTTTCCATTTGGCTTATTATAATTTTTTTAAGTTAACAAAAAACTAAACATCAGTTTGAGGTTGTTGAGAAACATTTTAATGAATGTTATGCTATTGCTGTTTTTGCATCTAACAATAACATTGTGTAGCTCTGGACAACATTTTCTGTCACTTGGCTATAAATTATTTATAACGTGAACAAAAAATTAAATATCACCAAAATGTAAAATCACCGATTAACGAAATAATGAATTTATTCCTTTTAGTTAGACCATTTAGTTTGTAACAAAATATTGAAAAATATGTTCTTTTTTTATTTTTTTAAAACTTCTGTGAATTTACTATTTAATAACAAATTTTTAACATGATAAACACAAAATTATTGATATTTTTATAAGCTATTGAGAGATGCAAACTGATTATTGAAGAAAAGCAATAGCATTTGTTGAAAAAATTGTTTTTTCCAATTTCTGTTGTATTAAATTTTTTGTTGAATTTGAAAAATAATAATTTGCTAATTAACAATAACTGTATTATAACTGTTTCAATAATTGTCAACATTTTTTTCAGTGTAACTTTATTCTATCCAGTATTTAGGTAACAGCATAATTTTTTCAATTTCTTCAATAATTGATATTATTTTATGTGACATACTGTCTCCAGGGGTGGTGCACCTTTTCCATAATGGCTACGAGGATTAAAATTTATGTGTTCTAGGTATAACAATGGAGATGGCAAGTCATGTATTTTGAAAAATATCTGCCAACTCTCACAATTTCCATTGGAACAGAGATCTGGTCTACTTGCGGAAATTGTTACTGCTATTTTTAAGTAAGTCAGTATAATGTAATATTGCAAAGAAAATGTTACAGCTAATTTTATATTGCAGAACTTTTGTAACAGCAAAAACACAAGAGCTTTTTTATCGGATAAACTTCTCTTTGTAACTAGAGTTTGTTTAACCGTCCTTTGCCGTTACGTCATACATTGTCCAGCTTTATCTCTCATTCATGAAATGGATGAGACGGAATTTTGACGTCATTAACGTATGTCTTAATTAATGTCAACGTAAATTTTATTTGTTACTTTTGACAGTTCAGTTGTCATATTTTGATTTGTTCAGTATTTTTGGTCATTTTCGCCTTTTTCAATTAATTTTTCATTGGAATGCCGCTTTTACCGTTAAATGCAGTCTACAATGTAACTATCTACCTATATTCGTTCCTTTTTCCTGATTTTATTGGGAGTTTTTTCCAGAAAGAAATTTATTTATTGCCTGTTTTCTCCCATACATGTGTTTTTTGCATTTTTCAGGAATACTTACGAAATTGCTTCTCACAATGACACAGACAATAATTACTATACAAAAATATGAGCATAATAGATATTCTTTCTAATTTTACATAACCTTTGAGCTCACCCCAAAAATATAATCGTTTAATACATTTTTAATATATATTATAGGTCCGTAATTTTTTAAATTCAGTAAAAATCATGCTCAGGGGCGTTAAACATCCTCAAGCTAGAAATTTAAAACAAATCAGTTAAAAAAAACGGGGATTTCAAGTTAAAACAAAACTAAATTATGTAAAAAAGTGCGGAACGCATAAATCATTACTAATTTATTCATACAAACACACCTTAACATATGTCATTGATTATAATTTTGAGGTTAAGTGTAAAATAACATTCAACTAATATAAGAAAAACGTAAAACAGCAGAATACGTCACCGATTATGACGTAACGGCAAAGGATGGTTAAACAAACTCTAAATAATTTTGTAATCCCTCTAGTTCGTCTATATTCCACAATTTTTCCATTTTTAGTATATCTTTTTAGTTCAATGTTACAGAAGATACTTTCCTTTTCTCTGGAATAAATTGTAATTATTTCCGTTTACTATTTTTTGCATCACGAGCTGTTTTAAAAATTAGGTGGGCAAAAGGATAAAATTTAATATTGTACTCACTGAAATATTTTTCTTGAATCACCTTTCCAGCTGAATCCAAACTAATTAAACTGCATATTCTCCATAATCTTCTGCATTCCTCTTTTTATATTATTGGACCAATCTTTTAATATATCTGCTACTTCTTGTAACAGAGTTTGTAATTTCGGACTTGACAAAACTTCATAAATTGTCTTCATATCGACACTTTAGTATTTTTTGTGGATTGCGGAACTTATTATTTTTATATTTTTTGTTATCGTTGAGTCGAAACCTCACCAAAACGACTTATTCTATATAGGAATTAATTTATCAATGTGAAAAATAGGAAGAACATATTCAAATAACATTATTTTATTTTTCCGTTATACGGTAGGCTGTCCAGCTCAAATGGTACCGGCAAAGCAAATTTTGGAAACCGTAAGAATACTTGTATTTTTCAGAGTTCTGCGAGGGAAACAAACAATCTTATTTTTTTTTATTGGCTGCAGCACGTTTATTTTTGAAAAACCGCCTTTTAAAATGTTTAAAAAGCATCAGAGAAATAGTGCAGGGCCGTATTAAAAATAACTAAATTGAAATTGAAGCGTTTTCATTGGAAAAAAAATTGATGATTCCCTTGATGACTCGAAACGTCGTGAAAAAATGAAGCTACTTACTAATCTAGCCAATGTCAAACCAATTAAAATTTGCCTTAACTATTTTTTCATATTTTCAAAAATAAACGTGTTCCTGCCAATAATAAATAATTGACATTATTTGCTTTCTTCTTATACTCTGAAAATAACACACACTCCAGATAACTTTTGGTGCCATTAATTTGGTCTCCTAAAATGACAACTCTACTCTAATTTGACCTATCTCGTATTTATTAAGGTTTCCAAGATTGCAATTTAAAATGATGTAAGTATAACTACTTAGAGTTTGTTTAACCATCCTTTGCCGTTACGTCATAATCGGTGACGTATTCTGCTGTTTTACGTTTGTCTTATTTTAGTTGAATGTTATTTTACACTAACCTTAAAATTATAATCAATGACATATGTTAAGGTGTGTTTGTGAATAAATTAGTAATGCCAAAAATTGTATTCTGCTTTTTGCGTTGCGTACTTTTTTACATAATATAGTTTTGTTTTGACTTGAAATCCCCGTTTTTCTCTTAACTGATTTGTTTTAAAATTCTAGCTTGAGCATGTTTAACGCCCTGATTTTTTACTGAATTTAAAAAATTACGAACCTATAAAATATATTAAAAATGTATTATACGATTATATTTTTGGGGTGAACCCAAAGGTTATGTAAAATTAGATAGAATATCCATATGCTCATATTTTTGTATAGTAATTATTGTCTGTGTCATTGTGAGAAACAATTTCGTAAGTATTCCTGAGAAATGCAAAAAAACACATGTATTGGAGAAAACAGGCAATAAATACATTTCTTTCTGAAAAAAGCTCCCAATAAAAACAGGAAAAAGGAACAAATATAGGTAGATACTTACGTTGTAGACTGCATTTAACGGTAAAAGCGGCATTCCAATGAAAAATTAATTGAAAAAAGGCGAAAATGACCAACAATACTGAACTAATCAAAATATGACGACTGAACTGTCAAAAGTAACAAATAGATTTACGTCGAAATTAGCTAAGAGATACGTTAATGACGTCATAATTCCGTCTCATCCATTTCATGAATGAAAGATAAAGCTGGACAATGTATGACGTAACGGCAAAGGACGGTTAAACAAATTCTACCAATTTCAATCAGTTAACACTTTTCATAATTCTATGTACATTTTCAAATTATTTGTTTAGCGAAAATAAACCCAGTGTTTTTCAGGCCCTCTTTAACAGAAGAAGAATTTCTTCATCATACAAATATGGATTACGTGTCAGCCGAAAAAATTGGAAAAACAGTAGGACACTGCGACTATCATTATCCAAAATGTAAATTAGACTTTTTGGAGCAATATTCGAGATTTTTGAAATAAATGTTCTGTTTGTGATCGCTTTATGTATTATTTAAACATTCAACACAAAAGTATACAGTGAGGACTAAATTCGATATTTTCTAAGCGAAAAGCCGTTAAGAAAATCTGAAACGTGTCGATTTTTAATTTGAATGCTCTATCTCTATATTTTACATAAAAATTATTTTAATACTTTCATGTGATGACGTCATGAACAATTTTTTTAATGTAACACCCTATACTCTATACATTTTTCTATTTTCTAAAATTCCTTGAAGAGCTGATTCCATCAGAAATAATAAGTACATACAAATTAAAGTTAACTGTAGGTCATTTTTTACAAAACTAAATATTTGGCAAAACTGTTATTACGGGGTAGTCAAATAATTAGGGAAAAAATAGTTTTTTTATGGACGCATTATATACCTACTCATAATAGTCTAAAAAACATTGATGATTTAGTTTATCAGATATAGGTAAGGTTTAATCGATGTTTGTACTTCTGGTGAAAATCCGGAAATAGGTTGATTTTTTATTTAAAATGACAATGTTTCAAATAAAATGTGACCGACTTTGACATAGTTTATTCAATTAACTAATGTTTCTACAGCTTATTACAGTTTCCTGTAATATTGTCGTATTTAATAAAGCGTTTTATCAACAGATGCCGAAGAATAATTATATATATATTCCAACACTTCATAAGTTTTGAAAAATGATATTTTTCAAAAACAGTGACCGTTCAACTAAGAAGCAACAACTACTTCCCGTGCTATATGCACCGACGGATATTGAATTACACTTCAAAGTCAAACGGACGCAAATACGCCGAATCCGGTCTACAAGTTGTGTTGTCCCTTCTAATTGCAAACCAGAATGGTTGGTTTTGAAATATTTTGTAGATATACCAACCCCGTTTGACTTAGAAGTGTAATTCAATATCCGTCGGTGGATATAGCACGGGAAGTAGTTGTGGCGCTTCTTATTTGAACAGTCACTGTTTTTGAAAAATATTTTTTTTCAAAAATCATGAAGTGTTAGAATATACTTATATAATTTTTCTTAGACATTTGTTAATTCAAAGTCATTTTTGTAATTTGGCAGGTCCAAGATTGATAGGAAGAATTCCTAAATTTTGTGTAATGTCCTTTATTTCGACTGCGGTATTTCCGACTGCGACGAATCTGAAATAAATTTATAAGATTTCTTTTTAGGGCGCTTAATATTAGACAAATGTATATTTTCATCAGTGTTTTTATGTCTTGTCATAATTTTGGCTGTAATACGCTCTGGGTTTATTGACTTTATTTGTTCACTTTGGTACTTATTTTTAGTTTTTCCTTGAATCTGCTTATTTCTAACGAAAATTTTTGTAGGAATATTTTCTGGCAATTTTTCTCGATTCTCGTTAGCTTTATTTACTACTTTCTCTTTGGATCTCTGTAATTTTTCGTTTATATCTGAATACAACAATTTCATTTTATCTTTGTGATTGTGAATGTAATTATTAGCTAATTGTTTATCTATTTCTAGATCAAAAGGTGATCTGTTATCAAAATTACCTGTTATGATTTCGTATGGCTTCAATTTTGTTACTGAATGAATGCTGTTATTGTAAGCTAATATTGCATAACTAACGTTTTGTTCTATAGGTTGATTTTTAAAATCGTTTTGGTTATTTAAAAGTCTTATGTGTTCTATGATAGTGGAATGGCATCTTTCCGCAATTCCATTTGATTCTGGATGTTGCGAGCTTATGAAATGTATTTTAGTTTTGTGTGTGTCTAATAATTCTCTTAGAACAGTATTTTTTAATTCAGTACCATTGTCCGAAATAATTTGATCTGGAATACAATGGTGGCTGAAATATTTTATTAAATTATTTACAACTTCTATTCCTTGACTGGAGTTAATTTTATAAAGTTGACAATATTTTGAGAATGAGTCTACTATGGTAAGAAATTTAGCATTTTCTAATGTTATCGTGTCTAAATGTAAAATTTGGAAGGGTCTAGTAGCTGTTCGGGTAATATTGTAAATTGGTTTGATAGGTTTTCTATCATACTTTGTTAACTGACATAACTCACATTCGTTAATGTAATTTTGTATTGATGATCTTTGGTTAGGCCAATAATAAAGCATTTTAATTCGATTTTCTGTTTCGTCTAGTCCCCTATGGTTTGTTTTACCTTCATGGTAGTTTTGAATAACCTCCTTAATTTCATTTAACGGAACATCTATTAATTTTTTGGTAAATTTGATTAATGAGATTTGAGAGTTTTTAAAATATTTTTGAATAACAACACTGAATTTTTCGTATACGGGGTCTTCAAAATAAATGAAATATTTGACTTTAGGAACAAGATATTCCTTGACAAAGTTAATAACGTCGTGTTCAAGTTTATTTTCTGATAATTGTAATAGAAATCTTTGTTTGTTTTCAAAAATTTTGATAATTTTAGTTTTTGCTGGTTCAAATTTAACTACAGAAATTAATATTTGATTTTTTCCGATGTTTACCGCTGATTCCGAAATCGGTATACCTACAATAGGATTTTCTATATTTGTGTGAACAGTGATATTCTCGTCATCTTTTACGTTATGATCATCATCTGGTTCAACTATAAGTGATTCGGATTCTATATTAACATCACTTTCAATAGATTTATTGAAATCTTCCATGTATTCAAAAAATTGTTTAGAATTTCCTGGAATTTCTGTTCTAGTCTCGTTTATATTCAATTGAATTCGTGACAAACAGTCACTGTTAGTATTTAAAGCTCCTTTTTTATATACTATATCGTAGTCATATTCTGCAAGTTTAAGACGCCATGTAACTAGTTTAGAATTGGGGTCTTTAAGGGAAAAAAGCCATTGCAGTGGCTTATGGTCAGTGACAATTGTAAATTTCCTTCCAAACAGATATGGACGGAAATATTTTACTGCCCAGACAATAGCAAGAAGCTCTTTTTCGATTACTGAATAATTGATTTCAGAGTCGTTAAGAGTTCTACTTGCATAAGCAATAGGAAGGTCAGAACCTATTTTACCCTGGCTAAGAACAGCGCCTAGAGCATAGTTGCTGGCATCTGTAGTAAGATTGAAAGGTTTAGAGAAATCTGGGTACTGAAGAATTGGATTGTTAATTAATAAGTTTTTACACATCTCAAAACAATTTATATAATCCACGTCTTTGATATTGATAACTGCATTTTTCTTTAATCTCAAAGTTAGGGGTTTTGTTAATTTCGAAAAATCTTTAATAAATTTCTTATAATAACCTAATAATCCTAAGAATCCTATCAATTGTTTAATATTTTTTGGTATTGGAAAATTTTCAATAGCTAATATTTTGTCAGGGTTGGGCTTAACACCTTCCGATGTGACAATATGCCCAAGGTAAGCGACTTCCTTTCTTAGGTATTCGCACTTATCAATTTGAAGTTTAAAATTTGATTCTCTTAAACGGTCAAAGACTTATTTTAAGTTGTTTACGTGTTCTTGTAGGCTTGTGCTAAACACAATAATATCGTCAAGGTACACCAAACATTTTTCGTTTTGTATACCCATAAGAATGTCCATGTCCATGACTCGTTGGAATGTTGAAGGACTATTCTTCATTCCAAAAGGAATGCGCAAAAACTCATATTTTCCGTGTTCTGTACTAAAAGTTGTTTTCGGAATATCTTCCTCAGCCATCTCTATCTGATGGAAGCCAGAGGCAAGATCTAATGTTGAAAAATATTGACAACGCCCTAGTTTATCTAGTATCATTGTTATTTCCGGTAATGGATACCGATCACCAATGGTAATGGCGTTCAGTTTTCGGTAGTCGATAACTATCCGAAATTTTGGTTTTTAAGAAGAATCTCTTTTTTTGGGTACAATCCAAATATTACTTGACCAAGGCGAATTAGAATGTCGTATGATATTTTGGTCTAGCATATTTTGGATTTGGTTTTGTACTTCTTCTCGGTAAATTTCAGGATATCTGTATGACTTTGAATATATTGGTACTTCATTAGTAGTTTTAATATGTTGTTTAATTTTGTTTGTAAAAGTTAATTGGTTTCCCTCAACATGAAAAATATCCGTATATTCCTTAACTAATTTCAATATAGTTTCAACTTCCTCAGAATTCATGAGTTCTGTTCCAACTTTAGAAATATCAAACTTAAATTTTTCAGTGAAAATTGTATTTAAATTGTAGTGTGAAATACGTTCGTTTTCATCAAACGTTTCAGCTTCTATAAAACAATTTAAATTTACTTTAAAATAAGATTCTGTAGGGTTAAGAATTATACAAATAACCCTATTATTTTCAACTTTTGCTATGCATTCAGGAATTTCTAATTTCCCTATTTGTGTGTATGGGATGATAACATCACCATAAGCTACATTTTTTATATTCAGACTTATTAATTTGTTCGCAACGTGGGTGCACTACTATGCAATTCATGCTCTCTTTTTTTATTCTGAAATAATTTAACTCAATCTGACTATTTGGTGTCACGAGAGAATTTTTTGTAAAATCAATAATTGCCTTTAATTTTTTTAAATTATCTAATCCTAACAAACAGTCAAAGTGACTGTGGAATTTAAAAACACAATATTCTAAATTAAATTGTTTTTTGTTTGAATATACTAGATGTAGGAATTTTCGTACAGAAGTTTTGTCTAGATGTACCAAGTGCTGAAGTTACTTGAAATGGTTTTCGGATAAAAGATTTTTTGAAGTATTTTTCTGCGATTTCTGGTGTCACAAAAGATCTTGTGCTCCCGGTATCAATTAAAACTTTCAAGTTATATTCTGGAAAAACTATGTACGGTAATTCACTTACTGAATCTGTTAAATTCAATAATTCTACTCTAGTTCTTGTGGTCCCGAGTATCTCTAAAAAATTATCTTGTTCCTCACTAGAACATTGACTATCATCTAAATTGTGTAATTCTTCAGAAAAAAAATTCTTGTGTTGCCTCACAGAACTATTTTGATTCTGTGAGTGATATTGATTTTGTTGAGGCCTAAATGTATTTGCCGTGGATACACTCATAGGTGTTGGTCTTTGTAACCGATGATTTTGAACGGGTTTGAAGACATTAGTATTATTTTTGTTAAAATTTGTATTATTCTGTTCTGATGAATTTCTTGACGTATTTGGTATATTTTGTAAATTAGTATTCAATGGTTGGTTTCTCTGTGTAAGATTTACAGGAGTACCTTGATTATACTGATTTGATTTTGATTGTTGTGGATAGTTTGAATTATTTTGATATTGATTCCTATTTTTATTTTGGTTATTTACGCCACTAAATCTATTTTTTGAATAATTATTTTGACTTAAGTATATTTGGAAATCATTTGTGAGAACACTTAAAGCTACATTTAAATTTTCCGGATTTTTGGTACGCATAAGTGTACCAAGAGGTTCTTTCAGTCCTCTTAATAAAACTCTAAGAGCTTAATTTCTAAAATAACTCCCTAAAATTAATTGTTCGTTACAATTAGAATGAGTCATTAAATGAGATATCTGTAAATTTAAAATATGTTGTATTTTATTATAAAATTCATAGGGAGATTCGTTACCCTGTTTTAAATCAGATAATTCTAAATTTAAAGAATAAATACCGCGTTTATCCGCGTATGTGTTCACTAACGGATCTTTAAGGTTTTCCCATGTTCTTATATTGCATGAGGAAATATTTATGGCGGCTTCGCCTTTAATTTTAGCTAGAATACTCGACATCAGATATTCATTCTGAAAGTCTCCTACATCTGCTGCATTATAAAATAAATTAACTAATTTTTCTAATATTTCCAAAAATCTTGGAAGAAGTGCATTATCACCATAAAATTCTGGTATCATATCTAAGAATTCTTTCTTTAAAATTGGAACTTGTGGTGTAGCCATTTTGTTGGATAAAAGAAAAAAAAAAAATAAGATGAAAAAAAAATGTATGAAAAGTTAGTTTTCCTTATATTTTTTGTGTTGATAAAATTTGAGCTAGAACTTAATCAGAGTTTGAATCAGAATAATCAAAGTTTTCAAAATCAATTAATAGTAAAATTTTCTTTATACGACATTAAGCACTTACAGTAAAATCACCAACGTCCTCTCCATGGGCTCAGAAGTACAGGAACACTCCAATTTCCACTTGGGTCTTCTGGGTTCTTGAACTAGGAGAATCTTCAAGTCAAGCTACTAAATCCACTTAACCAAGAGTTCTAACGTTATTCACTTGAAATAGTCAATAAATCGTTTGACTATCCTACTGACTGCGCCAATTATATAAAACACCCTGTAAATGCCTTTTTGAAAATTGGTTTATTAACTAAGACAACTTATCAAATCGGATACAAGTTCTAAACTGATTAATTTACATGATAATTAATTTAATGAAGAAATATGAAAAAGAACAACAGCAATTTATTATTATACAACTATAAACTATGAATGATAACTATGCTAAATAAGGTTCTACACCTAGGCATAGGCGTAGGTGACATATATATATATAGCTTTTAACAGGCCTTTTAGGCACATAGCTTTGTAATTCCTTTCCATATTTTTCTATCTTTGGCCTTTTCTCTCCATCGCATCACAGGTCTTCTAGTACCACCTTCCTCCATTTTTTCCCTGGTCTGCCTCTTTTCTTCTTGCCTTCCGGAACTCTCCATGCTATTTGTTTCACTATTCTTTCTCCTCCCATCCTTTCTATGTGCCCTAACCACTGAAGTCTTCTTGGTGTAATAGTTGAATCTATTTTGGGTTCACGATAAATGTTATATAATTCTTCGTTAGTCCTTCTCATATACACCCCTTCTACTTTTTTTCCTCCCAGAATTCTTCTTAACATTTCCCTTTCCCATCTAATTACACTTTCTTTTTGTTTTTTGTTTAAAACCCACGTCTCACAACTATACAATATCGTAGGCTTCAATATAGTATTGTACAATCTTAGTTTTGATTTCCTTGACAGATGCTTTGACCGGACTAGGTGGTTTATTGCTCCTGCACTTTTGTTAGCTGTCATGATTCTACGATTAATTTCCTTTTCTTCACTACAATCACTATTTAACAGGGTTCCTAGATATATAAACCCTTCCACATATTCAAATTCGATGATTGCTTTTTGGGTTTCTACTTTAAATTTGTTATTTGTTGCCTGGTTTCCCAGTCTCATCAGCTTACTTTTCTGTTCGTTTATCGTAAGTCCCATTTTAGCGGCCGGTTCTATCAAATTCTGTGTTATTTCACCCAAATCCTTCTCTGTTCTTGAAACTATGGCCTTATCATACGCATAACAAATAACTTGATGGCTTTTATAGTAAATGTGTCCCTCTCTATTCAATCTGCTGTCTCTTATAATTTTTTCTAATGCAAGGTTGAATAGTAATGTTGACAAGGGGTCACCTTGCTTCAGACCTCTTCCTATTTCAAAACTTTCTGAGCCTTCACCTCTGATCTGTACACTACTAGTAGTTTTGATGAGAGTCATCTTCACAAGATTCACCAATTTTCTTGGGGTCTCGAACTCATTCAAAACCTTCAACAGATTACTTCTGGAGACAGCATTATATGCCTGCTTGAAATCAAGGAAAAGTACTAGTACTGGTATTTTGTACTCATGGCATGATGTTAAAATTTCCTTCATTGTAAATATCTGATCTGTCGTTCCTCTCCCTTTTCTGAAGCCAGCTTGATATTCTCCTATTACTTTTTCTGACATCGGCTCTAATCTTTTCTTAATCACAATAGCTAGGACCTTATATACGACATCTAATAGGGATATCCCCCTGTAATTATTACATTCAATTGCATCCCTTTTTTTAAGAATAGGTATTATCAGAGAATGGTTCCAATTTTCGAGCATCTTTTCTTTCCTCCATATTTCCAATATCAATTCGTAAATTTGTTGTCTCAGTTCTTCACCGGCATATTTAATATTTTCTGCTGTAATTCTGTTTATACCAGGGCATTTGTTGTTCTTGAGTTGGACTATTATTTCATCAATTTCCTGTCTGGTTGGTTCTGGAACTTCTGTGTTTATGCACCCGTAATCTACTTGTTGTATATTTTCTACTCCATCTGTGTTTAGCGTCTGTTCAAAATATTCTTTCCACCTCGCTCTTATTTCACTATCCTCACCTATCAAATTCCCTTCCGCATCTTTCATATAAACTGCCTGGTTTGATGTTCGTTTGTCTTTTTTTACTTCTCTGTAGAAGTTTCGTATCTCTTTCTTTTGATAGTAATTTTCAATTTCCTTAGTTTTCTGTTCCCTTTCCTCTCTTTTCCTTTGTCTGCATACTTTCTTTGCTTTTCGTCTTTGTTCATTATAATATGTCTTTTTGTCTTCTGTTTTCCCAGTTTGTATTGCTTTAATTCTCAATTTATTTCTTTTCTCTATTTCTATTGCACATTCGGCAGTCCACCATTTCTTTCTTCTTGAATTTTGTTTTTTGGGAATTATTTTTTTGGTTTCATGTTGTATTACTCCTTCTATTTTTTCCCACTTCTCATCTATACTTTGCAGGTTCTCTTGATTACGCATTTGACATCCTCTAGTTATTTCTGCTACATACCTTTCCTGAATTTCCGGGTTCTGTAAAGATTCCATATTGTACTCTGTTTTTATTGTAATTGGTTTTTTCTTCACCTGGAACTTTTTAATTTTAATTTCTATTTTCACCAAGAAATGGTCTGAATTAATGTCAGCTCCTCTACATGACCTTATGTTTTTTATTATGTTACAATACTTCTTATCTGTTATAACATGATCTATTTGGTTTGTGTAAGTTCCATCGGAAAATATCCACGTCCCTTTATAGATATCTTTTTGCTTAAAGTATGTGCTCATAATTTTCATTTGATGTTCTGAGGCGAAATCTATTAAACTTATACCATTGTTGTTACTTTCTAAGTGCTTGCTTTCGCTGCTTACTATGTTTTTATATAATGATTCTCTCCCTACTTTTGCATTTGCATCCCCTAAAATTATTCTGATGGTACTTCTGCTTAATTCATTATAGGTTTCTTCAAGTTTTTCGTAAAACAAGTCTTTGTATTCGTCAGTTTTTTCTTCTGTTGGAGCATATATATTTAAGAATGATATATTCATTTCGCTCTTTATTATCAAGTAGCATAATCTCTCTCATGTCGGCACAAACTTCATAACTTTATCTTTTAGTTCTTTGCTGACCAAAAAGCCAGTTCCATATCTTCTTGTATATCCTCCGCTTGTAAAAAGTATATAGTTTTCTAGCTCTGTTATATTTGTTTCTTTAATATGTGTTTACTGGAGAGCTTTCAGGTCTAATTTGTATGTGTTTGCTATATTTTCAAGATCTTTCACTGCTTCTTCTTCATAAATCCCCGTACATTCCATGTCGCTACTAGCATTTTGTTACCATTTCCTTTATACGTAATCTGTCTGTTTTTTCCCTTTAAATATTTCTGTATTTCCCTTTGCTAATTCTGTTCCATATTTTGTGTACTTTTCTATATTTATTTTACTCATGTCCAATTTCATTGCGTTTTGTCGACTAGTTTTTGTTCTGTCTGTGTTTTCCAGAACTACTTCCAGTTTTTTCCAACTTGGTTAGCTTCTTCGTCTCCCCTTTCTTTCTTAGCCTCCCATTTTATCTAGCCAACATCTGTCCATCATTATTTGTCGGTGTTATTCCCGTTATTACGATATTTTTTCTTTTTATTTCTTTTTCAATTCTTTCTAGCTTATTTTCTGTGGTATCCAGTCTTTTCTTTGTTTCATTAAGTTCTTGACGTAACTGAATATTTTCTTTTTTCAGAAGGCCGATTTCATCCCCAAATTGTTTGTTCTCTATTCTTATTTCTCTTAATTCACTTATAATTGTTTTTAACACCATAGTTGTATCTTCATCTTCATCGGACTTTTTTACTAGCTTCTTTTTCATAGTCGGTGACCGATTAATTTTCTTTGAACTTTGGAACGGTGATTCTGGCTCTCTTTCCTTCCTTTTTGTGTCGTCTGACAGATAATTATCTCTGTCTGTATTCATTCTTTGATTTTTACTACCCGTTATTCTTTCGCACGCGATTTCACTTCCTTATCAGCATTTTATTTATTAATAACCTTTGCTATCTTCCTAACATATATTGTTTTTATCCACAAATTCACTAGATCCGGTCTATTTTTGTACTTACTGTATCAGAAATTCTTCTATTATCACTCTGTACCACTTTATGTAAATTATTTTTCACTATTTCCCTTATTTTATGAGGTAAAAATAGGTGAATCTTAATTTACGTTATATCAATTTGGTGCAACGTTGCTAACCTTAAATTTGATAAATAAAATGATCAGGATCGTATTCAGCCAAATTCGAGAATGCCATGAAATTAATAATACTTGGGATATGAAAACACTGCAAAATAAAACAAATTGTATATTCAATTTACATATTAAAATAACTTTACATTAGTAAATGTAGTCCAGCAAAAGAATTATACAGCCTGTTCAATTATGTCTGCACCATATGGGACCCTATTTCATTCTTATGTTTTATGGAAAATGTATAATTCTTATTGTCAGTGAATTTCATTGTTTTATTGGTTTAAATGTGGCCACTGTCTCATTGATCTTTTTACTGACCTCATGTATTTTATGTTCATTAAAATATGTACAGGTGGTGTATTGAAAATTTATGTATGTATGTATTTTGGGGTAACATTCACTGAGACCTAAAATATCTATTGGGCCCCCTTACTTCTACTTAGTTTCTGAGGAGAGTCTCAGGAGTGTTGTCAAAAGCTCCTTCTATATCTGAAAATGCACATACTACAGTTTCTTGGTTGTCTAAGGTACCTCGGATATATTGAAAATTTAACAAAATAACTATTATTCTATAGCTTTTTGAAGCTACGACTACTTGCTATGCCGTTGAATAGCTTCTTCTAAATTCGGCAGGAGCTGTTGTTCAAACCATTTTTCGAAGTTATTCGAATTCATCGAATCATGATAGTATCCAGATTTACTCCCTCTATTGAAAATCAAACTACAATTTTCGACAAAACCATTCTCAGAACCTGCATGTAAAATAATGTACCGTACACCTTCACCACTCTTCCTTACTGCCTTAGTGCTACCATCTTGCCAACTCTTGTGAAAACTACCTTTACTAAAAATCCAGGTCTCGTCCAAAAAAACAGGCTGTAGAGGGTAAGGAGCACTCTCATTGTTCTCAAATTCTCTCAGAAAATGTAATCTTTTTTGAGCTACATGTGGTTGTTCCATAAGATATTTTCTATTGGAAATACTGCAATTTAGTTATCTGACTGAATTTTAGTTCTCTTAAAACATTAGCCATTGAACCAACAGACATGTCGATTCCATCCAGATCGAGTTTTTTATTCAGTGTATTTAGAGTTACATGTTCACCTAAAATAAGTAAGTAAACAAACAATATTAATGCGCTAAAAAGTAAACAATAATTTTTTTTAATTTCTCATTCACTCTTTCTTACTATGATTAAAGTAGGTGGCGCAATCTATAAAATGCGACTACTAGTTTTAAGCAAACATTTAATATGATCTCTCGAATATTTTACTTACATACCACTCACTTTTATTTTTAGTGAGAAGTTAATTGAAAAAATAATTTTTTACTGTTCAGTGCATTTCCTAATAAAAGTGTAATTTGAAAAGTTTTTTATATTCTCTGTGTTATACTGTTTAGTCTTAGGCCCTTAATTCCATTAAATTTTTTTATCCAAAACTTTCAAAAACATGTATTGTCACCGAAAATGTGATCGTGTGCAAAATTTGAATGAAATCGGTTAGGTAAAAAAAGGTAAAAAGTGGATTGCAAGATTTGATCTAGACAAACAGAGAAGTGAAGGTAAATAAAAGTGTGTAAAAATGGTTCACTCATCAGACTAATTAAAAATGTCAGATGCATAGAAAACATTTTTCTACATACCTTCACTAAACATTCTGTATATACGCGTCCTAATGGTATGCTCGTGTTTCTCTCGGATTGTGGGACCCTTCGACATTTTGACAGACTTACTCATTTTAGTGGTATACTCTGAATTCCATTTTTTGCCAAATTTGCTACAGTCGGCAAGGATATTCCCAATGCATCTGAAACGCGCTGTTGGAGAACGAGTAGTTCCAACGTTGTAAAAATTAATGATTTTCCACTTTTATTCACACCTCCTATAGTTAACTGTCATCATGACATTTATGGAAAAGCCAATAATCTAACCTCATTTTAATATTGGTTTTGGCATCTGTCAAATTATGAATGATAAACATTCATCTCCATAGGTGGTTTATTTTTTTGGTAATAACATAGTAGACTAAGACTGACATTGAGATGTAACTTCATAAATTGGAAGAAAAGTCATGAAAATTTTTTTATTTCAAAAAAAAAGTCTTATAAAATAAATCCCACCCCAGAGAGCGATAAATCCCACCCCAGAGAGCGTACGTGGAGTCTTTTGATGATACACAAGTTGAATGAAATAATAAATAAATTTCTCATAAATTTAACCGCCACACCAAGGCTAATGGAGGAAGGTTTATTGGCATTGGTACCTTTGTTTGATGTTTAGAAAATTGTTACAATTGTGCTAACAATTCCCAGATAAGTTGTTTTGAACTCATAGTTTTCGCTTATTTTTAAGTGATTGTATATTTTTTTTGTATGTAAATGTTTTCTTGTAGTTTTAAATTTAAGGGTGAATGACAGGCATGTGTGTTTTAGGCTATAGGAGTTAAGTCACAGCTGTTTTGTTTTGGAATTCATAATATGAAAAGATTTTGTTATTGACTATATTAAAATAAGTTTATGTGTTTAATTAATATCATTTAGGTTTTTTTGTTTACAAAAGGTTAAAAACAATCCAAATTTTAACCAGCACCCATGATTTTATGGTCTATTTTTTTCGACAATTAAAAGGTCGACCCTGCTTTAGTGTTGGAGTCAAAGAGTGACTGTAACATTAAAAGTGGTCCTTCACGAGCCGGATTTTGTTTTTAAAATTTTGTACGCTGAGAAAAAAGTTCTATAAAAAAGTTATCTTATCTCTCACTATTAATTCTCACCGCTGTGACTTTCACTCAAATTTTTTATATTAATTTGATATACTGTGATTATATTTGATATTGAATTTGATGTGTGTATGGCTAGAAGTTAGTCATACCCTGCTTCAGTGTTTCTCACCATATTATCTGCATTTTTGCAGGTATAATTTGATTTGTTTATACATAAAAGTTAGTCATACACTGCGCCAGTGCTTCCCACCATTTAGTTGCATTTGTTATTATAAATGTTATATGACTTGCATATTGTAAACTTGAAATTTGTGATTTTTACTCGCTCCAGGCACATTTTGTCATAAAAGTTTAAACCCGTGTGACAGTTAAGTGTGTTGAAACAATGAATGTCAATGAAGTTAAAGGGAACAGGACAATAGCAAAGGCTGCTATTACGCGAATAGAAAACTGGGTTGATGTTAACATTGATACCACAGACAATGTGTTCAGTTTAAAAGGTCGCGAAGAACAGTTAAGAAGTGCATTTGAAAAATATTGTCGCTCACAAGATTTGTTAGATATATATTTAACTTTAGAGGAAAACACTGAAAATAGAGATTTAATTGAAAATAGATATTATGATGTTTTGTCTAAAATTCAGCAAAAGATTAAAGACTTAGAAGATATAAAAACTCCCATCCCACCAGGTTCATCCCCACTTTTCTCTCCTGTCGCTCACCCCCCATTAGTAAAATTACCGGAAATTAGAATTCAACAGTTTTCAGGTACTGGAACAGAATGGGTTCCATTTTTTCAAATTTTTTCTGCTCTAATAATTGAAAATAAATATCTGACGGATATTCAACGTTTCATTTATTTAAAGACTTATTTGGCAGGTGAACCTTTAAAATTGATTGAGAATTTACAAGTTACGAATGAAAACTTTCACACTGCTATTGACATTTTAAAAAATAGATATGAAAAGAAAATTCTTGTTATAAATAGTCTTTTGGCTGCAATTTTAGACATACAGCCTGTGCATAAAGGTACATCTACTACGCTACGAGAATTTTACACCGAAATAAGTAAAAACTATGAAGCACTAAAAAATTGTAAATTAACAGACACTCAGCTTTTGGATTTGATTTTAGTTTATTCATTAGAACGCAAACTAGATTTCAATAGTAAGAAAAGTTTTGAGTTTGATAGAAATTCAGATGAATTACCCACACTTAATGAATTTTTAACATTCTTAGATGACAGATCAAGGTGTTTAGAAAATTTGAAATCAGTAGATAATAATGAAGTTTTTTCAAAAAAGCAAACAAAAACAACACTTTTCAGTAGTGTCAATAATAATAATTCTCACATAGGCCAGCAGAGCCAAAATGGATGCCAATTTTGTAATGATAAATCTCATAAAATTTACTCTTGTTTAAAATTTAAAAATATGAGTTACACCGAGAAACAAAATTTTGTAAAGTCTAAGAGAGTTTGCTTTAATTGTTTTGGAACTGCTCACACAGTTATAAATTGCCAAAGTAAAGGTTGCAATGTTTGTGGTAGGAAACATCACACCCTCCTTCACTATACCCCTACCACTCAAGCTAACAATAGATTCTCTTCACATCAAACCTCTCAAAATGCAGATTATCGGTCCCAAAGAAATGATCACTCCTCACAGTCAATTTCGCACCAACCCTCCACTAGTTCGGTGTCACATAGGACAAACACCCCACCAAGAAATAATTCTTATAACCCACCTCCCAATAGGGAATTTCAAAGTAGCCCAAATAGTTTGCGTGCTCTCAACTCACCAGTTGTTGCTGAAAGTCAGCAAAACTGTTCCAATGTGACTCATTCTCTCTCCGCTATAAGTACGAAAGACTCCTCTGTGCTTTTAGGTACTGCTCAAGTGTATTTATATAGTTCACAAGGTTTACGTGTTAAGGCTAGAGCAATTCTTGACCCCGGGTCACAAAATTCTTTCATGAGTAAAAGTTTTGTAGAAAAATTGAATTACACCCCCTACAATAAAAAGTTGAACGTGTCAGGCATTGGTTTAAGTGCCACCCTCTCTCACCAAACAGTTGATATTGTTTTTCACTCCACTATTAATCGCTCCAAGTTTGAGGTTTCTTGTTCTATTCTTGAGACAATAACATGTAAGCCCCCCAAGCCATAGTGGATAGATCAAAAATAAAGTTACCCCCCAACACTCAGCTTGCGGATCCGGCCTATTTTCAGCCTGCAGATGTCCATTTTCTCATCGGAGCTGACTGTTATTATGATTTAATAAGTGATGGTTTCTTAAGATTAGGAAAAAACTTACCCGTGTTACAAAACACCCTTCTCGGATGGGTAATAGCTGGCAACGCTCCTCTATTGCGCCCTCAAAAATATTCTAATTCTCATGTGTTTACCTGCTTATCAGGTCCTCTCTCTCCCACCTCTAGTGTTGCAATGCTCACACAAGTAAGTGAGCACTCCAAACTTGAAAATTTAGTTGAAAGGTTCTGGAAATCGGAGGAAATTCCAGAAATAACTCATTTATCTCTTGATGAAAAATTATGTGAAGAAATTTTTGTGTCCACTACTGAACAACTCTATGATGGTTCTTATCGAGTAAATTTACCCCTAAAAACCCCTTGTGAAAATCTCAAATTAGGTCAATCCCTCTACACTGCTAAAAATAGATTCTTGAATTTAGAAAAGAAATTTCAAAGAGATCGCACCTACTTTTTAAAGTATAAACAATTTATTGATGAATATGTTGACCTCGGCCATGGTCAGTATGTCCCACTTTCTGAAACTAATCAAAATTCAGAACCCAAATATTTTTTGCCACACCATGCTGTCATTCGTGAGGACAGCATTACAACAAAACTTAGGGTTGTGTTCGACGCATCCTGTAAAACTAATACAGGCCTCTCTCTCAACGACATAATGCTTAAAGGATATCAAGTTCAGCCTAACCTTTTTGATATTTTGTTACGGTTTCGCTCGTTTAGATATGTGCTCACCTCTGACATCGAGAAGATGTACAGACAGATAAAGATAAACCCCACCCAAACATTTTTGACAAATATACTTTGGAGAGATAACCCCTCACTTCCCTTGAAATGCATCGAGTTATTAACTGTTTCCTATGGAACAAATTCAGCTCCATACCTCGCCACTCGTGTATTGCAAGAAATTGCTCTGAAACATAAAGTTGAATTCCCTTTAGCTTCCAATATTCTTTTAACCCAAACCTATGTTGATGATTTGTTAGGTGGCTGCGATGACTTAAATGACTTAAAAAAATTGTACTCTGAACTCAACATTCTCCTTAAGTCATCCGGTTTCACACTCCATAAGTGGTGCTCAAACTGTTCTCAATTTCTCCCCAGCATCACTAATGAAACCCCAAGTGAATATTGTTTGAATCTAGATGATTCACCCAACAAAGTTTTAGGACTAAAGTGGAACCCTACTGCTGATGTCTTAGGTATTTCAATTCCCCAAATAGCACCTCAAGGCACACTCACCAAAAGAAAAATGCTCGCTATAATCTCACAGTGTTGGGATCCCTTGGCCTTCTCTCACCTGTAATTGTTGTTGGCAAACTTGTTGTTCAGAAGTTATGGTTATTAAAATTAGATTGGGATACAGAAATCACAGACACCTTTCTCCTCCAAAAATGGAAACATTTATTTGATAATTTACCCTATCTCTCTCAATTGAAAATCCCTAGATATTTGTTTTTGAACAAGCCCATTATGAATGTAGATTTAATTTCACTTACACCCAAATATGATGAAGAAGATGGCTTTCTTCGTGTAGGAGGTAGATTAGAAAATGCTGATGTCCCCTACAATCAAAAGCACCCTATTCTGTTACCTTCCCATAATATTGTTGTCTCTCTCATGCTCAAAGATGAACATTTACGTTTGGGACATGCAGGTGCCCAAACAGTACTCTCCAATTTAAGATTGAAATTTTGGCCTTTAAATGGCTTAAAAGAAATCAAAAAAGTTATTAGAAATTGTCACACCTGTTTTAGATTTAGAGCTCAGCCCCAGGAACAGATAATGTCCCACATTCCTCGTGACAGAATAACTGTCTCTAGACCCTTTGAGAAAGCGGCAGTCGATTATGGAGGCCCTTTCTATTTAAAATCATCTCATCTACGTAAAGCCCCTGTGATAAAAGCATATATTTGTGTTTTTGTATGTATGGTCACAAAAGCTGTACATATAGAGTTGGTGACTGCCCTCTCATCTAAAGCTTTTATAATGACTCTGAAAAGATTTATTTCCCGTAGAGGAAGCCCCTCCCTCATTTTGAGTGATAATGGTACCAATTTCTGGGGGGCCAGAAATCAGTTAAAAGAACTTCACGAATTTTTTATGCACTCTCACCTCTCTAACCCCATTAAAGAATATTGTGTAGAAAATAAAATTGTATTTAAATTCATTCCACCTCTTTCCCCGCACTGGGGAGGTCTTCATGAAGCTGCCATCCGCAGTTGTAAATTTCACATTGTTAGAATCATTGGTCAAACCTCTTTCACTTTCGAAGTTTTCTACACCATTTTGAACCAAATAGAAGCTATCATGAACTCGAGGCCTATTTGTAGTCTTTCAAATGACCCCAATGATTTACAGTGCCTAACCCCAGGCCACTTTCTAATAGGCAGAAGCCTTACTGCTCACCCTGAAAAAGATGTTACAGATATGATGACTCTCCATGTGGAAACGAATTTCCCAATTGCAGCAATCGTTTTGGAAACGATGGTCTGTTGATTACCTTAATCAATTGCAAAATAGACCGAAATGGACTAAACTCACCAAAAATCTCTCAGTAGATGAACTTGTCTTATTAAAAGAAGACAATTCCCCTCCTCTAAAGTGGGCCCTCGCTCGCATTGTGAAAATTTTCCCTGGAAAGGATGGAAATGTTAGATCCGTTCAGCTGAAAACTTCTTCTGGGATATATACCAGACCCATAACAAAGGTATGTCCTCTTCCTCATGAAGAAGATTAAAAATCTGCTCTATCAATTTTGTGCGTTGTTTTTTGTTGTTGTTGATATAGGTATACTATTGTCTGATATTGTGCGTTGTTTTTGAATCTATCCCAGATTCATGCCCTCCTACTAAGATAGTTTTTTTGTAAAGTAGTACTTAATTTTTAAGATGTTTTTTTTGCTCATTTACTTTTTTATTGTTTGTTTTGAAAGATGGGGATCTTTCAACGCGGGGAGTATGTTGGAGAACGAGTAGTTCCAACGTTGTAAAAATTAATGATTTTCCACTTTTATTCACACCTCCTATAGTTAACTGTCATCATGACATTTATGGAAAAGCCAATAATCTAACCTCATTTTAATATTGGTTTTGGCATCTGTCAAATTATGAATGATAAACATTCATCTCCATAGGTGGTTTATTTTTTTGGTAATAACATAGTAGACTAAGACTGACATTGAGATGTAACTTCATAAATTGGAAGAAAAGTCATGAAAATTTTTTTATTTCAAAAAAAAAGTCTTATAAAATAAATCCCACCCCAGAGAGCGATAAATCCCACCCCAGAGAGCGTACGTGGAGTCTTTTGATGATACACAAGTTGAATGAAATAATAAATAAATTTCTCATAAATTTAACCGCCACACCAAGGGTAATGGAGGAAGGTTTATTGGCATTGGTACCTTTGTTTGATGTTTAGAAAATTGTTACAATTGTGCTAACAATTCCCAGATAAGTTGTTTTGAACTCATAGTTTTCGCTTATTTTTAAGTGATTGTATATTTTTTTTGTATGTAAATGTTTTCTTGTAGTTTTAAATTTAAGGGTGAATGACAGGCATGTGTGTTTTAGGCTATAGGAGTTAAGTCACAGCTGTTTTGTTTTGGAATTCATAATATGAAAAGATTTTGTTATTGACTATATTAAAATAAGTTTATGTGTTTAATTAATATCATTTAGGTTTTTTTGTTTACAAAAGGTTAAAAACAATCCAAATTTTAACCAGCACCCATGATTTTATGGTCTATTTTTTTCGACAATTAAAAGGTCGACCCTGCTTTAGTGTTGGAGTCAAAGAGTGACTGTAACACGCGCTTAAACACAATAGATAAAAATAAAATATTTAAACAATCCTAATGAAATAGAATTAACTTGTTATATAAAAAATACTTACTTGGTGCAATGAAGTTAAAGGTATCAATGGTTTACCAGCTTCTTTTGCTAACTGAAAATATTTGATGACTTCCAAAATAAGATGCTGCTCTTTTTCCGTGTTTCTAGGCATATTTTTGTGTTATTTAAATAAATAAAATGCTAACAATAAGATTAATATTTACTTTTCATAAATAATAATTGATCGTAAACAACAAAGTACAGACCTGACGAGAACTGTCAGTGGGACATCAGAAAAAGACGTAAGACACATTGTCGCAACGAAGGGAACGTCTACATCCTATTTTGAACGATATAAATTCGCCCGATTGATAGGTCGCGCTTGCACGTAAACTAAACATCAACCAATCAAATTTGTCTGTCAAAGATTAGGGTTAACGTTTGTAATACGTTTAAACAGTTCATTATTGTGATATTCTGATTAGGATTTAAACACAGACCTGCCTTTTCTCCATTTGTTCCAACGTAATGTGTTAGAAGGAAATTAACAATAAATGACGCACACCAAAAAGGCTATTATATTATGAACTCTACAAAGAGCAATACAACAGACCCATACCACCCCACTCTCTGACCATCTAATCGCGCCAACCCCAAAAAGTCAGTACTCTCTCTTGTGTATATTATCTCTGGTCTCTCTCGATCTGGAGAACTCAAGCCAGAGACATTGGCTTCTCCCTCATAATCAGTGTTACCAACTCAGTGGATTTTCCACTAAAATTGGTGGTTTCAACCCCCCTTTTAGTGGAAAAAATATTGCATTTAGAGACTGGTGGTATTCTCTAGTGATTTGAATTCATTCATCACTCAACCACTAAGCTACTAAAACGTTACGAAATATATTACGCTATATTAAGAACACGCTGTGGTTTAAGATTGGAAGGAAAATGCTGTAATGATTATGAAATTCCAACGATAGTTATAAAACAAATCGGTACCAAAGAATCATACAAATGTGAATCCGACGATGGTGCAGACAAAATTCATCTGAAGAAGACGAATTTTAGAATATGACTTTTTTATATAGTTATTGAATAATTTTTACGTTTCACATTTTGACTTGTTGATTTACTACCATGATACATCCATGTTTACTACTAATATTTTAAGTATGTTGATTTATTGATTTTAAATATTTTATAACGTGATAATAACATTTTTCACTAATATAACTACTTTTTCTTTCTGTAAAAACCAAAAACTTGTTTAGTGGAAATTTGAGCGATTTTTACTCATTTTTGGAGTAGGATCGATTTTTGATAGTGGTTTTCTCGTGGTTTTAGAAATTGAATCTGGTGGAGAGCTATTTTATCTGTTGGCAACACTGCTTATAATTGCTGTTCACACGTAACCCATGCCGGTTAGGTATAAAGTATTTTACCGAAAAAGTTTTAAAGTGTCGCTCTCGAGTAATTACCAATTGCTAGCATATCTTTGTATATAGTTCATAAAATGACCTTAAAATCCAGTGTTTCATTTGTCGCTTCTTTATGAGTGGGTTATTCTGTGCCCTAGCAACAATGCGTTTCTTATGGAAATGTCAAAAGGTGTTCCTTCTTTGTGAGCACCTAGTAGTTAGCTATTCTGTGGTAGCTCCTTGCGGTTTTGACTCCGCTGAAACTTTTTTTGTAAATAACACGTCGCGTTCAACAAGTTTATCTAGGGCGTCGAATAAGGTTTTTCAAAAATAATTTTCAGTTAATTAGAAAGGAAAGAAATATAACTTGAAACAAAAAGATTTGTTGTAGGATATAAAAAAAAATTAGAAGAAATTTAATAAATAGATATTTAATAGTAGGCACATTTTTAGTTTATAATAATATTATTTAGACATAGCCTAAGGTTGTAGTCACTGGAACATCTTGATTACATAATTCTTCGTAATATGAGCACTTACTGAAAATTTTCTTAATAAAAATTGCTTCATTTCCTTCATCCCTGAAAATTATTGATTAGAACCAGATCAAGTTCACGGATTTTAATAAAATACGCGAGGTTTTAACTAATGCAATATATATTATTTTATTGAAATATTGTTGAATAATGCTTTATTAATGATTACATCAATAACCAGAAGGTAACTGTTTTTTCCCATTTTCCGCCTGCTTATAGAAAAAATGTTGCTCCTAACACATGCATAAATTGTCCTTTTCGCACTTGAACGAATCACTTTCCGCAGTAGTTAGTAAAATAAATATTTTAGGTATTGTTATTGAAGAAATAAAACTATCTAAGAAAGTTCTTACCTTGCAATTATTTTGCCAAGATCGCAAAAGATGCCACAGGTGTCGGAAAATTCAAAATTTGAGAAAACTTGACAAACATGTTTCATTACACAGGAAAATCCTTGGACAGCAGACCTAAAAACCGCCATAATATAGAGAGATCAATCAAAAATCATAAAAAATACTTTAATCAAAAATTTTCATATCTCTGAAGGCTTTATATAAAAATCTAGGTGAAAAACAAGAAACGTAAGCGAAACCAAAAATTCATGACATAAAGAAATGGAAACATAAGGATATAATAAATTTGTTTTTAAAAAACTTACTCATCAGGAATACTGCTAATATCTTCATGGATATCCCTTTTAAAAAAAGTATATCTACTTTTTACGTCGTGCGGCATATCAAAATTCATTCTCACTGTATAACCACAAGCAACAACTTGATTGTAAGAAAGAGTATTCAATTTTCCATTAAATCGAAACTACAATAATTTCAATGAAGAAAAATACTTTTGAAAATTCAAATAGATACTTACAAAGAATTTGCTGCTTTTCGTAAAAACTACTCTTCTTCTAACTCTACTCTTAGTCAAATTGGTCGAGCAATCGATATTAAAAGTGTATATCGAGATAACTATAAATGCCGTAAAACTGTATCTAAAACTAATCGGAATTCTGAACATCTTAAAGATCAATCTTTGTGAAAAATCGTATCAATAATATTATTCAAACAAAGTGTGAACAATAGTAACCGTTAAAGTACTAATTGATTCAATCAATAAGTGTGCTTCAAATTCGTTTCGTAAAAGATGTGAACTACTTATAACAAATATAACTGTAAAATGTCGTATATGATGACTTGTGATTAAACTTGTTCAATAGCAAATAATTGCCGTTAAACATATTATTTGAAATGAGTTTACAGAAATGCAGGTAATGAGATATTGAACAAAATGCTTGAGAAACTTGAAAATAATATAATTACGTTAAGTAATCCATTATTATATTTATTGATTTATTCATTTTATTTCAATTTACAGTATCCCAATAACAAATTAGAATATCTTCTGTATATTCCTTGTGGTGTATTCATTTTTCTTTTTGTTAATTTTTTTGGGAAATTAAACCACAATCTTTTTGGTTTTTTATTTCGGTAGCGTTCCAGCTACAGATCTGGAAATTTTATTTTGTTGGCGATTTACGCGGATATAGTTTATCAAAAGTCAGTGAAAAATCAAGAAATTTGATGAACTGTTTGTTGATGCTTTTGGCGGTTTTCTGAAAGTTTTTTCTTGTGATTTCACATTGACTAGATTAATCATACAAGCTGGTGTAAAATAAATAATAGCCAAAAATGATCACTCAATTTGTCCTGGATATGCAAAAAATGGTCAAATAGGCTGCAGCATTTATAGATAATTCCAGATGTTATTCTACATTTTTTTTTAAATTTCTTTCCATCAGCATCATGAAAATTAGACGCATTGTCACAGTACAGTTCTTGAGGAAAGCCTCTTCTGTAACCAAATTGTTTTAGGACATTTATAAATTTATTAGTACTCAAATCATAAGCAAGTTTCAAACGAATAGCTCTAGTAGCCGTGAGATCTATTCATTTTAACTATTATAGGTCCAAAGTAATCAACACCAGTTTCAATTGGCCTTATAGTGGGTTCTTCACTACATGAAGTAAGCATTACACATCCCATTAAAGAAACGTTAGGTTTCCATTTTTTAATTTAAAATGTTCGCAATTTTCTTCCATGTTTTTGACTGTTTGATTTCAAACATCCAGTACCCTTGTCTGATGATATTTATAACAGATTTTTTGTCCTAAACCTCTAAACAAATCAAACATTGTAATTATACCTCACTTCGGAAACAGTTAGATAAATAAATTTACATTTTACCCACATAGCATACGAAAATTAACGTATAAAGCAAAAATACCACCAAGGCAACTGTAAGGTGCTGTTTTAGTCGAAAATACTTTGTATATTAACTGATTTAAATCAAGTGAGTAACATTTAACATATCCTACAATCAATTCTGTAGTTCGTCATATTGGTTTAATACTGAATTTAGCATTAAAATAATTGAAAAATATTTTGTTACAGTTAAAATTGACAGAAGATATAATATGATCTAGTGTGTTAGTAACACAGATTTACCTAAATTTATGCGTACTAATCAGTTTATTCTTAAATCGCATATCTCGAGATTTAAAATTATCCTTTATTAACTGCACCACTCCTGACCACTAGCGTTAAGCAGTAATTTCATGAATACCAAACGTATTTATTGATATATTTGATTAACAAGTGCGTGGCAGTCGCTCTCTCTCGTTTTATATCGTCTGTATTTCCGAAGGAGAATTGTCAAATCATTTATGTTTTCTGTTCGGGTACGAAACTGCATACCCGTGGTTAATTCTAAAATAAGGAATGCAATGTTATTACAATAATTATTTTCAAGAATATAATGTTATAATTTGTAGATTTGCTTGCTAATATGGTCCATGTAGTGAATTTAATAGTTTTAAGTTACTGTGGATTGATTTTTGGAAAAAGTGATGTAACAATTGTGGACAAAGCCAATGTATTGTTGAGTCGAAGAAAGCGATTTTTAATTTTTCCTGCTGGAAGCAATATGGCAGTAAGTATTTTAAATATACATTTTTGTATTGAGTACGTGGCAGGATATTTGTGTATTTGAATTGTAACAATATATACCTACATCTTCCTTCAACAGTCGAATGAGCGTTTCTGAATATATCTTATCATGATTGATAGTCTGAGCCCCATGCACAATTAACAATATTTCTATACCATGAAAATCTTATCTTATATTTATTACCAAAGAAAACCATTTTAGATTTCGACAGCTGGAGTAAAAGCATTACTAAGGGCTCAACCAACAGGATGGAATATTCTTGGAGAGATGGACTGTCCATTTGCTCTGCCAACTGATACAAGAATATTACGACGATCTAATTGGATTAAAAGACATAAAAGAGAAATATATTCTACATTGAAAAAAGTATTAACTCTGTAAGTTTTCAAAACAAAATGATTCTCCCACTAGATACATATTACGTTTTTTTTTCTGTCGTGTCCTCATATGAATGGGCGTGTTCAGACGGGCTCAATGGTTGAGTTGTTGACTTAGTGGTTGCTGTCAGAAGGGATGTTGAGCATCAGACGCAGCAGCAATTTTTTGCGCTTTAATTACTCAGCGCTGTCAAGTATGACAGACAATTTATTTCGTCTTCTTTGACGCGGTCAACGTGTTGAATATTATTAAAAAGTATAGTTATGTTCCACCACTAACTTGCAGCAATGCGTTCAGACAGAGCTCAGCCGCTGGTTGTCAGCATACTTGATATGTTTTGTGCATAGTTACAACCGTCGAGCCCGGATGAATGCGTCCAATCTTTACCGTGATTTATTAGCATGTTCCAGTTGTAATAATGCCAATTGATATTTTACTTCTAATAAGGCCGTTATAATATAAAAATTTCAATTAGAGGTATTTTGGATTGTTTCCAGAATTCTATTGTTTTTTTTCCAGTTTACTTATAGAGACTGATATGTCCACTCGTCATTTGAGATAATTAGTTTAGTTTCGTCGAGATAGGTAAATTCAATAATGGTGTAGTGTTTTTGTGTATTACTAGTATTTTACATTCTGGTTAGTTTTTAGGGACATGGCTATCAAATCAAGTTTAATCTTCTTCTTTTTGCTTTAAAGTGGTTTCCCCTGCGATTTTGCAGTAATAGGGTAGGTATACGGTTGATCAAATCGGAATACGAATTCGCCTGATTCATACCAGTGCGTTATGCTCACCTTCAATAGGTTTGTTCCAGCTGGCATGTATGAACCGTTCTGGAATCATCTCGAGTACTGTACTTGATTTGCATAATGCGCAAACTCGAATTAGAAATGGCTCTTGAACTAACACATTAACATTTTTGGAGATATGCGCATGTCAAATCCGCCAATTCTAGTGCCAAGCAAAGAATAAATCCATTATCATCTCCTTCCAGTTGGTGTACCGTCCCAAGAACGATACATAATCGGAGCGCGAAAAAAATACACTTTCGCGAACGATACCTAGAACGATTCTATCGCCAGTTAGAACACACCTAATGATTGCAAAAGCTAAAATGTTAAACGGCTGTTCATTGAGGCGAAAAGCGTTTGTAATTTCTTTTTTTATACCACTGAGGTGGCTAACAGGCAAGAAAAAAATAAAACCATGTGTGCAATTCACACGTGGTAGAAGTGAAACCTTCAAAAATAGATAATGAGACAAATGTAAAATTACGGGAAAAGGATAATTGTGTCGTTTCATTGCGAAGTTCCTATGGCCACCTTCCAGCTCCATCATCAGATCAGTACCATGATGATAAGTCATCATAATATTGTATTGTCACGCGATTTACACATTCAAAACACCACGGTTGTTGTGATGCCTTTTCTCAAGCTTTGTACTGCGCATTCGCGTACAAACGTATTAACACACGTCATACTGTCGCTTTTTCGTTTCATCGATTTTCAAAAAATGAACAAATAACATTTCAATGTAATGTTTGATTTTAATTTTACACGCATAAAATTAATGAAATTAAACATCATGCCTATTCACCTTTTCTGTCAACCACTGTTTTAAAACCCGACGTCGTCAATCGCAGTTTATACATATACAAGTTTCGACAAGTCACAACATGAAACCCGTGCGCACTCGCTCCGCTTAACTTAACATTTATCAATTAGAAAACAGTTGTGTTCCTACCGGACTTGCATGAGCATCTGTGAAATTCATTTCCGCAAACTTGCGACAAATTTGACGTATCGGTGTACATTTTTTGTTGAAAAATCAGTTTGAGTGTGCAAAATTATTGTGTTAAAAGGTAAGTTTGCGATTATAAACTTCAGTCACCATTTTTATTTAATTTACTAAATTGGTGATAAAGCGGAGACGCGTTCTTAAATCGGGCATTGTGACTGATTGTTTATTTATTATTTGTTTTATTGTTATAGGTACAAAATGTCAGAGAAAAAAAAAGGTTTCCGAAGATTACATTAAGTTTGGACTTAATTTCATAGAAAAAGACGAGTTACAGTTGTCTCAGTGTGTGATACGTATGAAAGTTTTAGGTAATGACAGCATGAGGCCCAATTGCCTTGAAAGGCATTTGAAGCAACAACATACCACCCTGGTTTTGAAGACAAAAGAGTTTTTTTCTTTTAAAGCAGAATCACTCAAGCGGATCAGATTGGATAAATCGGGAAGTTATCACGCAAGCGTATCGTAGCATCTCAAAGCTTCATTTGAAATAGCTTTTTATGATAGCAAAGCAAAAGAAACCACATGCTATCGGTGAAGAATTAATAAAATCACACTGGTATATGAAAATGCTTCGTATCGTTAAAATATTTATAATTTCTATTAATGATTGGCGATGTTCGTTTGTAACGCCAATAGTATGAAACGGTCGTTTCGAGGCAACATAGATAAACAAGACCGACTTTGCATGAGCTGATTATTCGAATATTCTACTTTAGAAGTATCAATCAATGATTTTGTTTTATACAGATACATGCAATGAGAAACGGAACATAGGGATTTAATGTATTTTCCGATCTAAATAGTCCACCAACAAATTTTTTTAATAAATTTACCTCAATTAATATCAAGTATTCAGCTGGACAGCTGGATTCAGAACCACTGTAAGAAACCCCGCCTCTTCACCTTCCAATATTTGTTAGTTATGTGGTTATGTGCGTAAATAAAATGTTATTTAAAAAATTATTATTTGTATTTTATTTCTCCAGCAATTCGTCACAGAACTCCATTCGTTTAATATTGTCGTCGGGAAATAGCTCTTATGTAGTTTGCCCCTTAAAGCACTGATATTCATTGTTCTTTAAAATAGTCAAACTGTACTTTGATTAATGTTTATTTCTTCAGGAACTTCCCTGCTCAAACATAGTTCACTATTTTCAACTACTGCACAAAAATCAATTTCTCTATTTATTCGACGTTCACTCATTTGCCTTACAGGTGGTTGACCGAGATTACTGCATTTGTTGCAGTTTTGTAAACATCCACATTTATTAAATTTTTCAATTATTCAATCAACTGTGAAGGCGCTAATTAAGGACCGCCCACAGTTGAGGCTACGGAGTGGTGGAAATTGTACGATGTTTTGGGTGTCCAAATGAACGATTGTAATAATCGTGTTTTTAATCTGTTGAAGCTTGATCTTGGTCGACTAGTTCAAAAGCAGTTCTGATACAATGCTTAAAATCCCTATGTTCCGTTTCTCATTGCATGTATCTGTATAGTGCTGCGAAAGAAAGAAATTCCTGTTCGGCATCCTTCCAGTCAATTTCACTTTCATTTAGTTTTTGAGATAACCCTGCATGTTCGAGAGTAGGATAGATTGGGTAAGGTGAATGTTTGACATATCCTAATTTGATTTAAAGGAAGCAAAATCTTTAATGTAACTGAATTTATACGAGAAAAGGCATCGGTGCTCTTTTCTTTTCCAGATTTGAATTCAAAATGGTAGTCGTATTCCTCTAATTTTAGGCGTCATCGTGCCAGATGAGTATCGGGTCCTTTATTAAAACTAGCCACTTGAGAGGTCGGTGATCCGTTATCAACGTAAATTTTTGGCAACGTAAATGTGGTCTAAAGTGATTAATTGACACATGTGTTCTGAAGGGTTAAAATGCAATAATGTGGGGGAAGCCGTAATACTGTGTGGCCCATATTTTTAGCGATAGTATTACAAACGTATTCTTTTTCGATATTGATCGCTGCTAAAACTTGTGAGAGATCAGGTTTTTTGTACGATTCTTCAAAATACAGGTCATTTTTTAACAAATACTTTTCAATTTCCTATTTACAGCTGTTGTTATTTGGTACTTTATTCATTTGATAAGTTACATTGTATATTCGGCAATAAATCATTTTCAAACCAATCTTATAAATAGCTCTGCTGTTGTATCTTGGTGGTATTATATAATCTAGGGTTGGTTTCATTTGTTCTTGGTATAGGACGTAATATATATCGTTCTTCGGATTTGCATTTGCTCAACACATTTGACATTATTGATAATATCTTTTACTGTGGATATTGGGGCTTTGATCAACTTACATGTTTTTTTGCTGCATCGGTTATACTATAACCTCGGTTTAAATGAACTGACACATTTTTCACAATCCTGCGATAAATGCAGTTTTTTGCTTTAGTTTCAGACATAAATTTTCTAAAAAAGATGATGTTTACCAATGAAGTACTTAGTATTGACAAAAAATTGTCACTATTGGACAACCGATAACTCCCACTTGGCAATAAACTATAAAAGCCAGGCTGAACGAACATTCTCCAAACTGATTGATAGGCAGTGGTAGTCCGGTGATAGATTAGCCACCCAGATCTATTGATATAACAATTTCAGATTCCTTTCTCTGGGGGCTCATCACACCAAAAGTTTATAAAATAAAATGGGAGCATAATTGGTCATTTCAAAAACCACAATTCAAAAAATTTAACATGAAGAATTATCTGTAAAAAAATTAGTTTCTGGTTGAGTACCGCATCTATTAACGGAAGAACAGGTAGCAATTGGAATCAAATAGAGTAAATACAAAAATAAAAGAATCCACGAAGAGGTCCTGGAGGGAATTCTGTGAGGACATGCAAGGGGTCCCTAACAGTGTCAGAATTAACAAAATTTTTAAAAAGGGATACTTCTAACAAACTTGGTTCCATTCAGTTGCTGAACGGAAGGTATTCAAATACTGAGGCAGAGGTTTTAGAACACTTTCCAGGTTCGTGAAAGCTATAACAATGGACCGGCATTCAAAACAATGGCAACCAGAGAGGACTGGGAACCCAAGAATGAGATCTTCAGACCCCATCTTATTAGATGGGCTGTAAACTCATTTGACCCCTACAAAAATCCAATACCAGATGGCATATTCCCCAAGCTCCTGTAAGAGGGATTAGACATCATAATGGATCCTTTGGTTCTGACACTTCGCAGCAGCCATGCTCTAGGGTACATACCAACTGCATGGAGAGAGTCGAAGGTGGTGTTTATTCCTAAACCAGGAAAAGAGGCGTATACCCAGGCTAAATCCTACCGACCGATAAGTCTGGCATGAAAACCATTAAAAAGTTTTACATATGTATTTGCAAGGAGTGCTAAGATCATCCCTCTACGTAGTCTCGAAAGGAGTCTAAATCATAAGAATGTAGCATTTCAAGACATCGAAGGTGCGTTTGACAGCACATCGATGTCATCAATAAACCGATCCATTAAAAAAAGAAGGATTAATAGCACCACATGCAAATAAATAGGATCCATGCTGGATCATAGGAGAATAACAACACATAATCATTATACAACTTACACCGTTGGGACTACTGAAGGATGTCCTCAAGGTGGAGTACTCTCACCACTTTTATGGAACCTATATATAGTGATTGTCACCAATGGGAAATTCCAAGCAGTAGTTATGAATGTCCCACAAGAAGCACTACGAACTGTGGAGGAAGGGTGCCTTGAAAAGGACCTTTCAGTTAATCTAAAAAAGCAAACTAGTGGCTTTTACGAACAGAAGAGTTCTCCCGCGGGGTAGAGTACTAGAAATATCCAAAGAAGTTAAATATCTGGGAGTGACCCTTGATTGGGAGTATTACCAGGGCTTCTATGCTTTTCTGGCAATGCAGAAGAGTTATGGCAAAAACCTGGGAAATACGACCTGAGGTGGTTCACTGGTATTGCATAACTGATAAGGCCAACGAGTACCTATGGAACCATACTCTGGTGGAGGAGGACAGAAGTGCCCTCTGCAGTGAATATATCAACTGCAATCCAAAGACAAGCCCTTCTCGGTATTACCGGGGCAATG
Source organism: Lochmaea capreae (assembly GCA_949126875.1). Lineage (NCBI taxonomy): Eukaryota > Metazoa > Arthropoda > Insecta > Coleoptera > Chrysomelidae > Lochmaea > Lochmaea capreae. Next base: position 10,931,134 of record OX421396.1, read on the forward strand.
AACAGCACGGGGACGGCATCAATGGAAACCCTTATTGGACTTCCTCCTTTGGAACTTTTTGTAAGTGCGGAAGTAATTATGGCAATTCTTAGGCTGAAATCGGTAGACCAATGTTCGAGAAGGACACACTGATACAACTGGGACAATACTAGATGAACCCATCTTTTACATAAGTTTTGATAGCATTGTAATAACCTCTCAGCTTCTATGATAACTCTTTATTTAAAATTGGTGCTTTAGGTAATTCTGAAGAAAAACATCTTCTCTTGTTAGTAGTTTTATTTCAAAAGCTACGAATTCCGGTCCTCACTCTGGCGAGTTCAAAGGTATCGCTGAGTCGCCAGAAATGGGTGACGACATAAATTATTGCATATATATTAATAATTAACAATATTTCTAAATATGCTTAACTAAACCTAAATACTTTATATACAGTGTGTTACCTAAATTAATTAATATAGCGCTATATTACATCACCCTCCTGAAGAAGAAAAAAAATTCATTTTTATCTATGATAGAATTTTACCCTATTTTTATGAACCTCTATTATACGATCTTCCATTTTTACAACAATATTCGGATATTTCTCCTCAATAACACTATATGGGCCTATATACAGTGGTTCCATTTTGTTTTTAACTACATTCTTTATCAATACCTTATCTCCTATATTATATTTTACAGATTTTATTTCCTGATCATACATAGATTTTCTTTTATTTTTCGATATATTTAAATTATGTTTTGCGTCATCACATGCTTGTTGGAATCTATATTTTAATTCGTGATGGTAATCGTCAAAATTATATATTGGATCTACCCAAAAATTTAAATTGGAAGGGATTTTTGCAAGTTTCCCGAGGATAAGTTTCTGTATGGACCGTCGTGTTATAAGCAAAACACCAGTAGGGAACCCAAGAACTCCAAGCATTCTCAAATTTTGCAACTTGAATTCGTAAATATGCTCCAAGATTTTTATGAGAGTTCTCAAGAGCGCCCAGTGTCTCATGATGATAAAGAATATGAAAATCGTTTAGGATAATTTCTTTAGTTTCACTGTCTAAAATATGTACTACATCTTTAACAATAGATATTTTTATACCTATATTTTTTATCTCATTACGAAACTTCATTAGTAATTTAATTAATTGTGCACTATTTTTATTCTTTAAAATAATTAATTCCGGAATTTTGTGTTTATTATAAATACATTTCAGGTCTCTCAACATCGTACCTAAGTCTGATGATGATCGAGGATCCTGATAGAAATATATGATTGGCGAATCTTTATTACATATCAAGTTTCCAACTATCGTACAATTATCCTATTTATTACAATGTTTTATTTTGTCAAATTCCTTTTTTGGAATTATATTTAAACTAAACGAATCTTTAGGCGGTTTGAGTAATTCTAGAACTCCAGGGTGATCAGTCCTTTCGTCAGAATTATCTTTGAAACTACTTAAAGGATCCTTTTCGTTGATTTTTGATTGTGCGCTTGTGATGACAGAAATTGTATCGCACACTTCTTTGTTTAAATTTTTTAGTTCATCGGAAGATATATCGATACGTGAAAGGGCATCTGCTACAACATTATCTTTGCCTTTTATATATTTTACCGTGAAATCATATTCTTCGAGAATGAGTCTAAATTCTATTAATCTACTGCTAGGATTTGTCATGCAAAATACGTAAACCAGAGGTCTATGGTCGCTTGAAATTAAAAATTTTCTTGAAAACAGATAAGGTCTAAAGTGGTTTACTGCGAAAACTATTGTTAGAAGCTCCTTCTCAATAACACTATAACTTTTCTCAGCCTTATTAATGCATAATTTGATGCATCGGTTTTTTAGTATAAATTCATTTTCAGGTGCAAAGTTTGGATACTGAAGAACTGGTGGAATAGTTAATGCCTTTTTTAGATTTTCTAAAGAGTTTTGACAATCGTTATTCCAAATGAAAGGGACATTTTTCCTTGTAAGATAATTTAAAGGTTGGGCAATTTCTGAGAAATTTTTAAATAAAATATTTTCTATAGTAGTTAGCGAAAGCAACGAATCTTTTAACTTCTTGGGAATCTTTGGGAACTGGAAAATTTTGAATTGCTTCTATTCTAGGAGAATCTGGAGAGACACCTTCTGCTGATATTTGGTGACCTAGGTAGAGAATTTCTTTTTTCAAAAATTCGCATTTATTCGGGTTTAGCTTTAAATTTACCTGTCTTAACCTTTGAAAAACTTTAACCAAATTTTTATTATGATTAATTAAATTATTTGCAAAAACTACTAAGTCATCTAAATAAACGAAACAACATTCGTAATTTAGCCCGGACATTGCAATTGTCATTGCACGTGAAAATGCACTGGGACTTGTTTTTAATCCCATGGTAGTCGAGTCATTTGATATTGACCTCTATCTGTTGCAAAAGCTGTGTATTTTCTGCTATTTTGGTCAAGCTCGATCTGATAATAACCCTGAGATAAGTCAAGATGGGAAAAATACATTGTCCCGGATAATGAATCCAAAATTTCTGATATACAAGGCAATGGAAATTTATCATCTTCTATTTGCTGGTTTAATTGTCTATAATCTATTACAATTCTAGCCTTCCTTACACCATTTTCATCAAAACCCTTTTTAGGAACGATTACCAAAGGTGATTGAAACTCTGACCTACATTCTTCTATAATTCCATCGCGTAACATTTTATCTATTTCTTGATGAATTTGCATTTTTTGAGCATGTGGTAGTCTATACGGTTTAATGAAATGTGGTTTTGTTGATTCTTTTAGTATAATTTTTTCTTTATAAATATTACACACCGTAAACGGGTCGTTTTCAAGATAAAAAACATCGGAATATTTGACTAAAATTTTTTGTAGAGAGTCTCTTTCATCCGAATTCAAATGCGAGAAATTTATTGAATTTAATAGTTTGTCTTCTCTACTAACAGAATTGGTTGGTTTTGTTTTAAATTCGCATAAATTATAGCAGTTTAATTTTTCTAATTTTGGATTAAAATTTTTTAAGATAACCTCCTGTTCTCTAATATTTAAAATTTTAATAGGAATCATATTTTGGTTAGCTCTAACCAAAGCTCCCGCTACAAAAACTCCTTCACATAATTCACCCGGCAAGACAACGTAGTCTTCATTAACTTGAACTTTAAAATATTTAACTATTTCGCATCTACCCGTAATTGAAGTGTACATTTGCTGTTCCGACACAATTACTTGTCTGACATTACAAAAATTGAATGAAAATAAAAACTTTTCGTAGTCTAACGTAGCTCCGTACTCATAGAAGAAATCTGATCCCAAAATACCGTGCATTTCAATGTCGCTCGCAAGGCCGTCTAAGAGTTGAAATTCCTGATAAAGTTTAATTTTATTTATTTGTAATGGTAGATGTACCGTTCCATCTGATGCTACTGACCCACATAAACCATTAATACGCATTTTCTTTGACAAATTAATCGTTTCGTTAATAACTACTTTATTTTTAAAAATTACACTTACGCTAGCGCCTGTATCTAACAACAATGTTAATTTATTATTCTTATAAAATAATTCTACAAAATTCAATCCATTCAGAGCAAAAATATTGTGGCAAGTTTGTGAGTTAGGGTTGGCCACGAAAAAATGGTTCCGATATAAGAGGATTTTCTGAGCTTTCATTACTTACTGTAGAATTAGAACTATTTATATAAAATACCCTTCTATTGCTACCTCTAGAATTATTTCTATTATTATTATTATGCCTGCCTCTAAAATTATTTGACCTATAATTAGTACCCCTATAAGAATTTCTATCACTGTTATTTCCTCTAAAATTGTTTTCTCTAATGTTATTTGATCTAAATTTATTTCCTATACTACTACTACTATTCCCTCTGAAAGTAGTTCCTCTTAAATTATTTCCTCTAAAATTCTTATATTCTCTTATCTGATAGATTTGGTCATTACTTTTGCAACAGTTATTTATTTCTTCTTCTTTCGCTCCTTGAATTGCTTGACTTAAATTTGTGTAATTACGTGCTTTAATTATAATTTGTAAATTATTATTTCTGAGCCCATTTGCAAAAGTATTGATTGCGATCTTTTCGTTAACTTGATTTAAAATTATACTGTCATTTAAATTATCGCCAGCTTGGGCAAGCGTTAGATCCGCTAAAAGCTCTTCTAACGTTTTCCCAAACCGATTAATAGTGTTGGACCCTTGTTTTGCATTATGTAATTGATTGGCTAAAGATGTTGCAGATTTTTTGGTAATAAAATATTTCTTTAAGTCAGTTATTAGAGACCCATTATCAGTATAAGTTTTATTCAATTTCAATTTTGCATTTTCACTTAAACTTTTCTTTAAAATATAGGTGGTTAGTAATACCTCACCATTTGCATTAAGCATGGAATCGTACAATTCAATAGCATCAATTAACTGTTTGGTTACAGTTTCAGAACCGTTCATAACCGGTAGCAGACTTGCCAAGGTTTTCAAATCGAATTTCTCGGCCATTTCGTTAATTGAGCAATCTGAATTTAATATTTAAATATTATTATCCTTTTCAGTTTGCTCAGTATGCTGCAGAAATTGTAACATCTCTGTTAAATGAACTTCTATCGAATTAATTAATTTTTCTATTGTAATAGCAACTTCTTTAATATTAGTTTTAGTGAGAAAATCTATGTCTGATTTATTGAACAATTCTTTTAATTTCTTATAACTAATTTTACTCGTAGCTAATGTTTCAAACTTACGATTTGTAACACTTCCATCAGTCCTTCTTTCCGTATTGTCTTTTAATAAATTCCTATGGAACACTTTTAATTCTTCTGCAAAATTATGAAACTGTCTTTCTAGATCCATTCATTTTATACTAATTGTAAACCTAAAATAAAGATAATCTTCGTCTTTTTAAACTAACTCTTGGCTCGCTCTAATATGCCTGTCAATTTTTCTCTCCACCATCTTTCTGCATTTTCGGTATAAGTATGCTACTATGATAAGGAAAGCCATTGCGATAAACATTTCTAGTACCTCCTTTAGTCCACTGAATTGTGTGTTATTTGCATAGCCTCCACTGTTACCCGATTGAGCTATTATTACTTTTTCCTTGGATGCCTGTTGTCCCATTTTGTTCGCAAAAAAAAATATATACCACCAGCCGATCAAACAACAACCCAAGTGAGATCACTGGACTGGCAGGATCGCCTTGTAATAACCTCTCAGCTTCTATGATAACTCTTTATTTAAAATTGGTGCTTTAGGTAATTCTGAAGAAAAACATCTTCTCTCGTTAGTAGTTTTATTTCAAATGCCACGAATTTCGGTCACTCACTCTGGCGAGTTCAAAGGTATCGCTGAGTCACCAGAAATGGGTGACGACATAAATTATTGCATTGATATTAATAATTAACTTATATACAGGGTGTTACCTAAATTAATTAATATAGCGCTTTATTACAGCATGACACCGGAGAATATATTCATTCATCCCATCTAGAAAGAGAATGTTCTTCAGGCTTGGTCGGTATATGAATGTGTTTCAAGCAGAGATGATTGCCGTTATAGCCTGTTTTGATGAAAATATCAGAAGAGGATACACTGGACAAAACATTAAAACGTTCACTGACAGCCAGGCTCTGCTTAAAGTTATCGGTAATCGAACAACTGGATCTAGACTGATAAAAAAAACTGTGAAGAATCCCTTAACTGGCTGGCAAGAAACAACGAAGAGTCTCTTTTATATGGTTGCCGGTACATGAGGGGATTTCAGATAATGAAATGGCAGACCAGTTAGCTAAACAAAGTTCTAAAAGAGACTTCATAGGTCCGGAACCGTTTTGTGGAATCACAAGAGATTGCATAAGAGGGAGAATCGGGAACTGGCTAGATAGGGAACACTAACTCAGATGGTGGTCTACACAAGGGCACATACATATAAAGAGTTTACTGAGCAAGGTAGACATGGAACTCTCAACCAGTCTGTTGAAACTGGGTAAGAGACTTTTGAAGACAGTTATCGACCTGGTGGCACTGTACCCTGAGGAAAAATCTGCACAAAATGGTCAACTTTAGTGAACCTATGTGCAGGAAATATGAACTCTATGATGAAACACCTACTCACATACTTACAAGGACTCAGACGGAAGTACTTTGGAGAGGAAATAATACAACCATTACAACTACTGAAAATCTCTCCAGTCAAACTAGTGGCCTATATAGAATAGGAATAAAAGTAGATAACATGAGAAATTGTACAAAGATTCAGTTCAAGTACCTGGGCTGTTGAGCACCACCGAATCGAATGAATGAATAGATTCAATTGGTGTAAGAAAACTTTAAGCCGGCTAACGCAGGAAACCCAAAAAATATATTCAGTATTGTCCCTGTTGATGAATCCTGGAGCTACTTTTGTGAATCCAAAAATAAACGTCAGTCGGCTGTTTGGTGTTCCAAGACGAGCCAAAACCGACGAAAGTTATCCGTTCTTAAAGTATGGTGACGACATTTGTCTAAATAGCGGGTCATGTAGCAACAATTCCTGTGCAAGATCAAAAAATTGTTACTTCTGATTGGTACAAATCGAGTTGTTCGCCGAAAGTAATTGCTGGGTTTCGAAGAACCCACCCCCAACGACAAATGATCTTTCACCAAGACAATGCAAGTTCCCACACAGAGCAATCGAGTTTTTAAATCAAGACGACATCGAATTGCTGATTCCTTTCAAAAAATTTAATTTCGTAATTATTATGTTGAAGAATCAAAATTGTGTATTTAATAATTTTAATACACGTGTTTCCATTATGAAACACCTAATAGGAACTGTCGATTTAAAATTATGAAAATTATAATGGAAATCTAATAATTAGAATTTGAAATACTTAATAAGAATTCGAATTCTAATTCCTAATATGTATTAAGATTTTGCCCATTGTATTCCAATCCTCAATTGTTAGTAACCCTCAAGACATAATGGAAATTGAATTTCTATTAAGTATGTTTTTCAAAACTGTAGGTAATTATAGAATTTCTATTATGCTTTTCATAATTGGTGTTTAAAGAATTGTGAATTAATTAAATAAGAACAGAGGTTACAATATATAACGAGGATGATGATGAATATTGACATAGTGGATATAAATATCCAGATAAATATTTAGTGTTCAAATAAATGTACTGAGTCAATTGTTACTTTTATTTTATAAATTAAAATTAATAGTTAATAAAAATTATATCGGGAGTAGATATAAAATATATCGATTACATTTATGAAAACATAACATTTTCAAATATTTTTTAGGAATGGTTTCAACGGTACAACATGTGTATCAAAAATGATTTGCGATGCCAAAAAGTATGTGCCGATGAAGGGAAAATCCATGATTAAAGATATTTTATTACTTGTTTTTGAGTAAGTATGACATTTGTATGAATAAATTAGGATTTTTCATCTATAAAATGTTGATTTTAGTTACTCTGAAACAGACTTCAATAATGAAGAAATATGTACAGAAGATTTGGAAAGAACTTGTTCGATATCAATTATGGAACATGTTTTAGATGAAGTGACATCTAATGACGATTGATATCACTCGCACATCCCAATTTTTTTTCTTTATTTGAACCAATAAATAATTCAAACGATTTGATACAATTTATTATTTGTATGACGAAATATAAATTTTCGAATAGTCATGCTACTGATATGTCTTTTACATCTTTCGCGATTATTCTGGCGGTATCCTATTCACATTAGTTTTTATATAAATTAATAACGATATCATACAAGATATGTAGCTGTCAACTTGATCATTCTTTTTTTTCAAAATTCTGATTTAATACTCGATATTAGAAAGGATTCATTTTACTTTAGTCAAGAAAAACGAGCTCGTAATGGTAATGATTTTTCATAGACGAAACGTGATAGAATCATCAAATATGATATACCATTGTTGTAATTATCTGGACAAAACGTACAATCTACAAAAGATTACAATAAAAAATCCAGGACCGTATTTAATAAAATGTAGTTGGGGGTGGACAATATATTATAATGAGATTTTTAGTAGAGTAACTTACAGAAAACTATATTTATAACTTATTCACTAATTCACTGAAAATGTGTTTTTAAAAAACTATCTTTATTATAAAACAACTCTTTTATAAACAATATCATAATCATATTCTTCTAGTTTCAAACGCCACCGAACGAGTTTGGAACTAATAATGGTAAATTTCCTACCAAAAAGATATGGGCGGAAATATTTGACTGCCCAGACAATGGCGGGAAGTTCTTTTTCTATCACAGAATAGTTGCATTCTGAAACGTTTACAGTTCTGCTAGCGTAAGCACCGGTAAATCAGAACCTATTTTACCTTGACTCAAAACAGCCCCTAAAGCGCAATTTCTTGCATCTGTGGTGAGGTTAAAAGGTTTCGTGAAGTCAGGATATTGAAGTATTGATTTGTTTATTAATGAATTTTACACGTTTTAAAACATACTTTATAATCTGAATAATTTATATTAATAACCGCGTTTTTCTTCAACCTAATGGTTAACGTCAATTTTTGAAAAATACGTAATGAATTTTCGGTAATAGCCTAAAAGTCCGAGGAATGCTTTTAATTCCTTTGGATTGGGCTTTACACCTTCTGGGGTGACAATGTGCCCCAGATATGCTACTTCTTTTCGCAAGAATTCGCATTTATCAACTTGTAATTTGAAATTGGAATCTCTTAATCTGACAAATACTTCTTTCAGATTACTCAGGTGTTCTTGCAGACTTGTACTGAACACAATTATGTCATCAAACATTTTTCATTTTGTATGCCTCTTAAAATATTATCCATGACTCTTTGGAAGGTTGCAGTAACTCCCTTAGTGCTCATTTTCTGTGTTGAATGCATTCTCAGGAATAACTGGTGGAAACCAGAAGCGAGATCTATAGTTGTGAAATATTGACAACGTCCTAGCTTATAAAGTAGCGTTGTAATAGTCCAAGAGCCAGAGCCTAAAAAAGTCTCTGACTCTTAAGGCTGGTTTTTTATGAGGTGATTACAATCATTAATCACAATAAAAAGCTACGGTCAGTCAAGCCGATGTTAGAACAGGTGGCTCAGGTGCGCGGTCAAACATGTCGTACCACCGACACAATAAAATGAATTTCTCAAGGCTGAAACTTTATCAACTTTTGGTTTTTTAATATCTTAATCAAAATTATAATGGTCAGTCAACGACCTATGGGAACACAGCTGGTCAGTCAGCTGTAGTGTCCGTAGCGAGGTTTATAAGAGTGCAATGCGTTTATTAAACTTGTGCGAATTCTTGCGAAAAGAAGTAGCATATCTGGGGCACATTGTCACCCCAGAAGGTGTAAAGCCCAATCCAAAGGAATTAAAAGCATTCCTCGGACTTTTAGGCTATTAACGAAAATTAGGTTGAAGAAAAACGCGGTTATTAATATAAATTATTCACATTATAAAGTATGTTTTGAAACGTAAAAATTCATTAATAAACAAATCAATACTTCAATATCCTGACTTCACAAAACCTTTTAACCTCACCACAGATGCAAGCAATTGCGCTTTAGGCGCTGTTTTGAGTCAAGGTAAAATAGGTTCTGATTTACCGGTGCTTACGCTAGCAGAACTGTAAACGTTTCAGAATGCAACTATTCTGTGATAGAAAAAGAACTTCCCGCCATTGTCTGGGCAGTCAAATATTTCCGCCCATATATTTTTGGTAGGAAATTTACCATTATTAGTTCCAAACTCGTTCGGTGGCGTTTGAAACTAGAATATGATTATGATATTGTTTATAAAAAAGTTGTTTTATAATAAAGATAGTTTTTTAAAAACACATTTTCAGTGAATTAGTGAATAAGTTATAAATATAGTTTTCTGTAAGTTACTCTACTAAAAATCTCATTATAATCTATTGTCCACCCCCAACTACATTTTATTAAATACGGTCCTGGATTTTTTTATTGTAATCTTCTGTAGATTGTACGTTTTGTCCAGATAATTACAACAATGGTATATCATAAACAAAAATATTAGCAAGTAACGTTACTTTATGCACGTTTCATGTCAAAAAATATGTCTAGCACTTTTTGTTTGTTGAGGAATGGTTCGTGAATGTCGAATTCTAATTCAATTATATTATCAATTGTTCCCTTCTAAAACTGTCCTGTTTCCTGTTAAGTAAGGAGTTCGATTCCTGGTACCAAATAAGTCGGTTATTAATTATTTTTTCTAATAATTTGCAGACACAACAGATAAGGGAGGTAGGCCTATAAGAAATAGCGGCATTTTGGGGGCAGTTTGGTTTAATGATCGGTACTACTGCTGCTTCCTTCCGACTATCAGGGAACTGTTGTTGAAGCCAGTAAAAATTGGAAAAATTTAATGAGAATATTGAAGCTTGCTTGATTGATTAATTGATTAGTTCGACACTAACAGTCAGAGGCTTGTAGACCTGGGCACCACAGCCTTTAGGCTTTTTGTGCTTCTGGTTGTGCTGCTTATATGAAGAGACCAGTAGTCCTTATCAGGCTCAACAGCCTTTTCACTTGGTCCTTATTGGAGAAATCCTCCATTGGATTATCTAGTCCTGTTTCCTCCTCTTCCATGCACAACCGACAGATAGGTTCCTCCCTATATGTGCCGAATGTATGTATGTGTTTCCTTAGAGTACAGTGACCGGTGAGTAATCTCCTCGCCCTCCTTATCTGGCCCCTGCTGAGGTTTAAGCTGGCTTAGAAATATTACTTACTAAAGTTGTTGGAAGATTATCTGAAACTATCTTTGACCTTTTTCAGGGCTTCGTAGAACTCATCCAACGAAATGGAAGTATTAAGGGGAGAATTATTGTTTTCCAGTGAGATGTTTATACTTTACTGTCATAATTGGTATTACTGGAAAATTGTTAAAAAGTATTTGTTATTGTAGCGGAAATCTCCTGAGTATTCGTTAAATCTTGTTCTCGTTCTGTCAATATGTTGGTATTAAAATTAGAGCCAGATATTCGTCTAATCCTATTCCAAATTCCTGTGGGGGCGTAGAGATGTTTATACGAGAAAGTTTTCCCAAGACTCTTTCTTAGATCTTTTTATTATGTACCGTGCTCCAGCTCTGAGATTTTTGAATCGTTAGTTGATTTTGTATAGAATTGTGTTTTTCATACTTATTAACCCAAGCAGCATTTGTACGCTGCGAGATAGTTATATAACGTTTGGCTAGACAACCCAACGTTGTCATCTAACGTTCTAATGACCACGTCACGACCCAAATTTGTACCTAAATGGGGAATAGAAATTCGAGTCGTTACGACGTTGGCACTGAATTTGAATGTCATATATCGACCAAATCCGACGTTGGTTAACGCTACGCAAACTAACTTCGTTCTAAGTATTGAAATTGTGACTTTCCCACAACTAATAGTCGACCTAATAGTATAAGTAATTTATTTTGGAAGTTTTCCTAAATTCAAATTTAAGCGGTGAAGTGTATCTGGAGATGTTACAAAATGCAATTGAGCCGTTAATTCTTGAAATTCTGGAAGATAATCAAGATGAATTCGGCCATCTGGAAATAACATTTCAACAAGATGGTGCTCCTGCACATTATTATGGTGCAGTAAGACGATACCTGGATGAAGAATATCGAGGTAGATGGATCGGCCGGCGAATTCCTATAGAATGGCCACCTCGGTCACCAGATCTGACACCATTAGATTTTTTTCTATGGGGGTACTTGAAATCCAAGGCTTATACTACGGCACCAGATAGCATTGGCGTTTTGAAAGAAAGAATTATTGAAGAATGCAATGCAATTTCAGCTGACACATTCGAACGAGTACGACAAGAGTTTACTAATAGGATGTATTACTGTTAGGAAGTAGACGGAGCACATTTCGAACACTTGCTATAAGAACCCATTGTTGATATTTGATTAATTAAATTTAAAAAAATAATTTCAATAATTTTGGTATTTATTTAATTTATCCGTCAAAATTAGTTTAAACCCAAACAAAATTAATATGGCTATGTAGCCAATGTCAATGCCTTTCAAACGAGATATCACTTGCCATAAGGTCCTATTTAAAATTATTGGCCAGAGTGGCACTGTGACGTCATCTATTACTATTACGTCACCTGTTACCATTCGTGGAGAAGTTTACAACACTTTATTTCACTCCAAATTTTATTAATGTAAGTCTAGCCGTTCAAAAGATACGAGGGGGGGACTTTTGAATAGCACTGTAAATATGAATTGAATAAATTATTATTATTATTATTATTTTTTGCTCTATGGACTGCTATTTCCATTCGCCGCTTCGCAGGGGTTAAATTTTATGGAATAGCTGGATATTCTTCGTGTAGGTAAGGCGATCATTACAGTAGCTACATCTCGGTCCGTTGCTCCCACCTAGGATAAGTGAGTGGGTGAAATGAGTGTGTCCTATCCTCAGTCTACAAATTATGACTTGTTCTCGTCTAGAAAGACTATTCGGGTAATGCCACTTTTGTATTGTAGGTTTGATAGAAGCCATATGTCCAGTGTATGTTGACCATCTGTCTTGCCATTTCAGGCGTGTTTTATATTTTATGTATGATTTCAAGTCTTCGTATGGAATTGGTATACCCTCATCGTATGGAAATCTTGAAGCTGATTTGGCAGCTCGGTTTGCATTTTCATTTCCGATAATTTGGCAATGACCAGGGATCCAAAAAATTGTACAGTTTTTCTGTATTGGGGAAAGGTGATGTAATAGTTCCAATATCTGACGGCAAAGAGGGTCGCTCGAAAATATATCTTCGAGTGCTGTCACAGCGCTTAAAGAATCCGAGCAGATTATGCATTGATCATGTTGTGATGCAGGGAAAAATAAAAGGGTTTGCCATATAGCATACTTTTCAGCTGTAAATATTGAACAACAAGGGTTTAACGATCAGCTGTATTCATCCTCATTTGTGACAAAGGCTGAGCCAACTCCATCTTCACTCTTTGATTTATTTGTATATATTATTTATATTTTGGTATTTTTCAAGTTCGTTATCAAAGAGATTTCTATACATTAAAGGAGGAGTTTCCTGTTTTTTCCAAACGAATAGCTTTTTGTTTATGTTTGGTATAGATAGTGTCGATGCATGGAGGAATTTGTGGGGTTGGGTTTTGGAAAGTTTCTTGTTGGGAAATTGAGTGCTTTTCACATGCTTCATGGTTTCGGATTCTTGCAGGTCGCGTTGTGGAACGTCTAGATGAAAAGTCGTTATTCGAGAGAAATATGGGGTGGTTTGGGTTTGACAGAATTTTGGATGCGTAAATCATCGTTTGTGATTCTCTTCTGATATCTAGTGGTAGTGCCTGTTGCTTATCTTAAAGCTGATAGTTGAATTTTATCGAGCGGCTTGAGTTTAGAGCGGCGGCAGGAATTGTATGCAACTGATCCATAGTCAATACGACTTTGTATGACAGATTGATGAAGTCTTATTAGTATGTCCCCAGCTGCTACTCATCTGATACTAGCCATACACTTAATTAGGTTAAGAGCCTTTTGGCATGTGATAAGTTAAGATTTTTAACTTAATTAAAATTCAGTGATAAAAAAAATACGATATTTCACCAAAATAAGTTTATTTAAACTCTACAAAAAGAATCATTAGAACTACCAAAGTCAAAGAAATTGCTAGCTCATCTCAAAAATAGTTGATTATGAATATAGTAAAATAAAACAATAATTGCTTACAAAACTAGCCTAAATTCCAATAAGGTAATATACCTTTTTAAATGTACAGGGTGGTAATATATTTATAGGATGCATCCTTTCACTATCTCACTACAGGCACTTGCTTACCAGCTGGTTAATTTGTTCTGCCCATAATAGCTTTCTATCACATATTACCACTAAAATTCTCATACAGTTCTCAACCACAATAGGATGCCCACGGATAGTGAGAGCAGGGTTAGGATGGTCGTGTCTGAGTCTGCAAAAGTGCGTGCATTTAGTTTTTCCCTGTGAAAAATTGTAACCTCGAGATTTTGCAAGTTGATTGATGTTGTCAATTTCGTGATTCATTGATTGATTCAGAGTGTCCATCGATTGGTGCCTCTGTAGTACTATTAGGTCATCTACGTACAATACACTCTTAATTCTTGTCTGGGTCTTTTCAACAAGAAAATTTGTAGCTATTGCAAACAGCGAAACGCTCAATACAGAACCCTGGGGAATTCCATTTTCAAGTATTCTTGATAATTACTCCTCTCCTCCTACTCTAACCTTAAAATATCTATCACTGAGGAAGTCTTTTAAAATTACTTGAAGTCTCCCTCGGAGGCCCGACTGGTGTAGTTGTGTGAGAATTGCATTTCTCCAAGTTCTATCATAGGCTTTTTCTAAGTCAAAACTGACTGCTACGAGATATTATCTATTGAAGAATGCTTCTTGTATTCCATTTTCAAAATATGCAAGGGCATCAATTGTAGACTGGCAATTTCGGCATCCAGTTTGACTCACCGAAAGCAAGTTGTTTGCTTCCATCCACCAAGTACGCCTCTTATTGACCATTTTCTCGAATATTTTTCCCATGCAGCTCGTTAAGGATATTGGTCGGTAGCTGTTGGGGTCCCAGCTGCATTTATCTGGTTTAAGTATTGGTAATATTGTAGCAATTTTCCAGAAATTGGGGAACGATTCCGAGTGCCAGATCTGGTTAAATAACTTTAAAATTGTTTGTTGTCCCTTATGCGGTAAGTGTTTTATCATACTATAAAGGATATTATCGTGGCCAGCCTCCGCTTCTTCGCTGTTTTCAAGAGCTTCTTTAATTTCTGTAATTGTAAAAGGGACGTCATGAGGGTAATTATAGTCAGAATTGAAGTTGAGTGTTGATCATTCTTCATTAATTTGTAACTTAATAGTCCCAGGCTAGAGCACTCAACCTCAGGGAGTGGAATTCGGCACCAATTAAACTATTTTATTCGCTATCACTGGGATGGGGTGTACAATTAATATTAAATTGGACGCCACCAGCTTTTTAATTTAACGAATGCAATAAAAAACAGAAGCGAAAGGTGGAAAGCTGGAAACACCTTGTAAAAATTAAACTTAAGTTACTTAAAAAAATTTAACAAAATTAACCTACATATTCCCGAACAAGTGTATCCAATTTAATAAATATTGAATAATCAATACAAAAATAGATATTAAATATATATTGGATTATCCAAAAATATCTATAAATCGAATACCAAAGAAAAACCAAACGAGTAGGATACCAAGTTATAATCCAACACGCCAAATCCAAATCTTACATACGCTAAAGATAAGACGAAGGAACTTATCTTAGAGGGCTGGGATGTTGTGCAGCTCTGGCGACGATGGCAGCGATGGCTTCAACAGGCGGTGTAGGTACCTCGTGCACGGGAACAGGAAAACTGAGGTTGCCTCAAAACGTCACTTGCCCAAAACTTGCCTAAAACTTGCCGGCTGCAGAGCTGCGGAAAAAAGAGAAAAAAAGGGATAAAGAACTAGAAAAAACATTAGGAAGGAACGAATAAATAGAACAGATCGGGTAAAAAGGAGCTTATGCTATAACGCATATAAAACCCGAACTCCACGTGTTAAAAAACAACTTGACAGTGATCTGTTTTATTCTATTCGTTTTGTTCCTCAAATATACAAAAAATGCAAATTAGCAAATAAGCAATAAACATAAATAAGCAGTAAGCACTGCCCTAGAAAATAACCTAAGGAAAATACAATAATTAACTTACCAACCAGACGATAAAAATTTGTTCACCAACAATAAATTAAGAAAATATTTGGATGTTGCCTTAGTGGCAGTTAGAGGAAAAGAAAGAGTTCGAATCGAAACTTGAAATTTCGAATATCTAAAGACAAAAATAGAAGGGGAATTTGATAAAAATTATTGTTTTATTTTGGAGTGACTAATGCGACAAGGAAACGGCATGTTTAAAAATTTAGTAGAAATTTGGGGCTAATGAGCCACAAAAATTAACTAAACAAAATAGTTTTTAAAACGTAACAGGCTAAACAGCATGTTACAAATTTTAATTCTTACGAAATCATCGTCATATACTGCCGTTTTGCTAATCATTTCAGCAAATATTTCACACATTTGAAAAAGGTCGGTTATTAAGTGATTATTGTCAGTTCGTAACGCTTGAGGAATGTCAAAGGTGTTTTTACCTGAAATTACTTTAATTATTATACCATGTATATATTTTCTGTTTTTCATAATCTATTCAATTACAAATACAACCATCAAGACCGCATAATTCTACCTTTAATAATTACAAAGGTTTGAATCCAAAATTATAAAAAAATTGTTTATGCCGAAAAAGTAGTACCTAAGTTTTTCTGTCATTGTTATTGATTAATAAAGTTTTAGGTTTCTTGCCAAAAATTCCAAGTTTCCCGACAATTTCAGGTTTCTCATTAAGAATTTCCAGTTTCCCGCTCAAATTTTAGGTTTTCCACCAAAAGTTACAAGTTTCGGCGGGAAACCTGGGGTTTCGGCGGGAATATTGAATTTTTTGGCGGAAACCCCATTATTTGGGTGGGAAACTTGAAATTCTTAAAGAGAAACCTGAAATCTTCAGCGGGAAACCTGAAATCTTTAGCGGGAAACCTGAAATTTTGGCGGGAAACTTGGAATTTTTGGCAAGGAGCCTAAAACTTTATTAATTAATATTAATTACCGAAAAACTTAGGTACTAGTTTTTTAACATAAACAATTTTTTTATCATTTTAGATTCAAACCAATGTAACTTTGACGGTTGTATTTGTAAATTAATAGCTTATGAAAAACTTAAAATATATGCGAATTTGAAAATTTACTCGACGAAATGCTAAAAGACAAGAGAGTGTTTAGAATCCAATCCTGAGTCATTCCCCACTTTTAAAGTAGAAAACAATGTCCTCTACAAACATGTCTTCTCTCCAAACCCAATATCTAGTAATTTATCTAATTGGAAAATTGTAGTCCCTACCCCGAACAGACTTGATGTCCTAAAGACATTTCACGACAATCAAACTAGTGTACATCTCGGCATTTCTAAAACCATCGCCCGAATTTCGGAAATCTACTATTGGCCAAAACTTAGAAGCACTGTATCTCGTTATATCAATAAATGTTCCGTTTGCTCTTCCTGTAAAACCCAAAATTTACCGAAAGCTGGTATAATGGGCCAGTATAGACATTAATTTCCCTTGGCAATGGATCTCTGCTGATTTAATAGGTCCATACCCCAGATCCAAAAATGGCAAGAGATTTGTTCTTGTTATAACAGACTGGTTTACTAAATTTTGTCTTGTGCACCCCATGCAGAATGCCACAGCTGCTGGTATTGTTAAATTTATCGAAAATCAAGTTTTTCTTATTTTTGGAGTTCCGCAAATATTTTCCGTCGATAATGGCACAGTCTTTACCTCTTCTCTCTTCAAAAATTTGATGAATCAATATAAAGTACAAAAAATTTTCTACAATGCACGCTATCACCCACAAGTTAATCATACAGAACGGACCAATAAAACCATAGTTACTGCCTTACGTTGTTACATTCATGACAATTCCTTTCATAAAAATTGGGATGCATCAATACATAAAGTTGCACAAGCAATAAGAACCGCAAAACATGACGTTACGCGCTAGTTCAGACACGGCGGGAACCGCGCGATTATAGAATCGCATGGAAATGGCGCGGGTCTTATTTATATGAGTTAGTTAGTAATCGTTGAGACATAACCGCGCGGTTAATCAAGCCGCGCGGTTACCGCAACCCAACCGCCAGAAAATAGAATCGCGCTGCTCCCGCGCGTTTCTATTACTATGGAGTCTTTACTTCGCGTTCAGTTGCGTTGCGGATACCGCGCGGTGAGCACGTCACTGTTCGTGAGTTCGCCATGGATCGTTTCGACACTGAACTATTTATTGATGAGGTGGAGAAGAGACCTGCAATATGGGACATTCAGTGTGATGATTACTCAAATAAAATTATCAAGAACCGAGCTTGGCAAGAGTTGGTGGAGATATTTGGAAATTGCGAAGACAAGTTATTACGAGTTTCTCTTCCGGTGACACGCTTGGCCTCAAATGCGTTTCAGAGCATGAAATATCTTGCCTGATCAGTTCAATTAGTTCATCAAAAGATTTTATTGACATTCTCAAATAGTCAAAAAATTTGTTATCATACATTCTTAATTTGGGATATAACGTTACGAACTGACCATGTACTAGTCGGTCACGTAATATTGGATGCACCCAATACCGCCTTTTTCTTTTCTTTTTTTTAAGGAGGAATCACAGTAAACACACTTCTTCGTCGACCTCCATTTTGAAACTGACGCTCCCGCACGAAATCGCATGCTAACCGCGCGTGTCTGAATAGCATCACAATTTTGCGGTTTGAAACCGCGCGATTCGTAAACGCACGATTCCCGCATGTCTGAACGCAGGCTACAGGTTACTCTCCAGCTTTTTTGAATTTTGCCAGAAACGTACCGTTAAGTGGAGATTTTTATGGTTTAATTTCCGAAAATGCTAACAATTTAATCAATAACGCAGACAAATTACAGCTGATTGACGACTTACAGACTCTTCCTAAACTTTATATTGATGTACGCAAAAAACTTAAGCAAGCCCATGACAGAAACACAAAGTATTATAATTTACGAAAAAGAGATGTAGAATATCATGTCGGTGACCGCCTGTGGAAAAAGAATTATGTACTTTCATCCAAAAACGATAACTTTGCAGCAAAATTTGCCCCTAAATTTATTCCGTGTATCGTACATAAAGTAATTTCTAGACTTGTTTATAATCTCAAAGACCTTTCAGGTAATGATCTTGGAAATTGGCATGTTTCAGATCTAAAAAACCAATTTATTGACGTTGACGAAAACCTTCCAGATGACTTAGACCATGAACAAGACAATACCGTTGACATTGCAAATTAATTAAGAATAACCTCATTGCTCACTAACTCCTTTTCCTACCTCGAAATGGATTTTACGTCATTCAAATTCTTTTGGTTTCTTTTGCCGTTTCATTACCGTTTGTCAACAACAAAATGTTTCTTTTTCCTTTTATAACTTACCGTAGAGTCCCTTATCTCAGAAACCGTGTCTTACATGGAGTTTCGTTATCGTTCTCCTGAAAAACGGTACAATTGTGTTTTAGTTTACCATTATTATGATTTTCGTTTTCTTCGTTTTTTCCTTCTTTCCGTTTCTTCTAGACAACCGTGTTACTTACCGTCCCGATTCCATACTCAACTTGGTTCACAATTATTTTACCCCCGCGTAGAAAAGGAAGTAGACCAAGCTACGTAGGAGTTTATACCGTTCTCCGAACAAAACGGCTCCTTTTCTTACCCCGCATTTCATTCATTCTGTTACAAAAAATAAAATACCGGCTAGACACCGTGAGAGCTCTCCATTGCGGAAATGGATTTTATGTCATTCAAATTTTTGGTCCCCCTTTTTGTTATATATCTTTTTGTTACCCCGAGTTTTTCGTATCGTTTCTCAACAATAAAATGATACTTTTGCTTTTTTAACTTAACGTAGAGTCTCGATTGACGTACCGTAAGACGTTAGGCCCCAATTGAACCGGGTTTGCCTTTGCTGAGTGGCGGATTGCGCTCGGTATACAAATACAATAGGTTTAAAAAAAAAAAAAATGACTGCTTAGTCTCTATTTCTTCATAACAATATCTTCCCTTTCCCTTGTCTTCAATGGCAATACTTCCTTAGTTATTAGTCGTTTTTTTATTGTTTAACCAGGTTGGCCACATTTTTATACAGTTCTTAACCGATGTACCGTATTTCCTGACAGGATCATGGGTGTAATTTTATTTTTATTA
Source organism: Lochmaea capreae (assembly GCA_949126875.1). Taxonomy (NCBI): domain Eukaryota; kingdom Metazoa; phylum Arthropoda; class Insecta; order Coleoptera; family Chrysomelidae; genus Lochmaea; species Lochmaea capreae. The sequence continues at coordinate 10,951,027 of OX421396.1, forward strand.
CCTTGTTCAATTTAAGAAGGAATCATATCAAAGGATGAAATATATAGAGCTGGATCGACTTTCGGATCGATGACCAATGGCTACTGTGGACGCTAACTGGCAACCTCACCGATTGTTGATTGGGCGTTATTATTTCTGACCTCCATTTATGCTTTCTGTCTTTTAATTAGTACCTTTTTTTAGTTTAATTATGTGATAAAAGTCTATCAATTTTATGTTTTCATTATGTCGCCACATACTATTTCTGCCACAAACGCACTTATTTCAACCTTTGTTGATCTTTCAGAGTTCACGTATATCGTCAATACCCTTTTACCGTTACCCATTCAAGTCAATATCTATGTATTTGTTTCTCTTCCTTAACATACCTTTTGCGTTGCCGTATTGTGATATTTGTGAAATATCTACCGTTATCGGATATTTTAGAACCGTTCCTTGTGGAACACTAGTGTTGTCGCCCTGCCAAAATTTTTTTATTAGGTTAAGTAGTATTTCACCTTGGGTGACGTCTTTATGACAAATCTTTACTCTTTGCTCGGTGAAAATTAGGCTGATTTATGAAATAATTAGAATTCCGACGGAATTATATTCTGAATCAATTTTAGGCTGACATCATTCCCCGTGTTTATCTTTGTGTCTCCACGGAGACATTTGTTTGGTATTTGCTGGAATTTTTCGCTCTGCGTATCTGAGATCCCAGCGTTTTATCAAAACCTACCGTACCTTACCTTATCGTTATATACACTGAGAAATTATCGCACCCTATCGTTACCTTTCGTTCTCAGTGTATGCTTTGCCTTATCCGATGACATAACGACACGATAATCACAAGATGACAAAACTACCTTACCGTTACCTTTGACAATTACCGTCCTTACCTTTTATACATAGATTTTGCGTTGGTACTTCACCCCTCCTTTATCTTATTAGCCTTTCTTTAAATAAAAAATAATTCTTCGAATCATTTTTTTCCCGGAGGAGAGGGGGTGTAACATGTCTATCGACCTGTTTCGATTTGACGAAATAATTTCAATTTTACCGTTTGCCGTCATAGTAACCACTTCCAATAATACACTTCTGTGATCTAAACCCCCACTACCGCTGACCGTTACGACAATTGACATATGATGTCAACGCCCGATTCCATGGGGTAGTTTCATTCTCTTTCCGTTTTCGACCCTCGAGCTGAGGGGATGTATCGCCTACCGTCTCTGAAACTTATCTAAGTTTTTACCTTCAATTGATGTGGTAAGCACAGCTGCCAGGATACCCCTGCCAGGTTACCCCTGCCAAGCTACATGCCAGGATACCCCAGCCAGGATACCGTTACAGCTACAACTGTCAAGCTACATTAAAGATAATGTCACCTTCAAGACATCTCTAATGTCACCTTCAAGACATCTCTAATGTCACCTTCAAGACATCTCTAATGTCACCTTCAAGACATCTCTAATTTCACCTTCAAGACATCGCTAATGTTACCTTCAAGACATCTCTAATTTCACTTTCAAGACGTCTCTTCTTCCACACCGACAACTTTACACTTATCTAAGTTTTTACCTTCAATTGCTGTGGTAAGCACAGCTGCCAGGATACCCCTGCCAAGCTACATGCCAGGATACCCCAGCCAGGATACCGTTACAGCTACAACTGTCAAGCTACATTAAAGATAATGTCACCTTCAAGACATCTCTAATGTCACCTTCAAGACATCTCTAATGTCACCTTCAAGACATCTCTAATGTCACCTTCAAGACATCTCTAATTTCACCTTCAAGACATCGCTAATGTTACCTTCAAGACATCTCTAATTTCACTTTCAAGACGTCTCTTCTTCCACACCGACAACTTTACATCAACTTCAGGACCTATCCACTTCAACTTCCATTAAGATAAGTACCTTCCAGAAGTACAGGTTTCTTTCACTTTTCCTCTATGTTACGTCCTGTGGCAGAATAAATTTAATATTTTAAAATTTCTTTTTTGATTTCTTATACACCCGGCTGTAAGAGCTGAGGGGATTGTGCCCGGGTTCATATAAGTTTGTAACTTTTTTATTTTTCATTTAAATTAAATTCTACAAGGTGTTTCTACCTTTTTCACCTTAGTTTCTTTTCTTTAATTTCAATTCATTTTTTGTCGATGTCTAAAAAGGTAGTGGCGCCCTAAGCTTTTATAGTCTGTCAACCCTCTGGCATACCTAGTGTGACATTAACATGGAGTCGATCCACCCTTGAGAGAGTCTCTAGCCGGGACCTGTCTCTTAAGGAGAGAACTAGTGTTACAGTGCATAGGAATTCTTCTTGGGATACTTCTTCACAATTTGAGTCTGAGAAGGCGTAGTATTGCTCATTTAAAAGGATAAATTTTGACTTTGGTATAATGGTTTTGAAGGATTGTGTTGATGGAGTGGGTGAAGAATAAATATGATAGTAATTGTATTCTGAATTTTAAACAATAGGTATTTCAAGTATAAACATAATTTTGTTACCGTTACTATAACTTTCTGTAATTTCAATTCATTTGGGAATTTATTATCGTTGTCGATATTTTTACAGACTTCTAAGATTTCAGAAAGTAAGTCCTTGGGATCAGCTATAGAATTATGAAAAGTGTTCAGTTTTGCAAAGCTAATAGCTGTTTCAATTACTTCAAGTATATTGTAGGTTATTTGAAAGCTAATTTGTTCTATTGCAAAAAAATGGTAAGTTTCCACGTAATCAATTTTTACATCTTTATTTAAATTTTGTAAATAATTAATACGTGAGCTTAATATTAATTGGTTATGAGCTAATACTTTAGAATTATTTTCAAAGTTTTTAATAATGATCTTCGGGATCGAGATTTCCAAAATGGGTTTAATTGATTCAGTTGTAGGGATATTTTATGTTCGATAAATTGAATCATGTGATAAGAGTTTTTAAAGTGTTCAGTAAAGTTAACAAATTTAGGAGATTTCGATAGGGAGTCATGAATATTATTAAATTGTTCTTTTAACAAAAGAAATTCTTTGGTTATGTTTGTAATGTCAAATATTTGCGACGGTGGTCCAGAAGAGGAACCTGCAACGGGAGGTTTCTTTAGCTCTTTAATATGTATTATTTATTTGTCTAATGTTAGTTTTTTTCTTTTCAATAATTTTATAGATAATTCAACTTTATTTCTATCTAATATTTTTGTTATGTTGTAAGGTCCTAAAAGTCTTTTATCTTTTTTATTTCTATTTTTAGGGTTAAGTTTGAATACAGTTTGACCTAACTTAAATTCTGGGTTTGTGTCACCTTGTGTGTTTGTTTTTTCTGTTACTTTCTGTTCTCTCTTGTCTAAATTTTCTTGTACTTCTTTGTATAAGTATGTGTTTTAATCTTTCTTTATGGTTAGTAACGTAGTCGGTGTAAAATGATTGAGTCAAAAATATTTTGTTAGGATTTCTAGAATGAGTATGTCCAAAAGTAAGTTCGAATGGCGTAAAATTTGTGGGGCTATGTATTGAATTATTGTAACCAATTATTGCATAGTCCATTAAGTCATTTTCGTCAGGGTAAATTTCTCTTAAAAGTCGTAAGTGTTCTACCAGAGTAGAATGTAATCTTTCCGCTATTGAGTTTGATTCGTGGTGACCTGTTGTTGTAAAATGTACTTTCATTTTATGTAATGTTTCAAAGATCTTTGACTGTTTCATTATTAAATTCTGTACCTCTGTCTATTATTATTGATTAGGGAACGCAAAAAGAAACAAAAATATTTAATAAGGGCTTTACTAATGAGAATTGCAGATTTACCTGGAATAAAGATAGCTTGAGCAAATTTAGTAAAGGCGTCGGTTAGAGTTAGATAGTTTTGCCGTCATAGATGAAGACATCCATATGAATAATTTCGAAGGGTTTACTAGCTGTTTCTGTTAACACTATAGGAACATAGGGGGTTTGTCTGGCATATTAATTCTTTTGACAAATGGTACAACTATTAACATAATTCGTTACTGTAATTTTCATATGTTTCCAATAGTAAAGATTGCGTAATCGTTCTAAAGTTTCATTGATTCCTCTATGGTTGGTTTTGCCTTCGTGATAGTTTCTTAGTAGAATGATTTGTCTTTGTCTTCAATTGTATTCTTTAATTGGGTGCATTTAATTAATTTCGGGCCGTTCGCAGAGAAATGTTTCAAATAAACGTTATTGAAATCACGGTATAAATTTTCATTATGGAAGTACATATAAAAAGTATTGTTCAAATCTGTGTATTCGGCAATAAAGTGAAAAATAAAACTTTCATTGTCTTTTTCTGGAATTTTGATTTTATAATTTTTTGATTTTCGTATGTTTCGTGGGAAACATCTGTTTTTGAATATAAATTTGGATAAACAAAAATTTGGTGTACCTTATTATTTATCATCTCGTCAAGGATCGGTATACCATTACTAGTATTTTCAGTTGCTGAATGATTTGTTTCAGAGTCGTCAGAGTCATTTTTTGTCCAAAAGGGTTCTGGTGTGTTTAAACTATTACGTTCATCGTTTTCTTGTGTGTTTGTGGGTTTTTGCATTTGAATTTCAGATAAAATATTTATTTTGGATGGGTTCGTATTACTAGTAGAAGGTTGAGGGTCTGTAGGAATAGTTTCGGCCAGTTGCTGTAAGAAATCTAGAATGTCTTCATGTGAATTTCCGGGGTTATTAATCACTGATTTGGTTTCTAATGCATTGATAGGTATTCGGGATAAACAATCAGCGTTAGAATTTAATTTACCTTTTTTATAGAATATTTTGTAATAAAACTCTTCTAGTTTTAAACGCCATCTAACTAATTTTGAGTTAGGTTCTTTAAGACTAAATAGCCAAGAAAGGGGTTTATGGTCTGTATAAATGTGAAATTGTCTTCCATATAAATATGGCCTGAAATGTTTACATGCCCATACAATGGCAAGCAATTCTTTTTCGATAACTGAATAGTTTATTCGTTATCGTTATCGTTAGGTACATTTCCTTGGGATAAAACTGCACCGATTGCATATTTACTAGCGTCTGTCGTAAGTATAAATGTCAGATAAATCCGGGTATTGTAAAATAGGGTAATTAGTTAATATTTCTTTACAAATTTGGAATGAATTTATAAATTATTCGTCATGTAAAATTTTTGAGTCCTTTTTCAAACATTTTGTCAAAGTTTTCGTAATTTTAGCAAAGTCAGGGATAAAACGTCTATAATAGCCTAAAAGTCATAAGAAACGATTTATTTCTGTTTGTGTTTTAGGAACTGGATAATTTTTTATAGCAGAAATTTTGTCTGGGTTTGGCTTTACGCCGTCGGGGGTAATCACATGTCCTAAATACATTATTGTCTTTTGCAAAAACTCAGATTTATCAAGTTGAACTTTTAAATTGTGCTGTCTAAGTCTATTAATTACGGATTTTAGTATTTCTAGGTGTCCCTGAAGGGATGTACTGTATATTAAAATAAACTATGCAAGATTCGTCGTTCGTAGTACGTTGTCCATGACACTTTGAAATGTTGATGGACCATTTTTAAGTCCGAAACTCATACGTTTAAAATTAAAATGTCCTTGGGGAGTGCTAAAAGCAGTTTTGTCAACGTCTTGTGGGTCAATTTCGATTTGGTGAAAACCAGTAGCAAGGTCGAGTGTCGTAAAGTAATTTGCTCTACCTAATCTGTCTAATATTTCCTGTATTCGTGGTATAGGGTATCGATTTTTAATAGTTTTCTCGTTTAATCCTCTGTAATCAACTACCAAACGCCATTTCTTTTTACCTGAAGCGTCTGGCTTCTTTGGTACAATCCAATAAATTGGTGAAGAGAAGGGAGAAGTGGAACGTTCGATAATACCTTCGTCTAGCATGTTTGTAATTTGTCTCTTTACTTCTTCTCTGCGGATTTCGGGAAATCGATAAGATTTTGCATAAATATGGCTATCATCTGTCAAATTTATCTTATGTTTTATTTGATTAAACTTAATGGTATTCCTTGGCAACAAAATATATATCTCCATATTGGAAACATAGATTTTTAATAGAATTTTTTTCTTCTTCATTACAGTGGGAAAGTCTAAGATCTTTTAAATTTGCTTTAAGTTTATTATCTTGTGTAATTGATAATTGAGAATCGGAATCAATATCCATTTTTTCGACAAAATTGACTTCGACTAAGTTTAAAATTTCAATTTTGAAAGGTTCATTAATATCTAATTTAACTGAATTTTCATTACTGTTAATAATAGTTGTTATTGCAAACTTATTAAAAATATTTCCTAAAGATTTTGGCATTTCGAGACCTTTTCAAAATTTTTCATATTCAAGTATACCTAAGCCATTTGATTCAGTTACAGGAATTTTGACAACTTGTTGGCAACGACCTGGTATAATAATAGAATGATTTTTGATATCAGTGGGGTCACTATTTGAGTCAAAAATTAAAGGAATAACTGTTTTCGGAGTAATTATTCGTTTTTGATTAACATTTATATTGGCATTCAATTGTTTTAACAAATCTACACCAATTATGCCATCAAATCTGTTACTAAATTTAAAAAGATAAAATTTATGAAATTCTTTCAAGTTAAAAATCTTAAATAAAGGAATGAAAGCAACCTCATCATGATAAGAAATATTGTGTGCTGTTTGAATATTAAATTGTTCTTTAAAAATGCGAATTTGATAAAAAAAACTTGTAAGCTAATTCTGGATTGATAAGAGATTTTGAACTGCCGGTACCCACTTAAAAATTTGCGTTAATTTCTGGAATTTTGATAAAAGGTAAATTTGCTTTTAATGTATTCAAAAGTATTATGTCTGATTGTGTGAATGTGTGACTCGGGTAAAATCCTGATTTTCAGTTTCCAGAAGTTCAGGGTCATCATATGTATCTATTTCTTGATAATCCGTTACACTGTTGTTAACATATGTACCTAGATGGATAATTATTATAATCGTGAGAGTATTGTATTTCCGGTTCATGAGAATAAGGATCAATGTCATTTGAAGTTTCTGTTGGATTTAGATTTTGGGGTTCAAATGAGCTGTTAGATTGAATATTATCATTAGTATATTGATATGGTTTTGGATTATTAATAGTTTGGTTATAAAGTTCGGTTGATATAAAATTTGCTTTAGGCTGGAATCTAGTATTTCCTGAAGGTGTGTCCATGGTCTATGGTCTATAATTTTGGAGATTGCTGGGTCCATTATTTGGTTTTTGGCTATTTTGATTTTGAAAAATTGGTTGACGATTTTGATTTTGGAAATTTGGTTGATGATGCAAGTTTTGAAAAACGGGGATACGTTGAGTAGGAAATTTATTATTGGGACTAAAATTGGAATTATTATTAGTATGGAAATTTGGTCTAAATTGATACGAATTTACAAAAGGTGGAAGTGGTAGTAAGTTTTGTTGTATAATTGGAGGAGGTAATTGTGGCATTGATTGATAAGATTGTAAATTACTGAAATTTGGTGAAAATGTAGGACTTGGTAGTCGATAATTGGGATTTTTAGCTGGTGTTACTCTTAAACTGGGTCTAAAAGTGCTGTTAGAATTTATGTTATTATTTCTATGGGTTGAATACATCAAATTTTCTTCTTCGATAACTAAACTTATTGCTTTTTCTAAATTATTTGGTAATCGTAATAGTACATTTGTTTGTAATGGTAAAGGTAAACCTTGTATATAAGTTTTTAAAGCTAAATTATCGTAATTTTCAAGATGAATTTTACGTTCACTAGCACTAATACTACTGGATGAATTTAATTTAGAAATAATTAAACTGCGTGCATCTTGACAACGCATGCCAAAGTTATAAGGAGGTTCATTTTTAAAAGGTATTAAATTAATCAAATCTTGAACTAGGCAATCAATATTCCGTTGATCGCCAAAACTTAAATTTAAAGAATCTTTAACTGCATTCTAAGTTCTTAATTCGGTTCGGGAACCAATTAACATTTGAGCTCGCCCTGTAAGTTTACCAATAATAGCTTTTAACAATAAAGTGTTCAAAGCTACATCAATTTCACTAGCGAATACTGAAATAAGACTTTCAAGATTTCCTATTATGAATATAGTTAAAGTATGAGGGTGTTTCCGTCATAACATGGAATAGAGTCTAAATATAATTTAAGCAATGAATAGTTAACTGCTGGAGTAGTCATATTTAAATTATCAATAAAATTCTCTAAATCTAAACAAGTTTCTATCAAATTATTTGAAGAATCTGTATCACCTAAGCTTAAACTATTTTCTAATAAACTTTCTAATTGTCACTCATAAAAATCTTTAAAATATATGCTTTTACTATCAAAGGACAAAGGAAAATTAAGGAAATAACTGAGTTTACTTACAATAGAATTACTCTTCTCATTTTCTTACTTCTAGCTTATTCTATTTCCTAAAGGTCCAAACGATGCTGTTTTGTACCCAGGTTGTATCTTCGTTTTTCTTTCTTCCTCGAAGCTGGTGATCGGTTGTCTGGAACTATCGGGATCCAATCGATATTCTCTCAAACGGATTTAACAGTTCACAATTCGATATACTCTCGAACTATATATATTGTTATGGTGTATTGCTCTGTGTAATTTAACATTTTGATTATTTTTATAATTAATAGGTACCATACAACGCTCTCACCTTTACTTTCTAAAAATCCGGCTTCTCAGGGTTCTAGGTTCACGTTGTCCTTTTTTATGTATAATTCATTTATTGTTATTATTATTATTATGTTTTTATTTGGGCACCATATGTTAAATATTTAATCAAAAAGAAAATTTCTATTTTATTCTTACTTCTACTGAATTAGAGTTTCATAATATTTTAGTCCGGCCCTGTGAATTTGTCTCTTAAAACATCTCCGTACCAGTGTTCTAAACAAGTTTACCAACTGACAGAAAGAAAATTTCTTAGTATTTGTGAATGTAAAGGTAAAGACAATTTAATTTGTTCAACGGATATCAATTTTATTTTATAAAATATCAAAAGAAACACATTATTTCTCACAGCAAATGAGAAAATAAACTTATCTAATATGGTCTTTCATACAACAAACATTCACACCAGTGAGAATCTATTACTAGTACAGGTAGGAAGTATGCAACTTATTTACAAATTTATATTTTACTAGATTGGTAAAACGTATCGCTTTTAAAAGATTTAGAAAATGGGCGATATCGAAGGGTTATCGAATATCTAAGTTCATTTTATGTTCACACACTGGTGAGTTTTATATTTACAATGAAGAAAAATGGAATACCTTTTATCTTCCAGTAATGTTCCGAAAAAGAATACCTTTTTCGTCCAATAATGTTCAAAGATTTTAGACTTGAGTTCGTTTCGATTATTTTAGGTTCTTCTATTTCTTAGGAGATGGCTTATGGTCCAATTAAGCACAACTCTATCTTCTTGTGCTCCTTTGGCGGAATCAATCAACGGTTTATTTGGAGTAATCTACTTACTAAGACTTTTAATAGTTTATGTTTACTTCAGGGATTATTTAAAAAGGTAAGTTTCACTATTCAATGCTTATTATTATAATTTCACAGTTTTTTTGTTTTAGGTATAAATAATGTGCTTCTTGCCAGTTAATCTCAACAACCTTCTTTCCAAAATCAACAACCTAACAAAATTCAATTTTTCTTTCTAACAATGAATCTGCCTACTATTTCTCAGATTTGTTTGACAATCATTACCCAATCAAATCAACTCATGGTTGTTTATAAATTAGGTTTCTTAATATTTAACATTAGATTTACTATATACAATATTATATTTTATATTTCTAAAAGAATTATTTGTTTTTATATTCGCATTAATTTATTTCTGAAAATTCTTTGACATAAATATTCAAATTCTGTTGACTTTTTTTTTCTGTTCTAGTTGGTAATTCAATGTTCATACCTGAACTACACCAGATGACAAATACTGTCACAAGTGTCACAGATCTTATAACCTCATTAATTGTTTGATTATTTTTAGATTCTAACCTTTGATATATTTAACTTCTAGTCTATAAAATAATTCTCGTTATTATTAAGGCTATTCCATAATGTTACAATATATATAATCAAAAACCCTTTTTATACCCGAAGGTGTAAGGGTAGGTATCTATATCTAAATATTTTGTTCGTAGATGAAATTAGTCCATTTCTTTTTATTTTTTGCCATCTTTTTTGCTTCTTCCCATTTTGTATATCTTTTTTCCAGTATTTCTGCAACTTCTTGGTTCCAAGTTTTATTAGGTCTTCCTCTCTTCCTTTTTGTATTTACTCGGGCTTCCCACATATCTCTGACTGGTTTGTTGCTCATTCTGTCTGTCTCTCTGTCTGTCTCTCTCATTCTGTCTGTCTGTCTGTTATGTTCGTTGTTTATCTTGATAACTAATTAAAAGTCTTTTGTTTTATTTTAGTTTTATTTACACTATAAACTAGGTACTATAATTACAAATGTACAAGCTCACTAACTCTAACCCGATTGCCTCGTGTTCCCGTTGACAGCTGTCATCTTTCCCGTTGACAGCTGTCCACTTCTGCCCTGGTTGCCAGTTCTCAACTCATCACGTTCCTACTAAAGGTCTAATCACACTACAGTGTCCGAACCACTTTTGTTTATCTAATAATTCGAGTATTGGTTTTACTTCCAGTTCCTTTCTCACATCCTCGTTTCTTATCCGATCTCTTCGTGTTACACCCTTCACTCTCCGCAAATATTTCATTTCCATTGCTTGGATTCGACTTTTAGATTTCTGTGACAGTATCCAGCTTTCACTTCAATAAGTAAGGATTGGCCGATAAACTGTTTTATATACTGTAATTTTGGTTTTTGCACTGATTTCCTTTTTTCCTATAAATGAGCTTGATAATGAATGATACAGTTTTGATGCATTGGTGATCCTTTCATTTAATTTCAATATCTTCATTTCCGTTTTTATTTATCTTTATACCAAGGTATTTAAATACGTCTACCTGCTCGATTTCTTCTTCTTTTATCCTTAAATTAATTTCTTTATCCTCTGGTCCAGTGGTCATCACTTTTGTTTTCTGTATGTTTATTTTTAAGTTTTTTCTCTTTAGTTCTTCTTCCCATATCTTTAGATTTCTCTGCAAGTCCTTTTCGCTGGGTGCACAAATCATTAGGTCATCCGCAAACGCACACTCAGACAATGTGATTAATTTCAACCTGTTGTATCCTATATGTATCTTTTTAGTGTACGTTTTTGTTGCCCTAATGATGTCGTCCATCACAATGATAAACAATAAAGGGCTTAGTACTCCACCTTGTCTAAGTGTCCGTCTTTGACTCTAAATTTATCGGATTCAAGGTTATGTCTCCTTACGTAGCTGTAATTTTGGTTGTACAGACTCCTTATTCGTGTGATTAGACTCTTTGGAACCGATCTAGGCTACTCCATACTGTTTTTTTGTGGCACACTATCGAAAGCTTTTTCAAGGTCCAAGAAAGCCATATAAACTTCTTTTGTTTGTGTTTTTTTCTATCATTTGTTTTATCGTGAAAATGTGATCTTGGCTACTGTGCCCTTTCCTAAATCCGCTTTGTGAACCATCCAGCTCTATTAAGGATCTTAATCTATTTTCCAATATGCTTTCATATAATTTGGAAACTACGCTCAATAATGTAATACCTCGATCATTAGTACATTCTGTCTTGTCTCCTTTTTTATGTATAGGCATTATTATTTCTATGTTCCAGTCGTTGGGCACCTGGGCGGTTTTCCAAGTTTTATTAAGCATTTTCAATAGTAACTGTCTTCCTTGTTTTCCTAGGTAAATGATCATTTCTGGCGTGATTTTATCATGTCCTCCAGATTTTCCCTTTTTTGTCTTTTCAAATGCCTGCTCGAGTTCTTCAGCTGTTATGCTTTCATTTCGTTCATTATCTATTTTTGTTTCTATCACCTGTGATGATACTTTCTGGGTTTGTTGGTTTAAGAGTTCTTGGAAGTATTGTTGCCAGCGGGAGAAACTGGGGTTGTAACCCAAAAATCCTGAGCTGGATGTACACTGCCATAGTGAGACCAATTATCACTTATGGAGCCATTGCGTGGAGTAGTAGAACTAGCCTCTTGACGACGAGAGAAAACCTCTCTAAAATTCAAAGACTAGCCTGTATATGCATAACAGGAGGAATGAGTACATGCCCAACGGCAGCAATGGAAGTGATTCTCAACCTCACACCATTACATATGGTGGTGGAGAGTGTTGCAGAAAGAACAAGATACAGACTAAGTAGAGAGGGAATCATTAAAAAGAAAACCACCTCTTCACTTCTTAGAAATCAGACAACATGGGACATGCCACAAGATGGTATGATGAAAAAGTATAACTTTTCAAAGAAATTCGTTACGGAATTAAGCAACAAGAAGGAATGGGATCCAAATACCATTACCAGACTTGGAAAGAATGCCATTCAATGGTACACAGACGGCTCAAAAGCAATAGAAGGAACTGGGATAGGAGTGTACGGGCCCGGCACCAAACACTCTGAAAGCTTGGAAAAAACCCCAAGTATCTTTCAAGCGGAAATTCACGCAATAAGAAAGTGTGCCCAGTTCAATATTGACAAAGGATATAGAAGGCAAAGGATTATCATAATGTCTGATAGTCAAGCAGCCATTAAAGCGCTGAGTTCCTGTGTAATCAGTTCCAAAATGGTGTGGGAATGCCTAGGCAAACTTAATGAACTAGGCGAGAACAATATAGTCACCTTACTGTGGATTCCAGGACACACTGGAATAGAAGGAAACGAAATAGCAGATGAACTAGCAAAGAGGGGGAGTGAAATACCCTTTTGGGGGCCGGAACCTTTTTGCGGAATCAGCTCCAATGTAATATTGGAAGAAATAGGTAAAGCCGAAGAAAAGAGAAGATCTGACAATTGGAAAGATCTAGTAGGGCTTAGGCAATCAAAGATTCTTCTGGGTGACTACAACCTGTTGAGATCAAATGAATGCATAAGTCAAAGCAAAACTGCACTAAGAGTTTTAACAGGAATCCTAACGGGACATTGTCGCCTGAATGGACACCTTAAAAAGCTCAAAATAGTGGAGGAAGAAGATTGTAGATTTTGTGGAATGGAAGAAGAAACCTCCATCCACATACTTGCGAACTGCACAGTATTTCAGAATCCTAGGGCACAGTACCTGGGAGACTACTGGATAGAAGAGGGACAGTTACCTAAGTTGAGGCCTGCAGATATCCTAAAATTCCTCCGGGAAATAGGACTAAAGGAGCTACTAGTATCTGAGACTCTCCTCAGAAACTAAGTAGAAGTAAGGGGGCACAATAGATCTTTTAGGTCTAAGTGAATGTTACCCCAAAATACATACATACATACATACATACATACATTGTTGCCAGCACTGCATTATTCCTACATCGTCTGAAACTATTTGGTTCTTCTTATTTCTGACTTGTTTTAGTTCTAATGTTATATTTTTTCTTAGGTTTTTCAATATTTTATAGAACAACTTTTGATTTCCATGATGGTCATCTTCCATTTTTCTACCAAACTCTTCCCATGTTCGATTTTTTGCTTCTTGCACCATACCTTCCACTTTTTCTCTTTGTTCTTTGTATTTTTGTTGGTTTATTTCTGTTTTGGTTTTTAAGTAACTTTTCCAAAGATTTTTTTTTATCTTAACCTGTTCTTGAATATCCTTTGTCCACCATTTGGTTTGTTTCCTATTTTTATCTACAATTGTTGATCCACATACTTCTTCTGCGGTTGTTAATATCATATTTTTGATTATATTCCAAAATTCTTCTACGTTTCTGCTTTCCATGGTGTTTACAATATCAGTTGCTTTAAGTTCTGTTTGTTCTGTGTAATTTTTTGCTATTTGTTTTTCAGATAGTCTATATGCCTTTATTACTTTACTGGATTTCCTAATCTTACAAATTCTTTTAACATCTCTTTTTATAGTCTTGATTTTAATTTTTGCCTCCAAGAGGTAATGATCACTGTTTATTTCTGGTCCTCTCTTAACCCTAGTATTTAGTATTTCTTTTTTGTATTCTCTGTTTACTAGTATATAATCAATTATGGATTTTTCCTTTCTTGATTGTACTTCTCTCGTATACATATGGATTTCTTTATGTGCAAAAAAGGAATTCGTTATTAACCTAACTCTCGAACTAACGACAACTTAAATTTCAAATTTTCGGTTAATCGTTGAAACGAAAAATCATTCGTACTATACGTTTAATTTCCGAAAATCCTACTGACTGCTCCAAAAATGTTTCTTCACTTCGAAAAATACTTTTTAAAAAACGAAAAACTACAAAATTGAGACGTTTATTATATTAAGGTTACAAACATGGAGGTTAGTTACAAACAATCTGACTTGATTCACAATTTGTGTAAATTTATAAGATCTGGTATAAAAGCTTAGTAAACTAAAATTAATGTTAACGTTGACGGTTTACGTTTCGTAACTTGCATTCATTTGATCTCAACGGGTTGTAGTCGCCCATCAGAATCTTCGATTGTCTAAGCCCTACTAGATCTTTCCAATGGTCCGATCTTCTCTTTTCATCGACTTTGCCTATTTCTTCCAATATTACATTGGGGCTGATACCGCAAAAGACCTAAAAGATCTATTGTGCCCCCTTACTTCTACTTAGTTTCTGAGGAGAGTCTCAGAGACTAGTAGCTCCTTCAGTCCTATTTCCCGGAGAAATTTTAGGATATCTGCAGGCCTCAACTTAAGTAACTGTCCCTCTTCTATCAAGTAGTCTCCCAGGTACTGTGCCCTAGGATTCTGAATTACTATACAGTTCGCAAGTATGTGGATCCAGCACAGGATTTTTGGGTTACCTGCCAGATTCTTGCACACCATTAGAGCCATTTACTAGTAAGCAGTGGCGGTCATAGGGGGGGGGGGGGGGGCACGGGGGCCATGGCCCCCCCCTAGCTCAACCGTAGTTGTTCAGAAATAAAAAAGAATAACATTCTCGTGTAATTATCTTCATGTGTAATTAACAATTACCTAAAAAACACTTTAAACTTTAAAATAAAATAAGTCGAAAATACTTTTCTGATCTTATAGAGGAATTTTAAACTTTGGCACTTGGGCAAAGCAGGTAGAGAACCATACATTATACAATTCACATCTTTCGCAATTAATGACGACAAACACTTATCCAGTGCTTCGTCAAGTCTTCATTTTTTTGGAAATCCATAGTATTTTATACCGTCTCTTTCGTATTGCGATTGGTATTTTTGCATGTAGCCACCGCTCAGCCCGGCATTATGGTCTTATAATTAAAGTAAAATAAAGTTAAACGTTTTAAAACAAAAAAAACACTTAGATCAACTCTATAATAATTTTAAACACTTGCTTAGCATAAAACAATATCAATTAACGCAGAACAATCTCAGAAAAAACAAACTAAACACGTACAACTCTATCCAACAATTTCTTATTCTGATTCCAAGGTGACGTCATGCGCAGAGCGTGCACAATTTGAGTTGACAAGTCAGCATACCGTGTATTTTTACCGTGGTTCAGTCGTATCACACAATCGCCCATGGCCCCCCCCCTCTCAAAGTGTATATGACCGCCACTGCTAGTAAGGTGATGTGATGTCTGGGTGCATAGGATATTTGTTATGATTATGAAAAAATGGTCGCTTCCGCGAAGATCTGAAAGTACGTTCCAAGTAAGGTTAAGTGCTGTGGTGGAATCGGAAAAGCTTAAATCAATGTGTGACAATAAATTACGGTTGTAACTGTTGAAGCGTGTAGGACGGCCATCGTTTAGGAGTAATAAGTTATTTTGTTCAATTTCGTCGTAAATTGGCACAACCCCAAAATACATTTAAACCATTGAAATCTCCGTCAATAATTAGTCTAGGAAGGGAAGAAGAATCTGATCAATAAGATTGGTTAAGCTCTTCATGTTGAAATCCTTACTGGGGGGAAGATATATGTTACATATATTTGATTTGGTTTTGCCCTGTATGCGAACTGCAATTGCTTCTAAATTAGTTACTAATGGAATTAAACAAGATTTGATATCTTTTTTAACATAAATTAATACGCCGCCACTGGCTTTTCCACAATTTTATCTATTAAGAAAAAACAGTTGAAATTTTTTTCCGAATTTTAGTACATGTGGATTTAATACTGCGATCAGACACATGTGGATATACTTTTTCACGCATTTTACGCAGCGTTGGTGTAATTTTGGGCAATAAATTCGGGATTGGCTGAACCGTAGCAGTTATCGAATAGATCAATGAGTCGAAGTTAAGAAGAAAATAAAAGTCGTGATCATCTATAAAAGACTTAGTTAGTGGGCTTAAGTAGTTCTCGTGTGGGTTTTTTCTGTTCATATTTTTTTGGAGGCTGGGTAAACGGGTTTTACAAATTGAGATTCTGTGTCATCGTCAATTTCTGGGGAGTGTCGATCTGAGGATTCTCTTTCAACTTGTCTGGAAACGAGTGGTTCAGCTATTTGTTGAATTTTATTACATTTAAAACAAAACACTCCTTCGATGGACCTTCTAATTTAACTCCTTCTACAGATGTAAATATGAGGACCAGTGCTTTTGATGGGTGAATTTTCTTAGATGCTGCTAATGAGTAGGTAGGTTGAGCGATGGGATGAGTTATCGTTTGAGTACTTCTGTGGTCAGAAGACGTTTCTACGTTCATGATCATTGAAGTTATGTTAATGGGCATTGGTTTAAATGCGGTATCTTTCGCTATTGAACAGTCCAAGTGATAAGATAATTAAAAACTATCCTATCTGTTACAGTTTCTGTATTGATTTAAATACACCATCAAATTATGGGGAAGAAAAACATAACGCTCTGGGTTTCCTTAAAGTTGATAACGTTGTTGGTAAACTTACACAAACTAAATACAAATTTGAATACATTTCCACCACTAACAACTGAACTCCTAGTTATTAAGATTATAAAGGGCAGTTTAAGAAATACCTATATACAGGATGTTATTTTTAGAAAAAACGGGTTATAAAATTTCTTCGTCAAGTTGGACTTGAATTATCTTCTTGGTTACCTATCATCCAATGGAATTCCCTTGTACCAAACTTCATAACAATATACAAGGTAATTCGGAAGTTATGAGGTTTGAAAGAAATATGCTAAATTGATAAAATACCCTGTATCTCGATTATAAAGTGTAGAAGACACATTAAATATAGGTTTTTTTGAACAACCAAACTGATGTCTACACAGTCTATCTACAGAATTTTTTTTCGGTTATTTAACGTCAGTCTATTTCTGCGACTAGGCTAATCACCGACGCCGATAGCACCGGATATTTTGCTGAACCAACTGGTGTTCCAGCCAGTGGTAGGGTTCTTCATCGAGCCCAACATACATGGACTCGGGACCTCGGTTGTACGTCTCCTCCTAAACACGGTATATCTATTTACCTCTTGCTCGTTGGTATAAGGCCTGCGAGATGTGTACGGGCTTTACGACGGTATTTTCCAGTGGTCTCCTATCCAAGTACTAACCACGCTCGATACTGTAATTATCGTATCAGAGGCATTCCACTACAATCTTGGGTCGACGCCCATCTAGACTTAAAAGACAAAAATGACCATATTCGGATTTTGGCGAACATCTCCGAAACGACCGAAACTAGTAGAATATTTCCAATTTTTTTGAACCATCTAATTCTCCGTCAAAATACAAAACTTTTTTTTCATTTTACCGATATTGTATTTGTATTGATGTAAAGTGTAGATAGTGGTAAATTCAACGCAACATAAAATAACCAAACAAAAACAGTAAAAAGTGTTAAGTGAGCTTCCATTTTCCTCTTAATATTGTCTATTTTTCTAGCAATTGTTTAGTTGTTCTGATATTTAAGCCGATTTCATTGAAATGATTACGTAAGATGTCCCATGTCACATTTTTTTCTTTCCAGGAAATAGCATCGGATTCTTTTTTGTCGATGAAATTCTTGTACTTTTCCAACGAGAGATATAAAAGTTTCTACCTCTGGGTGTATGAAGTTGAATGATCAGCAGTTTTTTCCATTTCCGGCAAATTTTTACAAAAACAATTATAATAATAGTAATATTTAATACTCCAACTAGGTGGGTATCCCATAATCACAATGAAAAATAATAACGTCCCAAAACTAATAAACTTCATCCTAATCAGCTGACAAGATGACATAAAATCAATTGTTTTCGCAGGTTAACCAATGTGAGTGAACTCGAAGATTTAACAGTAACCTATGAAAGTGGCCCTAAGTACGTCAATAACTATTTATTTGAACATATGATTGTAAACAGATGTCGAAGAATAATTATATACTTCACAATTTTTGAAAAATGATATTTTTCAAAAACAGTGACCGTTCAACTAAGAAGCAACAACTACTTCCCGTGCTATATGCACCGACGGATATTGATTACACTTCAAAGTCAAACGGGGTTGGTATATCTACAAGATATTTTAAAACCAACCATTCTGGTTTGCAATTAGAAGGGACAACACAACTTGTAGACCGGTTTCGGCGTATTTGCGCCTCATCAGTACAAGGTATGTGCTATCCGTCCGAGAATCTCTAGTCCCGGAATGAAAAAGACACTTCAATCACAATCAATACATGTCTTCCACTAACGGAAATGTAAAGATTGTGACAGTAGCGACATAATTATTCTTCGACATCTGTTGATAAAACGCTTTATTAAATACGACAATATTACAGGAAACTGTAATAAGCTTTAGGTATATGATTTGTATATAATTAACATATTGTATACAGACGTGCTGACGTCGAATATAAATTAATAGTTGATATTGATGGTCAAGGAGAGCTCCGATTGTTCGTCAATGCCTTATCTTATTGTAATGTCAGCAGTATAATCAAGTATCAACACGTGATTTAAGGTAGTTCTATTATATAGTTAGTGTCATTCAGTGTGCAGGCTTAACTTGACACATTACGTCTTATATGCACAAATCACCTACAGTAGAAACGGTGGAGGTTTACCATCACGTGACTGTTACCATACGTATATACGTATACGAATATACGTTACTATACGTACTATACTTTACTATACGTATACATTATACGTTACTATACGTATACGTAAATACGTATAGTAACAGTCACGTGATGGTAAAGCTCCACCGTTTCTACTGTATGTACATATAAATTATCAATATACTTATGGATTATATGATGTCTATTCACTACCACCCAATCAGGAATGGAGAGCATCAATTCCACATTGGAGAGAAACACGAAGCAATGGACAAACATAATTTTTGAGATATAACAAATTTATTATAAATGATGAAATAGTATAGCGCAATAGGAATGGAGGTAGGGAGATACTGGAAGACGAAATAGCGAGTAGCAGTAATAAAAGGAATTTACAAGAACGTTCTCGAGAAGGAGGGTGCTATAATGCTTAAATGTAATGCGTTTCCCGCTGATCCCAGACTTCCTCCTCCGTCTTCCTCTTCTAAACAAAGTACCGACAGGACTAAATTGCAGTTGCCAAATTGTTTCAACATTGCGAACAGGACCTTTTCAAAAATACAGGCTTAGCATTTCTTAGAAATTCCATTCACTACCCGGTATAACCTAGATAAAACGAATTCCCTTTTATACCACTTTCAAATATATCCATTCTTTTGATGAGGGGGACTGAAAGACCCTTTTGGGAGCCGGAACACTTACACCCGTATTCAGAAAACTCGGTTAAAATATAACGGCATCGTTATATTTTAAGCAAGACGTTATTTTTGACAGCTCTCGCTGTTAAATGCTTATAATGGAACCGTCAATATAACCAACCGCAATATGACAAAACGGACCAGTTTTACGATAAATGGTAATCAGAAACCAAATTCTTGTTTAACGGTTCCGTTATACTTGACATAATCAAGCCTAGTAACACAATTTGACTGGCAAGTCTTAGATAGTTTATATGATAGTGATCACTTTCCTTTACTTATAAAAAATGTAAACCACAATTCAGCAACACAAATCATCAACCCTTCACAAAAATGGAATCTAAAAATGCAAACTGGGAATTGTTTGCATCAAATATTGAAAACAAGGTACCTAATACTAAGTTTTCTGTGGACATTAACACAAACAGCTTCAACAATCTAATTCTAAAGGCAGTATATAAAAAAATCGGCAAAACTCGTTACACAAAAAGACACAATCCCGTACCGTGATGGAACGGTACGAACGAATTATCTGGCAATAAAATTGAGAATTAAAAAAAGAGGAAATAAAGAATTTGGTCATGGAATTAGATAGTTTATATTTTCACCAGCTTGATTATACTGTTTTATCTAAAATACATAATTATTTATTAATAGTAAATAATCTAGCTAAATTTTCAGAAGTTAATTATGAGTTTGAGCACAAAAATAAGTGATCCTGGAGAAATAGTGACCTTCAAATTAGGTTTACGTCAACAAAAATAATGTATGTCTAAAACAGATGCTCCACATAACAGTAATTCAATAAAATCTGGCTCTTGCCCCTGAGGATACATTTATTTGCAAAACCATTTTTCCTTTAGCAGTTGACCAATATTTTTAAGGTATATAGCATTATTTTGTATTCTTTTATTTTAATATTAAATAGTATAATTTTTCACACTGGTGAATATTTTTTTTCTTTTCCCACATTATTTCACAAAATAACACCCCGTGGATTGGGCTATCTATCGGGCGCGTCCCCAGGTGGCGAATAGGGGAACGGCCAAGGGACTGAGTCACCGGTCCCTTGGTCAGTGGCAGAAATAAGTAGGGTGAGGGGAGCTAATCCTCCCCAAAAGCCTTTGCGAAACATGCCACCGCGGACCAGCCTACCCAAGCTAAGGTGTAAGGAATCGAGCCGACAGCTGAATGGCCGCAGGGTGATATGCGGACATGAACGATCCCCTTGGGGAGCCGGGCGGAACCCCATTGTAATTAGCCTTCCTCTGGTAATGCGGGCTCTGCCAGAGGTGACTAACCCTTCCCTTGCTACTCGTGGGAAAACACATGTACACTACACAAAAAAAAACAAAAACAATTCCCGAGGCTGGACAGAAGTGCTCACCTCAATCAAAGGCAGTAGCTGGGGATGAACAGAAATGTCCTCCCCAAAATACTGCTCAGAATGAGGATGGACCTCGTGATGTAACCCATTGGCCAAGGCAAAAGGGCATTTGTGGCGCCGAAGCCAAAAGGAAGAAGAGAGCAAAGGAGTGGCAGCAACTACAAGTGCACCCCCTCCTCCCCCACTCCACCTCCGACAGCAAAGGCACTTCCTGCGGCGGGCGCCAAGAACTCCGCCTTGAATAAATGCAAGGAAACGGCTGCCCCTGCAGGAAAGCGATCTCACTTGAGCACCTCCACGGAGGAGACTCCTATAGAAGGCTGAAGAAGCCGCGCAGTGACAGAAATGTCGCCGCGCCTTCCAAAACCTTTGCGGATGCCGCCTTGAGACACCTCAAGGTAGCTATTACAGATGAGACTAACCCGTACGGTAAGGTTAGCGCAGAACGGGAGAGAACCATCAAAAACCAACTGCTAGAGGAGCTGGACAAGATCATCTTCTCCGCCTCCAGCAGCAACAGCAAAGCGCCCACGTTTAAGTCGTGGACATACTCTGGTGAAGTCATCAGAGTGGTCTGCGATGACGACGGGACACTATAGTGATTGAAAGAATCCACAAAAAACCTTAAGCCGTGGGAGGAGGCATCACTGGCGGTCGTTAGTGTGGATAGGCTCTCTAAGCTTACCAAGGCCTCACTCTGGATCCAGGAAGACGTCCACCAGACGACATCCGGTGAAAAGAAGAGGGTATTTGGTCGGCTCAGGGCGCAGAACCCGAATCTGACGGTGGCAAGATGGTGCACTTTCCACCATGAGGTAAAGGTGAACCCACAAGGACACCTCTTCGTCTTCGGGTTCGGAGACGAGGATATGGCTGTCCTCAAGAAGAAGTCGATGAGGTTGAGCTATGCGTTTACCTCATTGACTATCAGGGTAACGAGAAAAGAAGCAGGGGATACCTCTGAAGACCCGAGGTCCTTGAAAGTCGAGCCACTTAAAGTGGATATCGACCCCGAGGCCACCATGGGTCCCGAAAAGAACGTCGAAGCAGTCGATGACCTGATGGAGGAGGCACCCGAACACAGTGAGGTCGTCTCTCCCCTAGCGGAGGAGCGGATGGACCTCTAAAGAGCAAATTCAACTCCATTTGACCTACTCATGGGCAAGGACATGGAAAAAAAGGTAAATATTATACAATGCAACCTCCAACACAAAAAGGCGGCAACGGCAACACTATGCCGCCATCTTGATGTATTGGGGGATGGAATATCTTTGATCCAGGAGCCCTGGATAATAAAGACCAAAATTACTGGCTTCAGTAGTCTAACAGGTCAAATTTTTAGCTTACCAAGCAATCAGCAACCTAGGACAGCTGTTTACGTCTCAAGGAAATACAGAGCCTTTCCGATGGCACAATTCTGCACCTCAGACCTTACTGCGGTTAAAGCGGAATGTCCAGATGGGAAAGGCAAATATACGGCGTTGGTACTCGCATCGGTGTACTTCCCTTCAGATGCAGCCACCCTACCTCCGACTAAAGAGATGGAGGTACTAGTATGGATCACTGTCTCAACCAGAGAGTGGAGCTGATATATTGTTGCGACTCAAACTCTCACCACTTGAGCTGAGGCAGCAAGGATATCAACGCCCGAGGTAAGTCTCTTTATGAATATATAATTAAGAAAGATCTAGCTATCTTAAACAGAGGCACGGAGCCGACATTTATTAACACCCGTAGCCAAACATTAATAGATATTACGCTGGCGACAGCCAAAATATCAAACAAAATTCAGGACTGGCAAGTGTCGGATCATATTTCTATGTCAGACCTCCGCTGGCTGACCTATACGGTAAGCCAGGATCTCAGGACCACTGTAAAATCCCACGACCGAAGAGGACGGATGTAGTTCTCTACAATCGACTTTTAAAAGGTGCTCTGCGGGAAACAGAGGTCCTGACTCCTAGCAATAATGAGGAACTGGAAAGGTACACAGTATCTATCCAAAACAAAATAGACATTGCCTATAAGGAATTCTGTCCGATGAGGATGGTTCAGATAGGTGACACGACCAATACCTGGTGGTGCCCTGAACTGGAACACCTCAGAAAAACTGCGAGAACGACCTTCAACAAGGCAAAACGAACAAAACTCAAAGAGGACTGGGGAATATATAAAACCAACCTCAGAGTTCAAAAAAGTCTGCACCCAAAAGCAATAAAGAGAAGCCTGGAGGGACTATTGTGAGGCAGTCGAAGACTTCCCACAAATTTCTAGGCTACAGAAGGCACTCTCAAACGACCACCATAAGAGTATCGGCATTCTGACGAGGGAAAATGGAGGCAAGGCCGCCAACCTCCAAGAGAGCGCTGAGATTCTCATGGAAACTCACTTCCCAGGTTCTGTCTTTTCTGGAACGTCGAACTAGACGGAAGAACCAACAACACCCTCACAATATGACTGGCAATCTGCTAGTGCAGTAATTGATGAGGACAAGATAAGGTGGGCGCTTTTCCCCCTTCAAGTCACCAGGACCTGACGGAATAAGACCAGCCCTACTTCAATGGGGAATGGATATTCTTATGTCGCACCTGGTTGGAATTTTCAGAGCCTCTTTAGCTCTGAGGTATATTCCCAGTAAGTAGAGAGAAGTACGAGTGGTATTTATACCCAAATCAGGTAGGATGGACTACACCTTACCAAAAGTATTCCGACTAATTAGTCTCACATCGTTCTTTTTAAAAACGATGGAAAGGTTATGCGAGCGGTATATAAGAGATGAAGTGCTAGTTCAAAACCCACTTCATCCAAATCAGCATGCATATACTCCGGGAAGGTCCACTGATTCGGCCCTTCACCAAGTGGTTGGCAGAATCGAAAGATCATTGGACAACAAAGAATCCACCCTGGGTATATTCATAGATATCGAAGGAGCGTTTGATAAAACAACCTTTCCAACAGTTACCCAGCAACTCAACTCCAGGAATGTACATCTCGTAGTAGGAGAATGGATACTCAAGATGCTCACTAGTAGAGCAATAAGTATCAATGTAGAAGACATCACAGTAAGAGGACTGGTCATGAGGGGATGTCCACAAGGAGGAGTCTTATCACCCCTTCTGTGGAACATGGTACTGGATACCCTGATTAACACCTCAACAATAATGGATTCTACACAATTGCATAAGCAGATGACATAGTTATCTTGCAGACTGGCAAATTTGTGAACACACTGTGCGATAGAGCGCAGGATGGGCTTAAATTAATAGAAACATGGTGTAAGGAACACTCACTGTCGATCAATCCCAGGAAGCCTGAGATGGTCCTTTTCACCGGGAAAAGAAGCTTATCGGGTTTAAAACCTCCCGAAATCTTCAGAAGCAAACTAAACTTCTCGGAAGAGAAGGTATTACCCTCGACAGGAAACTAACATGGAATTCTCACCTACACAACAGAGCAAAAAGAGCATATATGTGGCTTATGAGCAGTGTCGGAGGACAGTGGGACGCACATGGGGTCTGTCACCCCGTGTAGTCACCTGGATCTACACTGCAATAATAAGACCCATGTTAACGTATGAAGCAATTGCATGGGGACCGAAGGTTCAACAAGCAACGGCCACCCAAAAATTATATCAAATACAGCGGATGGCTTGTTTAAACATCACAGGAGCCATGAGAGCAACACCAACCGCGGCAATGGAACTAATTACTGGTCTGACCCCTCTGGACCTGCACGTGAAGGAGGTTGCGTTAATGGCCATGGTAAGATTGCGCACGGCTGGGGAAAACCCCGAAGTAGGAGTGGGCCAATTGAGGCTAAGCCTATGGCAAGAAGCGCTTACTGCGCTACCTCTGATGCAGGCAGCCAATGATGCAATTGAACCCAGGTTTGTGTTTAATAAACCCTACAAAATACAAATAAAACAGAACACAGAGTCAGATGCTGCAAATGCAATACGCATATATACAGATGGCTCAAAAAAGAAAGGATGTGGAGTTTACTCCAGAGCACCAAGCCTAAGGATTAAGAGGGGAATGGGAAACAATACCAGCGTGGTTCAAATAGAACTGGCTGGTATCTCAATTGCCACAAAAGAACTAACCAGAAAGAAATTTCTGGCAAAAACATAACAATCTGCACTGATAGTAGACAAGCCCTATTAGCCTTGAACAGACAACGTGTTATATCGGGGCTAGTACTAGAATGCCACCAAGATTTAGCTAACGCCTCGGCAGATAACAATATTATCCTGAGGTGAGTTAAAGGCACGACAGGAGTAAAGGAAATCGCATTGCCGCTTCTTTAGCCAGGGAAGCGGATGGACTAAAAATTTTAGGACCCAGTGACACCTACGGCCTAACGACTTCGACAATTGCGGAACTAGCCAAACGTTACACCCACTCAATTCCTTAAGAGATGGGATGGAATCAAAGGATGCAGTCTTGGGCGACCCTGGGAAGCTGGCGCCGAAGAAATATTTGGCGATGAACAGGAAAAACCTACGTTTAACAGTAGGATTCTTGACTGGCCACTGTCAGCTAAGGAAACACCTCCATACTATGGGGCTAGTGGACACACTTCTATGCAGGATCTGTGAACAGGAAGATGAAACTGTCAGGCTGTCCTATGTGAGTGTCCGGAGTTAACGTCAATAAGAGAGTGTGTTTTCGGTGAGTCTTGGCCTACACCTGCCGATATAAAGATGTCTCCTAGTGACCTGTCCACCTTCCTGGGAAGGACAGGATGGACAATGACCTAGGAGGACAACTCCTCGGGAGGATGTACAATGGGTCACATGTGGCCTAAGTGCTGTGTGTGTGTGTGGCCTCTAAGGCATTAACTAATCCATATCAGAAATGTATATTAGTCATTTCATCATTAATAAACAGAGGCTTCGTTATCAACTGAACACAAACTGAAGCACTGATGGTACAACAAAATTAGAATGATAAAAATGTCTTGTTTGTTTTTGCATTGGATTTCAGGTTTGACACAAATTGTCAAAATGTTTATTACAAAAAAGTCAACACCCTGTATCTTATTAACGACAAAACTTATCACACATGTTTATAGGAACTTTTTGCCTTAAAATTGAGTGAGGAATCCCCTACAACAATATTTCAGATTACTATATATTGGGATGACATTCACTAAGATGGACTTAATCAGCTGTTGAGATGTTGGCTTTGAACAAAAGACGATTTTTTCTTGCACATGACTCCTGTCAATTAGCTAATGTCAAATTTCAGTTAAGATTTTGTGTTACTTATCTACGAGTATTTAATGACCAAGGGATGAATCAAAAAATAAATCAACTCACTCATTTCAAGACGATGCAAAAACATTTAACTCAAAAAATAATACTGGTTTGTATTTTTGTCATTTATTTTTGTTAGAGGCAATGTTTTCAGGTTATTTTATATGTAAATAGTAAAAATAAATTATTTGTATATGTTTCCAATGAATAATACAAGAAACACTGGTAAATACACGAAAATCCAATTTTAGTGTTCAAATTTCCAGCTCCTCGTTCTCAATTTGTTAAATTTATAAGAAAAATTACTTTATTTAAATAAATTTCAAACAATTACAATTATTGCAGTATATCGTAAATGTTGATTGAGTTTTAACATTTTTATTTTCATATTATAAGTACATATTTACAAAAGGCCAAAATGTAGAAAATCGACTGTGATATTAGAAAGTCGTTAATGCTTTATCTAAGATGAGTACTTTCCAGCAAGATGACGCCTAACCTAATACGGTGTTGACTATTATTATTATTAATGATGCTGCATTTTTCAATAATTTATTAATAAAATATTTTTTTTGTCGTATCGTTCAGATATCACAAAACCAGATTATTTCAAACAAAAATAATTCTCATTTGATGATTTTCTTACAATTCATTATACTTGATTGTATTAATTGAGAAGTGCAAGCGATAATGCAATACAAAGTTTTATTTTTTTCAATTTAATAAGTTGAAACTTTCTAGACTCTTCAATTATTTCACTTAGGGTTGAACACATGGTTTATTCACGATAAAAAACGATAACGTCATTTTTAATTACCTACCTACTTTCCCACTTATCAAGAATAAATATAAATTTACCAACCATAAATATAAATTTACCAACTTTAAATACAATTTATACTCAACGGCCAGGACTCTTTACAGCTTACCGGTTAGCAAAACTCCAAGACGTTCTCAGATCAATAGGACATGTCCACCAACTGACAGTTGACAAAAGCCATGAGGAAAAACAATTATTTGGTTACATTTTAGATTGGTAATTTGGTTTGTTGTATTTATTTAATGATCCTTTTTTATATAAACTCTCAAATATAGCTTTTAAAATACCTAAGCAATTAAAATAACGTCGATTATTTCCTTCCTATTAATTTTGACCAATCGCTATCAAGAATTGGTATGTCAAATATAAATTTTAAGTGGATAATTACTTAACAACTGTCAACTTAGCTGTCAGCAGTTTTTCCGGAAAAAAAATCGGAAAAATTTAATGCAAGTTTGACATGAGTTTGAAGTAATTACCTTTCCTAGCTTGAAAGTTATATTGTTCTTATTATTTTAATTTAAAAAAATGTATTAAAATAAAATGTTTATTTAACTCAGGAAATAATCTTACCAAATATCCCTCGTGCATCTAATTTTTCCTGTGGAAAAATTGGATCACTCGTTTCTAAGTATTCTGTTTTAACAAATTACTAAGAAACTCGCTTTTCCGAATTTTTCCGGAAAAATTAAATGTACTAGGGATATTACCCCCGAAAAAAGCATTAAGTCAAAAGCAAATAACTATTAAGAACCACGTGTTGTGTGAAAAACACTTGTTTATCATCAGATTCCTCGTGTATTTAATGATAGGTTGGGTTAATAAATCTTGTGATATCCTTTTATAAATCAGATTATTCATATTTTAGAAAGTTGCAGAAGCTTTGCCACTAATCAGTAGAAACTTCAATTGTTTGAATAGCAGCACTTAATGAACCTAGATTATCCTGCCACAGTAGTATGGACAATACAAGTTACCATAATAGGATAGTCAATTTATTTCTTCCAGTGTTCTTGAAGATGGTTTTAGAGTTCGTCATTTACTAAATAATCAAATGTTAATTGAAATATAGAATGATTGGTTACTGTTTTTTGTATTTTATCCACACTTTTCACATAAATATATACTTATATTAAACAAATATGAGACTATTATACAAGCCTTTTATTTGTAAATGAACAGCTTTGATATATACCCTACGATGTACCGGGTGGTCCAATAAGCCGATCTCTCGGCTATATATCTGAAACTATTCACGTTATAACCTTAGGAGAAAAAATTCCTAAGAAAAAGTGGCCAAGAGAAATCACTGGAAATAACTTTCAAGTTTCTAGGTTAACCGCTAGGGAGCGTATCCTTCGCATTTCCTTCACAAGTTAAGCCCCTTAGAGGTTAACCTAGAAACTTGAAAGTTATTTCCAGCGATTTCTCTTGGCAAATTTTACCAAGGATTTTTTTCTCCTAAGGTTATAACATGAAATAAAAAAGAAGAACAGCCACATTAAATTTCCAGATAACTTTGAATAAAGAAAAAAACTACTTGCTGGCAACAAAACAGAATTTTGTTTTGTAACGTCATGGTTTTTTTATCGTGAACAAACCATAGTGTTTTATACTTCCCTTGTATAAAAAATAACTATATACGAGAATTAAACAAAAATATAACAAAAATTTACAGGTACATATTTTTTTTAAATAGTTTGAGCTAAAAGATTCACGTTGAATGTTCATCACTGACGATTGTGTTACCATTGAGTACAGGACTACCTACAGAATTTGTCATGGGTGATACAGGATGTTTATTCCTTAATTCGAAGACTTGTTGTATGGCATTACGGAAACATAAAAAATTGTAGTCGATTATACCTAAAATGTAACAAAATTGTCTAAAATGGTTGTTATTCATAACAGCATCAATTATATATTCACCTTTATGATCAAAATTATCTTCTCTTAATATACATACTAGGGCTAAAAATTTATTAACTTCTCTTAAATATAGTACAGTTCCATTATTTAACTTTATTAGACTCGAACTTTGTTCATCAAAAACCGCTGGATATTGTTCTTCTTTTATCCTGAAAAACTTCAAAAATTATCAACTGAAAAACCTGAAAGTACAAAAACAATATAAAGGATTTAAGATTTAGGGATAAAACAGTATATTATATTACTAGGAGTAGAGTGAAGTGGTCAAATGGTCATTCTCTAGAAGCTAGACGTCTTTGTACTTATTCACCAACGCTTATCGGTTACTAGAAGTTTACAAAGAAATTCAAAACAATTTTAACAGAGCAGCAATTCTACCCTCATTGCGTTCAACGTGTTCAAGCTCTTCTACAAGCATTAGATTTGGGAATAAAACAATACAGGGTGATTCATTAAGAATGTCCAATCTCTGAACTGTAGATTCTAGACCTCAAAATATGATGATTCTGCTCAACATGCCTTATGCAAATATTGCTAGTTTAAATTTAAATTTTCATTTTCGCAATAATTTCTTATGTTTTCACAATTTCTCTTTGAAAATTGGCAATTTTACGTTTTTTGGCATGAGGAATCATAATTTGCACTCTAATTTAACATTGCTAATAGAGGGCGCTAGTTACACTTGTTTGTGTCAATTAAATCAAAGTAAACTTTTTTTGGGCTAAACTTGCAACTAAAATAATAAAAAAATATTAAAAAGCGTTAAATTCTACAAAAAAAAGTTACTTCTCTTTGATTCGTGTAACTCAATCGGTTATCGAGTTATTTGCTTCTAAAAAGTTCAATAAATTTTAATTTTTTCATAAAAAATTTTTATTATTCCTTAAATATGTAACAATAACAAATTTGTAAACAAAAATAAAAAACTTCAAAGCAAATGCTCAAAATGCCCACCATTTACTTCAATACACTTTATGATCCGCTTTCGTAAAGATCTCTTAATATCAAATAATCCTTGTCTATTATTTTTAATTACATCAACGGCTTCTTCTATTTTCCGTCGCAGTTGTGAAAGAGAAGTAATTTTTTCTTTGTAAACTAATGCCTTCATTTGCGACCAAATTGAAAAATCCAAAGGATTTAAATCAGGGCCTCTTGGTGGCCAAGCAAACTCACTTCCACGACCAATCCATCGATGCGGAAACTGTTCGTTTAAGTATTGACGAACTTGTAAAGAATAATGTGGTGGTGCTCCGTCGTGCAAAAACCACATATTTTGTCTTACAGCGAGAGGTATATCCTCTAGTAATTCGTGTAAATGTTCTTGAAGGAAATCTAAATAAAGAGGTCCATTTAAATGGGTTGGCAGTTCAAAAGGACCTATTAAATACCCACATATTACACCACCACCAAGAGGCCCTGATTTCAATCGTTTGGATTTTTCAATTTGGTCGCAAATGAAGGCATTAGTTTACAAAGAAAAAATTACTTCTTTTCCAAACTGCGACGGACAATAGAAGAAGCCGCGGATGTAATTAAAAATAATAGACAAGGATTATTTGATTTTAAGAGATCTTCACGAAAGCGGATCATAAAGTGTATTGAAGTAAATGGTGGGCATTTTGAGCATTTGCTTTGAAGTTTTTTATTTTTGTTTACAAATTTGTTATTGTTACATATTTAAGGAATAATAAAAATTTTTTATGAAAAAATTAAAATTTATTGAACTTTTTAGAAGCAAATAACTCGATAACCGATTGAGTTACACGAATCAAAGAGAAGTAACTTTTTTTTGTAGAATTTAACGCTTTTTAATATTTTTTTATTATTTTAGTTGCAAGTTTAGCCCAAAAAAAGTTTACTTTGATTTAATTGACACAAACAAGTGTAACTAGCGCCCTCTATTAGCAATGTTAAATTAGAGTGCAAATTATGATTCCTCATGCCAAAAAACGTAAAATTGCCAATTTTCAAAGAGAAATTGTGAAAACATAAGAAATTATTGCGAAAATGAAAATTTAAATTTAAACTTTGAACACCCCGTATCTCGGAAACTAGCAATATTTGCATAAGGCATGTTGAGCAGAATCATCATGTTTTGAGGTCTAGAATCTACAGTTCAGAGATTGGACATTCTTAATGAATCACCCTGTATATTATATTACTAAAAGTAGAAGGCGCTTATTATGCACTGTACTCAGAAGTTTACCTACTACCGGGACGCCAGTCGAAGCAGTGTAATAATTAAGTATTCTTTTCTGAGTAACACTGACTTTTCTTCAAACGCAAAAAAAATTCGACTTACTCCGAAGGCGTACATTGTATCGCTTGAGATATTTTTGTAAAAAAACTTTAAGAAACGGAAAACGTCACATTTTTTTGTTTATAAGGTTTAGAATCACCTACTGAGCATAAAATCACAAAATGCTGACAGATTCCGGTGAAGCTTCAGGCGCCATCCTGAAAAAAACGTTTTTGGCCAATATCTCAGAAACTTTGCACTTTAGGACAAAAGTCATTGAGACCATATTGTAGAGAATAAAATTTCGCATCTTTTGTTTCCCGTAAACTGTTTTTGTAAAATTTACCGTTTACGATTTATGGCCATTCAATTAACCGGTTCTTCTATCTCGGCCGATAACTTAAAATATTGGATTATTCGGTAAAATGCATTGATCAAGTTTCAAAGATCAATCTAATCTCTAAAACTTTTGATCCTAACTTTTTTCTCTAATGTCGATACTTTTTGAGATATAGGACGTTCAATGTAGAAATGTCGAGGCAGCTCAAAGATTTTTTCTAAACAGGTACCTAACCGCTTCTTTTCAATCAGTAGATGTTGACTATTTTGACCATGAGAATGAAGAATTCATTGCCCTGAGGAATCTGACACGAAATATATAACATATTGTATATTTGATTTTGATTTAGTGCGTTTTTCGACGTTGTTTTAATTGCTTAGGTATTTTGAAAGCTATATGACTGTTTATAATAAAAATGATCATTAAATCAATACAAAACAACCAAATTACAAATCTAACCCAATAATTGTTTTCCCTCAGGGGTATTGTCAACTGTCTGTTGGTGGACATGCCCCATTCCTCCGAAGAGGGTAACGAAGATGAAGAGGAAATATCAATTATAATTGGATTCGGGCCGCCTCCAAAACGCGCGAAAATTGGATGAAATTTTGAATTTTATTTGTTTTATGTTTTGTCTAAAAATAAATTTTGAATAAATTTTTTTAAATAATTCCCCTTTCGTTTTCTCATTTTATTATGGCATCTGAACATAACATAATTAATAATAATTACTCAATAATCCAGGATTAAGTCAAAACACTAAATATATTGTAGTTGTACGAAATATAATAAAATACAATGAAAAAAAGGTCGTATACTATTAATTGTTAAGTACATAAACAATCGGAATATATGTTTTCAATTATTTGTTGAATTTGTCCCATTATAATCTATACATACCTTGAAATTTTCGACCTTACTCCCGGTAGTTCAACATTGAACGCCCTATAGCTCAAAAAGTATGGATATTAAAAAAAAAGTTTAAACAAAAGTTGTAGGGAATAAATTGATCTCTAAAACTGGATGAATGCATTTTATTGACTAATCCAATATTTTGAAAGAGTTACCGGTCAATTAAATGGGACATAAATCGTAAACGGTTAGTTTTACAAAGAAAGTTTACGGGAAACAAAAGTTGCGAAATTATATTCTCTACAATAATGGTTTAATTATTTTTCCCTTAAAGTGCAAAGTTCCCGAGATATCGGCCAAAAACGTGCTTTCAAGATGGCACCTGAAGCTCTACCGGAATCTGTCAGCAGTTTGACATTTTATGCTCAGTAATACCCGATTCCACCAACCTGAATTTAGGTCACCAACCTGATTTTAGGAACTTCCTGACAAAGTAATTCCTAGGCTAGGAAATACCTAAATCCGATACTTACCTAAATCGGATTTCACCAACCTAAGAATTTCTTAGTTAAGAAATACCTAGATAAGAATTCGATTTGGAGAGTTTTCTACATAAAATTGGTACCACTGTCTAATATTATCATGAAAACCGAATGGGTGGAGATCATAACTAACAAATATAATAAAATTTGATAGTTCATGTCAAATGTATTTGAGTTTTGTTTATTCTTGTGGGCGTTTGTGATTTTTGAATTCATATATTATATTGATCATAATGGAAGGAAAAAAAGAATAGAAGTGCTAATTTCACGGAAGAAAAAAGCTGAAATTACTCTATTCGTTGCAGGTACACAGCGAAATTTAAATCAAAACTTGAGCAAGAATTTAATTCGAATAATCAAGTACCTATATCAAAACGAAGTCGGTGATGTATTTTATCAAGGAACTTTGACTCTTCTCGAAAAACTAAAAAGTAATAGCTGTACTCAATAAATGATTTGTCTAACATTATTCTAACCTAGATTAAATAGTCTAAAGAGTGTAGTAACTTCCCTATCACTTTCAAATTCAACAATATAATCAATTTTCTCTAATATTTGTAACGTCGTATTTTTATGTAACCGAAAACACCTCAAGAAATCTGTTTTGTCTAAGAGTTTCAAAATAATTGTTACGCAAACGAATTACTCGTTTTCAGGGTCATGCATTTTCAGACTCTGATGAGCTGTCAAACCTTTCGAGACGTTCTACAAAACGTACAGCTCGCATATTTTAAAAATAGTAATTAATAATTAAAAATTTCTCTCGACTCGCTATCAATAAAAATGACAACCGAGAAGTGTCTAGTTAGGTTTTTCCTAAACTGTTTAGGCAGACCGAGCAACCTGTCCTAATATTAGGTATTTCCTATCTCTCTTGGGTATTACTTAGCGCGGGGTGAAACGGAAATTGCAGATAGGAGTTCCTAAATCCGTTTTAGGTATTACCTAACTTTGGGAAATGGCTGGTGAAATCGGGCATGCGCAACCTGTCCTAATATTACGTATTTCCTATCTCTCTTGGGTATTACTTAGCGCGGGGTGAAACGGAAATTGCAGATAGGAATTCTTAAATCCGATTCAGGTATTCCCTAACTTTAGGAAATGGTTGGTGAAAACGGGCACAAGTGTTCCTAAACCTTATGAAACAAAATTGGAACAGAAATTTAGTGCGAGGTTAAATTCTATATTCACTGGCCAATTAAAAAAGTATCGAAATTACAGTTCCAAACTACTTTATCAAAACGCCCATGATAAAGCGTTGCTATCATTATCTTATTATTATTGCACCTACTAGTAAAATGATAGGTTATTTCTATGGTCTGTGTTGCCGAAAGTAAAATACAGGGTGTTTCTAAATACATGCAAAAAGTTAAGAAGGTGATTGCCGTATACAATTATGATGCAACTTTCCTCAGCCCAACCCATTCTGAAATATCACCATTAAAAGGTGCTGAGTAAAATATAGTTTTCATTTTTCTATCTCGAATTTAAGGGGGGAGCCTGCTTTAGAAGCTTCAAAAAATCGTTTTTTTATTTTTTGCATAAATGTCTTCCTAAACTATCTAAGAATGTGTCCTTAAAATTTCAGACGGAAATTCGAAATATTTTCGGAGTTATAGAAGAAAGAGTGGGCAGGTATACGAGCGGCCGGATCGCTCGGAGAGCGCGCGCTCCGCCCCTCGATCTATTGTTTGTATTATGATCCAAACGGACTAACGGTCTTTCGAGGCACTGTTGACTGTTCGCAGAAGGATGGACCAGGAATCGCTGATTAGCATATTAATGCGGTAAACTTAGGAAAATTACGATTTTTTATATACGAAAACTTTGACGCACGTTTTCTCGAGTTTTCATTTATACGATTTTTCCTAATTGGCGGGAAAGATAGGGAAAAAACTAGATGTCCTATCGAAATAAAACAAAATGCATTATATTCGGGATCAAATTCTCTTCTAGTTGAACCTAAAAAACCTTAACAAAGTTGAGATTAACATACTTTTTAAACAATCTAAACTCAATTTAAAAAAAAAATGAACTTTTTTTTCAATTCGCTAAAAATTATTGAATTTTTCACGTTTTTATGAATTTTCTTGGTTCAACTAGAAGCTATACTATTCAGGAATAAAAATATTTTTGGATTTTTTATTTCAGATGAAAATTGCGACCTGCATCTTTCCCGCCGCACAAAAGCGCTCGCGAGACGCCTCGGCGAAATCCTTGTACCGGGCATAATATTACATAAATCTTAATGAAAAAATTTGAGAAGACTGCTAAAATATATCACAATAAAACCTGAAAGTTTCGTTCCAATCGGATATTTCTTTCCTTCCCAAAAAAATCCTTCAAAAAATCGATTTTTTGAAGCCTCTAAAGCAGGCTCCCCCCTTAAATAATAGCATTACCACAGAAAGGATACCCGTCCAAAACATATCACACTATAAATAATTATATTTAATAAACATAAAGTGACATTAATATTATTATAAAATTGTTATTAATGCAATAACAAAATGGGTTACTCGTGTATGTGGATACTGCTGTACAAATAAATTCGGTAATTTATTTATATAGTGTGAAAAAGTTTTTCAAGATGTTTCACAAAACTCAATCTCGAAAAAAAATTTGATATTAAATAAAGTTAGGGTTGATAATTTCACCCCCTTATAATGTAACAGAAATGTTGGAAAAATTCAGGCGATTGGTAATTGGGAGTGCACGAAAATAACAATATTTTAAGTTGTCTAGGAAAGACCCATCATCATTTTATTATTTTCGCATGAAATTAGAAACACCTTGTATGTAGTTACTATTATACGCTTGAAGAAAAATGATATTTTCGATAGAGTGGATTATTACAAAATTAAGTATCAACATAGATAGGTGAAAAATAAAGAAAAAATGTTGAAATTTACCCATATATAGATGAAACATCTATAACGACATCGATCATATCACAACAAAGCTCATAGCTCTGCATGTCAACTGGTGTGGAATCCGTTGCTATATATATTTTAGAAACTACATCAAAGAGGAATGACTTTTCAATTGCGGAATTCTAAAAAGCAGAATATATATTATGTATAAAGTCAACATAGAATATATCAATTCCAATGCAGTTACTTACTGTATTTAAAATATTTAATAAATTTTCTAGTGCCGGTAATTGTGGAATTAATTTCTGTACAACTTTGGAAAATGCTTCAAATATCGAATGATCGTATATCGACGTTAGGTGAAAACTGAGGTGAATTTGGTCAAAACCTAAAAAAATCATCAATTATCTTCACAAACGCATTGTATTGAACTTTTTTAATTATCAGTCATTAAAGTTTTACGAATGAATATTTGATACAATTTAGTCCGAGATTCTTACAGTCATTGCCAAATTTATTAGAATATTCTTTATGCTCAAAAATTTAAGCCATGGACATTTTTTCAACGACCACTTGTGGCTTAATCTTAATATTAATGTGTACATCGAAGAGAATGTGAATATACTACTGCTCTCTAGATGGAAAAACATTGGCAACCAGGGGATGTGAACAAGAGGGTGTTTAGTCCCTATTGCTATGGAACCTGGTGGTAGAGGATCTGCTAACCACGCTAGAAACGAGTGGACACAAAACAGTAGGGTACCCAGTTAGTCGTTATGATCCAAGAAAAATTCAATACCACAGCCAGAAAAAGAATGCAAATGACCTTCCATCTGGTCAGTGCATGGATAAAAGAAGAGGGTGTGTATGTCAGTCCCTCCAAATCAACCATTGTAGCTTTTACCTGTTAGCTGGTTTAGGATCTCTGACCCTTAAAGAGATTACGTCACGGGTGATTTTAGATTGCTTACCAAGAACCAACAGCTGGTAAAAGTAAAGGAGAAGGCACACAGAAAAAATGGAGACTACGTCATAAAATAAAATTTTGGTATTGGACATACCACATTGTGGCGAAACCCATAATCACATAAGCATCTTTGGTATGGTGGGCAACGATAACCTAAAAAATAGTCGCAGTTGAGTTGAGAAGATTTGCCTCCTTCAGCATAACGGGAACTATCAAAACAACACCAACATTAGCCATGAGAGCATTGCTGGAACTCCTCCCATTGACATAAAAATCATGGAGGTCGTGGATGGGATTTCTAAGGCAACAAAATACGAGCAGCAGATCGGATCACAACAAGGTAAAAAAAATAGTGGGAGGTAATATTCTCGAACTGCTAAAAACATATCCATAACTAGTATTGATTTGAAGCTA
Source organism: Lochmaea capreae (assembly GCA_949126875.1). Lineage (NCBI taxonomy): Eukaryota > Metazoa > Arthropoda > Insecta > Coleoptera > Chrysomelidae > Lochmaea > Lochmaea capreae. The sequence goes on from OX421396.1 coordinate 10,988,343, forward strand.
TACATATAGGCTATTTCTTTCATCATATTTATGGTAACATCACCGTTCTCTATACTGTGACATTACTATATTCTAAACCGTAATAGATACGAACACGATTAAATGGTCAAAAACAAAAAGGTAACTATAATGGAGAACATTATATTTGTTACAAAAATTACAGGTATACACCTCATTCTCCAGTTACAGGGAAAACTAAAAATGCAGCTTTTGGTTTTTTTTAGATAAAACATTTAGATCGAAAAATATAAAGAGACGGAGAAGGACAGTTCTATTTGATCACAAATTCAATATAGCTATATATCAATACATCTTCGATGCGACGTTTCGTGACTTCTAGAGGCTAACATCATTATTTTTTTTAAATAAGGTTCTGCCTCTTTCATTGCAATTATCAGTCATTCTTTAATTCAGTGATATACTACAATCAAGGTTTTCATGACTTTTTATCTTAAATAACTTCATCATTAATATCATCATTACAACAATTTTTAAATACGATCCTATCGTAGTTCTTTTGTAAACTTGTTTTGATTTTGTCAAACTGCCACTGAAAATCCGCCGTGAAATAGAATATTTCCGACAAGACGGTGCTTAACCCCATAACTCAATACTAGTAGGCAAGGCCGTACCCCCAGGGGGGGGGATCGGAGGGGTTGAACCCACCCGAAATTTTCCATAAATAAGTATTTTCAAACACAAGTTTTCCTGAATTAAAGAGAATGATATTTTCTCGAAATTTTGCTATCTGTAAGTAAAGTATTTCATAATATAATTGATGGTGTTTATGCATTGAACTGGCAACTGGCCTTGCTGATGCATCACGAGAAGCATGTGTGAAAACAGTATGCCTATAATAGCCTACTCGCAGCCACCCGCGTATCGCCTGTTCTGCTCACAACCAATGCAGTCAGTATTAAGAGGTGTATCGCTAACGTCAAAGAATATACCAGGATGTATTATTTGCTAACGTGTCTCTTTCCCCCCCCTCTCACTCTGACCACCATCCTGCCCTCCAGCACTAGGTTAGCGTCTACTTGTATTGTAAAGGGTGTCCCACTATAAAGTAACACATTTTGACGGCTTATTACTCGAGAATGGAAAAAGATATCGACGTGCAGTTTTCGCTAAACTTCTTATATTTCCTTCAAATTTTTATTGACATAGTTGCCAAATGTATATATTTTCCCGAAAGTGCCGGAAAAAAATGACCATTTTTGAAACGAAATTATCGGTTTATTTTAAATAAAACACCCTATATTTTTTAATACCATTTGAGACTTGCAAACGGTGTCATAAATTTAAACACTTCTAAGAATTTCAGTGAAAGCCGCTCATTAATCCCTTGTCTTATATTCGAGTTATAACGTTTCCAAGCTGTTAAAATGTGATAATTTACGTTTGGAAGTTATTGACATGGTTTCATAAAAAATTAAATCTTTCCCTAAAAACTTGAGTATATACCGATAATGTATACATTTTTGGAAAGGGGAAGAAAGAGACTTTCAGATGGTATTAAAAAATATAGGGTGTTGTATTTAAAATAAACCGATAATTTCGTTTCAAAAATAGTAATTTTTTTTTCAGCGCTTTCGGGATAAAATATACATTTGGCTACTATGTCAATAAAAATTTGAAGGAAATATAAGAAGTTTAGCGAAAACTGCACGTCGATATCTTTTTCTATTCTCGAGTAATAAGCCGTCAAAATGTGTTACTTTATATCTATTAAAAACGGCCTAAGGATGCGTCATTTTACACTAAATTTTGACCCCCCGGTACGGCCTTGCTAGTAAGGGAACATTTAGATGCATTGGATGCAATGGATCGAAATCCTGGCCAGCTCGATCTCCAGATATAACTATTTTAGATTTTTTTGGCTGGGGATGCATACAAGATCAAGTTTTTTTGACACCGACTACAGATATCAACCATCTTGAACAAAAAATAAATCATGCATGTAATAGCATTACACCAGCCATGTTAGAACATTGCCATAACAATTATTGCTTTCGCAGAGCACGTATGTGTACATTCAACAGAGTGGTCGTCAATTCGAGTATTTTTTTTTTATATTATCTTTAACGTGCTCGGCAACTATGGCAACTCGCACGGGAGCAATTACATTAAATTAATATAAACATATTCAAAATTTACAATAGGATGGGGTTAAAGTTTGTGGTACACTGCAATTTCTTTGAAGAACTTCAATACTGCCTTAAATTGGGTTGAGTCGCTAAGTACTTCTATGTGGTTGCTGTTTAGTTTGAGTTGTTGCCTTTTTGCATTATATTGGTGGCATTCAGAGAGAATGTGTTTAATGCTTAATCGGCACTGACAACTTTGGCAGCAGGGACTGGCGGTTGATGACATCAGGTGACCATGGGTAAGCTTTGTGTGACCAATACGGAGTCTACGAATTAGAGCAAGCTCTTGCCTGGAAATTCCAGTAAGTCCGGTGAAAACAGGTTTAAACAGAGATGGCTGGATAGCATGAAGAGAGGTGTTTACCGAGTTCCAATGGTTTTGCCATAAAGAGTTGGTAATTCTTTTCATCTTTGACTTCAGATCCTGACAGATTTGAATGTGTGTCATGGAAGTGGTGGAAGTAATGGCTGCTTTAGCGCGTTCATCAGCGAGTTCGTTGCCAGATATGCCGATATGTGAAGGTACCCAAATAACGGTAACTGTAGTGTTTAGGGAACGGAGATGGTGATAAGATTGATGGATTTCTTGGACAAGAGGGTGCTCGGTGTATAATTCCTGGATAGATAGGATAGAAGCTAGAGAGTCTGTACAAATGGCAACTTTTTTATTAGGACGGTCGATGTGTTTGAATGCTTGTAGAATACTGTACAGTTCACCAGTGTGCACACTGCAAGTTAGGGAAATAAGGAAGGAGCAAATGGGGTTTTTGGATGTTGTGACTGAACAGCCAACGCCGGAATCACTTTTGGAAGCATCAGTGTATAGTACTAGGTCGAAGCGATTAGTATGAATAATGTCTAGAAATGCTTTAATCATGAGCTCTTTAGGTGATTCGTGTTTGTTGTACTTGTTTAACGATGAATGGGATTTGTGTGTGTTAGGTCGACGTCATTAGATAATGAGGCTAAAATTAGGGAGATAGGTCTTAAAGTTGGTAAAGGGGTGTTGAGAGGATTGTGGGCAGTTGATGTAAACAAGCGGTAAACAGGATTGAGGGGATTTGCGAAGATTGTGGATGCATAGGAGAGGAGTAAATATTGCCTTCTAATCCAGAGAGGCGGTTCAATCGCTTCACAATAGAGACTTTCCGATGGACTGGAGCGAAAAGCGCCTAAACAAAGTCGTAGGGCTGTATTGTGAATAGAATTTAGGGAATCTAGGACTGTTTTTGACGCAGACATGTAAGCTATGCAACCATAATCTAGTTTAGAACGAATAAGGGCTCTGTAAATTTTTAGGAGGGATTTTTCATCTGCACCCCAGTGATAATGGGACAGTGTTTTAATAATGTTTAACCTTTTGCAGCATATACCTTTTAATTCGACGATATGTTGTTTCCATGAAAGGCGGGAGTCGAATGTTAGCCCTAAAATCTTACAGTGATCAACCAAGGGGAGGGGTGAGTCATTAATAAAAATAGAGGGGAATGGCGATAGTGGGCGCCTGCTGAATTTGATTGTCTTGGACATTTAATCCTAAGGAGTGTGTCCTGTTAATTAGTAAGTTCACCGCAGTTTGTAAGAGATTGGACGTAGTGGTTGATGATCGGCCATGGCAATAGATTATTAAATCGTCAGCATAGGCTACATATTTGATGGGGGAAGGAAAATTATGACACAAGTCGCTTATTGCAAGATTAAATAGAGTTGGGCTTAAGACTGAGCCTTGAGGAACGCCATCGTTTTGTGGGTACGAGGATGAGAACAGACCATTCACAGACACCATAAAGGATCTTTGCGATAGGAAATTTTTAATGAAATAAAATATGTTTCCACAGATATTATATATTCGGTTAATTTATTGATTATAGCTTGCCTACTGATGGTGTCAAACGCACTTTCCAAGTCGAAAACGGTGGCGATTACTTCATTTTTGTTATTTATTGAATTGAATTGAAGTCATTTTGCAACATGAGATATGGGTCTGTATGATTTAGGAGAATAAGCGGGATGATCGGGTTTTTATTAATGGAATTATTATGGAGGTACGCCATTCTTTGGGGAATTTTCGAGAAAGTCAAATACTATTGTATAATTCGAGAAGTTTTAGGAGACAGGGGGAAGATAGTTTTTTTAAAAGAATGTAGGGGAGATCATCTGGGCCAGAAGCGGTGTTTTTGCAGGATTTTAGGGCAGCTTTTAGTTCTAATAATGTGATTGGAGCATTGAGTATATTAATATCTTGAGAAATAGAAGGTGAAATTAGAGAGGAAGATTGAGGTGGAGGTTTAAAGATGTGGGTCGGGAATTATTACAAAACTTTGCTACATAGTTCTCAGCTAAAACCTTAGCGATTTCTTGTTTGTCATTGATAAACATATTATTGAACAGTATATTGTTAATTTTTAGATTGGTTTTCTTTCCCTGGATTTGCCAAATTTTCTTGACTTGACTTGACTTGGGTTAGTGTTTTCATTTATAGAGGAAACGTAATGTCTCCAGGAAGTTTTTTTACTCTGTTTAATAGTGTATCTGGATTTGGCTCTTGCTCTTTTGAGGTTAATAAGGTTTTGTTGGGATTTATTCCTGTTGTACGTTTTAAAGGCAATTTTTTGTTCCCGAACAGCATTATCGCATGAAGAATTCCACACAGAATGTTCAGTTTCAGAGATGTATTCCGACCAGTTAGCTTTATTTAGGCACCAGTAACTTCTTGATAATACTTGTTTGTTTGAGTTATCGGGGGTGGATATAAAGATAGGGAAGTGGTTACTGTCGTGTAGATCGTCGGCCGTGTGCCATGTTAATGAAGGAGCTGATTTGGGATCGCTTAAACTCAGATCAATATTGGAGAAAGAGCCAGACGAGATGTTGAAGTATGTGTGGGAACCAGTGTTTAAGAGGCAGGTACCTGTGCAGTTAATGACATTTTCTACAGTCTTACCTTTACCAAATGTGTGACTGGAGCCCCACATAGTGTTATGCGAGTTGAAATCCCCTACGAGGATATAGGGTTGGGGTAGTTCATATATAAGATTTAGTAATTCTTCTTCTTTTAAAGGGTGGTTAGGGGGATGTATAAGTTTACAAATTGTCAATTTATTAGGACACCAACAGGTTATGGCTATGGCCTCTAATTCAGTAGAAAGGGGAAGGTGAGAGGAAAAAATGTCACTGGAGACGAAGATAGAAGTACCGCCACTAGCTCTGATGCAGTTGTTTCTAATATAGTGATATCCTTCGTAGTGTTTTAAATGAGGAAGAGTGGAGTGTTTTGCATTGGTTTCCTGGAGACATATGATGTCTGGGGATGACTGTGATATTAAATGTTGGATCCTTTCCAGTCGAGGAAAGAATCCATCACAATTCCCCTGTAATAAATTGAATGTGAAAAATAAATAAAATAAGGGTGGATTGAGAGAGCTAAAATTCAGATTGAGAGCTGTGATTTGATTCTTCATCGGTAAGGTGTTCCGAAGAGATGCTTATATTATCGGGGAAATCATCAGGGTTAAGTTGTTGTTTTATTTTATTTAATATTCTCGTGATACGATTCTTAAGAGATCTTTCATTAGAAGCTGTATAAAGTTGAGATAGATCCTTTTGAATGCCAGGTATATCAGTGGAGAATTCCTGGGCTTCTTGGAGTGGAGTGGGACATCCATAACAGTTTTCAAGGAATGCTATTAATTGCGTTGAGGTAAGAGTAAAGTTTGAAGGGTTGTCGTTGTAAAGCGTATTGATAACTGCTACACTGTTTGTGCTCAAAGTATGATCTGGCCGGCTGGTTGATTTAATCTTTTTTTGGCTTGTTTGGATGAAGATTGGGGTGTAATGTATGGCGGGGGAGCCATAGGGGTAAATGAGGTAGAAAGGGTATCAGAGGGGGACAGAATGGGCGGGGTGTTGAGGGGGCTATCAGTGGAATGTCCTCTTTTTTGGCCTGTGGTTAGTGTGGGGGTGGTTATAGTTGGACAGGATGTAGATATTGTAGTATTAGTTGATACAGTGGAGGTGGTGATAGGGTTATTGATCGATGTTAAGGTGTCAACTGGGAGGGAGGAAGAAGAAGGGACAGCAGAGAGAGGGTGGGTGATAGGATCATTAGGGACTTTAGGGCAAGAATCTGCTGTGTGTCCCGTAAGTTTACAGAGAAAACATTCAAGTCTGTCAGTGGAAATGAATATTCTGAAGGAGTTGTTATTATGATTGATTAGTAAGGATGTGTGAAGATTGAAATCATCTTTGCCCGGGATTACAAAGGTTACCCTACGAAAGCTCATGATATGAGCATATTCATCTTCAGATGCTCCGCATTTTACAAAAGTGACCGGTTATACAAGCTGTAAACCAAGGTCTGTTAAGGATTGTTCGATTAGTGAATGTGGGATGGAGGGGCATACGTTGGAAATTAGGAGTCTTTTGGCTGGTGAGATGAGTCGTCGTATTGGAACAATAGTGGAATTAATCGTGACATTTGTGGTAGTAGTAAGGAGCTGATCTGCGATTTGGATAGATGAGAGGTAAATACAGATTCGATTATTAGAGATTCTAGAGGCGAAAGTAATGTTTTTTGGGGTGACTATCTCCCCGATAGCCTTAATGTATTCGAACAGTACAGTATTCGGGATGGAGTGCATGACAATAGCTTGATCCCTTGTGGGAAAAGAAGGAGGAGGTGGTTGGGTCCGTGCGGCTGCGACATATGATTTCGAAATAGGATTGGGGTCGAGATTATATGGTGGTTTATTTGTGAGAGTGATCATTGTTGATTTAATTTAGTGTATGGTCCTGGTTACCAAGGCCCACAACACAAAGTGTAAGTATGTAAGACTGGAATTCACTAATATTAATTGCTGGCAACTAACATCGATTTACTCAACAAAGCAATAAACAAATTAGGAACTCGTTTCCTTATCACATTTTGGTGATGAACAGAAAACAACAAGAAAAACTCGTAGTCGATTAGCAAAATTGTTATCGGCAAACGATGTTCACTTGATGAATTCTAACACTTGAATGAATTCGAGTATTTGATATTTTAATTTGTTGGTAAATTAAATTATTTTTTTCTCTTCTACTTTGATATGTTTATTATTGGGTAACATTACGTCTCTAAAAGTACAGAAATTACCCATGAAATATTATTGCTCAAATAGTTTTTTTTTAGTCACTGATGATGTCATATTTTATATCGAAAGCAGGTTCACGAAAGAACCACGTATTTAAAAATTGTTTTCATTGATGATGTTAATTATTTAAGGTAAAACATCATAAAAATCTTGTGCTATAATCTCTGAATTTGAATGAATGACTAATAATTGTCCTTATTTAAAAAACATATCGATGTTAGTCTCGAGAAGACACGAAACGTCATATCGAAGTTTTATTGATTTATAGTGTATAGTGAATTTGTGATCAAATAAAACTTTCCTTTTCCATTTTTTGATTTAAAAGTTTTATGCTTAGAAAACCAATAGCAGCATTTTTAGTTTTTCCTGTATGACTCGAGAATGAAAAACTAGTTTGAAACTGGTCAAACGAACTATTAAAAATTTGACACGTGACTGCTAGATTAGAATTTAAAAATATTGAGTAGTTACAAATAAAAATGATAAATATATTAACCCACTAATAAAGTATCTGCATATATTATAATATAACGATAACCTAAAAATTCTTCTTCTGGTTCCTTGACTTGACTTCTTGCTTTACAGTATCTGGCCAATAACTTCAAAATTAGACAAATTATCCTACACAACATAATATAAGTAAAGTTAGCTGCGATGTAATATTGCGCTGTCAATAATTTTTTTACATCGGGTTGTTCAGAATACGATTTTTAACCGCGCTGTTGAATTTGATTTAACATTGCGATTTTAACTACATCGATGTTAAATTTACAGCTGTTACGGATAATTGTACAGAATAAGCCCATAAAGTACTTGCAGACTTGTTCAGAAGCAAATTTCTACAACACCGTTCATTTTAGCTCCATAAAAGGTAATTCCTTTTTCAACCATAAATGAACAGAGAGTTTTAAAAAAATATTTGTTCCAGTGGCGTAAAAAATAAAGGGATAAAAGTTGCCACTAACCCTGATAGCGCGTCAGTGATTAGAATTTTCAAAAGTTAGCTTATGTCACAATATTACATTCTTAAAGAGCATATTGGTCACCAAATTTGAAACAAATATTTCAAAGTGTTTTTGATTTATGGCAAATTTTGAATTGTAATCTCAAACTTTTAACACCCTGTACCTCGGTAACTAAGGTTAATGTTCCTGTATCAAAATTCATCAATTAACGAGAGCTCTCTGGGGTAGAGCGTTGTCGGTCGAATATAGTAACACTCTGTAAATATTTTTTTATATATTATTTACTTCAACGTTTCGGTAGCGTTCCAGCTAGTTATCAAGAATAATTGAGTTTTTTAATTTTCTCCTCGGTTAAGTATTTCATTTATTAGTAGAATACTTGTTTAAAATTTTGAAGCTGGTCCGTCATTTTCTTTACCGTCAAAATGACATATTTCCAAAATAAATACCAAATACTAATTAAAAGATTTTTGTTTCGTCTGAATATTTTGTGAATCATAAGGATAGTTATATAGTTGGCGTAAAAGGTATAGTGCGAACTTAAAGTTGCCGGCTTTTTGTTTGACTCTAAGACTAAGAGTATACCGTCATAGCCCAGTCAATATTATAATTATTGACGATAAATTAATTTAATGTTATAATTTAAACTAATAATCGTTAATAGTTATTTAATAAACTAGTTTTTTAATGAAGGCGATTAATAAACGAAACTGTTCAAAGCACGAACTAGCGATAGCGAGTGAGTGCCTTTAATAGTTTGACTGAACTATAACTATTTTTGAGGAATTGTTGCAGGTGTTCTCTTTAATCGGTGGTCTGACATCAAGAAAGTGTGCCTTAAAAATGATAAGTATAAATGTGAATATCACGCGTATGCTGAAAGCATAAAAATTCAAAAAGCGCGCGTCTTGAGTGCTGGTTTATACCTGTAGCCAAGGTAGGCGCTAGTGGTAACTTTGCATACTTCACTCTGTTATTTTAATCGCTAGGTACTCTCGCGCCATCTACTATTTGTACCTTTCCGCTTGACACTTTTTCGACATTTCTCCTACACAAGTTTGTGCTCCTTATATCTATTCTCCATGATCAATAGGGGTAAGTGCCATGTAACTTTTCAGTTTCGTTTATCGACCGCACTTTAACAATCAGAAACGCCATTCATAACAAATGGGATTCGCCGGTATTGATATAGTTTGCCATTCGCTTCAAACGCAGTACCAGTTTTGTCAATGTTCTGTATCGGAATTTGATGGTAGGCTTCTAAATACCTTATAATGAGCTACATTATTTACTAAAACCTCGATCGATGGCTGCGGATATGTTTCTAATAAAGTGAATTGATTTATTGTTTGTGAATATAGTCAATGCACAGTATCATATTTTTTATCCAGATACGACAACTGTTGAGGCGTTAATGCCATCTAGCGTCTTCCGTGCGCGTCTTTCATTAGACTTCTGATCGAAGTCGGGTGTTCGTGGATGTGCCGACCGATGTCGCTGAAAATTGTGACCGCGGAGCTGGCGATTTGCGCAGCAGATACAAATAGGTGGGTTCGATTTGGTCATAGGGTGCTGGAGCGGAGTGAGAGCGGCGTATCAATCACGTGATAGCGGAGCGTTTGGAGTGAGAAAGTCTATCTCGAACGCGTTGGAGCGGATTTGAGTATTTGAGAGTGTTTAAAAATAATGTAACCTCACTTCTTTTATCTACTTTTATAATTTATTTATTTTATTGTTCGTCTTTTATCATTTCTAAGACCAAAGCTAAAAAAACTTAATATTGAGTTGCTTTGATTTAAGGGCTGTTTACTAAATATAACTATTTAAATAATATAATTATAGTTTGTTTAAATAATTTGCATAGTTTGTTGTTGGTAATTACAGCCTTATTATATCTTAAATGGTATATAATAAGTATTGTTCGAGTCCGCTTAGGACGTATTTCACAATACCAGAAGAATTAAACATTGCTTTAATGTTTTTCTTCTGAATAATATGTCGGTTATCAAGGTTACTTTTTTAGTAACCTTGGCCGATTATATAAAAAAACAATAACAAACCCTAAAAATCAAACGAAAGTTTGTAGCACGCATGTCCACTCCGATCGTGCCACCCTGTCGAGGTAGGGCTTTAGGAGTGAACTCCGTCTACTCTGAAATCACAAAAACGAACGCGGGGTGCGCCGCACTTTTCGCTCCAAAGGGGAATCTCGAACGGTTTTGGAGCGAAAAGAGCTTACGGAGTGAAAAGAGTGTGCAAATCGAACCCACCTAATATATGAGAATGAACATGCTGATGTGGCTTGTAACGTACCGTTGTAAATCTATTTTAATAAAGTTAATTAAGCTCGGCCTTAGTTTTATAATATTACGAATAAACAACAACCACTTCCGCCCACCAAGGTGATTTGCTTTGCTCTATATAATACCTTCCTTCATACATCATTCGTTGAATTCTAGAACTCTAGTAGAGCTTAAAATATCAAGTCTAATTATTATGACTACAGAACAGGATTTCGATAATATTGACATTTTAATATTACTGTAGATATTTCCAAACATGTTTAGGTCAACTTTACAGATATTGTGTATTTGGCATGTTATAGACCTAGATGCCATTAAAATGTCCATATTTAGCGATTAAGTATATGTTCAAAGATTTTGCAAACGATTAATTTAAAAAAACTCAAAGAGCTAATATCGATCTAGCGACAGAAGTGTCCTTTTTTGTTACAATTTATGCAAATTGCTTCACGTGCAGGACCAATATTTCGAGGATGTTGAGACGTTCCGCAAAAATAACACTTAGTAGTTGAAGCCACCGAATTAACTTGCAGTTCGATTGCGTTTTCATGCAAAGAAGACCATTTTCGAAGATCATTTTCAAGTTTATAGGTGACGTGCCAGAAGTAAACGAATTCACCTGAAGAACTGCCATTTCTAACGGTCTAGCCTGAGAATAAGTTTGATCAAGAATAAGAGTTGTATTCTCCAAAAGTCTTTGTCGGATCGTTTATTCTTCTTATAAAAGAATCATGGATATACGCATCCCTATTCTCCAATGCAGTTACATGTTTGAATGTAGCCAATGCGTTTAATACAGTCAGATATTCATCTACTGATTCGTTTGGTGTTTGTAAACGCGATGCATGTTTGTTGAGTTTCGCTTACCTTCTTGACATGTAATAGCTTTGGGAGTACTGATTGCTGTATTTTCATTTTTAGATTCGTGTTTGTAAGAATATACTGACTATTAAACCTGGTTAACAAGTAAGTCCATTTTATCTCTGGAGTGATCTCATTTACCGTGCCAATAAAATTTTCAAATGTTCCCAGCCAATAAATCCAACACTTGGAAGCAGTTGGAGACTTCCAATTTCCCCGGACGAAGAAATGGATCCATAGTTATGAAATATGTCAAACAAAGTATTCTGAACAGAAATAACTAAAGACTTAGTACATTAGAATTATTCGACATAATTCAGGATAATTAATGACAATGTAGAAAATTATTAGGTAAAGTAAACATTGGTGACAAATAATAAAACTAATCCTGTATTCATAAAAACCGGGTTAAATCCTATTACATATTTAACTTCATATGAGAATACAATAAACACGAGCAGTCGTATCATTTTTTATTGTGATAAGAATTATCAATGATAATTTCACGAGGTTAACAATTTATTTCAATTAGAGTACACAAATCGAATTACCCGACATAATGGAGAATCAAAGGGATAATAAATTACGCAACAATTTAGTCATTGGAATAGGACACCCTCTATTAGATTTAACTGCAACAGTACAAAAAGATTTCTTGAAAAAATACGATTTAAACGAAAATGATGCTATTCTGATTACGGAAAAACAAAAAGATTTACTTGAAGAACTACTCCAAAAATACGAAGTTAAGTATACTGTTGGTGGTAGTATTCAAAATACGTTAAGAATCATACAGTGGATAACTAAGGTGAACCATTTGACAACATTTTTTGGTTCAATAGGTAATGATGAATTTTCAAATATCATGTACAAACAAGCAGCACTAGATGGAGTTAATGTAAGATACAAACATAATAATGAACAAACTGGTATATGTATTGTACTTGTCACAGGAAACAATCGATCACTTTGTACAAATCCCGGAAGCTCTAAATATTTCGATTTTCAATATCTAGCAAGAGAAGAAAACCAAATTCTATTACAGTCAGCTGAATATTATTATTTGGGTGGCTTCTTTCTAAATGTAAGTTTAACTACTGTAAAAGAAATTGCGAAGTTGACTGTGGAAAATAATCGACAATTTTTATTCAACTTAAGTGCTCCCTTCATCTGTCAAATACATAAAGAATCACTAATTGAAATATTTCCATATATAGACGTACTTTTTGGAAACAGGTCAGAAATTGAAGCTCTCGCCAATAGTTTTCAAATAAATAAAGGAACTCTGCAAGAAATAATTCAAGTTTTATCAAATTGGAAGAAAATAAACATTAAAAGGACTAGATTAGTTGTAATTACACAAGGAGAAAATCAAGTAATAGTTGGAAAAGAAAATCAACTTCTTAAATTTTCTGTACCGAAATTAGAAACAAACAAAATTATGGATACTAATGGTGCAGGAGATGCCTTTGTTGGTGGATTTTTATCTCAATTCATTCAAAAACGAGATATAGGGGCATGTGTGAAATGTGGAATTTGGGCTGCTTCTAAAATTATACAAAAAGATGGATGTACTTATGACAACAAAACTACCTACAACTAGATATTTGAAATCTACTTATATTGTAAATAATAATTGTGTTAATAATAAAATGTTCTGGCGTGTAAAAGTTTTTTTTTATATACAGGGTGTTTCTAAATTCATGCGACAGAATTCAGGAGGTGATTGCTCGTATGAAATTAAGATGGGTCTTTCCTATCACAAAATTTCCTCAGCCCACCCCTTTCCGAGATATTATATATTTAAGAATAAAGAAAATTTGTAAATAAAACAAGGATTTTAAGTTAAATTTTATTTCATAAAAGTTCAACTCGAAAAAAAGTATTGATATGAAATAAAGTAAGGGAAGCTAATTTCACGTACCCCCTTATAATGTAACAGGAATGTTGAAAAAATTACAGAATTTCAAATTTCTAGCTTTACTGAAATTTTAGAAATAAAATAAAAACTCAATTTTAGTCACCACCTGTTAAGGGTGATAGGTATCTCGGAAAGGGTAAGGGCTGAGGAAATTTTGTTGTAGGAAAGACCCATATTAATTTCATTCGAGCAATCATGTGCACCTCCTGAATTTTGTTGTAGGAAAGACCCATATTAATTTCATTCGAGCAATCATGTGCACCTCCTGAATTTTGTCGCATGAATTTAGAAACACCCTGTATATTGTAGGTTTAACAGTCGATAAAAGAACTTTTTACTTAAACTGTTACTGTTTATCATATAGGTATGATGTGATTTATATTTTTACATTGTACAGCAACCCCCCATTTTTTTGTGTGTAATAGTACAAATAAATTATGTATCTTTACTAAAAATTAATCTATTTTAACAACAATGGAATCATTCGACGATAATATGAAGTTATAAGGTTATCACTACATTTTAACAGGAGATAACCTTGACCACAAATAACCGTACCTTCATAATTGACATAACCTACAAAGTGCAAAACATCAGACAACTAAAATAACACGTGTTTCATGTTTTGAAAGACGGTGCTTTAAACATTATTATTTTAATACCAATAATACAAAATTAAATTATGGAGGGCGACAGTATCCCAGAAAATTTATTATTGGGTATGGGAAATCCTTTATTGGACATTTCAGCAGTCGTAGATAAAGCTTTTTTAGAAAAATACGAGCTGAAAGAAAATGATGCTATTTTAGCTGAAGAAAAACATAAAAATTTATATGACGAAATATTGGATAGATATGATGTAAGTTACATTGCTGGAGGAAGTGTACAAAACAGTTTAAGAGTAGCACAATGGTTACTGGGAAAACCAAAAATAGTTACATTTTTTGGATGTGTAGGAAATGATAAGTACTCAAAAATATTATATGATGAAGCAGCATCTAGTGGAGTAAACGTTAGATATCAATATAAGGACAAAAACCCTACAGGTAAGCGGATCTAACTTTCACAATATAAGGTGGATCACAGACAATGTAAAACACTGTTTTTAGGTACTTGTGGAGTTCTATTAACTGGCCACCACCGTTCTCTTTGTGCAAACCTTGGTAGTGCAAATGACTTTACAATTGACCACTTACAAGATGTAGAAAATAAACAACTCATAGACTCTGCACAATTTTACTATGTTTCTGGATTTTTCTTAACAGTAAATCCAGAAGCTGAAATGGTATTGGCTAAGGTGGCTCTAGCAAACAACCGTCCATTCATAATAAACTTGAGCGCACCCTTTATCTGCCAGTTTTACATTGAAGCTCTATCAAATGTCCTACCTTATGTTGATGTAGTATTTGGAAATGAGTCAGAAGCTGAAACATTATCAAATAGTTTAAACTTTGGTACCAAAAATATAGAAGAAATAGCCTTGAAATTGGCAAACCTACCCAAAGAAAATAAAAATCGAAAGAGGATAGTTATAATAACACAAGGTACTGAACCAACTATACTTGCTTCCAATGGAACAATACAGAGGTTCCCTATTATAGAATTATCTGAAGATAAGATAGTAGACACAAATGGAGCAGGTGATGCTTTTGCAGGCGGTTTTCTGTCTCAGTATATTTTGGGTAGAAGTTTAGAGGTATGTATTCAGTGTGGAAGTTGGACTGCTGCAGAAATAATTCAGAGCAGTGGGTGTAGCTTTAAAGGGAAACCTTCTTTTAATCCAGAAAAGTGAAAATGGAGTAAGCCGTATACTAAATGGAATAAAAATGTTACCAAGTAACTAATACTATCCAATAGTATAACACATAAATAAGAGAATGTAATGTTTAAAATATAATTGAATCTCTTTAAATACTTAATACTTGTTCAATCAGATATACAATAAACATATTGAAAATACACAAACAATGTACTTTATTAATTATTTTTAATTTAAATATCTGCCAGTGTTTTCATATTTGGAGTTATCTGCTACAGACAAAAAGTTTCACAAATGCTGATGCAATATAATTGTAACCATCTGCTTTTACTTGATGCTCATTACTTCACAAATTTTTATTAGTTTGTTATTTAGAACATATCACTAATTATCTTTGTAGTCTTCACAACAAGTTCATCTTTGTTTACTATTTACAGACTATATTCAAAAAAAGTTCATTTTGGTTCAACATAACATTAATTTGTTATTGAGTGAACATTATTTTCTATGTGGATTGTTACTATTTTTATACTTAAATTGATGGTAAAACTAGTCGAAAACCAAATATAAACAGTAAGCAACCATTATTTTTAAAAAACAAAATATGTATGCAAAGAATATACAAGAAAATTTACTAGTAGGTTTTTGGAAACCCATTATTGGACAAATCAGCGTTAGTCGATAGGTATTTTTTAGACAACTAAAATCAAAAGAATATGATACTATACATTGTTGGTGGCAGTATTCAAAATACTTTAAGAGTAGTACAATGGATTTTGGAGAAACCGAATATTACCACAAATTTTGAAGGTGTTGGTAATGACAAATACTGTAAGATTATGTATAAACACGCTAGTTTTAATAGTGTTAATGTTAGGTATCAGTACCATGACAATGAGACTACAGGTATGTAAGACTATAATTAGAATTAGTATTTTTTAAATTATGGTATCAAATTTTTTTTCTTATAACGTCCTTTCTTTTTTATCTCAGATTGTTTTTCTAGTAACAGTAAAAACACAGGAGCTTTTTTTTATTGGACCAATTTCTTTTTGTTACGGAATAATTTTGCTCATTAGAAAAATTAGATGGAAAAATTTTGAGTTACAAAAAGAAATCCACCCCTAAATGAACAACAATAATCATAGTTATTTATCATAATAATAATATTTATTCATTTGATCATAAAAATTGATATTGAATTCATCATTACAAGCTAGTTTATAGTTAAAAGCTCAGCACAACCTATTAAAATATTTCTTGAAAGATAAGTACAATGCTACATATTAAAATATTCCTCAGCGGAATAATAGCACTGTTGAATAAAATAATGTTTCATATGATACAATTAAATTATTTGAATGAGCAGTTATTAAATAGACTATTGTTATAAATTGTTTGGTTCGGTGTACTGCTTTCAAAATTTTCTTCTCTGGTATTCACACATGTGGAATATTCATTTTGATCCTTCTTATTCGAGCCTCCTAAGAAATTAATAATATTTTTGTGGTGTTCGGGGTGAATTTGGAGATAGGTGTTGATATAAGATGATGATTAATGTCCTGTTATCTTTATAAGTTGTTGGTCACTTACTCTTGCTTTGGCTAACTACTAGTACAGTGGGTGGTTTGAATGATTGGTAATTTTATTATTTGTGATGTCGAGTCCAGTAGAACATTTTTGTAGCAACCTATTTGGAGTTAAAAAAAGTCATTCAGAGGTTTCATTTCTTTTTTGTAATTCATTTTTGTTTCAGTAACTTTATCAATGCAACAGGACAAATACCTTTATCCATTTCATTTTTTGTTATCCATTTGCTGGCCTACCTTGTGAAAATATTGGATTGCATTCAAATCTTCCTGTTGGAGTTCTATCTTGATTTTTTTCTTCTTCAAAATGGTAAATTTTACAGTTTACAGCTTCTCCTCCTCTCCAACCTGATTCATGAGAAGCTGTATTTTTTGTAATTCCTCTGGTTCTTCTATATTCCACAATTTTGCCATTTTTAGTATATATTTCTTGTTCAATGCTACAGAACATACTTTTCTTCCCTCTGGAATACCTTATTATTTTTTTGGTTCATCATCATCATTGATTTAACTGCATATTCTTTATAATCATCTCCATTCCTATTTTCATATTATAGGCCCAATTCTCTAATATAATATCTGCTACTTCTTGTAATGGAGTTATTTCCGACAGTTTGTAATTTTGGACTTGACAAAACTCTATAAATTGCCTTCATATTGACGGTTTAGTATTTTATGTTGATTGTGGAGTTGATTTGTCTATATTTTTTGTTATTTGTCAAGTCAAAACTTTACCAAAACGACTCATGTTGTATGTTGCAGAGTCAAGTATCAGCTATACTTAATAATTATTATAACTGACAAGGCATACATTAAGTGTCATAAGCATACATTTAGTCTAGTTATGACGAACACAAGATTTGCACCTTTCTTATCACTGTCAAAATGGCAAAACTGTCATCATTAAATGACAAATTTTATATAGGAGTTAATTTATCAAGAGTTTCAATTAGTTGGATAATACTTTTTGTTATTATTACAGGGACATGTACAGTTCTAATAACAGGTCAAAACCATTCACTATGTGCAAACCTAAGCTAGACAATTTCACAGTCAACCATCTCAATCAACAAGAAAATGAAAGATTTGTAGACAGCACAGTTCTCTCACATTTCTGGGTATTTTTTAAATGTAAACTGAGATGCTGAAATTGAAGTCATGAAAATGGCTTTAAATATAAATCAACCATTCATTTAAATTGTATGTCAAGTTTATTTTGAATACATAATGAAAACAATGCCCTATATTGATTTGTTCTTTGCAAATGAATATGAAGCTTTAGCCAACTGCATGAATTTAAAAACCAAAAATTTAGAAGAAATAGTTTTGAAGTTATCTCAGTTACCCAAAGAAAATTATGATAGGAAAAGGATGGTAATCATAACACAAGGCAAGAATCCTGTTGTGGTGGCATTTGAAAATAAAGTACACATTTGCTGTTATCACATTACCAAAAGAAAATATTGTTGATACCAATGGTACAGGTGATGTTTTTATTGGAGGTCTTTTGTCTCCAATAAAAATCAGTGATGTGTATTAGATATGATATTTGGGCAGCTACAGAAATTATTCAGAGAATTGGTTGCAGTTTTGAAGGAAGCACCAAGTTTGTATAAAATAATTAACATATTTGGCAATAAACCGTTTCTTACCCTTTGCTGATGACTAATAAACTTTCTTCCTAGTTTGTTTTTTATTTATGCGAGTTAGTATTTATTTAAACAAGTTTGTATCTTCCATACTTGTAAGTCATGAGGCATTTCAAGTCAACTCTAACTGGATAAAAATACCAAAGAAACAATTTCTTTCTATTGACAAAATCATGGAGACTAAGCTATCCACCCTTTATGACAAGAAATTACAGTGTGCAGGTATGCATGGTTACCTCTTTAGTTTGAAGCTCCTATTATCGTGCAACACAAATCAGATACAAGCTATGCTGGTTGCCTATATTTTAAGTACATAGTAATTTACTTTTTTTATTTGGAGTCATTGACATGTACTATTAATTGACTTCAGTATTTAATTATTAGAGAACAACAGTGAAGAGTTGTCTTAAGCACATGACAACACATTTAACCTCAATTGCCTATTAAAAAATGAATACTAAATAATACATATGATATATACCTGAATCATTCAAATCGTCAGTTGCTCTCTGATGAATGTCTCTTTGCGATTCCATTTTAAAATCATCACCTAAGCCATCAACCTTATGAATGAAGACTTCCAACCTTATATTTGGATTAATTTTATAAGCTTTTGTGACAGTTAAATTAAGCTTATTCAATGCTTCAATATAATCATCCTGAAAGTGAAATACATTTAATTCATTGATTGTGGTACATCTACAAGTTCAATTTCACATATGTATAATCACTTTGGGCACATTTAATTGAATGTATTGATTAACATCTAAGTGAGTACATCTATCTTTGTAAAGACAATTCATTTGAATTTGATGTAAACCATTAAAAACTTGAACAATTCAAATATAATAGTTTTACAAATGATTTATATCTAATAAATACTTTTATTTACTTCAGCTAATCACTTCATTTTTCTATGACCAGCAATGAGTAATTCAACTTTCAGTAAACCAGTACTAGACAGTGACAAAGGAACAATTCACTGTGAAATAAATAATAAAATTTCTATAAGGGTGTGTTTATGTTTGAGCTTCGATAAACAATGAGATCGGCGATACTAGCTAATCTCTTATCTTTGCATGATTGCTAAATGCATCTCAGGCATTGCTCTAATATAAACACCTGCATATAAAATGAATAATTTTCTTAGCTTAGCTAGTATCGTTTATCAAAATTCCAACATAAATGCACCCTTATGTTTGTACCTGTGCATCAATTACAAAAATCAGTGCTCCACATCCCCCAAAAATCATGTCATAATCAAAACTTGAGTCAAAAAAATCTATTTGTCCTGGAAAATCCCATATTTGAAATTGTACAAAACTGGAATTGTTTATATCATTTTTAACGATTTTATTAGTACTTTCCAAAAAAAGAGTTTCGTTTGGAGACATTTTATGGAAGACTACTTTCTGGATCGAAGATTTCCCAGATCTACGTAAGCCCATTAAGAGTATTCTTGGTTTTTGGTCTCCGGAAGAAGACATAATGTCATGTTCCCCTTCGAAAGGTCCATAACCAAAATCTTTTGGAAAAGAACCAGCTGTACCATCGAATGGCACTCCCTCTTCATCGTCTTGATAGGACTAAAAATACAATAAAATAAGTCAGTTAAAACATGGAAAATATGTTTTCAAAATACCATTTTCGCCTAATTTAAACACTATTGAAATTAGGAAGGCCCTCTTTTGTTATTAAAAAATATGATTTTAATAATAAACAAATAGGCAATATTCTTTTAAAAAATATGTTAGACATATGACTTATTAATGACAATGACTTTCGACATTATTGACATTCAGTGGTAGTAGGTAGGAGCGTCTGAATGTAGTACACTTTACCAACGTTGCCAAGTGTAGTCCTAAACTGAAAGGGCGCCATCGAGTATCTCCGGTGGCGCTCGGCTTTCGTGCGAAGCGCACGGCTTTTAACCTTCTATCGATATCGTTAACGTGTGCAGAGATTAGCCCAGCGTAAGTGTGCTGGGCTCCTAACACAGAGGTACCAGGTTCGAGTCGTGTCCGAGTCAAGATATTTTTATTTTTATTTTTATTTTCTTATTGTTTTTTTCAAAAATTGACTAAAAATACGAAGAATTTTTCGATTCGGATTAGGGTAGGGGGTAAGGTAGGGTGGTTTTAGTTAGGTTATTATTGAAAATTATTATAATAATCTGTCAATTATACAAAATTCAATTTTTCGATTCGGATAAGGGTAGGGGGTTAGGTAGGGTGGTTTTAGTTAGGTTATTATTGAAAATTATTATAATAATCTGTCAATTACACAATTCAATTTTTCGATTCGGATAAGGGTAGGGGGTTAGGTAGGGTGGTTTTAGTTAGGTTATTATTGAAAATTATTATAATAATCTGATTTCTTAACACATTGCTTTTTAATCAACTGTGATAAATATCACTATTAAAATATTTTTACTTTCCAAAACACAAACGTTTTAGTTTAGGACTACACTTGGCAACGTTGGTAAAGTGTACTACGATTAGACGATCCTGTTTTAGTTAGGTTATTATTGAAAATTATTATAATAATCTGTCAATTACACAATTCAATTTTTCGATTCGGATAAGGGTAGGGGGTTAGGTAGGGTGGTTTTAGTTAGGTTATTATTGAAAATTATTATAATAATCTGATTTCTTAACACATTGCTTTTTAATCAACTGTGATAAATATCACTATTAAAATATTTTTACTTTCCAAAACACAAACGTTTTAGTTTAGGACTACACTTGGCAACGTTGGTAAAGTGTACTACGATTAGACGATCCTGTAGTAGGTACCTCCGTGGTAGGTACGTTCTTTTTGACAGATCTCAGTTAGTCTCAGCTCAAGGTTAATGGAAGGGACCTTGGTCTCAGCTGACATCAGAAATTTCCTCGTTCTTTTTTATTTGAATTCAAGTGAGATGGCCTGGGACTCTGCACACTATAGAACTCTACCGATCGTTATCTACAGTATTATTTTAGTGTAGTATCTTTATGGTTTTAATACGTCTCAACCATAGTTTACTGCTATCACAAAGCAACCACCAATTTGTGACTGCTATCAACCAGTATCAATCAATCAGTATATAAGTATTATTCTATGTATTCACCAACCAAAGCGCAACTAGGTGCTTTTTAATATTTTAAAAATAATTTCTGTTATTTGATATCTGGAATCTACAAAATATGAATATAATTTGATGCTAATACTCCAGTGATCATGAATAAATGTATCAGTGAACAAAAATTTCAATTATAAATGTCAATATTTAGATATTTTGAAAATAAATGTATAATCCATTGAACTAAATTTCCTGTGTATCTAGCATAGAGAAATATTTTGTCTATGGTTACGAATTTGTGAAATAATATTAAGGCTGCTCCTTTAAGCTAAATAGCTCGTTTGCAATTGGTAGAATGCGTTTTTTCAATGAGTCGTTGATTGGTTGGTAGTGGCTATCGTCTATGTTTGGTTCGTTAAAATCAATAAACTAGGCCGCCCTTAAAATTAAATACTACTCACAGTTTAAATACCATTTTATTGGTGGGGAAAAGAGGAAAACAATCACGTTATGATTGCTTATCAAAAGCACATCAAAAGTAGACAAGTAGTAAGGTACTTTCTGGTTTAAGTTATTAGTTGTATTGAATAGAGTGGATATTTTTTGTTCCAGTGATATACGTTAAATTAAAAGTGATTATAATTTAAAAAGCGAAAACAAAAATGATTGAAGAAATTACTCATTCTATATGCAGATTGTGATTCACGAACATGATGTACCAATAAATATTTAGGACCTAGGTGCATATGCAATTGATCAACATGACATTTGAACTGTGTACATTAACATGATATTTACATAAATACTATATCTCTTATACACATTTTGTACTTGAAACTTTTGAATACACTCAGTGCATAAGAACTTTTTAAAACAAGATGTTTACCAATATCGACGAAAGGATATTTAGACAATCTAAACTAGCAGTAGCAAGAAATCTTTTTGATGTAGAAGTACCTCATAGACTAGGAAGTTATGATAGGTTCATTCCTTATAGAGCTAATAATAATTGGGAAACTACATTCGCTACTATACCAGATCCCAATAAGAATACTCAAACGGGTAAAAAAGCCAGAGAAACTGGAGAAAATGCCAGAGACAGTTCAGTGTATAATATTTTGTTAAGAAATGAACTACTTGGTGAAAATATAGAAGATGTGAAGTCACAGTGCGATGAAAGACAAGCGTTAACTCCTGTGAAGAGTAGGAACCTTTTTAAATATGGTACTCCAACAAAGGTAAGATGATTGTTGAATTTAGATAATAGAGATATATTTCATCAAATAACTATTTGATGAAACTATAACTGCATACTTCAAGTAGTGTAGTGTAAAAAACAATTAACACAATTTTCAATTTTGATTGATTCAGAAATGTTATTAGCATATCTCACAAAATGTCTAATTGTTAAGGTTAATTTTAATATTTCATGAGGTTTATTAATAGCCTAGGTAGCTGACCCCCTACTAAATACTTTTTGTTGAACAGTTAAAGTACCTACTTACTTATTGAAAAAATATTACTTAAATTAGATTCTAAAAATATCAGATTAAAAAAATGATGATTGTTGATAGGATCAGGGCTCTTATTTATAGTAATCTCCCCTCTGGCAAAATAAAAATATTTATTACTATCATAATTCTGAAATATATTATTTGTGTGTTGCCACATGGAAACATCACTTTTAATCTGAACATTTACAATTCCCTAAGTTCTAATTAAACATCAGTAAGCACTGTTATATCTAAATTTGGATCAACTTGTAATTTTTTATAAATTGAATGCTTCAGATAAGAAACATTTATCTTTTTATTAAGTAAATTCAAGTACCTATATGTTCTTTTTGACAGCTTTTGATAAAAATAATTCAATAAAATAAAGTTTTCAAATTCTATGAAATAATTTTTGTGCATGTTTTAAACATTTTGCTCTTATTATAGGTGTATGATTCTGTTAAAAGTATTTTAATATCTTCCCTCTAGCTGTTTAAACTAAATTTTAAACCCACATCTTCTGAGCAGACACCATTTGGTTGTACTGGAATATTTTCAATACTGTTTGTACTGGAAGTTGATACTTGTTTGATTATTCCATTTTTGTATGCTACATTCAATCTTAATACAAGCTTATCAATATATTGGTATTCTTATAAAGTGGAAAACAGTCAAAAATGTTTCTTTCAATAGAAACATTGGAGTCAGAATTAATTATTAAGTATAACTGTACTGAAACTTGCCAAAAATCAAATTAATTTTTTTAAAAGATGGCAGATTTCTTGGTAGAGTAGGAACCAACTTAAAATATTTATAATTAGCTTTACAATGTTACTAAGTTACTATTTGTCTGACCTAGTTGAATATGTTTTTATTTTGATAAAACATAATAGGTACCCACGTGTAGGTACCCATATGTAGTGTATATACATAAATATAATCTCAAAATTTATACCTTTCACCTTCACCGCCCGCTTTTTATGTTTGAAAATCTGGCACCCCTAACATAACTCTTTTTCAATTTAGTTTTGTAATTAATCAAAATAATACTAGGGTTCAATTTGAAATTTCCCAGTTTCCACCATTTTTTTATGTTCAAGTTAACTCTATTTTTATAGAAATAACAAAATACCATTCCATTTGTTGACATTCTACAACTGCCACTTTCAAGATTCAATTGCATTACTTTTGGTACAAACGTTAGTTTGACGTAATTGAAAATATTTTAAATGAGTTTGCACCAAGTCTCTTTTCAAACCACCAAACTTTCTAACTCAGCTATTAGGTAATAGTTATGACAGAACTTCTAATGTGCTATTCCAGGAGAAACAACATGTATATGATGGTGACAAATACAGATGGGATAGTTAATCTTAAGTCAGTGTGAAATTCAAAGGGCTGCCTGT
Source organism: Lochmaea capreae (assembly GCA_949126875.1). Classification (NCBI taxonomy): domain Eukaryota; kingdom Metazoa; phylum Arthropoda; class Insecta; order Coleoptera; family Chrysomelidae; genus Lochmaea; species Lochmaea capreae. Next base: position 11,012,629 of record OX421396.1, read on the forward strand.
TGATCCTTTCGGACCGATTATTTTTTTTATTTCACACTGACTTTAGATAAACACAATAGAATCTGCTGTAATCACTTGAATAATCTACAGTTTTATGCTATGTACACTGTACAGTACATACATTAAGTTCCTTTATTAAAGTATCCTTTAATGTGACTTTTGATAGAGTTATTGAAAGTAACAAATACAAGACCAAAAACTTCATTTTATTATGACATTTATATTTTCTGCTGCCTATTTATGTGGATCTATTTATTGTAATATTAATTTATATTATGGAAGAACAATTAGAAATAGCAATTTTAGCGGGAGCGAATGCTGAAGAGATAGAGATGTTTATTTTGTGTTGGCAAATACTTTTGACTGTAAAATCTTTTTTAGTGAGCACAAACGTACTATGTTTGACATCATCCCATGTATGTTTGCCATTTTTAAATGGATTCTGGGAAACCACTTCTCTTAAGGTACGTTTTCCTCCATATTCCCCAGTCGCTAGTAGCCGCGAAAAAGTAGCGCCGACTTATTCGTCAAGACACCTATTCATGTATTTAAACGGGAGTGTTTTCCTACGCGTAGGTACTGAGTAGCTGCTACCCAAATTCGCTGCGAATGTGGAGGAAAACGTACCTTTAGCATAATAATATTATCCTCATAGGTGAAACTAAGACGGGTTTTCAACGGTTTTGATGATAGTTTCATAATTATATAAAAAATATAGCAAATCCAACGAAAAATTGTGCAATTTAAAATATTTCGCTCGACAAAACAATTATTTTCTGTCACATATTGACAAAAGTATGTCAAACTTATGTCAAAATTAAAAAGCTGTAACTAAAATTTTCATTTCCTGTATTTAATTTAAATATAGGTTATCCTTTATTCACATAAAAACCTTTAAGACAAACTTAGGATATGCGCATGCGTATATGTCAAAATAGAGGAATCTTTTAATAAAGGAGATCCCAAAAGACGTTTCAATAACTCTCTAATAACGAGTATGGTTTCCTTTAATATAAATTACAGCTAAACAACGTCTCAGCATACTTAAAATAAGGTCGTTGACGTAGCCTTGATCGATCTGTCTTCAAAGTTGGAGAAAAAGTTGTATAAGTTCTTGGAGTGTCTGTGGGAGTAGTTCTTGGGAATTCAATGCTCTTTGTAGTTGGTTCCAAGCATGCTCGATGGAATTGAGGTCGGGCGATCGATGGGGCAGTGCCAAATTTGGGATATCATGGGAAGTGCAAAGTGTCTTCGACTATTCTTGCTCGATGCGGTCAAGCATTATCGTGTGTAAAAATGGGAAATTTGGTCCAATAGCGCAGTCATCACACACCATCAAGCACTTACAGTTTTGTACGCCCATTGAAACATGTGACTTCTCAAACAGCAACTTTACCACATATTAAGCTGCGGGGGCTATTTTGGAGGGCATGTTCCGGACCCGGATCAGAATTTGTTGCTAATTTGTTACCTAATAATTGATTTTGTTGCACCAGCCGTTCCCGAGAAACGCGTGGAACCATACCGTAATATTATCTTAGGGTAGCCAAGTGCAATATCTCGGTAACGGAGGGAGCTAGCTATACGAGCCTGGTGGCATATTTTGTTGCTTTAAGGTGGCTTTATTGAAAGGTTCCAAAATCAACCCCTACAATGCCCTACATGTCAAACACCCTCGCGATTACTTGCAGTATAAGTTACGGTAGCCAACTGCGATATCTCGAGAGCCTCAAGAGCTAGCGACACGAACCAGGCGGCATATTTTGTTGCTTCAAGGTGGCTTTATCGAAAAATTCCAAGAATCATCCCTACATGTCAAACTCACTCTCTCGGCTACTTGTAGTATGACACTTCCACTGTCTTGCAAAACGTCCGCAACTTCTCTCTGAAGACGACTCGCCTAAATCTTACCAATAGCCCTACTAGCTCCATCTTCACCAAATTCACTCATAGGCAATATTCAAAACAAAATTTTAAATCATAGTTGACTGAATAAAGTGGAAATATAAAATTCTTGAAAATATAAAAGAAAACAACTTATCTTAAACTTAAAAACTTATCAACTTAAAAACAAAAAACTAGTCAGATAATCAAGTATAGATTCAATATATTCAGACTAAACCTTGGTGATTAAAACAGTTAATAATTTTTAATATAAATTCAATATTAATTTGTTTCCCCAAACTTTCTGGAGCAGTTCATTTTATATGTTGACTTCAGTAGTCAAAATACCTTTGGTCTTAATAAATATTTTATAAAGATTTGAAATTATTTCAAATCATTATTTAAAAAAAACTGTTGAGGTGTTTCTGAAAAGGCAATGACAATAAACCGAAAATGTAACTTCCTACACACACGCGCACAAATACGCACACACACACACACGCAATCCCATACTTGAATAATTGTGATCATCTTAATTTTTAAGCAATGTAATTTTTTTTAACGTTATAGCAATCTTATTGATTTTTCCATTTGTAATTTTTTTTTTTTGAGTCACTGTACTACGACACAAAGAAATCCAATATTTTCATTTTTAAATATTGTTGTTTTTTAAATTACAAATAAACATTTACGCATCACTAATTTCATTTTAATTATTTACACAATATCATTAATTATAATATGATGTACAGCATCAAAATTAAAAAATAATCTAAATATTTCCAAATCTTTTGTTACTTCCTTCAATCTATTGCTTTAACTTTTATTTTTGTCAAGGTTTCTACAATATTTACATGTTATTGATAAATTTTTACAAATTTAAATACTCCAAACACATCCTTTTAACATATCAGAAGGTTATTTTTGTTGTAGGTACCTTCAAATAACTCAATTTTGGTACTGTTTTATCTTAAATAAGACACCTCGTATATATATAATATCCTCTGTAATTGAGTTATGTACGTTCGGCAAAAACTTGTTAATAACCAATTCTCAATTACTTCAACTTTCTGTATATTTTACTGTCCAAAGTTAAACAGAATCAGTAATGAAGTCAACAAACTACAAACGTCCCATTAACATGTACTTGTAATGTAATTAGAAAACAGAAACTCCATTAAGTAGGACAATGGCATTAAACAATTTATGACAATAATGAAAATACAAAGTATCGACTTTAGCCTATTGTAAACTGTTGTAAATAGTCAAATAATGATAATTCAATGACGGAAGAAAATGAGGCTACATACATTTAATCGATATTATGGTCCTAATGGTGGAGTACTCGACTTAACATTGTTTAAAACGGTAAATAATTTGCCTGTAGTTACCAAATAATTAGCACCAGATAATTAGCGAAATAGTATTAAATCAAACGGGGGCTTTAACATTTTTTCAATCATAATGTAAAGTTCAACGATACTTTGGACATGTTTACTTTACAGTAGGAATTGAAAATTCAAATGTATTAAATGTTTCATCGAATCAAAGCAGGACTTAGTAGTGGGTAGTGGTAGTTCTAAAAGGATTTTTAAATAATTTTTACGTGGAGTGCATTTTTTTATATTATATATACAGGGTGATTGATTAGTGTGATAAAGTTCAGTAGGCCAGTAAGCTTCATGTTCCAAAATTAGTTACAATGTTACAGGAAGTTACATAACTCGGTGCCAGATCAAAGTTATGGTTTTTTAAATACAACTCTCTATATTACATTTTATGATATAAATTTGAAATATGCAGATATTTGATAAGATTCTTAACATTACTGCTGTTGTTTAAAGTACTGTAATCAAAACTCACGTGACATGTATATGTATCCATAATGTTAAACAAATATATTATTTTATGTAACAGGCACCATAACACATAGGTACAAACCGCTAATAACTCTTGAGGTTGATGGGGATTCGTAAATAAAAAAAAATCTCTATATTTAACTGTAAAACTACAATCCGCTTCACTTCCCCATTACAAAAATATCTGCAATCTGTTATACAGTCGTTGAACTTGTTACGATTTTGACGGAGAATGGGTTATAACTTTTCAAATACCCTGTATAACAGATTACGACTTTATATTGTTGTAATGGGGAAGTGAAACAGGTTTCAGTTTTGAAGTAAAATATAGGTTGTTTCAAATATATATATATAACTTTGATCTGGCATCGAGTTATGAAATACCCTGTAGCATTGTAACTAATTTGGAAATATGATGCTTAAAGGTGCGTTCCATTTTTTTGTAATCAACATTTTTGGTTTTCATGCTAACAGACCTACTGAGGTCTGTATGCCTGTATGTACAGGATGCGGCACCGAAAACGAAATAGATTGAGAAGTCCATTTGTTTTGGAGAAAATGCAAAAATGTGTCGATTTTTATTTGAAGGGGGGAATCTATTGATCATTATATTATTCTCAACTGTCGTACATCCCTCTCCACCCCACTGTAATTGTCAATAAAATTTAAATAGGCAAATTACTAAGTTTAACACATCTTTAAAAATACAATTTGATAAGTAAGAACTGTGACTATTATGACAGTTCATTATGTAAGTTTTGATTTTGGCGACATCTTGCGGGAACAACAAACGTTCCGTATGTCAAGTAATGATATTTCGTTTGTAAGCCAAATTTAACAATTTAATCCACAGTTAATAATAGAAATAAATATGCTCACAATGTTCTCCATTATCTGCCATACTTGAAAATAAATTATCTCCGAAACGTTGTATAAGGTTTTGGAGCATTTCTGGAGCTATTTGTGGACATTTGGACGTTCGAGTAACTCTTCTAGTGAACCTGACTGCGTGGCTTATATTTTACTTTTTAAATATCCCCATAAAATGTAATATAAGAAGGATAGATCAGGAGATCGTGAATGCCATTTATAAAAAATCCTCTTTGACCAATCCAATGTCTAGGAAATATTTCAAGTACTTACTACCAAGTCCTGTTTGAATTTAGTTACAAAATAAACTCACGATTAACGCTTTTGTTTGGGCGTAGCTCATTGAAAATTGTACTGGCAGTGTTATCACATTAATTGTTTTTTAAAAAATATTCAACAATTTCTACTCTTTCCTCAATAAAGTAAACCATTTTTTTGTTTCACTTGTAGACTAGAAGTACAATGAATATGAACTAAAAAACAGACCTGGTAGTTATGAAAACAAAAACCTCTATTTTCTTTTTACGAAAACTTCTTATATCAAAGGTGTATTAAATGGTTAAATTTGAAATTCAGGTTTAAACTGTCACAGTCAAATTACTTGTAAAATAATCTTTTGAAATTATGTGTAACACTTAGTACTTTCCCTATTTAAATTTTATTGGTAAGTAATAATGACAGAGGAGGGTAGGGATGTATGACAATTGACGAAATGAACGAAAAATGTACTCCTTGAAACGAAAATTTACCTTTTTTGCATTTTCTAAAAAAAATTATTCAATGGGTTTCTTTTACGGTGCCGTACCCTGTGTATTAAAATCGTTTGTCCATCTCTCTGAGTGTGATAATCTTCAAAACTACTGAACTGATTTTCATGCAGTTTCCACCAATAGACGAAGTTATTTATCCTTTGGGTTTTAATTTATTTTCCAAAAAAAAAAATAATAATAATAGAACTCATTATTATACTTCTAATAAAATAATAGGTTATTTCTACAGTTTGTGTTGCTGAAAGTGAAAGTTATTATTATACGCTTAAACAAAAACTAATTTTTCCATAACTTTCTTGCACATTTTAACCAAACGCTCTGTATTCGTCCTTATTGCTTATTATTATTACTAATAATTATATTTAATTGTTGGACATCCAACCACTACCTTCGTAGAAACAATATTTTGGTACGAATAAGAAAAGTACTTTTATTTTCACGTTCCAATCTAATTAAAAAAAAATGATTGATGCGATTGTTAAACACAAAACTAAATAAATTTTAATGTAATTCTGCAAGGTGAGCAACCACAGTTACATTTTAAACAAGACATTTTCACAATGGGTACATTCTTTATATAAATGTGGTAATAATTAAGTAGGTACGTGTTTAATTCAATGTTTATGTTACATTTTCACGTTAAATATTAAAATTATTTACATTTAATTGGATAAGTAGAATTCCACAGAAATTCTAATTTAAAGTTTTATATAGTATACACATTATACCTATATCTATTTATATTTCTTGTTTATTTTTGTTGAATATTTTTAGTATTATACCGAACCAAACTTACCACAGAAATTTTTGTTTAATACGTTTGTCCCAAATAAACATGTTTTCGTTGAAATATCAGTTGTTAAATCCATTAATTCGATTGTGATTCGATATAACGATCACAAACCTATACATTCTCATTATTATTTCACATTGTTTCACTACTTTTATCTGGCATATTCAATAAACAGATGGAGATGTACACCATACACGAAGGAGGATAAAGTGTGCACAACCATTTAAACTCAATAAATTCGAAATATATCGATAATTTTATGCAAATTATGTGTTACGAGAATTTATGTGCATCAATCGCGACTTTTGTAAAGTATATTTCACAATATTTCGTTGACTCGGTATCTGGTCTTAAGGATTTAATAAGAAAAGTCCCTCATTGTAGAGTAAACAGTAACAGATCCGTAGTCGGTAAAATTTAGATACTAAAACTAAATATTATTTCACCAGCCAAACATTTCAGTGGTAAAATAATCATACTATTAGACATTATCTTTTCGAAGAAACGAGTACGATACGATACTGTGCTATTGTTATCGGATTAACGACTACCTGCAGTGGGTTTTTCTCTTGAATCAATCATGTTTGTGTTAGGTTAAAACGAAATATCTTGGTATGGAGTTTGCACCTCGGTTTGCACTTATATATTTTTGAAAGTTGTATTACTCTAAACTCAAACTAGCAGAACGTTTTTAATGATGATCCAATTTCTATGAAACCATTGCTGTTATTTTGAGCAAAATTTGTGCACTAATCATGACTTTTATACAGTTATATCTTTTTTATTAAAAGTTGTGCTACCAAACTCAATCTAGCATAACTCTAATTATCCGATTTAAATGTAACCATTGCTGTTATATTAAATTTTCAAAATGTGCACCTCCAGTTATAATACAAGCATCTGCTCGATGTCTAATGGCTGGCAGAAGACGTTGGAAAAAGCCAGGACTATAACTATTTGCAATTTTTCTCAAAATCCATTGGCAATACTACAAACGAAGCGGATAGTCATTAAGTAACAAATTCTGAACACGTTGGACATGATATAAATACAATAAATTTTCATTTTGAACATTTCAAACAACAGGACGTTCATCAATAATTTGAAGGAACTGATACAGTTACACTACTAGTTTATAATTTTGGGTTGGTATGCACCATCGATTCTATGGCGGTTAAACTAGCTTAAACTGGAACACCCAATATTGGAGGTTTAACTTATTTAAACTGTTCTATTTGACACTTGGGTATGTATTTATGTATATTGGGGTGACATTCATTGAGACCTAAAAGACCTATTGTGCCCCTTACTTCTACTTAGTTCATGAGGAAAGTCTCAGAGACTAGTAGCTCCTTCAGACCTATTTCCCGGAGATATTTTAGGATATCTGCTGGTTTTAACTTAGGTAAGTGTCTCTCTTCCGTCCAGTAATCTCCTAAGTGTTATGCCCTAGGATTCTGAATAGCTCTGCAGTGACACTTGGTTAAATTGTCTCATAGAAGGTTGATTATATTTGACGAGGTGACTAATTCGCCTCTTTCAGTGCGATATTTCCAGATCTTTTATGGTCCTCATAGAAGGTTAGCTTTGTTTGTTTGAACGTTTAAAGTTAGTGCTGACTGTCAAGAAAAAGTTGTAAGTTTTATCATTGAAATAAGTGCAAACAATATGAAATTCGAAATTAAAATAACAACCGTCATGTCCGTAACTGTAAACGTGAGTACTTAAAATGCAAATAACGTCAAGCATTTTCACCAACGAACGTTTTTCACGAAAAAAAACGTTGTCCAAAGGTTTAACTAAACTTCGGTTGTTGCATACCAAGGCGTTTAACTATTTAAACGGGTTTAGTACTAACGGTGAGCATGGCCATCAGTCATTTCAGTATTAGTAAACACAGGCATCACTATTAACTGAACACAAACAAAAGCAGAAATGGTGCTACAACATAAAGATGTTCCTGCTTATCAGTTTTTTTCCGGACCGAGACGGAAAACTCAAGTTCGAATGGGCTCTGTCCAAGACCCAGACAGTGTTGGACTCATCCTCAAGGAGATGCCTACCAACCAAACCCACCTCAAACTCGCTGTTACCCCCGCCTCGGAATCACTACCCTAGCATACTTCAAGACGGGCGGCGGTCCCTCACACACTCTCCGTCATCTTCTCCCTTCTATCACTCCTACCTCTCTAGCCATATCTTTCCTTCTCTCCCCCCAACCATGCTCTCCACTTTGCCACTTACCTCCATCCATTCCTCCTCCCCCCTCAACATTATCTCAACCTTGTTCTCCCAATACACCGCCTCTCATAGTTTCTTCTCCAACTTCTTTAGCACTGTCAGCACCTAAACACATGCCCTACTTCATCCTTCATTTCACACCTCTCGCACACTCCAGTCCCTCTTTTCCCAATCTTGTGAAGGTACCCTACTCATGACCCCTGTCCAGTGAGCACCTGTGTCAAGAAATAGTTCACCTCCTCGAATTTCCAATCTCTCTCTAGCGCGCCCTCATACTCCTTCTCCCTTCTCCATTTCCACCTCCATGCAATCCTGCACTTCCTCTCTGATCGCACCCCTCCAAGCTTATTATTTTTGGAAACCATCAGCATCACTAATGAAAAATTATGGTTTAAATAAATTTCACTTACCGTCAGATCTCGTTTATTACAAAAAAGTTACTGTACCCTGTATCTCATTAACGACAAAACTTATCACATGTTTACAGGAACTTTTCGTCTTGAAATTGAATCATGAATCGCCCACAACAATATTTCAGATTATTTTGGAAACATCTTGTATATAAGTGTTCAAAAATCAAATCACACATAATTGACATTTTCGATGCCTTTCGAATTGATGGTTGTGCTCACTTTATCCTCCTCATAAACCATGCATCCTGTATATTCATGTTTTTAATCCTCCTTGCTTTGTGGAATCAAGTTAAAAATTACTTTCCAAAGTTTGTTGGATTCTCGATACTCGATAGTGCAGTGAGGCAATTTATTCATAAAATGATTTGTCCTGAATGACTGACTGACAGATCAACGCACAGCCTACCGCTGATCGTAGAGACCTGAAAGGGTGTGTTGCTTGTATGACGTAGACATCCGATAAGAAAGGATTTTCCGAAATTCTGCCTCTAAGGAAAAACGGAGGAAAAGTTTGTATGGGACAACGTGATTCCTTGGTCCAATCTACTTCAAATTTTGTATAAACATTCTTAATAAAATTGGTGGAAGACGGGCTTCGTATTTTATTGAAACTCATCGTCCAACGGGGTTAAAAAGAGGTAGAAAGTTATTTTAGGGGGTGATTTGCATCGAAGTGGATATCAATACTCCTTTTGATTTAAATTACATTTATTTGGACACGTTTGAAAACTCACTTCGATTTTATTCAATAAATGTTAAACTTGCTTAAAAGCTTGATGCAATGCAATATTGATATTCATAATAACGTAAAAATCTAATTAAAAATCCTATTAGAACCATTTTAGATTTCTAGTCGAGGACGAAGTCGCGAGCAAAAGATAGAACATAAAATCACTTGGTGACCAAAAATCGTAATTTGTTAAAACACATTATCCGAATTTATGAACTTAATTACTTAATTTTTATGGAGCAGTTTTTTTTACTTTACCAGTTTCACAAATAACATGTTAGGTATTTATTGATTTTATTTGAAGCTGAATAAATCTATTTCAGGTGAAATTTTCCATGTATCATAAAATGATCATAAAGAAACGTATACGATGTTAATAACATGAAAGTATACAATTTTTTGCCATTTATATCAGTTGACACAGAGTTATATTTGAATTCTACAAAATTTGGGATAGTGTTTTTTCCGTTACTATTAGTTTTAATATTGGGTTATACAATTATATATAATTTATATAATTTGAATATCTTATTGCCAGAAGCACGTTAAACGGTGAATCAACTCCAAAGAAATTCAACATTCTAGTAATCTGATCAAAGATAGGTGATAACGACGATCGTGAAATCTCCCTTTACAGCGAAATTCGACTAAACACCGTGAATAATCGGTGTACATGAGAAAATTATATATTTTTCAATAAAATTTTCATATAATTCAACTCTTGATAAAACTTTCAACGCCCCTCGTAATATTATATATCTATTACATTCACCGTCGCCGTTTTGACTCACCCTATATCTGATAGTGAAATGTAGGTCAAAATTTTACGATAGTAGTAAATAATTTTCGAATGTATTCAACTTATCTAACATGTGTAAATTGTTTATATACATCGTTCTAATTACAGGCAAGTGTTGAGGTTACAGACATTATTGATCAATAGAGGAAATCGGATTTACGATTATCATAATATTTATTATTGTTCGAAAAAACAGTAATAACAGTTAAAAATTAACATTGAACGGTTTCAAAACTACCTTTGCTACGTCAATTTTTGTCACGATCGAATATAATATACCTATACGGGGTAAAACAGTTTTAAGTGAATCCAATAATTTTTCCAATAAGTATATGGCGAAAAGAAGGGAATATCGTAAGACAATAGAGGAATGTAGCAAGAAGAACGTAGCTTGAGAAATCTAATGAAGTACGATGGTGGCAGCTCAATAAAACTTTTAGGAGCACCAGAAGGTGCTTCGCTCCAGTAGAAACCCTCAAGGTAGCAGCCGTCGAACCACCGTGAAATTAACGCAGGAAATCGTTAACAAAAAAATGTTATATAAACTGATGTATCATAAATAACATCTTAAAAAATCATCGCCAAGTCCATTTTTATTCATCATTATAATTATTATAGATGAAATAGTGAAAAAAGTGCGTATTTATCGATGATACAATAGGCAATAAAAAAATTATTCATTCATTTTTCAGTAGTAATGTCAAAAGAAAATGGTAGTAAAGTGAAAATAATTTGACAGATTTTCGAAAACCCATTGCCAAAAGGCAACAAGTTTGGGAAAATATCTGGAAAATTATTTTTTTCTGCTAGCGTGCGGAATAGTGGACTCATTTTAGTGTGGAAAGCACTAGTCACTTAGTGCGGAAAAGTAGATTTGTAAGTTTTTGGGGAGTATAGTGACATTTGAATATTTAAAATATATTTGTATACAGATACATGCGATGAGAAACGGAACATAGGGATTTTAAGCATTGTATCAGAACTGCTTTTGAACTAGTCGACCAATATCAAGCTTCAACAGATAAAAACACGATTATTATTATCGTTCATTTGGACACCTACAACGTATCGTACAATTCCCACCACTCCGTAGTCTAAACTGTGAGTGGTCCTTAATTAGTGTCAGACAGAGTAAATAGCATTCCATAATATCAATAGATATTATCTACTGTTTATGCCCATAACTATTCAAAATAAACTAAAATTCAATTTTTATCGTGGCATTTTGGAGGTCACTCGATTAGGGAAATAATAAATTTATTCGTTGTTGCTTTTAAAAACCGAACAGCGCCTTCACAGTCTACAGTTGATCGAATAATAATTGAAAAATTTCGTAAATGTGGGGATGTTTACAAAACTGCAAAAAATGCAGGAATCTCGGTCAACCACCTGTAAGGCAAATGACTGAACAACGGATATATAGAGAAATTATGTTTGTGTAGTGGTTGAAACTACTGAACCATGTTCGAGCAGGGAAGTTGCTGAAGAAGTAAACATAAATCAAAGTACAGTTTGACGTATTTTAAAAAGAAATTCGTAACGGTGCTATAAGGTGCAACTACACAAGAGCTATTTCCCGACGACAATATTAAACGGATGGAGCTCTGTGAAGAAATGATGGAGAAAGAAAATTCAAATAATAATTTTCAGCTGTCCAGCTAAATACTTGATATTTATTGAAGTCAATTTATAGTAATTTTTTGTTGGTAGACTATTTAGATCGAAGAATACATTAAATACCTATGTTCCGTTTCTCATTGCATGTATCTGTATATTAAACTTCAGTGACGCTGTCGCTGGCCACTAGTCAGTAGCTGTCGCCAGTAAAGCCTTCCAAAATGACCTCTTCCAGCCAAGTTCCCATCGCCACGGTTGCAACAATTAGTGTTGACAAAGCAGTGGGAAACCGAAATCTGACTTTTTTGGAAAACATTTTAGACTCTGCAATTAATTTGCAGAATGCTACTAATTGCACGTTCAATATTAATATTAATAATAATGAATTTGTTGATATGTATTTAATAATAAATGTTTCTTTATGTTAACTTTTTGGTTCTTTCCGCACGCTAGTAAAAAAATAGTATACCTAACCCGTCCGTAAAGTGACTTTTGTCCGGAAAGTATCACTTTCCGCACTTGTTATTAAAATTACTATTTCTTTATTGCAATTCTCGTGTAATACTTGTTGGATTATTTTTTGAAGTTACAGTGATGAAATTATTTTCAAATAATTTTTTTATTTTAACTAAGTAAATGAAAATTCTTGTATCCATAAATAACATAAGATAGGTATAAAAAACAAAAATTAATGAAAATTGAAGTTGTGAACATGAAAAAAGGAATTAATATAAAAGATTTTTCGATCGATTGATGTTTGGGCAACATAACATTGATAAACTGCTCCACAAAAGTAAGGGATAATCATAAATAATAGATTTATGTTCAAAATTATTAACTGTTTTTTTCACCAAGGTTTTGTCTGTAATATTGAACGTATACTTGCTCATCTGACTAGTTTTTTTGTTTTCAAGTTTAACCCTTTCTGTCCCGGGCCTTAATTTACACGTTGGCTCCTCAGATCCAGAGGTTTTTTCATGTTTAGAGTCCCATTGCCTTATACAGTGCTATTCAAAAGTCCCCTCCCCCCCTCGTATCTTTTGAACGGCTACACTTACATTAATAAAATTTGGAGTGAAATAAAGTGTTGTAAACTTCTCCACGAATGGTAACAGGTGACGTAATAGTAATAGATGACGTCACAGTGCCACTCTGGCCAATAATTTTAAATAGGACCTTATGGCAAGTGATATCTCGTTTGAAAGGCATTGACATTGGCTACATAGCCATATTAATTTTGTTTGGGTTTAAACTAATTTTGACGGATAAATTAAATAAATACCAAAATTATTGAAATTATTTTTTTTAATTTAATTAATCAAATATCAACAATGGATTCTTATAGCAAGTCTACTTCCTGATAGTAATACATCCTATTAGTAAACTCTTGTCGTACTCGTTCGAATGTGTCAATAATTCTTTCTTTCAAAACGCCAATGCCATCTGGTGCCGTAGTATAAACCTTGGATTTCAAGTACCCCCATAGAAAAAAATCTAATGGTGTCAGATCTGGTGACCGAGGTGGCCATTCTATAGGACCTCGCCGGCCAATCCATCTACCTCGATATTCTTCATCCAGGTAACGTCTTACTGCACCATAATAATGTGCAGGAGCACCATCTTGTTGAAATGTTATTTCCAGATGGCCGAATTCCTCTGGATTATCTTCCAGAATTTCAAGAATTATAACGGCTCAATTGCATTTTGTAACATCTCCAGATACACTTCACCGCTTAAATTTGAATTTAGGAAAACAGGACCAACTATGTGGTTTCCCAAAATACCTGCCCAAACATTGACTTTTTCTGGAAATTGGGTATGTTGTTCACGAAAGGTTTGAGGATTTGTGTCACTCCAATACCTTACATTTTGTGTATTCACATTTCCATTGAAGCAAAAAGTACTTTCGTCCAGGGCCTATTTTACCATAAGGCCCGGGCCTTGGGCCCGGTGGTCCGAGGGGCCCGTAAAAGGTTGGAAAATATTCATAATTTCAAATGTAAATTTACATAGAAATTTTGTATAGGTAAGTTTTGTTCTCGGTTTTGTTAAAAAAAATAATTAAATTTTTAAAATTAGAATTAATTGTTGTTTTTTTTCATTATTTATTTTTTAAAATTATTAAAAAAATAAAAATAATTGTTCCATTTTTTAACCCAAACTAACAAGAGAATTTTTGAATTTTATTGGAAAAGAGGAATTTTTTCTTGTGCCTTAGGGCCCGACCAGATGAAAAATAGGCCCTGCTTTCGTCACTAAAACAAATTGTTTTTGTGTAATGTGGGTTTTGACTGTCATACATTCACAGAATTCGAGTCTTCTGTCGGGGTCGTCATCCGAAAGGTGGTGCACCATTTTTAACTTGTATGGATGAAATTTATTTTTAGCCAACACTCTCTGTACTGTACTTTTACTTACTTCACAGATAGACGCAACTTTAGTTGAAGAGGAAGTAGGGTTTACTACCATTTCAGCAGCTATATAAATTTTTTTATCATCACTAAATGTTGGTCGACCAGATCGTTTGGCATCTTGAACACTACCTGTTGCTTCAAACTTGTGAAAAAGCTCCCTCAAATAAGTTCTCTAGATAGGGCGATCTGGGTATCTCTCATTAAATAAACGTTCTGCTTCATGGAGATTCTTTCCAGATTCACCAATTATTAAGATAGCTGCTACTTTGTCGGCTTGAGTACGTACCATTTTGCCTATGTAAACTCTTAAACGTCTCGTTAAACAATAATAAAATTAAATATTTAAGCTATTTAGAAAAACTTTGCAAAGCAACAAATACTATTAAATTAAAAACGTCAATTTTTTTGACAACTTACCAGAGGCGGAGTGAAAAATCTTCAATATTTAAATGTGAAATAATAATTTTGGTATTTATTTAATTTATCCGTCAAAATTAGTTTAAACCCAAACAAAATTAGTATGGCTATGTAGCCAACGTCAAGGCCTTTCAAACGAGATATCACTTGCCATAAGGTCCTATTTAAAATTATTGGCCAGAGTGGCACTGTGACGTCATCTATTACTATTACGTCACCTGTTACCATTCCTAGAGAAGTTTACAACACTTTATTTTCACACTCACTGTCAAAATATTTTGTATATATTGAAACATCATTTCCATAGCACACATTGTTGAATAAATTAAACTGCTGTTGATTTTAGAGCAATGATATATTTATTTACAATTATCTAGTTTAATAATTTTAACGATTGCTCGAAAAATAGTGTGTATGCAATGGCCGCGAAACTTTTTATCGACCTCAAGATTATCTTGCCTCGGTCGCAAACGGCCTCGGCGATAACTGTTCTTTCGGCACGTTAAAAAGGTATTTCGCGGCCTAAGCATACAAATAATTATTTTAACAAACTTAAACGTTTTCTTTTCAAAAGTACTCATCAGAGAGAAAAACCGACCTACAGCTTCACCTTCGACCTATGCTTGTAAGAGCGTTGCCAACAGTGCTACAATATACCTAGCATATCTACAATATATGAACAAATATATACGGCAATGGGTCCGCATGTCCTGTCTTAGGTGCCAACATTTTGCGGCTTTGGGAACAATAATCAAACATTTTCGGACATATTTCTACGGCATTGGGACACCAATGGGTCTAAAACTTTATAACTAACGCATATTTTCAGCTTTGGTAAATTGAGACCATAGCACCTTGAACGTATATATACGGCGGCTGGGAATACAGACCCACTTTTTAGAAAACATATATATGCGGCGTTGGGACAGAAAGGGTTAAGGCAAGTTGTTTTCTTTTGTGTTTTCAAGAATTTCACATCAGTTATTGTTTCCATTTGCTTTAGTCAACTGTGATTTCGAATTTATCACTTTGTTTTGAATAATGCATAGATGTAAACTAGGTGCGGTTGAATCTAGTATGGCTATGGTATTATTAAGGTGGGTCGCTGTTAGAGAGAAGTTGCAGACTTTCCCAAATCAGTGCACAACTGGAAACGTGAGAGAAAGAACTAGATGTGGACTACCAAGGGTTACCACCTCAGCACAAGATCGTTATCTGACTATGTGTACCCGTAGAGAACCGATGAGTACTTGTCAACGGCATGTTTTGAATGCTTCTGGTGTTTTGTTTTTAAACAGTACTTCAAAGATTACAAGAGGTTAACTTACATTCACGACGACTTTTGAGGAGAGTTCCATCAACACAAACTCACAGATGAGTCGAGGTATGTACGGTTTTCTGATAGTCGGCGTATTCGTGTATGTACCTTCTCTTCCTCTAGTGTCCAGAAATCGAAAAGCAATGCAGGAAGTTGATCCGTTCAGAGGTGGCACAGTAGCTGTTTGGAGAGGTATTAATTTACTTTAATGGTCGTACATAATTGTTAGTGTTTGATGGGAACAAGATAGCGCAGCTTTACGCACATGCTATTCTTAATGTTATACGTTTGTTTCATGCTGCAATTGGACCAACTTTCCTTTTTTTTTAGACCGCGTCGTGTACAAGAGTAGTTGAAGACGCTTTGGTATCCCGCATTCGGCACCAGCCCCAAATCTAGTGGGGGTAAGCCAGGAGCTATGCCCGGGCTTCTATCTCACGAAGTCCTTTGATTATGAATGTTGTGAGGCATTTTTTCCGGGATCCCTAGGTCCAAATATCCTTCACTTAGTGAACATCTGATAGCTGAAATGATAAAGATGATATATGTAATAATAAATAATGCTGGACTATCCTCACATCATCATCTAGCCACATACTAAGCAGAGCTTGTATTATGGGTACCAGATGATTGATGGATATATAATTTTATAACTTATAACTGTCAAGTGAAAATAATTATGCTTAAAAATATTTCTAGAAATTGGCAAAATTTAAGTATTAGTTTAAGATAATAACCTTTACAGTCTAAAGTGAAAATATTATTCGTAAAATAGCATTAAATAGTTTTAAAAAAGTACCATTTTTTGAACTAAATTCGTGATTTTTAAAGTAATTACCGAATTATCCAGCGACGTTTTGGTTCTAATCTGCTTTATTTAAAGTAAGCTACATGAAATTCCGAGGGTCGCGAAGTCTACCAGAACCAATCAATTGAATTGTTTCTAAAGGAACAGATGGCTCACCATCGTGTTCTTGCATCCATTTTCTTTTATTAATTCAATATTTTCAAAAACTATTGACTGAACTTTACTGACAGTTGTCGTTGCTAATAAATAACAATTCAACACGGAATTATTTTCGCTGCAATAGGCATATGTGAATATTCTCGGTGTTGATTGGCTGAAACGAGTGCACATTATTGAAATTGTATGTGTCTGTTGGCTGTTACAAACGTCAAAAAAATAATCATCTAAACGTACTGTATATTGTTTAAATAACGCAATTTATTGTTTTGTGTCTAACATTTTCTAACCGTGTGTATTTGTTCTTGGAAATTTAAAATAAAATCCGATGAACTTGTCACGCTTGCACTTTGTAAATATGTCGATTAATAATAAAAATTATTGCTAACATCGTGTTATTTACGGTCAGAAATGTGATCTAATTTATAATGCAAACGGCCGTGAATGCAATTCGGAATGAACTTAATAAAAAAGAGTGTTTAGAAAGTTTTTTTGTTACGCTACTATGCCGAATTTTGAATGGATAAAAATTTTATAGCAAAAGTGGCCTCGAGAAAAAACTGGAAAATAATCTTAAGTTTGTTTATGTAGCACTAGAATGCGTAATTGAATAAAAAAAATAAGCCACATTTTACAAAATTAACCTAATTGAGGGGCATATAGTGTGTCTCAAAGTATATCATCTTAGCATCTAAATACGACCATTTAAAAACTTCTTAAAATAAAGTTATCATTAATTTTTTTCGCAATGTTGCGTCGAAAACACTTGTATATAGATGCAAAGCAAATTGTGAAAAATGTGTATGATTGTTTTGTAAATAGAGGATTCATTAAACAAGAAGCTTTAAAAGAAACCTGCTTATTTAGAAAGACACAAATACCCTCTATAAAGGATATTATTAACAGTGAAAATTTAAGTGGAAGAAAAAACCGTAGTGATTTTCAATCTCATCGTCTGGACAATGGCCAACAGGATATAATAAGGAGAAAAACATATTCCCTCTATGAAAGCCAGATTGTTCCTTCTTTAGGCAATCTAAAAAAGAAGCTAGAAGAAGATGACACCAATATAAATATTAGCCGGGCCACCCTCCACAGAGTTATTGGTAAAATGGGATTCACATATCGCGAAATTGACAAAAAACAAGTGGTGATGGAATCGCAAAGATTGCGCACTTGGAGATCCAATTTTCTTCAGGACATTGAGAAGTACCAATCCGAAAACAGATCTATAATCTACCTGGACGAAACATGGTTTGATAAACACGATACAGTACCAAAAGGATGGGTTCATTCCAGTAAAAACTGTAAGACTAAGGCATCTCTCTCTCATTTAGGAGGAAAAAGAATAAAGTTTAGAGAAATGGTCTTCACATATTAAATAATAAAAAACAAAGGATGTATAATAAAAATACAAAAAAATAGATATTTGTTAATTTGAACCTTTTTTAAAATAATTTTAAATAGTCCGAGATCTCTTCTACTGCAGCTATTGGCCATATAATTTATTGCAATTGTCCCATTAATTTTATGATTTCTGGCAAAAGCGAAGACGATATACTTTGAGACAAACCATAACAAAAACAATCATCGAATTCTACAAAAATGTCTGTATATTTGATATTTACTAGTTTTAGTCTATCTTCTCAAATAAGGGATGGTGGAAAGCGGGAGATCTTGCCAGCCACTCAATTGCATCTCATCGACCAATTGAAATCGATTTTGAACTTTTTACTTTAACTTGGAAACGAAAAAACTAGTCATATACACAAGTAAACATTTGATATATTACAGACAAAATTTTGGTGAATAAAGATGTTTTCCTACTCCTGTTTTATAATATGCTTATTAAAAGACTAAAATCTGTATCATAATGATATTCATTATGATACAAATTTTCATTATGATACAGATTTTTAAGCCAATAGGAATGCGACATTCGCACAATATTCAATATAGCCATGGATACCTGGTTGACATTGACATTGGAATAAACAAATTTGGAAACTTGGGCAAGCAAATTGCCACCTTTTTAGGGCTTCCCAATCCCAATTTATATACGGGACACTGCTTTCGTAGAACATCTGCAACCGTATTGGTAGATGGCGGCAGTGATATTACCACCTTAAAAAGACACGGTGGTTGGAAATCCACTACGGTTGCAGAGGGTTATATTGAAGAAAATATCCAAAATAAAATAAATGTATCGAATAAAATTTTTAATTTAATTGAAAATAGGAATGAAACAAACTTTAACATGCCCTCCAGTTCAACAACCATCCGAATAAGATCAGCCCCCCAAATAAATTTTACAAATTGTACAATAAATAATTTATGCACAAAGAAGATTAAAGAATTAATATTATGTTCAAAAGTTTTAAATTTATTTGTTGTACAATTTGTAAAATTAATTTGTTGAAGTTCCTTTCATTGTTCTTGTTTTTTATAATAAATGATAATTATTAATTAAATAATTCTTATTAATCGGAGTAGAAAAAATATTGTATGCAACTTTCGTGTAATGGCCATTAATACACTCGCATATTATATACGAAACTCGCCTGCGGCTCGTTTCGTATCCTACAACATGCTCGTGTCTTAATGGCTATCATTACATGATCGTTGCATAAAATACTATAATAATTTTAAACATAATCCAAGATTTGTGAACTTCCCTAACTTTCGCGGAGCTGTTTACTTGTTATGTTTTATAACTGGTGAACAATGAAGATGGAAATTAATCCATCTTCGGTAACAAACATTTCTCTTCAAATACCAATCTTGGTAATGTATAAATTTTACATTGCCGTTACCGGAACATTATCCACGATGTTCTGTGCATACTATTTCATAATCGATTTGTCTACTGACTTGTGAAAAGAAACGTGCAACATCCGCTATCATTGAAACAATCAGTCAGGTATCAGGTTGATAGTAAATAATTTTGCAATCGTTTCAACCACGTAGCAAAATAAAAACGTAGGTATTTGTTTTATTCTTTTACAAATATTTTGCTTGAATTTTATCAAATATTTAATTTATTTATCAAAATTGATAATATGGCGGAATGTCGGTAACAAATCTCGGTGGTTAAGTTTTGTTAAACATTGATAATGTTAAATGTTTTTGAAAAGGTATTTTCAAGTACAGTTTTAATATTGGCTTACTGGAAAATGTTTTCCTCTATAGAAGGTACACACGTCTTGATAACATCTTGTATATAAAGCTTATTACAGTTTCCTGTAATATTCTCGTATTTAATAAAGTGATTTATCAACAGATGTCGAAAGAATAATTATTTATATTCAGCACAGATGTCGAAGAATAATTATATATATTCCATATTTTTTGAAAAATAATATTTTTCAAAAACAGTGGCCGTTCAACTAAGGATCAACAACTACTTCCCGTGTAATATGCACCGCCGGATATTGAATTACACTCCAAAGTCAAACGAGGTTGGTATATCTACAAGATATTTTAAAACCAACCATTCTGGTTTGCGATTAGAAGGGACAACACAACTTGTAGACCGGTTTCGGCGTATTTGCGCCTCATCAGTACAGTATATATCCTATATTCTGGTGAAAATTAAACAATCATGGTACTTCAATGTTATGTTTACAAATAAAAATGCAACTTTATGATTACTTTAAATTCAGGATTCCGAAGGCGGATCTTCTTCAAACTGGGCTAACAGACCAGTAGCCCATGACACATGTAGGCTTCATTATTTCAAATGTATGTCGTTTTCATCATCGAGTTTCACGTGAATAGCAAGTAGAATAATACTATTCCACAAGACCCAATCTGGATAATCGACGCTACAGAGGACATTAAAAATAATAAAAATATTGAGCATTCTCAAACAATTAACTTATATAGTTATGCCATTAAGTACGAATTGATTTCCATGTATTTTTTCATCGTGGCATACAATTTAATGCACTAATAATAAATAAAATCAATTTATAAAAAATAGATAAGCGTGAGCGTTGAGTTGCAATAGCCGTGTAATATAGCTGCCATTATACTGTAAGCTATGCCTACTTAGGTCATGGAATTTGTTCGACGTTTATAAGTTGAATTAGCAAATTGGTCAGATCATAAACCTCAAATAGCCTTAAAAAATAATAAAAAGTGAAAAAAATAATAGTAGGATGAAACCCATTGGAAAAGGAGGAAAATATTATAAAAATGGAAGGAAAAATAATTTACGGGTGATCTGATGTAGGGAAGGGGGAGGGGGTGAGTTATTAAGGGTAAAAACGGTTTATCTCGATTTCCGGCAAAACTACAAGTCCTATGGAAAAAAGTCAAATAGCAGAGTTGTAGGTAATAATAAGATATACAACTATTGTGTGTACAGTTTTTTCACATAACTTCAAAATTTATGTGGAAAATTAAAAAAAAAGTTTTTGTTTTTTTATTTTTATCTTTTACAAAAAAAAAAAATTTGCCTCGAAATTTAGTGAAAACTTACCTTATTATGTCCCAAACACTGTGAATTATTTGATTTGAAATATTTATTTTTTCACCTTATTTTGACATAATATCGAAAAAGCACCCGTAAAGTATCAGCTTTTTTGAAAAAGTTGGTGTGCTTTCAGTTCGTTGAAATCTCGACTTTCTGATGGTGTAAAAAACGGTTTATCTCGATTTCCGGTAAAACTACAAGTTCTATGGAAAAAATGCTGAGTTGTAGGTAATAAAAAGATCTACAACTTTGGTATTCACACTTTTTTCACATAACTTCAAAATTTATGTGTAAGATTCAAAAAACCAAGTTTTTGGTTTTTTATTTTTATCTTCTAAAAATAGTATATTATATTGTAAGGATTAAAAGTGCATATTTTTTTACGAGCAATATTTGCAGTTGCGAGGCAGCGCAGCCGAGCGAATGCAAAATATTTTTTCTCCAACCAAGTCAAAATTAAAATAAATTTAGTTTTATTCAAAAATCGTTAATAATTTGGTAATAAATTTGAACACCTATTAATTATAACAGCGATAGCAAGTCGTTAGTCATGGATTTCTGGTATTGTTGGTAAATATTGATTGTCAAGTAGCCGTACTAATCATATAATTTTTGTAGTAGTTTTTACGCTGCTTTCAAAATGAATCCCGAACACGATGAAAATATACCTGCGGATATATTGGAAAGTGCCGAAGCACTATATCTAAATCTTTTGCCACCCAAATCTCGCCAAGTTTATGAACTTGCATATCAGCGATTCATGGATTGGTGTAAAGAAAAAAATGTGCAAAACTATGCGGAGAGTGTTCTTATGGTGTATTTCTCAAATTTAACGAAGACCGTCAAGCCATCCACTCTTTGGTCACAGTATTCAATGTTGCGATCCACACTGGATATCAAAAATAGTGTGGATATTAGTAAATACTTATTCACAATTACGAGCATTGTTAAAAAGGCAAAGTGATGAACATATACCTAAAAAGTCTAGGGTTTTTACAAAGGAGGAAGTGGATCGGTTCCTGGATATGGCACCTGATAATGTAAATTTGATGATAAAGGTTGTTCTAGTATTAGGAATTGGAGGTGCTATGCGTTGTGACGAACTAGTTCATTTGAAAATTGATGACATTGAAGATATGGACTCGGTCCTGGTCGTAAAAATGTTGCAGACAAAAAACAAGAAACCTCGTTTGTTTACCATTATAGGCGATAATTATTTGCGTTTATTTCGAAAATATGTTGCACTACGGCCATCAAATATACAGGAACGTCGTTTATTTTTGAAGTATGTTAATGGGAAGTGTCAAAGAATGGTTGTTGGTATTCACAAAATTAGTGCCGTGCCGCAAGAAATTGCAAAATTTTTTAAGTTAGAAAATTGGAAGGAGTATACTGGACATTCGCTAAGAAGAACATCTGCTACACTTCTTATTGATGGTAGCATCGACGAACACCCCACAGACACCTGGTGCGCCCTAACCTGGCTATGAACGTCATCCCCGAGTTTTTTCCAGACACAATTGGAAAAGACCAACCAAAAATCTTTATGGACTAAAAGTGCCTATTTTTACTCGCAATTTTGCATTCGCTCGGCTGCGCTGCGCTCCGCCTCGCAACGCAAATATTGCTCTTTGCACTTTTAATCCTTATAATATAATATACTATTTTTACACCATCAGAAAGTCGAGATTTCAACGAACTGAAAGCACACCAACTTTTTCAAAAAAGCTGATACTTTACGGGTGCTTTTTCGATATTATGTCAAAATAAGGTGAAAAAATAAATATTTCAAATCAAATAATTCACAGTGTTTGGGACATAATAAGGTAAGTTTTCACTAAATTTCGTGGCAAAATTTTTTTTTTGTAAAAGATAAAAATAAAAAACCAAAAACTTTTTTTTTAATTTTCCACATAAATTTTGAAGTTATGTGAAAAAACTGTACACACAATAGTTGTAGATCTTATTATTACATACAACTCTGCTATTTGACTTTTTTCCATAGGACTTGTAGTTTTGCCGGAAATCGAGATAAACCGTTTTTACCCTTAATAACTCACCCCCCTACCCATTCCCGACCACGGATCACCCGTAAATTATTTTTCCTTTCATTTTTATAATATTCTCCTCCTTTTCCAATGGGTTTCATCCTACTATTTTTTTTTATCACGAACTCTGAACACGTATACTGGGTGTCCCAAATTATCGTATACATACAATATCTCGCTTATTTGACAAGATAATTTAAAAATTAAAAAACTGTTTTGAATGGTATTAAAGTCCCTTCATAATGACTTATGAAAAAACTTGATTGCATTTGACAGGCTTGTGCACCCACCTATCACTTTTTATTTTAAAGTGGTACCCACTGTATATTGTCATTAAAAATTGCGTGTTATTCTATTAGGAATACAACGATACAGCATACTTGTACTTATTTTTTATTATTAACAACAAAAAATTAACATTTTAGACTTTTTTATAAGTATTGGTTTTTTGGGTCGCTGAATTCGAATATACCATCGGCGAACACCCCACGGACACCTGGTGGGCCCCAACCTGGACGCGGACGTCATCTTCGAGAGTTTTTTCTGGAAATATCGACAATAACGAAACGAAAATCGTTATAGGAGCTTTTTGTGTGCGCTGAATCCGAATTTTATGTTGAACACGAACACCTGGTGCGCCCTAACCTGGCCCTGAACGTCATCCCCGAGGGTTTACCAGACATAATTGAAAAAAACCACCCAAAAATCGTTACGGGGGGTTTTTTGGCTCGCTGAAATCAAATATGGCAGCTACCAACACCCCACGGACACCTAGTGCACCCTAACCTGGCTATGAACGTCATCCCCGAGGGTTTTCCAGACACAATTGAAAAAGACCAACCAAAAATCTTTACTGAGGGTTTTTCGGGTCGCTGAATTCAAATATGGCACCGACGAACACCCCACGGACACATAAAAGATTTCCTATCATAATGCTTCATTGCCTCGACTAATATATATGTATTTCCAGTAATGTACTACATAGCTCTCAACTTATTTTTTAGTTTTTTCTTACTATAAAATTTATTTTTATTCTAAAAATAAATGAATTTTAACCGTGGCAGCCACTAATTTAAGCCCAAAAATCCGCATGCATTAGTTAATTGTTCTTAATTATAACTTTTACACGATATTTGGAAATTTTTTAACAGATGAAAAATCACGCAAAAATGTATGCCACCAATGTTTTCAACATCTACTAAGACAACAAAATCTAAACTCTTCGGTATATAAAAGTTAATTGTTTTTTTCACCGTTTCATCATTTTTTAACCCTAGCTTATCAACCCTTGCACTTGGATTTGTATGCCATGTTGTTTTCAGATGTTTTTCGAAGTTAGTAGTTCTAGTTTCGTGAATATTCTAAGATTTTCAATTTCCACTGTAGCGTCGATTAATTAGCTTGGGTCTTGGGGGAATAGCATTATTCTCCTTGTTTTTCCATTGAAATTCGACAGCGAAAACGGCATCCATTCGCAATAATGAAACCTGCATGTGTCATGGGCTACCAGACTATAAGCCGGAGACATAAAACTAGGCGACCTGCCTGCGGTTGTTGTTTAGTTTATTGCTAGCTGGATCTTGTCTACTATGTTTGACAACGATGATATTCTATTAGGCTATATAGCCCTGAAAAATCATTATCGGTAATAAAAAACATGGGTACGACTTAGTTTGAAATGAAAACGTTTACAGTGGAAGTGAACTTTTATATGAATGACTAAGGGATGATCAGTGCCTTGTCAAGATACTATAAAAAGCTCGTTTCAAAATTTCGTTATGGTGAACGAAACAGATTTTGAAAAACTAATTGCAAAATTATATACTTCTTGATAACATAACAAACTAATTTCAATAAAAGTGTGTCTTGTACTCGCGTATTCTGCGGAGATTTCTTTGATCTTTACCGGCAACTGACAAAACAGGTCGGTGGTATGTGCCGACAGACCGATATTTTTATTTTTCGACTGCAAGCTGAGCTGGGAACAAACCACAGATTAGTAGTAGCGGAGTATGAAGCAAAAATAATGGATACAGAAGAAGTAAGATTCAGGAGAATTGCAATAAGTAAATTAAGAAACTCAGAAAAAAAATGTAAATATCAGGAAGAAACAGACAGACTATTCGGAAAAATGATTAATGAAAACAATGAATGGACACTCGAAAAACGGTGGACAGTATTCAAACAAATAATACTTGAAAAAGCAGAGGATATATGTGGAAGACTTAATTTCAACAAACATTTGAAAAGAACCAAGTGGTGGAACAAAGAAATACAAACATTAGTAAAAGAAAAGAAAACTTCATGGAAAAAATACCTTCAAACAGGAACACAACAAGATAAGGAAATATATAACGGTAAAAGAAATATAGTCAAGGAAGCGGTTAAGAAAGCGAAAAGGGACTCCTGGAAAGAATTTGGAAGGGAGATGTCAAAGATACATGCATCAGATAATAGAAAATTTTGGACAACAATAAAAAGACTACGAGGAAGTAAAGGAAAACATATAAGAGCAATAAAAAATAAAAATAACGAATTGGAGACGGAAATAAATCAAATATTAAAGACTTGGAAAGAACACTATGAATAATCATTTAGTAATAGGTCGAAGAAGAAAGCATCAAATATAGTTGAAGAGGAAGAAAATGAACATGAATACCATGCATTCCAAAGAGAAGAAATGGAAGAGGCTATAAAGAAACTTAAAATAGGAAAAGCCAGTAGGGAGGATGAAGTAGCGCCAGAGATGATAAAATGGTTAGGAGAGAAAGGAAAAGAATGGCTGTGTCTTATATGCAGGGAAGCATGGGAAACTCAAAAAATCCCCAAAGACTGGGAAAATAACCTTATACTGCCAATACATAAAAAAGGGGAACAGACACTGTGCAATAATTATAGACCAATATGTTTAGCCCAAACCAGCTTTAAAATCTATACGAGAATAATAGAGATCCGATTGAGACGTTATATAGAAGCAAAATTAGAAGAGGAACAAGCAGCTTTTAGACCAGGAAGACAAGCGAATGACAATATATACATTTTAAGAAGAATAATTGATAATACAATAGAAGCGAGAGAGGAAATGTATCTAACTTTTATAGACTTGAAGGCAGCTTTTTACACAGTAGAAAGAGAAAAAATTTGGGAGGTATTGGAAGAATTAGAAGTACCGAAAGCTATAATTAATATAATTAAAAGCACATACGAGACTGTGAAAGTAAGAGTGCAGATAGGAGGTCAAAGATCGGATGAGTTTTTAATGGAAAAAGGAATAAAACAAGGTGATAGTTTAAGCCCACTGTTGTTTGTCATTATCATGGACAAAATTGACAAGGAAATAAAAAGACAAGGAGAGAACCTGGACATGATAATAGGGTACAGAAACATGGTGCCGGTCAGATTAAGTAATCTACTATATGCAGACGATATTGTACTCATAGCAAAATCAAAAAATAAAATGCCGAAACTAATTAACTTATTGGCAAGAGAAATAAAAAACATGAAAATGACAATAAATACAGAAAAAACCAAAGTAATGATAGTAAACGGAAAACAGCGAGAGGGGAGTAATGACATTGAATTGAAATGTAATCACAAAACATTAGAAAGAGTAACAACCTATAACTACCTAGGAAGTATCATAACAGAATATGGGAAAATAGATGCAGAACTCAATAACAGAGCAAATAAATCGACAAGATTATATTATTCCTTAAATCGAACACTATTAAGCCATAAACACATTGATATGGACACAAATCTGGAAATATATAACAAAACTACAGTACCAACTATTACTTATGCTAGTGAGAACTGGGTACTGCAGAAAAAGCAGGAAACAAAAATAAATGCAATGGAAATGAAACATTTAAGGAAAATAGCAGGTAAAACGAAATGGGACAAAGTAAGCAACGAAGAAATCAGAAGCATAACAAATCAAGATCCAATAATATTAAAGATTCAAAAGAAACAATTAAACTGGTTTGGCCACCTAGTGAGAATGAAACAAGATAGAATTGCGAGAAAAGTTTTGGAAATGGGAATATCAAGAAAAAGACAAAGAGGAAGACCCAGGAGGAAATGGATAGACCAGATTGAAGAAATTGGAAAGAACAAAGGAAAAACTTTGGGAGAGATGAAGGCATTGGCCAGGGACAGAAAAGAATGGAAAAAATGGGTTCAGGAAGAACTCCAATCCGACGCCTGAAAAGGCATA
The DNA here is from genome assembly GCA_949126875.1 of Lochmaea capreae. Lineage (NCBI taxonomy): Eukaryota > Metazoa > Arthropoda > Insecta > Coleoptera > Chrysomelidae > Lochmaea > Lochmaea capreae. The sequence goes on from OX421396.1 coordinate 11,040,459, forward strand.
AGGATAAGAGAAAGAAAGAGAAAGACTGCAAAAATCGGCAAGCACTTTGCTAGAGTGTCTGCCATTTCATTGCCTACAATATCCTTGTGCCCCGACTTAACCCACTTAAGATTTACCCTATTCCCTTGTACCAATTTCCATTGCATTCCAGCCTCTTTGCAGCAATTCTCGCATCTGCCTTAACGTGAACATGGGTCTCACCACAATTGTTTACAACCAGTGTACTATTCGTGGATTTAGTCTCCATGTGTTTCCTATCGCTGGTTTGGCAGCCCATAGTGCCATTTTCACAATATTTGTTTTATCAAGTAGGTGTGAATTCCATGTTAGTTTTGCATCCAAAATTATACCCAGATACTTGACCTCCTCACTTAGACACAGCTGTACGTTGAAGAGGTTTCGTAGTCTGACTCTCTCAACCATCCTTTTCCTAGTGAAGGGAATAATCGCAGTTTTTACAGGATTTACCCTTAGGCATTCCTTGCTGTAACACTTCTCCACCGTTTCCAGAGCTTGGGAATGATCCATAACTTTCGTTTTTTGTTGGTTTACCCACCATCTTATATTCCAATTCATACAGATTGCAGTGGGAATTGAATTGAAGCATTTTGAGGAAGATTTAATAATAATAATTTCGTAATGTACACGTAATTGTTGCTATCTGCCTTATTTTATTTAAATAAAAACGATTGGATTGAGTAATTTCCGATAATCTTGATTTTTTCCCGACAAAGGTGCGTTCAAAGTAAATATTGCAGGTAATATTTCTCGATATCGGTTTTTATCAGGCATCGTTCAATAATTTATTAGTGTTCTTTTAAATGAATATACAAAAAATATGTTCAAAGTAAATTATTGAAGTTGATTTAAATGATTTTCAGATCTATTGCTTATGTTGTGTTTTGTGCTTATTTACAAAAATGATATCTTAAAAATTTATTATACGAGGATTGCTCAATATACATACAGATGGTTAATTAATTAGGGTGATGAAGCTCAGTAGGTTATCATAAAATATATCAAAACATGCTAAGAAAAAAAATTGTTGGCAGCTTAAAGCTTCATATTTAAAAATTAGTAAAATGGTACAGCCTGAAATCTGGTTTACTTGCCCATTATAACTATATAAGGATGTAATCTTTTATACAGGTTTTTTGAAAACTGATAACCAATTTTCCGTCAAAATCAGTTCAATGCTCTGTATAATAGGATACAAGTAAAAGTATAATAATCTATTGAAACCAAAGCTAATAATTATTAAATTTCACAGGCACCACTGATTCTGCTAATATTTATTAAATCAAATACATGGTGATTCAAGACTACATTATTTTAAATAGATCACTATTTTACATCATTATGGAAGACTACTATTACCATACTTCTATTTTTATCCAGCATCTCCCATACCTTGAGTTGTTAGTTTTTGAGATATTTTAATTTTTCTATTTATATCATTTAGGTATGTAATGGTTTACCAGATGTTATATGATTAAGACCTACTTGGTTTTAGTAAAAATAGTGCTACTTTTTCGCGCGTTGCTTTTCAATTTCAAAAATTTAGTTTTTTGTAAACCTTCAACAGCAAACTAACATCTGGCAAACTATTACATACCTTTGCATAGAAAAATGAAAATATCTCAAAAACTAATAACTAATAATAAAAAAAATACATGGCTTTTGATTTAATAAAAATTAGCAGAATCATTTCGTTTTTATATATTCTGAAATCTATAAAAATCTTTGGCTTGAATACCTAAATTATTATTCTTTCACTCCTATACAATTTTACAGGGCGTTGAACCTGTTACGATTTTGACTGAAAATTAGTAATGAGTATTCGAATACCCTGTATAACAGATGACAGCCTTATATTGTTGTAATTGGAGAGTGAAGAGAATTTCAGTTTTAAAGTAAAATGGAGGCTGCTTCATTTAAAAAAACATATAACTTTGATCTAGCACCCTGTAATATTAAAACTAATTTTGAAATATGAGGCTTTAAGTTATCTTACATTTTTTTAAATAACTTTCTTGGTTTCCTTTATGATAACAGACCAACTGATCTTTATTACATCAATCAATCACCCCGTATACCTTTAAAAGTGTGTACAATTTTCATTGGTCAATATTGCACACACATCTAAAATTGCTTCTGTTTATACCTAATGTGTTTTCAAATTCAGTGTAAAAATACACAAATTTAAACCCCACTAATACAATGTATTAAAATATATTTCGTAGAAAATGATCCCTGGTTAGATTTTTGTGAAATTACACAAGTTTGTATAGATCTTCAAATATTTTTTAATACATGAATGTAGAGTTATCTGCGTGGTCTTCCGGTATATTACAGCCATAGACTTATAAATACAGTAGAAACGGTGGAGCTTTACCATCACGTGACTATTACGTCAGCAACAATATTCATATGAATCGAATCAAAACTTCTGTCAACTCAATAGAAATAATCGTTATAACTAATATTCCAAAGGTCGGTCTTTTAAGAATTGGTAATTAAACAAGAAATTCAACTTTTTTAATTGTATTTATTTTATTTATATGGTCAACATCGACATATTTATTAAAACTATCGATATACTGGGTGAATAAGTTACCAAGTCCAAAATTAATAAGCAGTAAAATAAGCATTGTAATATTCCCTTCTCACGGCATTTTTAGGTGTTATGAAATTTCAAAAGTTAACAAGTTGATAATGTATTATATTCGTACTCACCAATTTCAAATGAAATAAAAAGTCAAATTAGTTCTTACAAGAACTGATTTTAACAATAAATACACTTTCAATCCAATAATTAGCTAAAAACAATACAATAAACTAAACTCGCATAACCTCAAATGCGGTAGTGCCAAACTCAACTTTTAGTACGATCAGTTATATACGTTACGTTAATTATATCGTTGTCTTTTTTTACGATTACTTCGGCAAATTTAAACAAACTATTACGTATGTCTTGTAGTTGGTCTTGTGAAGAAGACAATCGATCGTACGTTATTATGTTTGATTTATATTGATAGAAGAAGATAGTATGTAGAAAATACGTGATGCATAAATCGTATAATGGGTCACGTGATAGTAAAGCTCCACCGTTTCTACTGAATTACAACAGAACAATGGATGTCATATAATATGTGAAAGCTTTCCAGTGAACGGGGCTATTAATTTCAAAAATTTAGCTCATTTGTTGTTTTAATTGAAGTTATGTTATCCTATTTATAAAACATTTGTCAAACGTTACATTTTTGTCATCCGGTATCTATATTTAGACTTAAAAATACATAAAATATTTTCGCTAAGACTCGAGTCAGAGTCGACTTTCTGATACGAAGCAATTAAGATAACTATGAAAAAAAACTTTCAAAAATACCAGTTACAATATCTTATTGTTTCCGTTTGTACTTCATTGTATACCAGAAAACTGAAAACAAATTGCAACGGTATCTTTACAGTTCGTATGAAATAAATTAGTCAATGCAAAACATGACAAATTAGCTGATAAAATATTCATGAGCTGGACACTATTTTCTGTCCCCAGACAGACTTCTAGATCCACCGCTAGAGGACGTAATTGAATGTAAAAAAAATTAAAAAGCGAAATTTTGCGAAATCCACCTAATTAAGAAGCATGACAAAAACAATCATCGTATCCTTCGAATTCCTGCGTATATTTAGCACAAGTTTTAGTGGGGTATCTGTGAGTATTGTTAAAAGAGTAATTGAATGGGGCTTCCAAGTATGTAACAATATACAGTTTGGCATTACATTGTGGATACCATGTATGATTGAAATGAAATATACTTCTATCGATGTTTGTCTATTCATTACGTAAGTACATGTTCAAAATTGTATTAAAATTACTTAATAGTTGTCTTTTGTATGTCGGTTTAAGTGAGGTAATGTTAAATTATAAATTTTGACGGTTTTCTCAATAACTTGGCAACGTTGTATAGGATAGTCAAAAAAATTAACCAGTACCTAATGTAATGGTGATTCAGAAAGTGCCAAAATATCCCTACCATTCCATTAAAAAACCATGTATTTCTGTGGCATCCTTTTTTGGACCATTCTGTAGAAGCCAAAATAATTTCAAAATGTAGCCTAATCCCAATTGATTTTTGCATCGCATTACAATTAACGTTGTAAAAGAATGATGAATGAAAATTAAAAAGCAACTCTACAGCACCCTCTATTTCGGTACTGTTTATTTTGGCGAATACCGTATTACCATTTCCGCTGGAGGACGTTATCTAAAAGGTAATCCTTATCCAATTCTGCGTAAATAATTTCAATTAGTTTACATTATTATGATCACAGCAGTGTGACAACTGACGTTTTGGTGCAAAATTATAATAGTAGATAATTTAAAATAATGAATATTTGTGGTTGTATTAGGTAAGTACTAATGCACGATTTAAAAAACTTTCCTAAAAAAATTATAAAAAGATTAACTAAATTTTCTTGTCGAGCAATCTTTAGTCGCATCGTAAATTAGAAAAGGTTGGATAACCCTTTTAGTATAAATGCATAGACCATATCGAAAGGTATCTAACTAGATTATTTTCAGTTGTCAATGAACTTGGATATTGCTCATTCTCTAGAGCGACCTCGACTAACGTCACTTCCTCTCCAGATATCCCCTTTACATTTTGATAGACGACTCCCCAAATATGTAGAAAGAATTTTCGTGTTAATATTCCTTCATTTCCTTTTGATGTAATCACTGTTCCGTGCATAATATGAATTTATAAATGTTAAAAATGTGCAGACATTACGCCTATATCAATGTGTGTGTGTGTGAGGTCAAGCCACCCTTTTGTGATACTTCCTATTCGATTTTATGCAAAAATTAAAAAAGTAATAAACTAAAAAAACAAAGCGAAAGGAAAACAAGAAACGGAAACGAACTAACGATAAAGTTTGTTGTTGTTTTGTCTTGGTATTACTTTAGGATAATGGTCTGATATGCAAGTGAATACCTTTTACCTGTATTGATAGTATGGCTGTTGATATATTTAAATACGGGGTCATTTCGGTAGTTTTGACGTAGATATTATTCAGTTGGTGTGGTTCTTGAATTGTCGAAAAATTATTCTGTTTTTAGTTCCTTCTGTACTTCCGAATAATAAAACAAAACCTTTCATACAGGGTACTGAAATATTGTTGTGGGCGATTCGTCATTTATTTTTAAGACGAAAAGTTCCTAAAAACATGTGTGATAAGTTTTGTTGTTAATGAGATACAGAATGTTGCCTTTTTTGTAATAAACGATCTCTGACTGTAAGTAAGATTTATTTCGACCATCATTTTTCCTTATACACTACTGGCTTCTAAAACCAATAAGAAAGGACATGTTTATTCTCAGTTGCCTTTGTATGCCCTATAATCGACTACCATGCTCTTAAACGTTTACCAAATTGTATGTTTGTTTACAAGAAACTCCTCAATTTATTGTCGAACATCCAATAATGTCTACTCCATATGTATTGCAATATTTCATTAAATTATGTGTTTATGTCCAATAACATATAGCATACAAACAACATTTAATAATTATTCATATATACATAAAGGGGAACATTATTATTCTAGAGGACAAAGTGGAAGCGATATTAATTCTTGGTGAAACTAGAAGTAATGTGCACGCAGCCGAACGAATATTTAATGACAGGCATACAGATCGGCCAATATCAAGGAAATACCTAAGGGTGCTATTAAGAAAATTTGAGAGGACGGGAAACGTTAATGACGATAAGCGAAATGGACGGCCAAGCATCGCACAAGATAAACAAATTGAAATAGTTGCGGAAATGGTAGTGAACCTATCACAATCCACCTCAAAAGTTGCAGATACTTGTGAGGTGTGTCCAAAAACTGTACAAATAATTTTAAAGAAACATAAATTCCACCCTTACAAAATGAGAATGCTCCACCAGCTGACAGAAGATGATCCAGATCTCGGACTTGAATTTTGCGAGAAAATAGATGATAAAATATCTCAAGAACCCGATTATCTCAAAACAGAGTGTTTTAGTGACGAGTCTACCTTCTTTCTTTATTTATTTACTTATTTAACGGGCAAGCCCAATTCCCTACATTTACATTATAAAATACAGTAATGGAAATACAATACAACGATAAAAAGGAATGAATACAATGAATACAATTTTGAAATTTTGCATGTGCAGCATTAACACTACTAATATATAGTACAAAACAAAACTATGAGAATTACATCCGTTACATTCAAATGTTTTGTTGAGTCAGGTGGTTCTTAAACTGAATAATAGAGTTACTGAAAATCCGACAGAATTAGCTAGTCTCATGGCTCTCGGCAAAAACGAGTGGAAAGCATAATTGTTTCGATGGAAAGGCACATTAAATGTTCTCACCTGCCTAGTAGAGCGAGGTGGCAGATCTTATTTAGAAGCTGTGGACAGTTACAAATACCATTTAAGATATTAAATAGCAATAAAAGGTCTTTTTGTTTTCTGCGGCTTTCGAGAAAAGAGATGCCCAAATGATGCTACCATGAATTGTAATCCCGATAAGCATTAAGCTTAAATGCTATATAGCGAAAAAAATAATTTTTGAACTTGTTCAATCCTCTTTATGTGAGTTGAGTACCGAGGAGACCAAACAGATGAGACCTAACTAACGAAAAGTAAAGAACTTTTAATAGAATTTATGTTGGTAAATTCACGAGTTGTTCTTTTTACAAAACCCAACATTTTTATTGATTTTTGTATGGCATTAGAGATGTGACAATTGAAACTAAGAGAGTTATCGAGAGTAATTCCTAAATCCCTAATCTGATTGACAATATCGAGCAACTCACCATTTACGTGATAATTAAATGCTATTGTATGATGTGTGTGATGGAAGCTAATTACATGACATTTCCTGGTGTTAAGATCCATGCCATTACACGAGCACCAAGTAGACAGGTTATTCAGTTCTACTTGCAACAATGAGGCATCTACACAATTGTTATTGATTTTAAAACATTTGAAGACATCTGCAAATAAAAGGGCGGTGCTCTCATAAAAACAGTTGGTAATATCATTGATAAAGTGATTGAAAAGTAATGGACCCAAGTGAGATCCCTGGGGTACTCCCGAAGTAACAGAAAATGCATGAGAATAGAAATGATTTACTCGTACCTGTTGAGTTCTGTCAATTAACCACTGCAACATGGAACCACATATGCCATATGCATGAAGTTTCTGGACCAAAAGCTCATGGTTTACTCTGTCAAATCACTTGAAATAGTCAGTTTTAATTGAATCAACTTGTAGTCCATTTTCCAAGGCTTCAGACAGAAAATCAACATAAGTTAACAAACTCAATTCTGCCGATTTACCGGAAGTAAAACCAAATTGCTGGGAATTTAGGATCCCATAATTCAGTAATAATACTTTCAAAAACCTTTGGAATAGTGTTGAGGATGGATTTTACCAAACAAAGCCGTTTAGTTTATTTGGTGAATGATATTTCAGGTCCGAGGGCGAGAGAGCATCCCTGCCAAACATCAGATACCTGATTAGAGCCGCGGCGGGGCAGGCACAAATTATATGCTCTGCTGTTTCATCATCTTCCATACAAAGACGGCAGGTCGGATCTTCCGACAGTCCAAGTTTTAGCATATGATGATTCAGATGACAGTGGCCTGTTAGACAGCGTAGGTCATGCCTGCTATAGTCTAACATTTGTTTGGAGACATTCTTCGAAGGATGTATGAAAGCCTTTGAATGATAGATTGGTGTACACCGATGAAAAGTGATTTGCAAACAAGTTAGCAATGTCAGCTCCACAAGTACCTACCAATGTATTAAAAGTTATTAACTCGGGTATAGTGTTATTTTCACGTTTACTAGCAGCAAATTTCCAAAAAGACTGCGTTATTTTGTATTGAAATTTCAGTGAAACGAATGTATTCATCGTAGCAATGCATTGTCAGTTGTTTACATTCTGTTCTTAGTCGACAAAATTCCGCGTAACTCGAATGAGTCTTAACTATTTTATAAATTTTGTGAGCTCTAATTTTGTCATGAACTAATTGTTTGAGGTCTGAGGAGTACCAACAGGGAAATTTAATATCTATAATGCGTGATTCTGGAATAAACTGTTCAATAACCGAGTACATGATATCATAAAATATGCCAATCATGTCAGAAAGCATCTTCGATTTCTTTTTGTGGGATTATCTGAAAACAAAAGTTGATAGTACGCCAATCGGCACCGTTGAAGATCTAAAACAAAGGATTCGTGTTCAGGAAGAGTTTTTGTCTAGAATCTTTTATTGCCAAGAATTGATGCTTAAAACCAGTATTGTAATGACTTCTTCATAAAGAAGCTATTTAAAGTACTGCCATGTAACAATTTTCACAATTTGGCGTTTTTGCCAGGTATTACTTGCCTAACCTAACCATTTAAAATTATCTTACAAAATGGCGGCCGTCCGCTGTATGCATGGTTCGATACCGCAAACAAAACAGATTGAATATCTTGAAGACAATTTTTTGTAAGAGCATGTTGATTTTTATTTCAAGGGGGATATCTTTAGATGATATCCTGAGCTGTCGTTCATCAACCCAACATAGAAGAAGAAACTTGAATCTGACAGAAGGATAGACAACAAAATAATCAGCGGCTTTTAACTTGACATGGTGTACATAAATGTAAATGCATCAGGATTTGAAAAGGCGATTTCATTTACGACACTTGAATTAGCATGTTTTACATTACTTCACGTTGTTATAATCAGTAGGTAGACTTCGGCAAAATATCCAAAAATATTTGGTTTTTATCAGTGGTGATATGCTAAAACTGTATATATTTATAATTCTAAAGGTGAATATACTGGTTTAAAAAGAACATACATTACAGGCTTAATTAAAATGCGACCTTAAATATTTGGTGCGTTTGGCAGTCGCCAAGCGATCCTTTCCAAATTTGTTTTTATTTCACACGTACCAGATAAACTATACTATCGGACGACAAAAAAGGAGAAAAACGACAAAGCAGGGCTTAGAAATTATTGCAAGAATTCAAATAGTTATTTTTCTAACTAGTGCGGAAAGTTATACTTTTCCGTGCGCGTTCCAGTATGGAGAGACACTTGTCTTTTCTAGGAGCGGGCGGACAATAACTATATAATTTAATTAGACACAACCAACTAGATGCAAACGAACAAGTTTATTAGTTACCTTCTGGTTATTGATGTAATCATTAGAAGTTGTCAACGTAATAAATAAGAACATTTGAATGAAATGAAAAAGTAATCATAAAATGCAATAGTTAATATGCGGAAAAGTTTTTGATTCATTTATAATATCGTCTGGTATGAAATAATCTTGGTCTGGTGAGCTTTTCAACATTTTTCAAAAATGACATATTAATTTTATTGCAGTATAGTAGGAACGCAATCGGAGAATTAAAACGAAAAATTGGTTATAACTTTCAAAATACCTACCCTATTACAACTTTATATTTTTGTAATGTGGAAATGAAGCAGATTTCAGTTTTAAAGTAAAATGTAATGTAATAACTTTGATCCGACACCGAGTTATGGAACAGCCTGGAACTAATTTTGAAATATGAAGCATAAGCTAACAACAATTTTTATGAAACTTTCATGATAACAACTGAGCTTTATCACACTAATCAATTACCCTGTTTGTATGAAAGCTATTCAAAGAAACTGAATCACAAAGAATAAGGAAGATCATGAATTCGAAAATAAGGTTTTAAAAAATTACGATTTTTGGTCTCCAAGTGTTTATATGTTATAAATAAAGGTCATTGGAATAGCCTTAATCGACCTGCTCTCCAAACTTGGGGTAAAAGATCTTGGAGTGTCTGTGGGGATGGTTCATAGGAATTCAAGGCTCTTTGTAGCTGATTCCAAGCATGCTCGATGGGAGCAGTGCCAAATGCGGTGTACCATGGAAGTCCAAAGCGTCTTAGAGTACTCTTAGACTACTCTTGCACGATGTGGTCGAGCATTATTGTCTAAATAGTGGAAAGCTGGCCCAATAGCAACATGAAACAAACATTGTTAATAACTTGTACGTAAATCTGCGCAATCATGTTCCCATCTAGCACCAACAATTATGTGCGTCCATTAAAACAGCAATTCTACTATCTCTGAACGGACGAACTTCCTGATGCACTCCTCCTAGATTTCTGTGCCCCAACGACGAATTATCCTTCACCAAGATAATGCAAGTACCCACACAATTGAGTCTTTAAAAAGCAAGAAATCATCGAATTGTTGGACCATCTTCCACACAGTCCCGACTTAAGTCATAACGACTTTTTTACTTTTCCAAAAATTATTGTGAATAGTGTCGTTCCAGCTGTAGGCTACAATTACATGCGTCAAAAAGGAACACACGAATTACATACAATATTTTTCCACTACCGAATTTTTTATCGAAAAACAGAAGTTTAATAGTGATTTTCTTCACACACCAGTGCATGAAGTAAGTTTAATTATAGTCTAGGTAGATACCTGTTCCGTTAAAAAAAAAAATATTTAGCAGCCCAAGGGCGGAAAATTCATAACGCCACGATTTATGAAGTTTTCCACAATCTGTCACTTGATGAATTTGACGTTTCACGTGAATTTTTTAATTAAACGTTAGTGAAGGTCAAAGTTTTTTGTTATATTTTCCTATTTTTTGGTTTATTCGGTAGGCGAAAAACAATTGTGTGTCAGACATGCAGGAAACGCTTTAGCAGCCCTTAACTATCAGCTGCCCTCGCTTCTGGTGCATCTCATAGTCATGGGCTGCTAAAGCTCATTTTCTGCCCTAGTGATAAAATATAGTATTGCTTATCGTCTCTTTCAGTTTACATTTTTTTGAATGTCAGGTTCAATGCACGAAGAAATGTTAGTCACTCACCGCCAACTTATAGGTACCTATTCTAAATTGTCAAATTGTAATTTACAATTCCATCATTATTTTCCAGTATCAATTAATTAAAATATTTACCAACATTACCTTGGTAGGTACTAAATATAAGTGAGTATTTTGTATGAATTTTAAAATTTTGGTAAGTATTTGATATTTGCTGCCAACTGCTTGATCAACACATCCACATTACTAGATTTCCAGCATCCATGCTTTTTTTAATTGAATCGAATCACCTCCTGCACCCACTAATATAGCGTTGCGGAAATTAAACAGTGCCCAGTATGTATATTTTTGGGGATCAGAAACGTTTAAATGTTGAGCTATTCGCATAGGAAGTTTACTGAATTTATTCATTCCCACAACTTGTATAGTACACTTTCTGTTTTGTTCTTTACTTTTTTCATATCCAGTGGACGGAGGTTCGATATATTTTAGAAATCTAATAAAAGAACCCAGAAATGTGGAACGTATATTTTACATCATTCACTGTCGAATCTTTTAATTCATGGCAACGACAAGCTCCCGAAACTCCAAAAACTAAGGCTACCTACAAACGTTAATATCAATATCATTAGGAATTTGTTGCAATAATGATGTAATTACCTCACAGTCGTTAAGAGTTTGGAGTCGAGTGCATTCTTTGAAAGTGAGTATCTCATCCATCGGAATAAAAAATTTTCTTATTTTTAAATCCATCAGATTTTCGTTCTTTTAAAATCTTACTATTGGTATTAAAAACAAAAAGGTTTCCTCAACTTGATTTACTATTTCTGGTGGTGTATTTGGAAAATCTAAGTCATTTTCAGAATCAGAATCACGATAACTAAAAAAAATAACAATACTTTCAGTGCATACTGTTAAGTCTAAACAATTAACGAGGAACGACAAACTAATGAAACCAGCCAACTAGATACAATCTTTGTTCATTAATAATTCGCCAAACCATTATATGCGAGGCCAGATAATGATTGAAAATACAGATCACTAGAGACGAAATGGGACGTTATGAGAATTTCTCTCACTTGCAACGGAAATCAAGTTTTTCTATTACAAAATGACGTTTTTTCGTGGAGGGTTCTAGAAAAAATTATTTTTTGACAACTTATCCATATTTTATAAGTGATTATTAGCCACTTAAACGAGTCGCTAATACGAACATAAAGGCCAAATATAGATCGTTAAAAGTAATGCTTCGTTATTAGTCACTAATAGCTAACGGGTTAGTTCCTGTAAGGAATACGTGCGTATAAAGAGACAGAACAGTATTTAGATTTTTTAATGACACTAATAATGCCGTATTGGTTTATACTTAGTAAAAATTAATGTAATAAAAAATGACGTGATTATGTTACCAATATATATTTCACTTGTAGAAATTGGTTGGTAACATTTAAATAATTTTCAAATATTTTTAAAACAACGACAAAAGAAGACTTTAATACAGCTTAGGGACAAAATGATTTATGATAAAGTTGCCCCAATAAAAACCTGGAAATTATTCAGACTTGAGGGTCTACCACTAGAGGACCTAACTGAATGTTGAACATTAAAAAACGAACATTTTACAAAAAGTGCCCAATTAAAGTATAAAGATTTAAACATGATTATCAGATTTTACGAAAAAATCCAGGTTTTTTTATATCACAAGTTTTAGTCTGCCTTCATATAGGAGGTGGGGGAGAGTAGGAACTTTGTTATGGAAAAATCCCTCCGGTCGGTTTCGCCTAATCGATCTTTGCGGATTAGGTCCGGTTGAGAACAGCTATTTTCCACCACTATAAATGTTTCTCATCGCAACTTCATAAGTAATGTGCACTTTAAACGACGCTTTTTAATTCTTTAAAAATCTAGTTTTTATTGCAAAATATTGAATAGAAGTATGCAATTTTAATCATAGATAAAAGGATGCAACCAAATTAACTACATACCTAGGTACCTACTGGTGAAAACCGAATTTGGATATATCTTAAGAAAAGTGTAAATTTAAGAATTTTCCTGTGTATAAGATTAGATTAGTAGATTGAACAAGGGTATCGATGTCTGCTCTTGAAGTACTCTGAAAGGCATTTCGCATTCAATCGTTCATGTTGATTGGAGAAGTAGTCGAGTCGAGTAGTGGTCCTAGTTGCAAAAACAAGGTCTTTAATTCGTCCCCAGACATTCAAGTCTAGTGACACAGCTAATCCAAAATATAGGGTAACTAAAAAAAATATCTAACGCCGTTTATCGGTGAGACTACGACAAGGAAAGTCTTTTTTGCTTTTAACATTGGCGAAAAAAGCATATCTGCAAAGATAGATTAAGCAGAATCGGTCTTTGCATGCGTTTTCGATAGCAAGTTTTCTACTCTCCACCCCCCAACCCCCTCTTATTTTAAAAGACCGGTAAAAACTTGTAAAATTCGCAAAATGTCATTATCGTATTTAAAATATCCTTTAAATGGGCAATTTCTTAAAATTTACAATTTTTAATTTTTATTATTTACCTCTAACGGTGGGCCTACTAGACGGTAATTATTTTCAAGGTCTTTTTCGCGGACTTTGTATGAAGGCTCCTACTTCAACGAAAGATAAAAATATCCTTCTTTGGGTCTAGGAAAGTCTCAATTGTTGAATGTTTTTGGGTCCCAGAAAGTCATAATATTTGTATGTTTGCAGGTACTAATGTCTAAATATACATATCACATTGAAAAGTATGTATTTTACAAAATTAGTCTGGCTATTCTCTGGGCATTCCTTCTACATTTGCCCAGTATCTGATTCGTATTCAAGGTTTTATATTAAAAATTATTTAAGTGAAAGAAATTGATCGTTAAAAATTGACTAGTGAGAATTCGAAAAAGTAAATTTCGATTAGCAGAAAATAAATGTATCAGGAACAAGTAGGTAAAAAAATAATTCAAGTACTCTTATCTATGCTATCGTGAACATTTACTCATTGCTGTAGAATAAAAGGGTAAAGAAAATATGTTCACAATAAATGAACCTCAGATTAATACATTAAAAAGATACATTTGTTTACATTTAAAAGTGAACCCAACATTACGTCACATTCTAAGGTAACTTGCCGACCCTTTGCCGGATGTATTACTTTTCCTTTGAATTGCGACACCTGAATTATAAAAATGTACTTTTAAGAAATTACTTATAAACGACTTTAAAAGAATTATTCCAAGTAGTTTATGTAATAAAAATATGTTTTTGTTTGAAACTTTTGAGGTTTAAACGAAACAAATGCGTGTTAATAATTTTGTCTGTCTGAAATATGGCGGAAACCATTTTACTATCAAATTAACCTGATTTTACTACGAAGTTTCAACGTTCCTAGTTTATTGAAGCTTTTGTTTTCGTCTTTTCAACTGATATTTGTGTGTGACCGTACAGATATAATTAAAAACAATATTTTTTGTGAAAATCATGGTTCGTCAGTGCCAAATTTGCATAAAAAAAAACAGTCGGAATTTCCCTAAACTTTCTTTTCATCTATTGGCCAGCGGCACTGTCCGACAGTTTCTCCCCACTCCTTGAAAGTCATTGACGAAAACATATATGTATGGCGATAGAATGTTAGCCGTCGTTTCGGATAGTTTTATGAATGACTTGCGAACTCTATTTGTAGTATTACTCTAAGAAATGAACTACAGAATATTTATTCTGTCCTAACCTTGAAATCAATCATTCGTGTAGTAACTTCCATGATTTAAATCTTTTTAGTTCTTATTCGCCTAGATACCAAGGGTATTTAGCGTATACAATATTCTTATGTTTTTAATTAATTTAATAATTACGTCAGCAATGAAATATTAATTAAGGAAAACAATATTTTAATGAAAATGTGAGATATGGACCTGACTTTTTTGTCGAGCAAAATATAAAAGTATGAATTTTTATATTCACTAAATGTATTTTTGAAATTAAGAACAAAGAAGCACTTTTGTGTGATTTTTATAGTGCGTTATTCACAAACGACGAATTAAGACGTTGATAAACTAAAAATGTCAAACATGATAGAAACGTAATAGTTTAAAACAAAATTAGAAAAAAAACCTATAAATGTATTGTATTAAGAGCCTATCTTATAATATTCAATTTTTTTTTATTTCAGAACGAAAAAACTCCTATTAAGGCCCAATCTAGTCCGTATTCGTTGTCTCCCCTTAGTACAAGTAGTCAAAGGCTTCTCAGGTCGCCACACAAAGCAACAAGAAAGATATCCAGGATTCCATTTAAAGTCCTGGACGCTCCAGAGTTGCAAGATGATTTTTACCTGAATCTAGTAGACTGGTCTGTACAAAACGTTCTCAGTGTTGGCTTAGGCAGCTGTGTCTATTTGTGGAGTGCATGTACAAGCCAGGTAAGCGTTTTTTTAAAGGCTCTTGGACAACATAAATACATTTTTATGACAGTTTCTTGGATCGCTCAAAAAATCCACTCCATAACAAAAATTGTTAATTTTAGATATCGACTTATCTCAAATTTGACGTAATTGTGGCCCTAGATTTATAACTAATATTAATAGATTTTACATTTTAACAGGTTACAAGATTGTGTGATCTATCCAGTGACGGTAATGTCGTTACGTCAGTTGCGTGGAGTGAACGAGGGCATTTAGTAGCTGTAGGAACCCAATTAGGTTACGTCACTGTGTGGGACGTAGCGGTCAATAAACAAGTGAATAAATTAATGGGACATTCTGCTAGAGTCGGAGCTTTGGCATGGAATGGAGACGTTTTAAGTTCCGGTAGTAGAGATAGACTGATTTTACAAAGGGATACAAGAACACCATGTAAGTTAATATAATAATTCATATTTATCTAATTGATTGGTACGCCACTGGTTTTTATTATAACGGATCCTCCGCATATTATTCGTATTGGCAAATTTCCAAGTGAAATACGTTCAACGGCATGTACTGGAATTATTAAAAACTAATACTCATTGTGGTTTCTTCATATTTCTAAAAATATTCCGATGCACTTGCAATTTTAATTACATTTGAAGTTATGACTAACAGTATAAATTAATATGTTATTGTGACTGGTACCTGATCTCTGAAAAATGTACCAATATGCGTCGTGTTGTAATGAATATATATAGCATATTTTTATTCGCCTTAATGTTTGATGGTGTGACTATATCACTGGCTTAGGCTAGATTGATTTCGTGATCTTGCATATTTGCAAATATATATATATAGAGAGAAAATGTTCATTTCAAGGAGGGCATTTTTTGAACATATTCTCAACTGTGGTATCTACATCGCTCTCCTCCCCTCTCTCAAGACTGCCAATAAAATTTAAATAGGGAAGTACTATTACCCATGAAATTCAAATAAGGAAAGTACTAAGTGTGACACATCATTGAAAACATAATTTTATAAGGAATTGGACTATGTGACAGTTCATTATGTAAATAATAACATTTTATTGGGAAGCCAAGCTAACAATTTAATTTATAATAAAAATAACAAAATTAGAAAGGTGTACAGTGTATTAACTTGTGAATTAAATTAACATAAATAATTGAAACCTAAATTAATTTAACGTATATGCTCAAAGTGTTCTCCATTAACTTACATGCTTATAAATTATATTCGAAACTTTATCTGACGTTTCAGAGCATTTCTGGAGTTATTTGGCATTTGACATTCGGTAAGAATCCGTTGGCGTAACTCTTCTAATGAACCTGGCTGTGTTCCGTATAGTTTACTTTCCAAATATCTCCATAAAAATTAGAGATTAGAGATAGATCAGGAGATCGTGGGGGCCATTCAATAAATGCTCTTGCTCTTAGTCCAATCCAATGTCTAGGAGGAAATCTTTCATTAAAGTACTGACGAACCGCTACAGCAAAATGTGGAGGTGCCCCACCCTGTTGAAATATTAGTTGTTCTTCAAGGTTCCGATTATCGTTTTCTATTATATTTGTTAAGATTAAATCAACTGTGTCTTCGACTAATTCCAAATACATATCCACCACATATCCACCACTTGGTAGAAAAAATGTACAATACGATATATTCCAAACCTAACATTTACCTTTGTAAGTTGATTATGTACTTCATGATAAACACTTGGATTGTAATCTGACCAGTAACGACAGTTTCGTCGATTGACAGTCCCGTTGAGAAAAAACTGCATTCAAAAAAAAATGTTGAGCACTATCAATAATGATTTCAAAAAAGTAAGCGGCTATCATGATCGTCTTTGTAGAGTTCGTGAGCGAATTTTATTGGGATGGAATTTGTTGGATTTCAAAATTCGCCCGGCCGACCGACGGTACGTTGATACTCCAGATAATTCTGCTCGCTTTCTTGTAGTAAGAGTTAGATCCGCAACAACTTGTCCTAATACAACTACCTCTACCGCTTCGTTTCTTACTGGGCTTTCAATGTGACGTTTTTTAGTTACTACAGATCCTGTTTGTCGCAATTTTGAAATTAGTTCCAAAACGTACTTTCGATTAACGTGTAGTACGTAGTAGGTACTTTGTTATTTTTTAATTAATAGAATAAACCATTTTTATGTTTTCAAAATATTCAACCTGTTTTGTTTTCGGTGTCGCACCCTGTATATTATTCTTCTTGCACCGAAATCGAATTATTGAAAATTGAATATTGAATAAACTAGTACATTTCTAAAGTTATTGAAGTTATTTTTGCATTCTGTATTTACATAACCAGATATTTTTGTTATAGTTATCTAAATTGTTCAATTATTGCAAATCAACTAAATATTGATAAACATTTTATGGATTTGCAATTATTTCAATCTATTAAAAACGGTTGTTTTGCTAACATTGTCTTTTACAGATAAATACATGTTTGTGTATGCATAAATATTTTAAATTCTTCAGTTATAAACAAATATTTATTATTATATTAATTATCAATTGAAAATAAATTACACTTTCAGTAACTGCTTACAAGAAGGCAAAGGATGATAAAAAGCGGAACTCAAAAAATGATTCTACGAGTAGTACTAAGCATGGAGAAAAGTTTCGTACTCTTTTTTTTTAACATACTACTGGCGATACGATATGCCAAATTCCCGTTTCACTCAAATTTAAATATCACATTCCTAACAAAGTTAATAGTTGTCTTTTTGAAAATTCAACTTTTGGATGATTTCAATAGTTCGTCATTTATGCTGTGACGTAGGTACATTATGTAAAAGAGAAGTTAGCTGCATAAGGGTTGACATATGGCCACAATTATGTTGTCTTCTGCTTTAAAATCATGAATACTCGTGAAAAAAGAAGTATGGGGGTGGCTTGAGATTTGTAAATTTACTTCGGATTTATAGTATTGTTTTTACGGCTATTAGATTATTTCATAAATTTTACAAATTTTTTACCAGGCGTTGCATCTGTTGTGTTCGTGCAGTATGATACAAAACAGGATCTATATTATGATTATTCTTACTTGAAAAATTGTGAAGTGTAAATAAATATTAAAATGACCGCTTTCACAACGTCTGTTTGTAATTCCACAGGGTGAGAGTTAAAACTATCAATTTAAATGAAAAATATTAACACAATGCATTTATTTCATTATAATATTAAATCGCCAAGCTCGTATGAACTGTAAACAAAAACAGTCGTATATATTATAGACTTTGATAGATGTTGAGTTCTTTACTTCAAATTATAATGGCCTTTTTGTAACTGGCTAATAGCTCATAAAACATCTAATTAGAAAGTTGCTAATTTCATCTTTAGTTATATGACGATTTGTAATGAAAGTTGCAAACATTTAGAAATTCGTAGTTTCCAATTTTCTCCTAAAATATTTATTCGATAAAACTTTTTCAAATTAGTTTTTACAAATTAGTATTAATATACCGGATATTGGCTTAACACCTCATTAACAACGAAATAGAGAGTACATATTTCTTTTCTCATTCTCCAAGCTCTGAGGTTCAATTTGTAAGTAACCAAAATGTTCAAAGACTTTTTCTTTTCCTGTTTTATACCGCTTTCATTCTAATCTGATCTGTACATTTTGTGAAATAGAATGAAATTCCTAATTTCGCATGTTCAATGTTGAAGTCAAAATAAATTATATTATTATCGTCTGTAGTTCAATAAAAAAATAACTGGTTCACTATCTCGTTATAAACGACTATGATAGTACCTCCGTTTGAAATTTTGAGAAGTGGTTGCGATAACTATCAGGAAATTCCATCTGTAAGGATTTGCTTAAAACATAGTACACGTCAAAAATGAGACAATATTCTAAGCCCAAATTAAAATCGTTAGACGAAAATATCACTGCGAAAACTTCCTACAACATTCACAAAGTTCTGTCCCGCCTGTGTATTTTCGCTACAACCATCTGACAATTTTAGTGTAGTCGTGTAGACGTCAGACTAAAATATATCTCCAAATCCTCCTGAAATAGCGCGAAATTCTAGTCTAGATCATTTATTTTCTCGACTTTCTTGCAAATACAAAATCCGTTCCTAATTATTTAGACGGAGGAAAGAAAAAAAAATTTGATAATTTCAAATTGGAGGGCGTCTGTCAACAGTACTACTTAAATAAAATATCAATATATTAGAATAAACAGGTTGATTGTATTTTAATTTCCAGCAAACGTTATAGAACGACGCTTGGTAGGTCATCGACAAGAAGTATGCGGTCTAAAATGGTCTCCTGACAACCAATATCTTGCATCCGGTGGCAATGATAACAGACTATACGTTTGGAACATGCAATCTTTATCACCAGTACAAACTTACACAGATCATTTAGCAGCTGTTAAAGCCATAGCGTGGTCGCCACACCATCACGGGTTGTTAGCTTCTGGAGGTGGAACAGCCGATAGATGTATAAGATTCTGGAACACCCTAACCGGACAACCTATGCAATGTGTAGATACGGGTAAGTAACTATTTATCGAAATTCGAATCAGATATCATAAATATTTTCTTTTAGGTTCTCAGGTTTGCAATTTAGCTTGGTCCAAACATAGTTCGGAGCTAGTATCGACTCACGGTTATTCTCAGAACCAAATACTTGTATGGAAATATCCCAGTCTTACGCAAGTTGCGAAACTGACAGGTCATTCATATAGAGTACTGTATCTAGCCCTTTCACCTGATGGAGAAGCGATAGTCACTGGAGCAGGGGATGAAACTCTTAGGTTTTGGAATGTTTTTAGCAAAGCTAGGTCTCAAAAAGAAACCAGATCTGTTTTGAGTCTATATACGGGTATCCGCTAAAACTACTGAAAGAATATTCTATTTACTTCCGTGAAGTTTACACTTTTTTTCATTTGTACAATTTGTAATTTTATTTATATACATATTTTTTATGTAACTAATCTACAGACTTTATACTGATTTTGACATAAAGATTCAGATTAAATGTGATAATTTAATTGTTTATTTATGACTTTTTTTCTACAGCATTACTCGGTGTTTTAATTTCTAATTAATTTTGAATGCAATTGTAATAAGTTAACTCCCAAATTTAAGCACCTAGTATAGAAAGTGAGGTTTCTGTGAAATCATATTATCGTTACAAAGTAACTTTTTAGGGTTGTTTTATGTTGAGCGTTTTATTTTATTGATCTCGTAGGCGTAAATAAAGATGGAAAAAGTGGGTATGTTAGTTGAATTTTTTACAGAAGTGGGAAAAGGTTCGAAATGTATTCCCACTTTTGAATTATAAACCTAATTTCATAAATCCGCTAAAAGTATGCAAAAAAATGAGAAATTGGAAGCCTTTTGCCTAATTTTGTTAGTAAAATAAAATTTATATACTTTATAAACGTGCATATATTCGTGTAATTTATTTAATTTTAATAATGTTTCTAAATTAACCCCCCATTTACTGAAGGGGTTGGTCTGTGTCTCTTCAAAATTACTTTCATCATTCACTATTTTCTTTCATTCCAGATTATTTTCTTTGATATCAATATTGCATGGTATCTATCCAAATTTTAAAATATCTTTTATATAACGCATATTCGAGCTATAGTTAAACTGACTGCAAAGCTGAGTAATTAAAATGTCATCTCAATATGTTGAACAATTTCCCATTTATATATGGGTTCTCCATGTACTTGCTACACTTTTTATATCATTAAACTGTTTGGTATACACCCTTTTACGCCTATGATGAATTTTTTTAAAGAATTAGAACGAGTGTAATTTGAATTAACGAATGTTTTTTTGGAGGTTTTAAACCTTGAATTGAGTCATCAGAATTTAAATAATTGAGTCGAAACTTGATAGTAATATTACAAGATATCTCGAATATCTTCGTCTAAACGATTAACAAAAAAAAACTTGTTGCTGAAGAAAGATGCTTTTATCGACAAAAGTTGAAAAATGTCATTTTTGTAATTCATTGTTGTTCCCTCGTATTTTTTCTTGTACAATTTTTGATTAACGTTTTCAAAGAAGCTGATAATTGAGACATCTTGTAAATTTCTTAATTTTTTCTATGTATTGTATATAATAAGGAACATTTATTGCTGCAATATTATAAGAAATTGTTGATTTCTTGGCTGAATAAAGACATGTGTATATGTTTTCTCTTCATTGTTAAACCTCTGAATGAACGATTATTTATCCAGGATGGTACTTTATTCTTAAACTATACTTAAAAAGAAAAAAACGTGATCGAAATCCTAGATACTATAAATACCTTGAACTGACTGTAAACGCAGGCTACAGACGACAACTCCAAAATAGCAACCGCCTTCGACGGTCGCAGTCGGTTCTGAGAGTTTGTCGAGATACGATGCTGAACAAATTTTTGAGCATTTGGTTAGAGAGGAAGATGATCACTTTTTGTTACTTTATATCAGAAAAAGAAAACGGCTCGCAATGCCTTTATTTACAAATAGGATAGATGAAGAAAGTTACTCTTTGTAGATAAAAAAAACGTGACGAAATAGTATATTTTGTCACAAGGGCAGAAAATGAGCTTTAGTAGCCCAAGTCTATTAGATGCATGAGTGAGCGTAGCGAAGTGAGGGCTGCTAAAGCGTTTCCTGCATGTGTGACACACAACTGTTTTCCTCCTACCGAATATACCACAAAAATGGGAAAATATAATAAAAAACTTTGACATACATTGACGTTTAATTAAAAAAAAGCATGTGAAACGTCACAGCAATCAAGTAACAGATGGTGAAAAACAAAAATCGTAGCGGTAAGGTAGGCGAAAAACTAGCCTACCTTATCGGAAAACCAATCATGAACACGAAAAATAGGGCAGAAATTATTGTTTAGCATCCCAAGGGCGGAAAATACATAATACCACGATTTTTGAAGTTTTTCACTATCTGTCACTTGGTTAGTTTGACGTTTCACGTAATTTTTTTAATCAAAAGTCAGTGAGAGTCAAAGTTTTTTGTTATATTTTATATTTTCCTATTTTTTTGGTTTATTCGGTAGGCGAAAAACAGTTGAGTATTACACATGCAGGAAACGCTTTAGCAACCCTTAACAATCAGCTGCCCTCGCTTCGTTACGCCCGATCGTGTATTTAATATCCTTGGGCTGCGTAAGCTCATTTTTTGCCCTTGTGACACAATATACTATTTTCTCCCTAGGGAGGAAAAGTAAAAGTGACGTCATAGTACATCATCAATGAAATAACTTATACGGCATTGACGGCCTAAACTATATTCTATTACTCATATAAGTATAAATAATTACTCTACCACAAATTAAAAACATGTAGAGTGCAAGAATGTAAATAACGTGCCTAGAAGTTATACTGTAGGTACCTACTTTTTAGTTTTGGTTCTTTATTCAATTTTGTTTGTTAGTTTCATAAATAAATAATTTAAAAACAGGGCTAGGCAGCTGACGGGGAATAAGCGGGATTAATTTTTTTTAATGTGAATTTCGTGGTATTTATGTTTAACGCAATGCCGTATAAGAGTAGAGGACTGCGGCTCTCATATGTCTAGACAAAATATATGACACACTGCGCGGTACTTCAGACTTGCAAGTTCGAACTGGCAAATAAGGTAAGTCGATACTCGCATTGCAGACGCCTTCCAGATGACTGTGATTGCTGACTCAAAAGCGACTTGACCTGTGTTTGGAAGCTCTGCATGAAAACAATAAATTGATTTCTGGATCTACGGCAGATAAAATCAAACAAGAATATAATGACATCTTGCGTTCGACCGGGATGGATTGTATGAAAAAATGCAATCGTCGTAAAAAGCGTCTTGATCAATTTTGGATGGAAATTTTAGAAATGTCTAATAAGGAAAGTCAAAATTTGAAATTATTTTTGATACTAATTTTGAACATGTCACATGGTAATGCTGCACTTGAGCGAGTATTTTCTGTCAATAAAGAAGCCATAGTAGAAAATCAAACTGAAGATAGTCTCATAGCCTTACGTCTTATTTACGATGCAGTTTCAAGAGGAGGCGGTATGAAAAATGTCTATCCATCTATTGACAGTAAAATGATGCTTAGCGTACGTATGGCACATAGCAGATACAAAGAATTTTTGCAAAATAAGAAAAATGAAGATCAACAAAAATAAGGGAAGATAACAAAAAAAAAGAGAAAAGCCGAAGTGATGAAAGAACTGGAAACTAAAAAGAAAAAATTAATAAAATAAGCTTTGGCTATAGACGATCAATATTGAAGAGTTACAAACGCATTGAAACTATAATTAATTTATTGTATGAGTGTAAAAACATGTAGAAAGTGTATTTTATTATTTGCAAATAAACTATGTTTTTAAAGTACCTAACTCTGGCTTTATTATGACGAAGCAAGAGCTAGACACCCTGAAAAATGACTTATTATTTGAGGGAGACGGAAAAATCATATGTATAACATGGGGGTTGAGTGTCTCAGGAGGAAAACTAGCAATTTCCTCCCTTGTTATACCCTTACCGGAAAACCAATCACATGAACACCAAAAATAGGGCGGAAAATTCAGAAAGCCATGATTTTTGAAGTTTTTCACCATCTGACACTTGATTAACTTGACCTTTCACACGAATTTTTCAATTAAAAGTCAGTGTATGTCAAAGTTTTTTGTTATATTTTCCTATTTTTTGGTTTATTCGATAGGCGAAAAATAGTTGTTAGCAGTCCTGAACTATCAGCTGCCCTCGCTTCGCTCGCTCGTGCATCTAATAGTCTTGGGATGCTAAAGCTCATTTTCTGCCCTTGTGACACAATATACTTTAGCTATTGACGTTTAAATATTATTCAAATTATTCTCATTAGTATTCGAAAAACTCATTAATTACTAATAAATTGTACAGTGAAAACTTATTAGGGTAACCGCATACTGTCGATTTCTAATTGTACAACAATTTAGTCGGCTTTCTAATGGTATTAGCTCTAATGTAAGTACGCACACAGTACAACGGGGAACCAACTCAATTTTTAAATCAAAAGCAGTGGGTGCACCCTTTTGACTACACTAAACTAAACAGAGTTTAGTCGTTTTTTAATCGACTGTGTGCGGTTACCCTTACCATCATGCTGTCGACGACACTACCAGTCAGAGAGCGATGTATGTATGTAAATATCTGTTTTCTCGGGAATATTCAATCCCTCAGTCAATAATTAGGCCTCAGGAGTATATTTCATTATCTAAGCCCTACTAAATATTTCTCAGATCTTCTTGTCGGCGTTGCCTATTTCTTCCATTATCACATTGGAGCTGATGCTGCAAAAGAGTGCTTCACCCCTGTCTGCTATTTCATTTCCTTCCATTCCATTGTGTCCGAGAGCGATGGCGCGGTTTATAATCTTGGGGAGAGACAGTGGCGTCGTGTTTCGAATGCATTTCATGTAAGCATATGACACCCAGTACTGTGTTCTGCTACTATCCTAAGAACTTTTGGTTTGACTGTACGTAACCAGAATCCGACTTTTTTCAACTCATATCTCCCTGTTCTGATAACTTGAAATTTTAAAAAATAAAACTACGACTTTAGATTGAGTATAAATGATTATTTACAAATAAATATAAATCACAATACATTTTTCAGCGTAAAAAGTATGATACAGCACAGCCATAAAAATAAGTTTATGATATCAATTTATCCAAAGCTTTGTCTTTATCATTGTCGCATTGAACTAGCGCATTTGAGATGTCTTTTTCCGCAAATCCCAAATCTAACAGTTCGGACAATGCCAATAGATGGTCTACAACCTAAAACATCTGTAATTAGTCACTAAAGCTTTTATCAATTCAACAATAATTTATTGTGAAAGCTTGCCAAGATAAGAGAGCGACTGTTTGCACTGTTTCAAAATAAAATAACAGTATAACTAGTTTGGTAGTCATTAAAAAAAATACAAGAAAAATATTTTTTTATTTCATTAGTAAAAAGTGATCTTGCAGACTTCATGAAAACATTAAATATCTTGAAAACTATACATCTTTTGATATGTAAAGGTTATACGTTTTTCACGTGAAAACCATTGAGGAATGCAAATTTGAATAAAAATTGCTTCAAATGCCAGTGGTGTAAAAAATGGGAGGGGAAAGGTGACATAGTTTTCTAAATGTATACCACTGGATCAAGAATTGAAAATTGTTCTTCCATCATAATATTCCCTTTTACATTTTAAAACAACCTGCCAAATGTCGAATCAATTTATCCATCCATTTTAAAGTTATCAAATAAAAACATTTAATTTTTCATAACTTCAACACCCCGTATCTAGAAAAGTAAATGAGCTGGACCCCTCATTCCTTATATCATTTTGTTCAGTTTTATGAGAGGTATCTACATGCAAACGTTGTAAGTATCATTTGAAAACACCCTGTATAAGAATATCTGTTAGCTGTTGCTGTGATTAAAATTGTGTTTGGTTAAAACTTTTTCATTGATTGCGACTATTTTTTGGTAATAATGAAAATTATTGCTTTTTCGCGATCATTCGAAGAGGAAGATATATAGGTATGTAAATATCGACAGGAAGTATTTCTCCTTTTAAACTGAAAAAATGTTCATTCATTTGTCATTGAGCTGGATGACGCATCGAGTGAGGAAGAAAGCTCACCAGATGATTAACTTATTTTTCTACTATTATGGGTAATTCTTGTAATATTTTCCAACATTTGGCAATCAAGAGGGGGACTGAAACACCCTTTTGTGGGCCGGAACCCTTTTGAGAAATCAGTAACTCCAATGTAATATTGGGAGAAATAGTCAAAGCCAAAGAAAAGAGAAGATCTGATCATTGGAAAGATCTAGTAGGCCTTAGACAATCAAAGATTCTTCTTCTTCCTCCGGGATATAAGACTAAAGGAGCTACCAGTCTGTTTCCTCAGGACGTGAGTAGAAGTAAGGAGGTACAATAGATCTTTTAGGCATCAGTGAATGTCACCCCAATATACAAACATTGGCAATCATTTTTTGAAAATTCACATTATGAGCCTAAAACCGGTTATGCTTCTACTTAGATTTCTTTATCTCGCCGACAAATTGTGAAACAGTGCAAACTAATTCTACTCACAACTATATATCTGGAAATCATGATAATTGCAAATGAAATTTTAAATTTATTTCATATTCAGTAAAAAGAAATGTAGCCTAAAATAAAACATTAATTTTTATCAAATTTCCCTTCTATTTTTGTCTTTAGATATTCGAAATTTCAACTTTCGATTGGAACTCTTTCTTTCCTCTAACTGCCACAAAGAATGCAACATTTCAATATATATATATATATATTTTTTATTTACTATTAGTGAACAATTTTTATCGTCTGGTTGGTAAGTTAATGATTGCATTTTCCCTAAGCTTTTTTCTAGTGTAGTGCTTACTGGTTATTTCCATTTTTTGTATATTTAAGAAACAAAACAAACAGAATAAAACAGATTACTGTTAAGTTGTATTTTAAGACGTGGAGTTCGGCGTTATAGCATAAGCTCCTTTTTTACCCGATCTGTTCTATTTATTCGTTCCTTCCCTAATGTTTTTTTCTAGTTCCTTATCCCCGTTTTCATTTTTTTTTTCGCAGCTGTCAAGTTTAGGTCTCAAGTTGGCCACAAGTTTAAGGATAGGCAAGATTCAACAAACCTCAGTTCTCATACTTGTTTCCGTACCGTGCACGAGTGGAGTCATCACAGTAATCACCGCCATCGCGCTAATACCTCTAAGATAAGTTCCTTCGTCTTATCTTTAGCGTGTGTAAGATTTGGATTTGGCGTGTTATATTACAATTTGGTATCCTCTTCGTTTGGTTTTTTTGAGTAGGTATTCAATTTATGTGAATTTTTGGATAATTCAATAAATATTTAATATCTTCAATTTTTTTATTGATTATTCAATATTTATTATATTGGATACACGTGTTCGGGAATAAGTAGTTTCATTTTAGTTATTTTTTTAAAAAACTTTATACTCATTTTTACAAGGTGTTTCCAGCTTTCCACCTTTTGCTTTCGTTTCGAAAAGAACGCAACAGACCTTTTTTATTGAAAAACACTTCTCCTACACGGTGGTGTTTTTTGTGTTTCTCTACCTTCCTCCCAGCGCGAAATATTAAAGAATTTCGAAAAAAAAAAGTTTTGATTTTTTTTAAAATTTGGGAAATTGATAGACTGGTAAACTTTTTTTATATTAATCTACATACTTAGGTACTTATAAAACAAAAAATCAGCCGTATTGCTAATTTCTGGTACTTTTGGTCTAAAATTTCCCCTACCGACTGGCCTAACAGCACAACAAAACTTTAAGGAAACAGGAAATTAGGTTCATGTTTGTCTAATTTTAATTTGTATGTAGTAATTATTATTTCAATGTTATTTAGTTCTATTTTCTATTTATATTGTAAATATTTAGATGAATTAAAGTGGTTTTAACTTTGTCCAGTAGTTTATATCAACTTCTTACCTTTTTTTCATCATCTCCAAGTATCTGACAAATCCTAGCCACCCTAGGCAATGGGAACCCCATTAAACTTATAGACCTACACAATTCTTGTTGATTCTTAGTTAATAAATGAAATGGATCATCAAGTACATCAGTTTTAATTTTTGGTCTAGGATAAATGGCATCTGTACTCTTAGGTCTTGTAGTCTGGGCAACTATTTCATTTCTTATATAAGACTCCTGAGGAACCGATGAACTGATATAAGTATTTTCTATTTCATTTTCTAAGGCTTTAACAATATCGGGAACACTTTTACAATTTGATTTCTTAGTTTCTAAAGCAGCATTTAATGATTGTGAGGAAGTTGTATAATATTCAGAGGGACTAGGTTTATACACATATGCTTGGAATGGATTAGTATCATAATAGTACCCATTTGTTCTTGAATAGTCAGTTACAACTGGCTGCACATAAGATGCAGTATTAGGAATGTTATAAGAATACTGATTACTCATATAGTTAGAAAACGTAGGCTGAACTTGTGTAGTTGGCCTTACATTGGGGAAGTTTGAAAATGATTGAGTATTAGAACTCTGCTTATAATTAGTTTTGTCCCTGTTCAAAACTTGTGCTAATTCCTCCATATCATTAATAGATTTTAATTCCATATTGTCAAAGGGACTTGAAGTATCATTTTCAAAGTCTGATATATTGAAAGGACTCTTATCATTTGTATGAGAATATTGTTGAGTACTATAATTTTGTAGAGGGATTGGTGTAAGGATATTTGAATAGGGATTCGTGATTTGGGTTGGAACAAGAATATCATTATTTACTGAATATGTTCCATAATTTTGTCTAATAGTTGAAATATTTGTTCCTCCCATATATGATGCATTTGTAGCAGTACAAGAGTTAGTAATAGTCTCATTTACAGTCTTAAGCTCTATTTCATCTATTTGCTCTTTGTCCAATAACTCATGTTCATTTATCTTCTTTTCTGAAAAATTATATACATGTAAAAAAATACTTAAGCTATATATACCTCAAAAACTTACTCAAGTTTTCTACTCTGGCATGCTCAATCCTATCTTTTCGTTCCTTTGCTATTGTTGTCCTATAATTTTTCCATTCTTTCATTTTTAGTAAAGCAGTTTTTTCTAAAGTAAATTCGTAATTTGGTATACTGTCTTGTATTTGTTTATTTAGGGTAAGTCTCTGTGCATAACTAATGGCTAGATTGATACGAGGGGGTGGTTTATACCTTTCAGAAATTTTCACCTTTATGTTATCTGTATAACAATCATGACTTTGCTTAGACATGATAAAAGTAGTCTGAAAATAAATAATTGTATTGAAATGGGAATGATTCAGATTTAATTATTGGGTGTCTTTGTTTAACTTACACAGAATAAATTTTAAATTTAAATAAACCTATTAGAACCAAGCTAATGTCATCTCACACTAAGAGTTATAAATGTAAGTTCGTAACAATAACACTAGTCCCCGAAATTTATCAACTTTAGAAATAAGTAATTAATATTTATTTAAACGAAAATCAAACTTCGCTCATACTGTCAAATTTTATAGAATATGAAATATGAATATGCCACAGAATAAATGGAAAATGCAAATATAAATGAAAATTGACAATAATGTTAGCCAACTTAAGTAAATATTTTGGAAATATTTACTCATTTATTAGCAACAGAAAATTTTTGTAATTGCTGATAATTACACAAGTATTTTAACATAAGTTTGATATTTAATAGGTATTTCAAGTAATTTTGTGGTTGAACATTTTATATTATGACTTTCTTTTTTAAAATTACTTCCAACCAGAGTGATCCAGCCAAATGTGTCTATAATATGGATGGCAGCAGTGCACCTAAAAAACCCTAGTCACTCTTTGGTGATCTCATAAAATTACTAAAAAAATATATTTTTCTTCATTTCTGTGTGACGGACTTGTAATTTTTGCTGGTGTTGTCTGTAGATTCTTGATTACAATTAATTAAAGTAATTTATTGACTGTTTGAATGATCTTAATTACTTCAGTTTCGGTGTGCTGTGTTAATTTCTTATTATGCTTTGACAGCGGCGGAAGAATAGCTACTAGAAGAAAGTTTTGAAATACTCAACAAGTCTGCCACCCAAGAGAAATTTATTTGTACATAAGACAAAAATGACTGAATATAAGCTAGTAGTAGTAGGCGCTGGTGGTGTGGGCAAATCAGCCCTAACCATACAGCTAATACAAAATCATTTTGTAGATGAATATGACCCTACCATAGAAGACTCTTACAGAAAACAAGTAGTAATAGATGGTGATACTTGTCTTTTGGATATTTTGGACACTGCAGGGCAAGAAGAGTACAGTGCTATGAGAGACCAGTATATGAGAACTGGTGAAGGTTTCCTCTTAGTGTTTGCAGTAAATTCTGCAAAAAGCTTTGAAGATATAGGTACATACAAGGAGCAAATCAAGCGAGTTAAAGATGCTGAAGTAGTTCCAATGGTTCTTGTGGGAAATAAATGTGACTTGTCTACATTAGCAGTTGATATGAACCAAGCCAGAGAGGTTAGACAGTTGTTTGATGTTTTATACCTTTAAAAGTATATTACTTAAATTTATAGAATTTTTGAAAATAATAACCTCCTTTACCATTTACTTAATTATCAACAAGCAGTTTTGCTTATCTCAATAGATCTATGATTAGTTCTTAGTCATTACAGTCAAGGTCTTGCAAATATACATTCCTAGAGTATTTTGATTCAACCAATATTACATTAGATTTTCAACACAAAAAAACCAATAAAAATGAATTTATTTTTAAATTGACAATAGCAGTTGTTTATTTATGCAAGAAAAAATAATGTAAAACATTGTCAAAAATTTGTCCATCTCTAGTTTTAGTTTATTTATTTCCTGACATTTTGTCATTTAAATATATAGAGTAAGTATGGAGGATAGAGGTAAGGGGAACCGTCTTATATGGGGGGAAAGTTGAAAAAGTGTCCAGCTGTATACTGACAATAAAGCTTCAAGTATCTACCAGAATAGTGCTGGCATACAAAAAAATTTGATATGAACAAAGCTACTTATTGTAGATGGAGTGAAGTGTACTGACTTAAATATTTATAAATTTTTATGACTAGAGTAGTTAGTAAAATACCCATATACAAAACCTCAACTATGTATGTAGTTGGTCCTTGTTTATTTCTCTATCTTCCTGTAATCACTTTTGGTGGTTCTTTAAAACCTATCCTAAGCTGCCGCAGTGTCATCCTTATTGGACCCATTTTGACAGACACTTTTTCATACACAGAGATGGTTCTCCTTACCTTTACCATAATACTAAGTTATAAACTTGTGAATATGTACTTAGGAAAGTATATTCAGTGCAACACATTGAAACTGTTTTTTTTTGTATAAAATATTGGGCCAAAAAGTGATGGTTGAAATGTTAAAAACAATCTTTTCAGCTCACTTTTTGGAAATTTCCCTAAAAATTTTAAATTTACTGCAAGTTTTTCAGGGGATAATCTTAAAACAAATGACAACTATTGATTTTTTGAAAAATCAGTAAAAAGCTTGTGGTTCCCTATTATTCAGACCCAATAACTTCTGCTTATTTTTTAAAGCTATTTTATAGTTCTTTTTTCATATATGCAATTTTTTATAAGGATAACCCCAAGGACATAATATTGTTATTTACTGGTTCTAAGTGATGGTAATTTAATAAATTTCCAAAGATAAATAAATTAATATAAACAATAATACTATAGGGATAGTAAAAGATGATAATATAAAAAACTCATTAAATACACAATGGAAAGTTATTGTCAAAAATGGTCAGTAGTGTATTAGGTAATAAAATGGAAAATATCAGCCAGACTTCTATTTTTATTGAATTCCAATAAAAGTACCTTCTTATTAGCTCAGGGTATGAAGAAGTAATTTTTTATATTTTCATACAGGGGCAATCATTTTGGACGTTAACTACAACTAGTACAGCCCTGGCTTTGAGATTATATTACAGATCTATTTCCCTTTTCTAAAATAAACACACACTCATTATTTTTGCTTAACCCATACAATCTCAACTTTTTTCCTTTAGTTATGGGCTACTTACAGACAAATTGAGAGCCTTCTTCTTTTTTAGAAGTTGGTTAATAAGACAGGACAGTCCTATTACATTTACTGCCAACCGAAAGTTTGATTACTTACATATTAATCTTAAAAAACGTTTCTTGAGGTAGTTGTATGTGACATGAAGTTTTTAATTTTCATATACTTAATAAGAATAGTCTCTAACTCTGGATAAACATATTTAAAGTTTGTATCAATACCATGGAGAGCAATGTTTTTTTAATCATTTTTTTTCCAGAGAAATAACTAACTGTCTGAAACTTTCCAAAAACTAATATTGAAGATACATTTAAAAAAAAACAGGTCAATTTTTTTTTCAAAAGTGCCATCTTTTGATCATTAACTGTTGTACATACCTCCCCTCTGTCAGTAGTACCAATAAAATTTAAATAGGAAAAGTACAAGTGTGACACATTCTCTAAAAGATAATTTTATAAGGCATACTATGTTACAGTTCAAATAATGACACTTCATATAAGTACCAAATTTAACAATTTAAAGCACAATTACCTTTGGCACTTACTATGCCTGGAAATAATTTCAAAATGGTGATAAACAGGATCTGGATTACATAAGAACGGCACATTGAAAAACCAGTAAGAAATGAAGTGGTAGATGTTTTAGGACAAGTTGTTGCAGGTCTAACACTTAGTACAAGGAAACCAACTGAATTATCTGGAGTAAGCCAACGTACCATCAGGCTATAAAATCCATCTCGTTAACGAACTTAGCGAAGACGATTAAGATCGCTGCTTATAATTTTATGAAATCATCAGTATGCATGCTCAACAAGAACCACATTTTCTTTTTAACATTTGTTTTTCAGATGCAGCTTTCGTTTCAACGGGTCTATCAATCGATATAACTGCCGGTACTGGTCAGATTCCAATCCAAGAGTTTTCCATGAAGTACATACTCAACATCCAAAAAAGTTTAATGTTTGTGTTGGAATCTATGGCAATCCTATTGTGGGTCCATTTTTCTTTCCAGTATTATAATGGGGGGATGTATTTGGAATTAATCAATGACAGTTATTAATACCTTGAAGACCAACTAATATTTAATTGTTAGTGTTGTTTTCAAACTACATAATGAACTGACATATTCCTTATAAAATTATATTTTCAATGATATGTCACACTTAGTACTTTCCTTATTTGAATCTGGATTTGAATTTCATGGGTAATAGAGACATAGAGGTGGAGATGTATGACAGTTGAGAATATGATCAAAATATGTTCTCCTTGAAATAAAAACCGACCTGTTTCTCCCCTTTTTCCAAAAAAAAGGTGTCTTCAGGACATTCAATCTGCTTTGTGTTCAGTGCTGCACTCTGTATACAGGCTTCACGACGAGCTTACACTATCTATGTAGTGGAGACTACTCACATGATTTCTATAAAAATTGAAATATGGAAAACAAGTTATGGCGAATTTATGGAAAATATTTTGAAATACTTCCAGTTATACCGAAAGTGATAGACAACTTTGTTATTTTAAATGTAATACCTTGTATATTATCAACTTTTTTAAATTTTAATGTCACTTTGTGTAGAATACTCTACATTTAAATTTATACTTATCAAGATATTAATTTTTTTAATAAATGAATATCAAATGAAAAATATTTTGTCAGGTTGATTAGTAGGACGATCAAGGTAATTGCTGACATGTCGAAAACTTCTTTTTTGTATACAGGGTTCTTCTTCTTCTTTGAGATAATGGGCTTAATCTACAGATTATCCACCCAAATTTAGTTGTTTTTTCCTAACGTTTTTCCAGACTGGAGTTGCGTACTTGCCGCGTCTGACTTGTTGTCATCACTCCCACTGGCTTTAGCTTGCTGTAATTGTCAAAGTTTACAATTAATCTGTTT
The DNA here is from genome assembly GCA_949126875.1 of Lochmaea capreae. Classification (NCBI taxonomy): domain Eukaryota; kingdom Metazoa; phylum Arthropoda; class Insecta; order Coleoptera; family Chrysomelidae; genus Lochmaea; species Lochmaea capreae. The sequence goes on from OX421396.1 coordinate 11,074,261, forward strand.
AAGATATGCGTATATCAGAGAAACACTACTAGCTGTTGGATCACTAAGCATGCATTCTAAGCTTAAAGCAGAACTACAGTTTTTTGATAAACATTTAAGCATATTAAAGTAAAAAGCGTTTTTTAAAGCACTACTAACATTATTGCACTCGAAAAAAAAGTGTTTAATATTTCCTATTTCACCACAATTACATTTGGGGGACTCTCTGACTCCAATTCTATGCAAGTGGTCCGGGGATCCACAATGTCCTAATCTTAGTCTGCACATCAGTGTTATTTTGGATCTGTCTAGATTTACTTGGTCGAACCAGGTTTTTCGTGTGATTTTACCTTTCAATTTGTATAGATGTTTCCCTTTTTTTCTGCAAATTTCTTTCCATTCTTCTTCCCATAGTTCCATTATATTTTCTTTGATAGAAATGAACAGGTCTCTGTAATCCACTTCCTTAAAGCTTGTTTGGTGTGATTTTAGACTTTCTTTGGCGATTTCATCAACTTTATTGTTGCCTAAAATACCTGAGTGACTGGGGATCCACCCTAGAGCTACCGTAGTATTTGATTGTTTTGCTTCCCACAACAATTGCTTTGCTAGTAATTGTGTGGCATCTGTGGACGCCTCAAGACCAAATTTAGCTATTTTTTCTAGGGCACTACTTGAATCTGATAGTATGAGCGCCTTCTTTATTCCCCATTCTATTATTTTTTTTATCGCTGTTGCAATTGCTAATGTTTCTGCTGTACATATAGTGGCTTTGTCTGAAATTCGTGTGGATGCTTTATAAATTGTTTTTTCCTTAGTGTTCTCCATGTAGATTCCAAAGCCAGTTTTACCCTCTTTGTTTTTCGATCCATCTGTATAGACTATTTGGTAGTCATTCCATTTCTCCTTGAGGTTGTGGGATAGGATAGATTGGCAAAGGGGCTGGTTTTTTGTGATATTAAATTTATGTATGACAATTTGTTGTATTTGTGATTCAAAAGTGTGAGAGAAACAAGGTAATAATTGAGTCTTTTTAATATGTGTATATAGATATAAAACTCTGTCCAAACCCTCTATTAATGGAGCGTTTGTACATTTTACTATGTATTCTTGATCTTGATACAACCTCATTAGACACCTAGCTACTGAACTATTGGCTATAGCTAAATGTTTAATTATAAATTTCTCAGCAAGCCATATCCTTCTCCATTTCAAAGGGATTTCACTTGTTTCTGCTAGAATTGAATTAGTTGGGGTTGATGTCATGGCACCTATAACTACCCTTAATGCTTTATATTGGACCTTATCTAACTTGTTCAAGTTTTGGATAGTGATATTATTAAACAGAATTGACCCAAAATCTAGATGTGATCTTACTATCCCCTTGTATATCATCATTAATGTTTTAGGATCCGCTCCCCAACTAGCTCTAGATATAGATCTCATGACATTAATGCCCCTTTGCGCGTTTGCAATAATATTTGATATATGTTCCGTAAATTTTATTTTTTCATCAAAAGTGACACCTAAGTATTTAATTTTGTTTACATACTGAATTTTTTCTACCTTGTATATGATGTCTGGCAAAGTCATGGGAGATTTTTTTTTTGAAATAATACCGTTTTCGATTTACTGGTTGATAATTGCAGATGATGTTCATCTAACCACTCTCCCATTTCGTATAACACATTGTTTATCGCCCTTCCCATATCTCTAACATTTTTCCCCTCTGTCATTATTATTATATCATCAGCATACCCCATTATTTTAACTCCTTCTGTGGCAACTTCATAAATATCATTTGTATATATATTATACAATAATGGGCTTAAGGATGAGCCTTGAGGTAAGCCTTTTCTTACCTCCCCGATTGCAGACATTTTTTTACTTTGAATGTCTTTTACTCTTATTCTTCTTTCTGAATATAGTTTTTCTATAGCATTAATTATCTGTTGTGATACCTTTAATTTGGCCAGTTTATTTATTAGTATAGGAATTCTCACATTGTCATATGCCGATTTTATGTCCAGGAAACAGACCATTATTTTATTGTTTTTCTTAAATGCCTCTAATATATTGAGTTCTAGTGTTATTAGGTTGTCGTAAATGCTCCTTCCTTTTCTAAACCCATTTTGATTTTGATTGATTAACATTCTGGATTCTAATTGATGCTCAAGTCTATTTTTGATTAAGGTTTCGTAGGTCTTTAACATGCAGGATTGTAGGGCTATGAACCTGTAGCTGTCTAATTCAGTATTATCTCTTCCATTTTTGATTAATGGGACCATGATATTCGTTTTCCAGTCTTCTGGTATATCCCCCTCTTCTGTGATCTTGTTAAATGTTTTTAACAAATTTATTTTAACTGGGCTAGACATGTTTTTCAGTTGCGAATACACGATGCCATCTAGTCCTGGAGCCGTGTCTTTTGTCCTTCTGTTCAGAACTAAATTTAATTCTTCTAATGAGAACCTGCTTTGTTCTTCATTTTCAGATTGTTGTGTTACTATTTCTAATGGTGTATCCGGGCTCGTTATAAGATCCAGAAAATTGTTTAGGTTTTCCTTTATGAAGTTGTTACCACCTTGATTAACCTTTTTATTATTAAATCTTTTGACTGTAGACCAAATGTATTTCACATCGCTATCCCTGTTGAGTTTGCCACAGAATTGTGTGAAACTACTTTTCTTTTTTGTTTTTAATGCTTTTTTTGCCTTTGCCACTGCTTTGTTCATTTGCACATAGTTTTCTATTGTGCAGTCTTCTAGATACTTTTTGATTGCTATTTTTCTTTCCTTTACTACCTGGCTACATTCCTCATCCCACCATATGTTGGGGTATTTTGTTTTATTTTTTTCCATCCTGGGTTTTTTTTTTTGGTATACAGCTTTTGGAGGCTTCCTTAATAATATTTATTATGTTCTCGTAATTAACATCCTTTAAGTTATTGTTTAGTTTATCTAATGTGTTGAAATATTCCCTCCAATTTGCTAGTTTAAAGTTAAATCCCGTGGAGGTTTCAATTGTGTTATATTGTATATTATCAACCCCTTGAATCCTGCATTCTATTACTAATGGGTAATGATCACTATCACCTTTGTCCGTAGGAAGGGTATACCAGTTGATATTTAGCCCTAGTTCTGCGGTGCAGAATGTTAGATCTGTAACACTTTTATTCTGTCCCGGAGCGCCAATCCTGGTGGCCGATCCGTCATTCAGACATATATAATGCTGTTCGAGCAATTGATCTACTAAGATATTTCCATTGTAATTATTGCTGCAACTACCCCATAAATTGTTTTTTGAGTTGAAATCCCCTCCCCAAATGATTTGATTAAAGTTTTTGTTTTCCCTACTTATGTCGTTAATAAATGCTTTATTTAGTTTAGCGTTACATGGGTTATAAATATTAATGATTAGTAAGTCTTTAATTACTATTGCCTGTATAAGCACCCCATATGGTTTATTTTTTAAATCTAAATTGTATTGTTTTGGTGATAAGTAGGATTTGGCAATGATTGCTATGCCATTACGTCCTTCTGATGTATCTATTCTAAAAGTCTGATATTTACTTATTTTCCATTTACTATTAGTTTTTAAGAAGGTTTCCTGTAAAATGACTACCTCAGGATCCACATTATGAAGTAAGTATTCTAGATTATGTTTATTTGAAAATACACTTCTTATGTTCCACTGTATTATAGTGAACTTTAACTATTAAACTTTAACCTATATTGTGATCCCTGATGACTTATATTTTTAATGTATACCTAACTTACTTAAATTTCTTTTTTATTTTGCTTAAAACTATAAATTAATAATTATAACTATATATTTTTTTAGAACATCTCCTCATCTGATAGAGAGGGTATGTCCTGCTGAGAACTGTTTCTATTTCTTATATTTTCTTTTATGATTTGAACATATTTGGTTAACTCTTCAATGGGAGTACTACTGTCTTTAAAATAATCCCTAATATCTATTACATTCTCATAATTTTGAGACTCATGATTGGAATTTGAACTAGGATTAGTTGACTTTATATACTGATTTGGTGTTACCTGTTTTGAAGAAAGTCTAGTAGCTTTATTGGTTGGTGAATAATATTCATTCTGGGTTACTGGTGATGATGGATATCGGTTATGTCTGATGAGACAACTATTGTGGATTTCTCTATCCTGGTTAGGAGTAGATATTTTTCTTTTAGAGCTCCCTGCCACGGAACTATATGTCTGTTTTTTGGGTGAGTGGGTAGGAGGGGCATGTAAGGATCTCTGTGATATGGTAATTATTTCATTTTCGATTTCTTTATTCTTTAGTGGTGGAAAGTTTCTGTCATTTGGTTCTACTTGTGCATCTTCTTTTTCTCTGGGAATAGTCTTATTGGCCTCATAGTAGGACAAGTTTTGAAAACTCATCATTTCATTTATACGTTTTTGTCTGGTTAGCTCCTGACAAATTTCTATATTCTTCAAGTTCTCAGATATATTATGTTCCTCTCTACAATATAAACATTGTTTAATATTGGTATATTCTGTACATTCACTTGTATCATGCATGTTAGATGCACATTTGCCACATCTCTTTTTACCACGACATTGTTTAGCTGAATGATTAAATCTATAACAGTTCAAACATAAAATTATTGGTCTTATGTATGTTCTCACTTCTATTTTATTGGAATAAATATTAATGTACCTTGGGAAGTTCTTTCCATGAAAGGTTAATATATAAGATCCCGTGGGCACGTAAGTTACCTCTTTATTTTCATTTACCACTCTTCTGTTGATTCTTCTTGCATCTACCACCTTGTACATACCATTTGATTCTTGGTTTGCTTGGTAAATAACTTCTTCTTCTGGGATTTTGGATCCTATTCCCTTTGCCACTCCTTTGCATGTTAAGAGTGAGACTGGGATAAATGTTTCGTATCCTAGCTCCTTTATTTTACTGTTGTTGTTAAAGTTATTGGCGTCTTTTGGTAGTCTGAATGTAATGCATACCCTGCTTTTACCTTTCTTTTCAATTTGCTTAATACCTTCTATCTTTTGTTTATGTAGCAGTTTTCCTAGTTCTACTGGATGAATGTTACCAATGTTTTTGTCCTTGTGTTCTATTACCACTTTGAATGGTCCACTGTCCATAATGTTATATGAAATATTTAATACTTTTTTATCTGTTTTGGGAGGTCCCCCATTTTCATCTGACGGGCCCTGAGGCCCGCCAGAAGTGTCAGTCATGTGGCTTTAAGAATTGGTTGATATTTACTTATTTATAGCCAATATCTATGCACTACTATTTCTAGTCTATTTTTATGTTTATTTATGATATTACCGACTATTTGTTTTATGATTTTCACTCTCGATTACTAAGATTTTTCCGAACTTTTTCCGAACTCTATGTTTTTTATTTGCTACTGACCTTGTATACAGGGTTGTTGAAACGAATTATGAAAAGTTCAAGTTCAAAAATATTGAATATCTTATTTTTTTTTAATGAAACAACCTTTGCTTTCTTAACTTTTGTTGAAAACAACCAAATTATGTGGTGGCTGGGTGAGGGTTGATCTGGATATCTTGTAGCAAATAAAACACATGTTCTAGCAACAACACTGTCACATTCACCTTGTATTGAAAGTAAATTTAGATATAGGTAAGTGAACATAAACTGCCCTTATTTTCGGCCTTAGAATTAAGTAAAAGAATGAAAATTTGTTTGTTTCATTTGAAAAATAAAGATATTTAACATTTTTGAAGTTTTCAACATATTTTTACAACCCCATATACAAAAAAAAAGTTTTTGGTCCATTACCCTGATCGTCCTACTAATCAACCCAACAAACAGGTTTTTTTATTTGATATTTGGGATGTTCACACAGAAGTTTCAATATGAAGGTCTGCACCTGTCAATTTTTTATCACAAAAACTAATATTCTGATAAGTATAAATTTTAGATGTAGGGTATTCTACACAAAATGACATTAAAATTTAATGTATATGTATCAGTTCCACAGGTCCTTAGTGGTCGTGGCCATTGGCTTCAATTTTCTTCACTTTTTCTCTCTATTTGCTTCTATTTAATGTTTCGCCTTGCCATTTCTGTACTCCTACTTTTTGCAGATTATCTTTCACTGCACTCAGCCATTTTGTTCTAGGACTGCCTATTCCCCTTTTGATACCTGTTCCACCCATTAGAACTCTTTTAACCCATCTGTCTTCTGACATTCTGATAATATGGCCCAACCATCTGGCCCTATGTGCTCTTATTGTTTGTTATCTTTGTTTTTTTTTTGTTTTTACTCCACCAAATATTTTTCTCAACATTTTCCTCTCCCATATTTCTAGTCTGTCTCCTTTTATTCATAACCCATGTTTCACTGGCATATGTTACTGATGGTCTTAAAATTGTTTGATATAGTCAGATCTTAGTCCCTATGGATACATTTTTTGCTCTTAATATGTTTGAAAATATTCCTGCTGCCTTACTACCATTGGATATTCTTTTCTATTTCTTTTTTAACACGCCTATATTAGCTTCACTTGTATGTGTGTTTGTTTGTAACCGACTCCTTTGAACTCGATTTTGACCCTCTTTAAACGAACAGATTAATTCGAAATTTTGCACACTCGTCATGGACCAACATTGTATAAAAAAATTCATGAGGTATTTCTCTCTCTTGAGATGATTTCCAATACTATGTTAAATAATGTGGACAATGGATCCTCCAAGATTTTGTGTTTTGTAGTCATTTTCACCAACCTGCAAAGCTTTTTGGATATACCTAGTTTCTTCATAGCTTCATATAAATTAAGTTTTGTTCATAACTGCTGTAACTGTCTCATTATAAATTTTTGGTCCATTGTGGATTTTCCCAACTTGAAACCTCCACGGTATTCACCGACTGTTGTCTGCTGATATATTTTTAAACGGTTATTAAGTATCTTTGACAGTATTTTATATGTAAAGTCAAGAAGTGGGATTCCCCTATAGCTATGGTTATTGCATTGTTTTTTTATAAATTGATCACAACAGGGTTGTATTCCAATCCTTTGGTATATTTTGTCCTTCCATATTTTTAAAATTAACTCTGCTTCTCTGCACCTACCTATTATTCCACAGTTCTTTGATATATCTGCTGGTATGCTATTTTCTCTGGTACTGTTATTATTTTTTAGTTGGTCTGTCTCTTGTTCAGTTGTTATTTTTATGATTATGTCCATCCTTTAGTTCACAGCTTGTATTATTGTCCTCTTTATCGTGTTTCACTAATACTTCCAAATACTTTGCAAATAGGTCTAATATCACTTTTTTATCTCCAACTAATCTTATTTTATTAACACTGTGTTCCTTATTCTTGTTAGCTTCCAGATAGATTACCATATTTTTGTATGTTTCTTCAATTTTGCTTAAATCCTCATCTTTCTGTTCCCGCTTCTTTTTTCTACATATTTGCTTCGTTTTTCTTCACACTCTTTCATATTCCAGTTATTCTCTTTGTTTGGAGTTCGTCTCATTTTTAGTCGGAATTTATTTCTGTCTATTAGTACTTCTCTACATTCTGCATCAAACCAGTTGTTCCCACATTTTCCGTCAACCTTTTATTTATTTATGTTGGGCACTATTTGTCGCATCTTTGCTATTACCTGAATATGGTCACTATCTGCATTTGGTCTTCTGTAGCCTCTAACATTTGTTACACCTTTTGAGTGTTTCCTTCCTAAACAAATGAGCCTTGTTTTACCATTTAGTGCTATCCAGGTCTCTTTGTAAATATTTTTGAGATCAAAAATTGTACTGATTATTTTCATGTTGTTTCAAAGGGCAAATTCTATTAGTTTTTTTTCGGCGGTAATATCCCTAGTGCATTTAATTTTTCCGGAAAAACGAGTTTCTTAGTAATTTGTTTTAGTATATTTCCTGAGTTAAATAAACATTTTATTTTAATACAACAAGGCAACATGTCAAACTTGCATGAAATTTTTTCGATTTTTTTCTCCGGAAAAACTGCTGACAGCTAAGTTGACAGTTGTTAAGTAATTATTCCATTTAAAATTTATATTTGACATACCAATTCTTGACAGCGATTGGTCAAAATTAATAGGAAGGAAATAATCGTTGTTATTACTTTGTAGTTGTTTGCTTTTCCCTCCTGTGACCATTTGGTGTATGTCTTATCTTCCCACTTTTGCATTAAAATCTCCAGCTTCAATTTTTATAAGTATGTCATATTTAGATATTTTATTTAGTGTGTTTTCAATACTTCCCTAGAAGGTTATTTTTATTTCTTCATCTTCTGAAGGAGCATTTGCGTTTATTACGTTAATTTTCCTAAAAGTGCCTCTAATCCTTATTCTGTATAGTCTATATCTGAAATTCCATCAATCCCTATTACTTTATATTTATATTTCTCATTAACTGTAAACCCTACTCCCAGCATTCTATTTTATATACAGGGTGATTGATTAGTGTGATAAAGTTCAGTGCCTCCTTTGTCCTTTGAGATATCAATTTGAAAATTTGAGGGTTTATAGCCATCGTCAGTCTTCACATTTTAAAATTATTTACAATCTTAAAGGGTGTTCTAGAATGCTGTGCCATATCAAAGTTACATTTTTTTTAAATGGAACACCCTATATATTATTGCATATTTGGCATCAGCTTGACCTCCCCATTACAATAATATAGTGTTGTGATGTGTTCTACGGGGTATTTAAAAAGTTATAACCAATTTTTCATAAAAATTGTAACAAGTTCAATACCCTGTACAATGTAAGAGAAATTCAAGAAAGAACATCTGTTGCTGCCAAATCATTCGAGTAGTAGTAAAAATTCTTGAAAATTATTTATTTCGTTAATATTCATTGAATCTGATACAGGGTGAATCAAAATGCGAATACATTATGTTCTCCGATTTTTCAAATATTTTATGTAAGTATCGAAAAGTACTATCAACATACTTCTTTTTTTTATAAAGCATTCCCTATACCTAAAATTATTAGTACTTGAGATATTTTGATTTTTCTATGCAAAACATTGATTATATCTAATTATTTAACAATTAATTGTGGGTTGGCTATGATTTATTTGTTTGCAAATGACATGACATTAAGTACATTATTGTTTTTTGATTTAGCGGTTTGATACATTTTTTGGTGTTTTGAAGAATTTGAAAAAAGACTAGCATTTTGTAGGTTGGCTTTATGAAAAGTTAATCAACAGATTTTTGTGGAGTCTCATTAAGAGTGAGGTGTACAATAAAATACCTCCAACAACAAGGGATGACATGATGGAGAGAACACGGAATGAGTTTCGGAATGTTTCTATAGAAATGCTTCGTAGTATGTGAGTAACTCTTTCAATTATCGCTTTCAAGCATGCATAGATGTCTTTGGAGGACATTTCGAACACCTATTGTAATAATCAAGATGTGTACATATACTGTAGTAAATAGGATGGTTTTTTATTGTTTTGTTCCTGTAATTTATTTGTAATATAGGTACTCGTTTTTTTCTTTTTATTTGCAATTCAACCTCTTGTACCAAACAGCAATGATGAAATGTCAGTTTTTGACAAATAAATCATAGCCAACTCACCATTAGGTGATTGTTAAATGGTTAAATCATTGTTTTGCATAGAAAAATCAAAATATCTCAAGACCTAATAATTTTAGGTATAGGGAATGCTTTATAAAAAAAGTAGTATGTTGGTAGTACTTTTCGATACTTACATAAAATACAGGGTGATCCATTTAAAAAAACCGAGAAAATATTGTATTCGTATTTTGATTCACCCTGTATCAGATTCAATGAATATTAACGAAATAAATAATTTTTCAGAATTTTTACTACTATTCGAATGCTTTGGCCGCAACAGATTTTCATTCTTGAATACCTATATTATTATAATGGGGAGGTCAAGCTGATTCCAAATATACAATAAACTATAGGGTGTTTCATTTAAAAAAAATAATGTAACTTTGACACGGCACAGCATTCTGGAACACCCTGTAAGATTGTAAATAATTTTAAAATGTGAAGGCTGATGATGGCTATAAACCCAGAAATTTTCAAATTGATATCTCAAAGGACAAAGGAGGCACTGAACTTTATTACACTAATCAATCAAACTGTATATTTTAAAGAAGGTTTGACCATATATTTTTGTTATTATTTGGCCTTCTGTTTTGTGTCTTGTATAGCGATTATGTCCACTATGTACTCCTTCATTACCTGAACTATGTGTTTTAAGACTCCTTCTTCGAAAGTTCCCCTTACATGGTATGCGGTGAATTTATCGAAAACAATTTATCGAATGACAATTGACCGAATGCAATTTATCGAAAAACAATTTATCGAATAAATAATTTATCGAATAGGTGAATTTATCGAATGACAATTTGACCGTTTGACCGAACGCTAACCCTAATTACGGCAGGTACCTAATGGTGATAAAATACGAAGGTGGTTTGGTAGGGGTAGGTTTGGTTGGGTTATTATTGAAAATTATTATAATTTATTCTTCAAAAATTGACTAAAAATACTAAGGTGGTTTGATAGGGGTAGGTTTGGTTGGGTTATTGGAAATTATAATTTATTCTTCAAAAATTGACTAAAAATACGAAGGTGGTTTGGTAGGGGTAGGTTTGGTTGGGTTATTATTGAAAATTATTATAATTTACTTTACAAAAATTGTCATTCCATAAATTCACCTATTCGATAAATTATTTATTCGATAAATTGTTTTTCGATAAATTGTATTCGGTCAATTGTCATTCGATAAATTGTTTTCGATCAATTCACCTAGACCCCCCTTACATTCCATGTTCCCATTCGTATTTCTTGTTGTTTTTTTTTCTTTTTTACCTTCCTATCTATTCTATTATAATTTTTTTGTTTATTCTGTATTTCATACTCCATCTTCATAGCCTTCTTCATCTTGCCTTTGTGCCTTGGTTATTATTAGTAAGTTTTATTATATCATCTTTATCTTCTATTTGCTCCAGTTTTTCGGTTTCATATAGTTTTCTAAATCGCATTTTAAAGCTCTTTCACCTTTTTCAGTATTTTCTTCCTTAATTTAGCTTTATTTTTCATTAGTTCTTTTTTCGCTCTATTTTCAATTGGCAGCAAACGTGATTTTCCCGCCAATTTCGTATTTCGTACTTTTATCTCCAGTTCTTTTTCTATGAATTTCCCCAACTTGTTTTTGGAGTTGATCTTGGTCATTTGTATCGACTACTAATCCCTGATTTACCACATAATTTTTTTGTTATTCAAATATTCAATTTTTCCTTCTACCGTTTCTAACCTATTTTTCAGCTGTTTATTTTCCATGTTTAGTTTAGTATTTTCAGTTTTTAGCAATTTAATTTCTTCACGGTACTCTTTTTGTTCTTGCCTTATTTGTTTTACCTCATCTGCTACATTATTCATTGTCGTATACCCATTGTACTTAACATTTTATATTTTCTTCCATTTTCTCTCCTGAGGATCTTCCTATTTTTGTATCCTTTCTTAAGGTATTTTCATCGTCATCACTATCATTTCTAATATTTTTCCCTTTCCTGTCATCTAAATTATACTCATCACTTTCATCTTTCGACGTATTTCAATAACACAATTTCCCATGCCCCTGTCCTGTGGTTTATTGAAATAATTTGTTAGACTAGAATTATTTTAGTGCCGTTCTCACTTGTTCTTATCACCGCACAAAAAGTCGAGAAATCGGTCAACCAGCCGGATTTCTGACTTCTATCAGTGTTGGTACTTTCAAAAATAGTGAAAAATATAAAATGCACTGCACTCTTCACTTCACTTTTTGTAAAAGTTTCACTTGTAATCTCCCATAAAATGAGTTTGATTACGGACCTAATTTTTACACCGTTGGTTCCAAGCTCATCAGGACCGGACATTTAATGTAGAATCCGAAAAGTTAATAATATACAGGGTGTTATATTTAAAATAACAAAGTTGTATATCATTATGTATAACCGGAAGTGACATGTATGTCAAAATATTTTCCATAAATTCGCTATCACTTGTTCTCGATCAATGCCAATTTTTGTAGAAATCGTGTGAGTAGTCTCCAATATACAACAACACTAACTTGGAAAAATTATTAACAATATACATGCCGGAAATTCGGACAGAAAGACAGAGATATCGCAAACTATTTTTTGAGTTCCGCTAATGAGGGGAAACATTATTTTGACATACAGATTGCGAAAAAGCTTTTCAGACCGTGCTATTTACACAAATACGACAAGGAAATTATGAGAAAAACAGCTTGAAAAAGAGAGAAAGAATAATTGTACGTGGTCAGCGAGGGCGTGTATTCAGCTCCAGAGACTGGCCGAATGTTGATTGCCCCCCTATTTTAACCACTGTTGCCAGAAGCGCAGATTAATTTGTACAAATGATATTTTTGTCTCGTTATCGTTGACTATTTTTCGACCTCATGCACTATTAGGTAAATCTAAACACTTTCGTCCGGCAACAGTGTCCTTTACAGAGAGAATTCACCAGTTGGTGGTATTCAGTATGTTCCCAACATGGAAGGAGTGAGGGTGTTCAAGAAATAAAAAAATACAATCGTTATTACGTAACCTGTACATCTTAAAATTCATTTTTGTCAACTTGATCGTTACTGACCAAGTTGACAATTAAAATCTAACTAGAATAGGATATTATTTTAGCCATTGTAACTTGAAAATAAAACATTATTTCTTGAGAGAACCATAATTAATAAAGTAATTATAAACAACTAAAAATCCCTTCCATTAATAAATTGAATTGAAAAAATAGAATAAGTAGGTACCTATACCTATTCTAAACATAAAATGTAAACTTCTTGAAAAAATTAAAATAAAAATCCATTCTAAAGATAAAAATAATTTTAATGAATTAAGTACTCAAATAAACCACCTTGCTGTGCCAGACAATAACCAAATCTGTGATAAAGATTTGATCTCATATCTCTAAGATTATTTGGCGTAATGCTGGCACAAACGTGCTGTATTTTCACCCTCAATGGGCTTGTTCAAGAAAAAAATATTAATTTAAAAATCGAAACTAAAACTCATTTTAAACGGATTCCCAAAATTTTAGATTTTTCCGCGAACGTTTAACCCCTCAAATTGATTAAAGAAATTGGATTGAACGAAAACGGGGCGGGGTTACCTGTGACGTCACACTGCATATGCTATACCTAACGTTTGAAACGCCGCGAGTCGAGAGCTGTGTACTGTGTATATTGTAAGTACCTATCGTGTTGTGTGAGATACAAAACGCTGGACTGTTGACTGTACTGTTTCGTTGTTTTATTTTATAATGAGTGAGAAAAAAGTGGTAAATAAATACTGTTTGGTTCCTGACTGACATCCAAGAATGCACCAGAAATATCTATTTGTGTAACAAGGGAGCAAAATGCTACTTTTTCTCCCGAGGATGAACTTTACTGCCCAACGAGTAGCAGAGGGCAGTAATCATTCAAGGGAGGAAAAGGCATTTTACTCCCATGTTATACATATGATTTTTCCGCATCTCTCAAATAACAACTCATTTTTCTGAGTAAATACGAATATGATGTTCTTCGGCCCATTGCTTGAAATGTAAATACTGTTTTTCGAATTTTTCTTTAGACTTTTGGGGCAATAGAGATTGTAATGTTACATTAACTTGTTCCAAAATATCCGGTGGTGTATTATGTATATCTTCAAATTCGCTTGAATCACTCATTTTTTAAATATTATGTTATATTTTGTTGATATATTATAGAGTACCTAACTCACTTTGAAACTGTTAATCTGTCAATGGACCATAGCATACTATATAATATTTCTGTCCTAAATTCGAAAACCGGATGTATCTATGAATTGAAGTAAAATGAAGTATTCTACCAAAATCCTTATTTTGCAAAAGCTAGTGATTAGCTAAAATAATAATCCCTTTTTATAAATAATAACCTAAACATATTTTTTTAAAAATTTCATTGGTGCTAAAAAAAATAAATGAAAAAAAAATGTCTACTTTCTGCTATTTTGAATAACAAAATTTGTAGATTTTTGAAATTAGTGATATATAGCGTTTAACACAAATCATTTGTATTAGGTAGAGGAAGATATAGAAAATTATATATAGGTACATTAAAACAATGAACAGTGGAAAAGTTAAACTAAAACCTGGAGTTGTACCGAGATTTTTTTGATTGTCAGAAAAATAGAATTACAACGCATAGTTCAAAGCCACGGTCACAGTTTTTATTAAAGTAGTACATCACCATAAAGATATCGACTTCAGGTAAATTTGCAGAATCTGCTTTAATAAACCCAGTATCTACTGAATACATTTTTAATAGCAACCACTAACACTTTTGAAATTTAAAGATATTGCAGCTGGAACCAACTTTTTTATGTGAAACGCAGCGGTGTACTGCCGAATATCAGACCACAATATGCAATGTGACGTCACAGTCGGTTCTGCCGCTTTTTAACGGAGCTCCATTTTCAACCTTTAATATCTAAGTAGTGGGGAAAGTTAAAGAGCTAAAAATTTTACCTTTTATTTTGATGATTCAGTTTTACAAAATAACGGAAAAAAACCGAGAAAATATTTCATTGATAACAAGCCCATTCATTTAAATTATTAGCTCTTTCAAATGCATGTTTGTAAATGCTACTTTTTAAAAATCCCCAAAGAAAAAAATCATTTGGAGCTAGTTCAGGTGATCTTGCGAGGCCATTTAATTGTACCATTAGTACTAATGATTCTTTCGGGGAATGTAAACCTTAAAAATTCCATTACTATCCTTGAATTATGGACTGGACAACCATCTTGTTGAAACCAAATTCTGTTGAGATCAACATCGGGTATAAGGAGAACTGCAGGAATTACTTGATTTTGTAATAAGTCTAAATATTTGGCGGAATTTAAGTTCCCCTCAATAAAAAAAGGACCTATAATGTGGTCACCTAAAATACCCGTCCAAACATTTAGCTTCTGCGTGTTCGGATTGGAATGCTTAGATGTTTATTTTCCAGAGATCAATATCTTGTGACAGATGGATTGTGTTTTTAATGTAATGAAAAAGTTGACTCATCCGTAAATAAAATATTTTTTAAAAAGTTCTCTTCAGCATTTTGACGTTCCATCATCTCCTCACAGAAATCCATTCGTCTGATATTGTCCTCGGGAAATATTTCCTGTGTTGTCTGAACCTTGTAGCAATGGTACCCGTTCCGTTTTAAAATATTCTGTACAGTTCTCTTATCCAAGTTGACCTCTTCATCAATTTGTCTTGAAGAAGATGGTTGTCCTGTTTCAACTGCTAAACAAACATTTAATGGTCTAGTTTGCCTTTCGTCGTTTATTGGACGTTCGATTGGATTTTCCGAAGCTTGGCATTTTCTACAGCATGAAACACATCCATATTTCTCGAAATTACTAATTACTTTCCAAATTGTTGACTTTGAAGGAATTGGGCAATTTTCAAATGCCACAATAAACAAATTAACGATTGCATCAGCCGAATGACCTCCAAAATACCATTTTATAATTTGCACTTTTTCGTAGGTTAAGTATGTTAATGAAGGCATATTGTAAATGTTTTATTTTCCAATACAATGGCATGCGCTTCCAACGTGATCAACGTTTGTAGCGAAAAGACCTAGGAATAGCAGTTTAAATGTGAATTCTCTCTGTAAAGGACACTGTTGCCGGATGAAAGCCAGCCTCACGTACAATTATTCTTTCTCTCTCTTTCAAGCTGTTTTTCTCATATTTTCCTTGTGTATTTGTGTAAATCGCACGGTCTGAAAAGCTTTTTCGCAATCTTTATAAGCACGCTCACTTTCATCTTTACGTTAATAACGTTTAGTGTGTTACGGTATTTAGGGCGAATTAAAAGCACTTTATTTAGATGGACGCTATTTTAACGTTTGGATGGCACACATGAATTAACCATAAAACGTTAAATTGATTTTATATTGTATGAGTAGTTATATGAGTAGATTAATCAGTTTGTTTAAATGTTTTCTCTAGTTTGTAGTTTAGATATACATACTTATTGTATCAATCTATAGATTTATTGTTGGCGTTGGCAAGATGCCAACGGTTGTCATAATCGCCGAGATTATGCTACAAGCCATGGATTTGAACCAGGATTATTGTACTATGACAACTACCTTAATTAATTTGTTACTTCAGAGAAATGTCAAATTTAATTACAGTTCTCTCAAAGAGGTAATCATAGCCACATCGGATATTGACGGAATATTGGGATTCTGCATTTCTATCAGATCTAAACATGTATCTTAATGTATATCATCAGAGAACAGTTCATGCATATCTAATGATATCAAAAGCATGAGAATAGAAAATAGTTATTTATGCAATAAGTGCATAAAGTGGTGTTTTTTTATGAATGGAAAAATACACTTTATGCACTTGTTGCATACAATTTTTGTTCTACGTGTTTGTAAAAACCAAAAAATATTTTATTTAGGTTGCTCTAAATGGACTAAAATTGGCGTAGATTTGAATGTTTATGTTATGACAGATGAGTGCAATAATAGTATATTACACACCGAGGTGGGAAGTGATTCATTCCTGTCGTGAGATCAGTTAGTTAACCGAGACGCAAAGCGTCGCGGTTAGCTATGATCTCGAGACAGGAATGAATCTTCCTACCGAGGTTTTGTATACTATTTTATTTACAACCATCATATTTCGATCAAAATTAATAAATCTCTGTTTCGTTCTGAACATTCCTAAAATATTACATTTAACGACAAATTACCAAGAACGCGGTTTTCTCAGAATAATCAAGAATATATATTGTTACCGTGACTACGGGGTATACAATTGTCACCAATATGAGTAAATGTCAGATAAAGTCAATAAATGTGAGATTAATATCAATAAGTAGTTTGTTGTATTTTAGTTCATTGTTGTTTTTTATTGTTTGCCATTAAATAGGTATTATAAAATTTGTAAATATAAAAACTATTTATCTAGAATAAATGAAATGAGGGCGGGAAGTAGAGGTGTTCAATGTGACACTTTCCAACCTTCAATGACGTTAGTAATTACAGCATTACATATATTATATGGTTGTAAATAAAAATTTTATTGCAATAAAGAACCAGTTTTTCACTAAATATAGTTCAATAAAGTACTTAGAAAAAATTAATAGCATATTCACTTGAACAATAATAAATTATAGCTATAAACCCAACTGAATGAAGAGTACCAGGTCTTTACTTAGGATCTCATTATGATTTAAAATATTTTCATAGTAATAAACGAAATTTTGTTGTAGGTTGCCAAAGAATATGGCATTCCATTTGTGGAAACTTCAGCAAAAACAAGGATGGGCGTTGATGACGCCTTTTACACATTAGTTCGTGAAATTCGTAAGGACAAAAATAGGAAAAAGGGTCCTCATGGACATGGACACGGGCGTGGGCCTTTTAATAAGGTGAGGTGCTCAATACTATAGATAGACTGGAATTGTTATTAATGATCTCTATTTCTTGGGAGGATCGGGTGATAATTGTTATAAACTAATTATAACAACTCACTTTGATTTTTAAACTGGCTACAGATTAGAGTGGGTAGAGGATAATGGCCCTTTTGACAGTACTTAGAATTTTTTAGTGTGTTCTTGTAATAGTATAGTTTTATTTTATTGGACATTTTAATGCGGAGAAATGAGATTTTATCAAAGTGAAATATTTATAACTTTTATGTACTGCAAAGGGAAGAGAAACGTGAATTTAATAAAAGTATGACCAATTATCCAGCAAATATAAATATCCACAACAATTTTTGATTCTTAATTTCAAAATCATCAAACACAGCAACAAATCATGAAAATTGTATCGTTTATTCAATTTAATATGAATAAAAAATTAAATATTAAATATATTTTTCTCTTTTCTGCTACGTTCTGTAAATATTTTTGTGTATTGTTGGTTATTAGTAATTTTTTGTTCTATTTACACTGTCATAAGACTTTATTTTAGCACTTCCTAATCTGTGGCATTGTTGTGAGTTAATAAAGAAAAAAATTGAGGCGTGAGTGTCTTAAAAATAAGTGTAATGTGTGACAATGAGTTAACAATATCAAATATTTAGTTTTTTTTTATATAAGCATATAAAGAAATTTTGTATATTGAGAAACTTGGGAAACAACACTTTTTGTGAATGATATGTTTTAATCCCAAAACAACAATTAGTTAATGTTACATTAAAATTACAAAAGGCAGAAAGAGAAATATTAGATTAAGTGGAAGTATACTTGTATTTCATCTATATCCACAAAAAATTTAATAGTAAGTTTACATTAAAATTTATGAATTGTGCCAGCTTATATTAGCAATGAATTAAATGTTTCCAGATTCTCAATATTAAGATTACTGAATAAATTCAGCTTATAAATCTAATAAAAAACTTCTAAATTGCTGTTACATACTTATAAAAAAAAACAGATTTATGTATAATATTAAGACAAACAAAATTTGCTTCTTTAAAACTATATTCTCTACGCACACTGTTTGTGATGAAATTTTTACACTTAATACAATAAGTAGTTGTTAAGGAGGGTTAAGTTTCTGGTAATCTATATCATCAAAACCACATAGATAAAGTAGATAAATTGAGAGTTTCTTCTCTCTACTATTAACCAACGCCAAAATATAGGTTAGATTCTCATGTGTATGAATCATGTACAGTAAAAAAAACGAAAGTAGTACTATCAAAAACAGATTTTAATTACCCACAAAATATTAACCATCGTATTACGTATAAAAATTCGAAATATGTTGATACATATTGTTTTTAACCCAAACGGTAATGATAAATTGAAATATTTTTGTTTTCTTCTTAGTTTTTTCAATTTTTTATCTCTGAACTTGGTTGATACGAGGCTTGTTAAAAAAAATACTTTAATTTTCGCTAAAAATATATTTATTTGTTTATCAATATCTTCTTCCAGCATTTTTTCTAATTGAAAGCACTTATGATATGCGCTTTTTCGTATGGACTTGAGCTCTTCCAGTGATGAGGTATTTATCTCCTCAATCGTAACAAATTTCCGTCCTATCATGGGTCTATCTAGTTGTTGGGACAGGAAAAAGTCGCAAATCCGAGCGTTTTCTCGAGGCAACCGAACTTGATTTGTCTCACTTGGCTCTTCTAGCTGCTTTTATTGAGTTTTGGTTCCTACGTCATAACCATAATATATTAATAATAATAAATGTCTATTAGTAGACAAGTACAAAAGTTTCGTTATCAGCAATGATCTTTTCCACAGGCAAAATTAGATGCACGAGGGATATTTGGTAAGATTCTTTCCTGAGTTAAATAAACAGTTTATTTTAATACAACATTTTTTTTAATTAAAATAATAAGAACAATATAACTTTCAAGCTAGGAAAGGTAATTACTTCAAACTCATTTTAAATTACAATTAATATAAAAATTACAATTATTGTAGGTTATACGAGTATTGTTAGCCATATCGGTTAAATTAAACTTGCATGAAGTTTTTTCGATTCTTTTTCCGGAAAAACTGCTGACGGCTAAGTTGACAGTTTTGTTAAGTAATTTTTCCACTTAAAATTTATATTTGACATACCAATTCTTGATAGCAATTGGTCAAAATTAATAGGAAGGAAATAATCGGTAAAATCGTTGCTCTTGGCCAAACTATGATTTCGGAACAAACTTTGTTGAGCTTGTGCCATTTAGTCGTTGGAGCAATTCATTTTTAATTTAATGCGCATTTCTGAACAATTTTTCGACTGCAAAAAATTGCCAAGCACACCAAACATGTCTAATTTTTATACACTGTTCTGAAATAAGTATTACCCCCTCTTAACTTCCCATTTTTATAGAATAAGAAAAAAGCTAGGATAGTTCGAGTTTTATAATAATCGTAGGATGCTGTGATATAGGTACCACTTTTGAACCATTCTTGATCCCTCCCCTTAAATTTTCTTAACTGAGAAAATACATCAAGCGACACCGAGTTTAAAAGGTCTTCAAATACTGATCTCAAAAATGCATAACGCTTTGGTTCCAAAATTTACGAATTATGAGTTAATCATGAAAGAGGTTAAATATTTACTTTGTATCCATATAATGGATTTATTATCTTCTGTATGTTCCTTGTAGTGTATTCATTTTTCTTTTTGTTAAATTTTTGGGAAATTAAACCACAGTATTTTTATGTTTTTTATTTCAACTTTAAATTTTCCGTAGTGTCAGTTAGAATTTTATAAAAAAGTTCGTTATTCTTGATAACGGTAGCTGGAACTCTACCGAAACGTGGGAAAAAATTAACAAAAAGAAAAATGGATTTATTATTCTCTCAACTGAAGATCGCCAAACATCAAAAAAAAATTCAGTCAAGTAAACAAAATCCATTGAATTGTTACGAAGTTAATATTAAAATTATTTGATGCATAACTCATAATTCGTCAAATTTGGAACCAAAGAGTTCATTTTTGAGATTAGTGTTTCAAGAGCTTGCAAAGGCGGTGTCGCACGATGTACTTTCTCATTTAAAAAATTTAAAGAGATGATTGTCCCGTGTTGAGGGATCAAGTACGGTTCGAAGCTGGTATATCGTATCACACAATGATGATTATAAAAATAGACCTGCCCCAGAAATAAAAATAGAGAAGTTAATAGGGGGGCAACAGTCATTCCAGCGCACGGTATATAACAAACTAAAAATACAAGATGGCCAATGTTGACGTGCCTGCGAAATTTGAAGTCACCTTTTTTAACATTCTCGTACATTGGAAAAAGCCTTTAGGATACGAAGAAAACCAATTGGCCGACCAACCTTTTCGCCTTTGTGCTACTGTATATTTCTAGTATGCTGTAGCCAATTTTACCGGAATAACGAAAAGGATTCGATGCTTTTATTTTTCTTATAGGCAGACATTCTACATACAGTTTATTTCACGAATTTACGTCGGCAAAAACTCGAAGAGCAGTGTTTAGCTTGTTCAATTCAGTAAGGACGGAAGTAAATTGCCCTAGTATCACTTTTAGACACAAATGTAAAACAATTTTATTTTTCCCATTATTGTATTCGTATAAATAAGAGATCTGATTACCAAAAATTAATAAAAAAAGGGAAAACCATGATTAAAAAGAATTAAATTTCGGGTTTCTAACGCAACTCATATTGGGAGAATTTACTATCGAACCTTTCAGTACAGTTTACCATTTCATTCGATGCTTTTATGACTAATCCGAAACAGGCGTAAATTCGTGAAATAAACTTTATATGTCGTTGGGTTACAAAAACAAGATAAGTAACATATTTTTAGTTTTAAATGTTAAATAAAAAATACTTTAAAAACTATTAATCAGAAGAACAATGTGTCACTGATATCAGCATACTAACATCAAATGTAGCATTTATAAGACCTGTTTAAAATTATTATATTTATACAAAAAAAAACAGTTGTTTTGTTTTGGTGTAAAAGTTTTATTGAGTTTCAAGTCACAGCCTTCTTCGCTTCAGTATGCATTTCAATAATACCATCCAACATTACTAAGTACAATTAGTTGATGAACCTTTACAACCCAATTTAAGGATTTTTTTGTATAAAAATTTAAAACTGTGCAATATTGCATCACTACTTACATTTTATGTTATTTAAAAATAATCCTCTTTAACAAATACACTATCAAAAATAAAATATAAGCAATGAAATAATGAAATGGACAGGTTCCTTGGTATTAAATGTTACTCTCCAAATTTTTCTAAAAATTTTTTTCTTAATGTTCTACTAATATTAGATATTTTTACCTTCATATAAACAAAGAACATTACATGTAGCAATTATTAGTCCATAGGTATATCTTACTAAAAACATCTCTTATTAATAAAATGTTGAAAGATTATTATAGCCTTTTTTTGTCGCCCAGTTTTTAGACAAAGTACATTCATTGAAAATATCTAGTTAATTTGAGTTATAGTTCGAGCAATACATACCTATATTTGAACGCGTGCAGACAACATCTTCCGTCTGTTATCAAAATGTTCCGTAAGGATCCACTTTGAAAGTGTCTATTGTAACACAGCAGGATTTAACTGTAATCGCTCGTTTACCTTTTCACCTACACGTAAAATAGGTATAGTATTCAAATTAGCTTACTTATTGATAGACCTATTAGGCAAAACGTTCCCATCATCGAAAGGCCACTACATTACAACGAAATATCACAATAATCCTTCGAAACAGCCTTACACCAACAGGTGTCGAAAATTTAGGTAAATCCATAAATAGCACTCTGAGCATTTCTTGACATATAGAAGGAGAGTTCGATCATACCTCCTTTAACTCCATGATACCTGCTGTTGCAAGGTCTGGAGCAGACGACACCATTATGTCGTTGGATGAAAAACATGCTTTTAACAGGACATCAATGACATGTTTATTTAGTTATTCCATGGATTCCTCGATAATGATGGGATGTCCACAGGGAAGGGTATATCACCTCTGCTGTGGAACCTAGTCATAGGCAAACTCCTGGAAGAATTGAACAGAAAGGAGCTCTACGCCTAGGTGGTGTATGCAGATAATCTGAAACATAACGTAATATCGAAAACGGTGTAAGGAAGGAATGCCGAAAGATAAAAACTACGCTCATTCCCTTCACCATAATATAACGCAAACTGGAGCGGCTGAAACTGCCAAGCATGTTCAACGTGCAGCTGTGTCTAGCCAGGAGGTCAAGTATATGAGTATGATTCTGGATCCAAAACTAACCTGTAATTCACACTTGCTGGACAAAACAAATAAGAGGAAAATGTGGTGTGAGATTCATGGTTACCTATGGAGCTTTAGTCTGTTAGCCAAAAACAGATCAAAGAGTAGCTGAATTGGAGCTATCAAAACCTTAGAGGCTTGCCAGTCTGTACATAACGAGAAGCAGCTCTCCCGCTGCAATGGATGCATACACAATCTTCCACTTTGCTCGGCGCCGGAGTTGCTGATTAACGAGTAAAGAAAATGATCGAATGACTTACCATAGATAAGAGATATACAGTATGGTGCAAATGAAAGGAATACACTCGTTATTTCGTAAGCCGGCGACTTTAAGGAAAAATCCCGAAACCCGTCGATTTTTATTTTTAAATAGGCTATTCGTAAGGATACCATTTTATTTTTGACATCATCCATATGAGCGTGATGACGTCATCGCTAAAATTTTTAAATGGAAATGTGGGTGTTGTAATACATTATTTGAAAGGTCTTTTAAATACCTATTCAGCCATATCAGTATGTACAGTAATTGATTTGCGTATTGTCACAAATATTATTGATGAAGTTTCAACAGATTTCTTAATAAAATGTATTAAGTATTGGTATAATGTATTTATTGACACCTAAAAATAAATTTTGTGAAGGTAGTCACTGGTTATGAAATGTCTTATCTACCTACTTTTTACCTTTTTTAAAAATCTAGTTACCTCATCAACACTGACACTTGGACATAATTAACTTTCTGTCAAGTGATTGATAGTATTATTGTATTAGACGAATTCAAAAAGTCTTTGTATCTATCAACAAGAAAGCTGACTGAAACGCAAGGAATTCAAATTCTAATAATTATTGGTTGTGGAGATAAAGCACGTACGCAGAAAGAAGTATGTACGTTATTTGATAATAAATACCCCAACCGAGAACCAATTTCACAATCCAAAGTGGCATCCCTACAAAGTAAGTTTAGTACAAGAGCTTATGGAAGATGATTTTGATATACGAATTGAGTTTTGTGAAATTATGATGGAACAAAATAACAGAGATCCGATGTTTTTAAAAAAGGTTCTTTTCTCGGATGAAGTTACATTTCTACTAAACGGTCATGTCAATCGTCAAACTTATCGGTACTGGGCTACGGAAAATCCACACTGGATACAAGAGTACCGTACTCAATACCCAGAGAAAGTTAATGTTTGGGCGGGAATAATAGATAATAGGATTATTGGACCATACTTTTTCGAAGAAACCTTAACAGGTCCTCGATATTTAGAATTTCTTCAAGACCTCTTGCTACCCGAATTGAACCGGCTGTTTCCAAACAGAAATGATTTATGGCTGCAGCAAGATGGTGCGCCTCCACACTATGCTGTCTTGGTTCGCAACTATTTGAGCAACGTCTATACAAATCGGTGGATAGGTCGAAGAGAAACAATAGAATGGCCGCCTAGGTCACCTGAGTTGACTCCTCTTGATTTCTTTTTATGGAGATACATGAAAAGTAAAGTGTACCAAAATAGACCACAAAATATCAATGAACTCAAAGAAAGGATACGTATTGAGGTTGCACAAATAACTTCGGAAGGTTCGAGAAGAGTTCGCGGCACGTCTTTCTCATTATTTTAGCTGAAGGTAAATAATTTGAGCACTTAATTTAGGTTTCGTTGTATTTAATGAGTAACACATGTAAATATTTATTGTAATAATAAAATTTTATCAATTTTTTAAACAAATACAAAAATCAATTACTCAGACATATTGATATGGCTGAATAAGTATTTAAAAGACCTTTCAAATAATGTATTACAACATTTCCCCACATTTCCCTTTAAAAATTTTAGCGATGACGTCTTCACTCTCGCATAGATGACGTCAAAAATAAAAAGGTATCCTTACGAATAGCCCCCACACGGTTGAGCTACCTATGTGGGGCGTCCTCAGGTGGCGGATAGAGGAACGGCCATGGACTCTGGACTTTGTGGAAGGGGATTGGTTGACTGAGACTGAAAGCCTTCCTCAGAGTGGAAGAAATGGTTAGCAGATGAATAAAACGTGGTAAGGAACCTAAAACTCCGAGAATCCTGTGAAATAATCTGTCGCCGACCAGCTTGCGGCACAAACCGTAAACTGCTTGGTACTGCAACGACCCTTCCTTTGATGGAGGGTATGCGGTACGAAGGAGCACGGGGGTCTTGGCTTAACTGCCTGAACCACGTGGTGACAACCACTATAAAAACTACCCAATCCTACGGTATAGTGCGCGCCTAAAGGATGAAAGGTCGGGGGGTACAATGGAGGGTAGTGTTCACCAGCCCTCGGGTCAACGTCGTGACGACCTAAGCCGTCGAGTTGTTGATCTGTGGGATAGTGAAGCTGGACCCGGCATTTCCCGATCTCTTGCGACTAACCTGAGGGAACCGGGCGAAACCCTCTTGCATGCAGCCTTCCTACAACATGCGGGGCTCTGTTGTAGGCGACCACTCTTCCCTTGCTACTCGTGGGACTCACATGGAAACCATGGAGAAAAGCGACATGGAGGTCGAGGTAGAAATAACCTCACCTTCAAAAAATGTGTCCGAAGGTCAGTCTGGAGGTGAAACTCCTCCAGCGGACCCCAAGATACAAATGGAGCAGCGAGAAACTTCTGAAGGGATTAAAAGCCCAGCAGAAGTTCTCCTGACCACTAGTTTAGGGGGTGTAGACCTAAACAAACCCCGACTCTCGGGAGCTCAACGACGGAAACGTGCGATTGAGGCGGCAAAAGCCAGTGGAGTAGAGATTAGGCCTAGGAAACCAAGGTCTAATCGCAAACCCAGACCTGGTCAAACCGCCTCCGCTGTAACGTCGACAGCACCATCTGGTTCTGGAGAAAAAGGGCAGGGTAAAAGAGTTCGCTCTGAAACCAGCACTCCTTCTCCGGTCAACCAGGGCCATCAACTCGGTTGAGCCATACAAAGCTCCTGGACCAGATGGTATAATCCCTGCGCATCTGCAGCAAGGGCAAACACATCTATCTCCAGTACTTTGTAAACTCTTCAGAGCATCACTGGCAACTGGATACATTCCAGCTGCTTGGAAAAGAGCCCGAATTGTCTTTATTCCCAAACCAGGTAAGGACTATTCCCAGGCAAAGTCATTCAGGCCAATAACTCTGTAGTCTTTCATGCTGAAGACAATGGAGAAACTCATTGACAGGCATGTTCGGGAAAACTTTCTCATCTAAAGGCCTCTTCATCATAACCAACATGCCTATCAATCAGGTAAATCCTGCGAAACAGCCTTACACCAACTTGTGTCGAAAATTGAGGCTGCACTAGGAAATCAAGAAATTGCTCTCGGAGCATTTCTTGACATAGAAGGAGCGTTCGACAACACATCCTTTAATTCCATGATAGCTGCTGTTGCTAGGCGTGGAGCAGACGACACCACATGTCGGTGGATGAAAAACATGCTTTTCAACAGAACAACTTTATTTGGAGACTCCATGGAGGTGCGGATAATGAAGGGATGCCCACAGGGAGGAGTTCTATCCCCTTTACTGTGGGACCTCGTCATAGACGATCTCCTGGTGGAACTGAACAGGAAAGGGATATACACCCAGGGGTATGCGGATGATCTGCACAATACTTGTACTGGGGAAATACCCTAATGTTATATCAGGGCTGATGCAACAGGCTCTGGGAATGGTGGAGATATGTAGGAGGAAATGCCTAAGGGTGAACCCCTCAAAAACCGCGCTCATTCCCTTCACTAGAAAAAGGAAACTTGAGGGACTAAAACTGCCAAGCCTCTTTAACGTGCAGGTGTGTCTAAGTCAGGAGGTTAAGTATATGGGTTTAATTCTGGATGCAAAACTAACCTGGAACTCACACCTTCATGATAAAATTAATAAAGGGAAAATGGCCCTAATGGCTGCCAAACGGGCGATAGGGTGCACCTGGGGACTAAATCCACGGATCGTACACTGGCTGTACACAACTGTGGTGAGACCTATGGTGGCCAAAAACCGATCAGAAGAAAGCTGAATTGGAGCTGTCTAAACTCCAGAGGCTTGCCTGTCTGTGCATAACGGGTTCCATGAGAAGCAGCCCGACAGCGGCAATGGAAGCAATTCTCAATCTTCCGCCTCTTGCTCTGCATGTTAAGGCGGAAGCGAGGATGGCTGCATACAGACTGGAATGCAATGGGAACTGGCATGAAAGAACCAACACCCACTGTCATTCCAGAATCTCAGAAGTTATCACAAACTCATTCCTTAGGATGAGAAGTGACAACATGTTGGCAAGATGTAACGACACCCAACCATACCAAATCCAGCTAAACTGGGACGGGTTGGAAGCATGCAGTCAGGAAGGATCGTTGATGTGGTACACTGACGGATCAAAGACTGACATTGGAACAGGTGCTGGAGTCCATGGTGCTAGACCCAGGTGCAATTTTTATGCACCATTGGGGAATCTAGCTTCTGTATTCCAGGCTGAAATCTACGCTATTGATATGTGTTTGCAACTGAATATTGAAAGGGGGTACAGGGGTCAAAAGATCCTAATTCTCTCCGATAGTCAGGCAGCATTAAAAGCTTTAGCATGTCCTCAGATCAGATCTAGACTGGTCTGGGATTGTCTACAGAAACTTGAAACCCTGGCTAACCACAATAGAGTTACTCTTAAGTGGGTCCCAGGGCATAAGGGCATGTATATATCGGTGGACTCAAACTAAACACCAGTCGTACTGGAGACACGTGCCAAAACAGGAACACAGCAAACTCCTGGTTAAAAAACCCTCGGAGAAGCTGACCAATGAAATACTAAACCTTAACAGGGCCCAAATAAGGATAGTGACGGGTTTACTCACCGGTCACTGTACTCTAAGGAAGCACATGCATACAATCGGCATATATAGGGAGGAACCTATCTGTCGGTTGTGCATGGAAGAGGAGGAAACAGCCTCTCACATTATCTTTGATTGTGAAGCACTATCTCACTGGAGATATAGACTCCTAGGACTAGAATTTCCAAGGGAGGATTTCTCCAAGAAGAACCTAGTGAAAAGTCTGCTGAGCCTGATAAGGGCTACTGGTCTCTTCACATAAACGGCACAACCAAGAGCACAAAAAGTCTTAAGGCTGAGGTGCCGAGGACTTCAATCCTTTGACTGGTGTGCTGATCCAATCAATCAATACGAATAGCCCGTTTTAAAATAAAAATCGACGGGTTTCAGGATTTTTCCTTAAAGTCGCCGGTTTACGAAATAACGAATTTATTCCTTTCATTTGCACCATACTGTAGCTATATTTACTTACCGGTCACTGCACCCTAAAGAAACCTCATATATTATCTTCAAATGTGAAGCGCTGAAACATTGAAGATATAAAATACTAGGACTAAAATCCAAGGGAGAATTTCTCTAAGATGGACCTAGTGAAAAGATTGGCCTGTCAAGGACAACTACTCTCTTCACATAAACGGTACAACCAAGAGCTGAGGTGCCGAGAACCCAAAGCCTCTGACTGGTGGTATCGTACTAATCAATATATGGAGGGGAATGAGAGATGAGATAAAATAGGTAGTTAGCTGGTTCGAGGTTGATGAAATGCAATATAAGAAAAAGGTTACCTTTCTTTTCCATCTGTTGAGAGCCTGTTGTCGTAATGTATTTTTAACCTGCAAGTATACACCTACAGTAAGTTGGACGAAGGACCAGTCTATGTAAAGGCACAGATACCCAGATCAGGTAAACTAGAAAAATTGGATGATAGGTTATTAATAAAAAGTCAACCTTCCGGTAGCAAAGTTTATTACGATTTTTTTTATGCCCCGATGAAGAAACTTGCAAATAAAACTTTTATAACAGTTAGAATATTACATACATAATCAGGCAAAACACTTTTAAATCAATTTTTCTAGAGCTCGGTTACCGCGAAATTTAACATAATTTACAGCAACAAAGTTAATATTGACAAAGTTTTTGTATTTACACAAAAATGGTAAACCGAAAACTCCAAATGAAAACGACAAAATCACGATTAGACCGTTGATTTAGCAAAAGTCGTAAGAAGATAATTTGTAAAGACAATATGGCAAGACGATTTGGCAACCCCTTATTTTCAGGCGCCCATGAAATGCCGGCCTACCATCATTAATGGCCGCCGCCTCTCGATGAATAATTACAGAATATGAACATTACTTACAGATTGGCACTGGTGTAATGCACTTTTACATCACTACATGATATTTAATATTTAGAAAAAAGCCCCATGGTTCGGGGATTGAAATTCAACAGCAGAAAGATGTGAAAGCGATAACAAAAGAAATGCACGACCTTTATGCTTAACAATGTTTACCAAAAAGTACCGTTTTACCGTTGATTACTCACTTATCAATCAACAGTTTTACAGGCCGTTTTGAAATTCCTGCGCACTCGCTTGAGACCACGCGACCAGACGCCATTCGAAAAAGACAGATATATACGGAGGTAAATCCGAATTATGAGAAGTTACTTATTTTATGAAATCTATTGTAGAAATTCAAATGGAATTTCTACAATATACTTTCAAAATAGTGACTTAACTTTATCTCAACTCACATTTCTTCTTACGTAGCCACGGGCCTGTGTGCGAATTTTTTGCCGGGTCTGAATTATGATACGGAGTATTTATAGCAATATTAATTTAGGTATGAGTTTTGGTTACAAAAAAAGTAATTCTTATACTGATACTATATTTTCCCGGACATAGAAAAATATGTGTGCAAGTAGGTACAAATCAAAAACAATAATGGTATAAATTTCATATACGTATAAGTAACAAAACTAACAAAATCAAAAATATAATAATTTCTAAATTAATATGATGGAAATAAAATAAAATATTCGAAGTACTTCAACAACAAACAAAAAAAATAACCGTTAAAATTTACGTATTAGCTTATAAATTCTATGTCGGAACTCGATTCTGATGGCTCGGTGACGCAGCGTTATATCAACGGAGCCATAGCTTTCGGTATTTTAACTTGAATAAGAAAATCTTAATAAACGAAAAAATAGTCGAAATTTCATTATTTTGACTTACTTTGATTACTAGTAGAAGCCTCTGGACCAAAAAAGGTCATTTTTGGAGGCTTTGCCTTTTTAGCATTTGCTTCCTCAAGTTTTGAGCACCATATTCATATTTATTGGTATTCATTTTTTAACATCATATATTGTGTAGTTTTGTGGGCCGGTTTAGGGGGTATTGCTATTTTTTCGGAGAATATTGTTTTTTTTTCGCATTTGTAGCTCGTGTGTTTCGCACACATTACACACCGGTAGTTCGGCTTCTGCTACTACACAATTTATATGAAAATGGATAATTATCTTCAATTGTATGTAATTAATTCTATATTTTCCCAATCTCTACGACTTTTCTGTCGAATTCTGCAAAGGTATTTCCTCTTCTGGTATTTTTCTTCAATTTACACCAAATTAATTCAATCGGATAAGAAATACAGAAACAGAAATATGGCGACAATCTCAATACTTAGTGACCATATGTCTCCGCTACCTATATAGTATATTATGTCAAAAAGCAGAAAATATGCTCTAGCTGCACGAGCGAGCGGACTAAAATTGGCTTATCAAGCAAGGAAATCAGGAGAAGCTGATGTGAAGTTTTTATTAAACGTCAGTGAGAGTCAAAGTTTTTTGTGACACAATATACCATTCACCCCTCGGCGTTCGTTGTACGCCCGGCCAAATTTAGACAGATGGTGTTGTCGGCACTATATCTATATTCCTGGCACTCATCTCAAAAACACTATTTCCTCTTTCGAATAATATTAGAATATTTTGCATTAACGAAGTGATGTCTTGAACACTTGAATTAAAGATCCCAGCTGAAAATGGATACATTACAAAATAAGACCAATGGAGAAATTAACAATTTTATTTTACATCACTAGATGCCTAATGCAAATACTGTTAACCTTAAACAAATTACGCATCATAAATAAAATATTAAACTAAATTTTAACAATCGAGGATATTCTGTATCTGCGACATTTATCATAAGTCCCATAATATAGAGATTCTAAATCGATTGTATATAAGAAAACATCCAAATTTGAAACTTGTTATTGCACGTCAAGTATGGTCGAATGTTGTTTACATTTATTTTCTGGTAGTTACCGAACGACTCTGTAAATAAAAACAGTTAAAATGTTTCGTTATTAGTGTCATAGTTACAGAATCTCCCCGATTTAAGTAATAACAAACTAAAATTTAATTGTTTAACAAAACTTTTCAACTTTCAAACTTAATTCAAGGCAATGTTAGAGGTCGGAAATATTGTCTGCAATAAAGAGAAGATAAACCGATCGGTTTATCCTGCGAATAAAGCTTATTTTGTCGTTCTGTAGCTCTGGAATATGCCGCCGCGTATTCTTTATCGAACGTATTGATGTCAATTTGAGCCCTTCCCAATACTTTGCAAGCCAAAAATAATATGTCTCTATATATAGAATTGCATTTAGGATTCACTTCATCTTTTCTATCTTGAGATAATGTTCTTACTGGCTCTGCTAAGTCGCTCACTCGGATGTAGTTTATGACTTGCTGCATAAATCTGTAAAAATAACTTTACAAGACGACCACAAACTACAGATGTTAATTATACTTACGTCTTCGTAATCGAGCTTCTTCCATTCGAATTGAATTGTGAAGAATCCCTCATTTTCCACAGAATATACATCGGAGGACCTTCTGTATGTAGTGCTGGTTCATCCCAAAAACAACGCAAACGAACTTGGGCTGCCATTTGTGCTAAATATAAAAATATTACTAAAGCGAATATCAAAAGAGAAACAATATCTAAGGTAAAAACCATGGAGGTAAAAACTATTAAGCACTCAACTCAAAGGTTATGAAGAAGGACTTCAAGAATTATTATCTTCAATATAAAATATCATTTAACTGACTGCCAACGTTTTCTTATTACTGTTTAGGCATCTTGAATTTGTTTATAATTCAGTATGGGAAATCAATTGGAGTAAAAAAATTGAGAACATTACTGTTAGGATAGCTTTTAATCAGAAAATAGAAAGATGGAAATTTCTGGAAAAAAATAATTTTTTTTAGTACATTATTGCAATTTTCATTTTTCAATACACCAGATTGTCAATAAAAAAGTGGAAAATTAAAATTTTTCAATTTGAACATCGGGGATCCATTCTGATCTCTAAGAAGTGAAAAAAATTCCGAGATGTTAGTTCAATATTTATCGGGGCTTTTATTTTAACATTCCATCGAGAAAAATTTGATAGTTAACAAAAACATAATTAATAGAAAAATTAGAATAATCATTTTTTTACCGACGGATTATGGTTTATTCAGGTATCCCAATACTGCCTGAATTTTTTTATTCCTTAAGTATTATATTTAATAAACTAAAATATTTTTTTTGTGTCTATATGAATGACGGAGCGTGCGAAGTCGCTACAGGCCCCGTTTTTTGCTTTATTTTCGGCTCGCAATTAAAATTAAAAATATTGGAGGTACAGCTCCGAGAGTAAGGAGTTTTTTAAAGAAATTTCCTGCACTTTACGGATTGTCGATATTTGCAATAGTTTCTGAGATATTTGCAAAAAACTATACCCTTCTTTTTTACCAAATTGTTAATTATTTTGTAATTTTCATAGGCCCCACTTAAAATTTTTCAAAAAGTTTTAGATGTCATTCCCAATCGAATGAATTTTCGGTGCCCTTGATGAGGTTGTCACGCCCTAATAGAAATGGAACTAGTAGGAAATCCTCAGAAATTCTGTCAGAAAGGTTATCTATGTGTCAGACCACGCAAGAGATCACATGGTTAGGTAGCCATTTTGAGCTACATTAGCAGAGTGCACGTCGACGACTGCAAATAAAAGTGCGATAAATCTGTGTATGTTCGTTTGTAATTTAAGTTGATAGAACACTGTTGTTTTATAGCTTATAAACATTAATTTAGATATTTTCAATAATTTGTATACAGGGTGTTCCAAGATGTTTTTAACAGCCTATAACTTGGAAAGTAATGAATACTTCAAATAGCCCCTTATAAAAACATTTGAGGTTGACAGCACAGGTGATCTTGGAGACCATCGGAGAGGTCCGTTAGTTCAAATCCATCTGTTTGAAACCTGGTATTGAGGTAACTGGTTACAAAACTGCTGTTATGTGGGGGTGCGCCATCAAACTTAAATGGATCAGGGGGGCGAAAGCTAGTTCAAATGAAAGGGTTTTTATCCCGAATTTAACCATATACTACAATGGGGATTGTTTAGGCCTATTGCCTATTTATTATTTTTCTATGTATGTACGCCAAACTGTAAATGTGGCAACCTGTTTATTTTTGAGGAATTGGACACCAGAGCGTATGCCACGGTGTAGGAACGAAGGTACCAGGGTCGCGGACACTCCTGCATGTATGGCAGTAAAGTCGACAACGACTGTTTGTTTTAATTTTGGATTTCAATATAATAATATGTTGTTTGTTGTGCAATGGTTCTAATGTGTTTATAATTTTATGCTTTAAATAAAACCGATAGAAATGAAGAAGTTTAAGTACCAAAACCAGGTCCCAAAAGAAAGAAATACAGTCCACTAACCCGAAGAACAATCCCCAACAGTGGTATTAATGTTAATGAATATGCTTAATTTTCAATTTAATCGTGCATTTATCTTGTCCAAAGTTATCTGAAGCTGACCTATTTCTACTTTTTAACTAGTTTTTACAAATTCAAAAGAGAGGCTATTTGACCTTGTGATATTGATTAAATTAGTTTTTGACAACTACAAACAGTATACTAATGCTTGTTGTCACCAACCCGTTCCTTTAGGAAATAGAGCACTAATGTCATTTATTTTTTCCTAATACATAGATTGCGGTTTTAAAACACAATTGTAGAATAGTACAATTGCATACAGTAGTAAAAATTTCATTCCTATTTACTCCTTATTAGGATAGGGCATAGTGGCGCATTTGTTTGCAAAATTCGTGATTTTTTTTTAATATCAGGTAGGCTCTCCTGATTATAAAAGTGTAAGATGACACTTGATATCTGTTAATGTTTAAACAACGAAATATTAAAAATGCTGCAAAAAAAAAGGTTTTTTTCACAATTAATTATTTTCTTATACTCTTTAGACTATTTTGAATGAGAAAAGTCCTTACACTCATTACCGTATCTTTTTTTTTAAATTAAATAATACAACTGGAAAAAAGATATAAGCCGTGATTTATATTTTTTATCAAAATTTAAACTATAATAAACAATATGGCGTAATCAGAGTTCAAGTGTATTATTAATTATTATGTTCATTATTCGCAATATCAATATGCTCTTTACGCACATGCAATTTAAGGAGAGTAGTACTCCCAGTTCTGTGTATGACATTAGTAAGAAAGAGGTAGGTGGTGGTGCGCTTCAACAATTTTTTGCTGCTTTGATTTTCCGAAAGTATAATAATTTCTAATATTTTCTATATTCATGATTTATTAACGGGTGCTGACTCTGTTACCGAATTAGAGCAATTGCAACAATATATTTCTAAAATTTTATTGGATGCGGGTTTTGAATTCAGAAAATGGATGGAATTCGGAGTCAATACACTTTAAATAAAGTTTGGCCTGTTCTTGAAGTAGGTCCATACAAAAATAGCAAAACTCTAGGTGTTCTTTGTGCTGAACGGTGTCAAACCGAACGATGAGTAATCAGAAAATTATCAATCGGACGCCATAAATCCGATTAGTTATCGCGATTAACGATTAGTTTATTGTTTGAATTTCAACTTTCAACCGTGTTGTTTAAAATTTTCTATGAAATGTTGTTTGAAGTGATGTATTTGTATGAACTGAACAACATCATTTACACAATTAAGGGAAGTCAAGAACATCATGACTTATTTCTGCCGATTCTCTGGACATTCTAAAGTGTTCAAAAAATTGTTAGTCAATATAAATATAAGCTTTTTGACATCTGGAGCTTTGAAAAGCTGAAATTTCTGACATTTTCTATAATAATTCCTACTTTTTGGCTTGTTTGTATTCACTGAATTCAGATTATTAGTTTATTTTTTATTGTTTTGGTATTCAAAATATGGAAAGCGTCCACATCAGTGAATTGGATGTGCTATTTAGCAGAATCAAAGAGGATGAAAACATTAATATTTGAGGTAGGTATTCAACTTTAATATAAATCAATATATTTCAAATGCAAAAAACTGACACAGTTACTAATACTAGGGAAGAAAAGACCTGCAGACAGCATGTCTGTTCCTGCAGCCAAAAACACATGAGAAATTCCAGTTTTTCAAATTCTTCAAATTAGGAACCTCATCCAACTTATGCTATACTGTACCAACTTTAAATATTTCAGGATCGGCACAACCTTATCACTTCAATTTTCTCATCTTCTGACTCTCAGACTGGTTTATACTTGGAATAAAGGTATACTTCTAATGTAGAACACAATAGTGTCTCGTTATCCCACGTATAACGAATACCAGGTTTATACTCAAATTGTAGAACCGACCCTTAGGGTCAATAAATTATATAAAGATTCCCAGGCAGGTGTGTTTTTTTAATGAATTTATTTCAATAGAGTTGCTCGGATTTACTGACGCTTCTGAGGACGCCTATGGTGTCTGTATTTATGTAAGATGCGCGTCAATGTGTCAACCAATTTTTTGCCTGTAAGCTAACTTTCTTAGATATCACGAGTAGCATTCATTCGGTGACAATACCGAGTTAAGAATTATCGGCGTATTAGAGACTTAAGTTAAAAAAGTAACGTGTTCTCTTAAAATTAATTTTGGAGAACAATATTTTTGGACGGATTGCTAGGTAACTTTCGCCTGGCTGAAGGGAGATAATGCGCTGGAAAACTTTCGTAGCCAATCGCGTTAACACATACGCGGATAAGAAAACCCCGCTGATCTTGTTTCACGTGGTTGCTTAGCAAGGGTTGTGCGAAAGTAACTCGTGGTGGTATGGGCCGGACGGGCTTATTTAAACTAAACCGGCGCACCGCGCCCGTTATCTAAAATAATGATTATTATCAGATCTCAATACAATAGAAAAATAATACAATCTACACTAAACTAAACATACATTTTTACAAAAAAATAATTATATATATTTTTTTTATATACCTAAGTAAAAAAAATATTATATTGTACTTTCTACCTTGCATTTTTTCGTAGTGTCAGATAGGGACCAGAATTGTTAAAAACTCAATTTTTCTTGGTAGCTGGAAGGCTACCGAAACGTTGAATTAAAAAAATATTGTTGTTCAATTTCCCAAAAAATTAACAAAAATGATCATTAATACACCACAAGGAACATACAGAACCTTCCTCGCTTATATTAATTATTAGTTAAGCAGATAAATTATAAAAAAAAGTCTACAAAATTTAGTCACACGTAACTTACGTTCTCTTTCCTTTGGATCAGCTTTCGAAAAAACAAAAAACCATTACATATACACGTCTGATATAATTAAATAACAAACAACTTACCTAGCGCAGTAAGTTCCTGTGTCAATGGGTCTGTTCCTTCCTCTACTGGCTCCATAGAAGTCGTACCTCCATTACCCAACTTATCACAACTATCCAAGTCTAATTTGTTGCTACTTCCTCTGTTAGAATAAGCTTTATTCCTTAAAAACAAATTCGGCAAATGGGTTTGAACGTTGATCCTTTCGAACACCCAAATAAGGTTCCAATAAATAATCGGATGTTCATCGACAAACCTCGAATCTGACAAAGACAAATCTCCTTCTTGCGTTAAAATGTTTTCCAGCTCTTTTCTTAAAACCAGCGGATTCAAGTACGGTATGCTAAACGGATCACACGGTTCGATGTCAGGCCCGGTAACCGAAACTGTCAAGAACGGTACGGTGGGTTTGTTACAATTTTGACAGACGGTGTTTAAGTTTGAGTCTTCTGATGACCAATTGGCCATTATTTCTTCGTCGTATAAAAGACAAGAGCAATTGTGACACTGTGAGCATGTCGTTAACGATATGTCAAGTTCACTTTCTGAAAATAAACATACCATTAATATAATAATTGTTACACTAAAAGTTTTATTAAATTTACCCGTGCTATCTTCTTTGGGCATGGGAAACAAACTATCCGGTAAACATTCATCATATTCTTTCAAATTGGTAACACTGCCTCTGTAACTGCTCATTTCGGTAGATATTTTTCTATGTCGTTCTCCATAATCACTGCCATCATTGGAATCTCCCTCTCCGCCTTCTATGGCATCTCCAGCTCCTAACCTGTCACTCGTCAAAACTTTGACAGGTGTAGAATTAGTAGACGTCGAAATAGCTTCTTTAATTTCCTCCATCTTCTTAACCACGGTAGTGGCAGCTGATTTAATTGAACTGAGACCACCTTGTATTAGTTCGTTGGATTTTTTACTAGTTAAACTACTTGGACTAGAACAAAAACACTTAAAATGAAAAAAAAACAATCCATTAAACAGCATGCGGCAACATACATCTTAAATTCTAAAAATACATTATTTTTGACAGTTTGACACATACGTTAATTAGTCAAAAAATTTAAAAATTTGACGTTATGTGGTATTTCGTATCTAAAAGTATTCATATTTACACGTTATACCGAGTGGGTAAATAAGAATGGCCGTGCGCGGGCCACAGTTTAGGATCAGATTATAGTACAGCATTTGGTAAAACATTTTTAACAAAAATTACATCGAGAAAAACCTGAAAATTATTCACAGACTTGTAGGTCCTCCGCTAGAGGGCGTATTTAAAATTAAAAAGCCAAATTTCGCAAAATCTGCATAATTAATGAACATGACAAAAACAATCATCGTATCATTGAAAAAATTCTGCGTATTTGATATCACAAGTTTTAGTAAATCTACTCAAATAAGACGTGGGAGAGAGTGGGAACTTTCTTGGGAAAAAACGCCCATAGCTCCGGCTCTACTTAACAACCAATCTTTGCAAAGTTTGTGTTAAAAAGAGCTTTTGGCCAATGTAAATGTTGTATACTCAACATAACGGGGTAGCAGGGCCGTAACTAGACGAGGCTGCGCCCTTGGCAAACCTGTAAAGTTACGCCCCCCCCCTTACTAATGGATAGGCAGATGTTGTCAAGGGTCGTCCAAGAAAAATAATAAGACAATTGTTTGCTCTGAACGCAAATAATAACTTTTTTATTATTTCGGCAAAAATGATAAAACATGTATTTTTTACAACCTGGAATAATGTGAAGTATTAGGGGTGAATGTTCGTTGAGTTAAAACTGGACTTTCCTTGCTTTCAACAATGCAAATTCATCGATGATGTCGTCAAATTCAAGTCTTGAAGCTTGTCGTATTCAATGGACAGAATAGCCAAGTTGGTCAACCTGTTCTCGCACATACTTGATCTTCAGTTTACTGAAAGAACGCTCACAAGATGCTACAGTAACGGGCATTGTTAAAAATATCCTCAATGCAATTTCAATGTTAGGATAAGGATCTTTTAGTCCATATTGTGAAATTACTTGTAGAATGTCTAAATGAGCGGCCTTGTCAATATTCTTTATTAGTTCTTTAGCGTAGAATTTGAAAGCAGCTTCTTCGTTGACAAGCTCTATCTTATCAATATCCCTTCTATACATCTCACCAAAGTCAGCGGCACACTTTTCAAGAGAAGAAACAGAACTTTCACTTAGAGACTTTCCTGATAAAAAATTAAAATCAGAAAAGATCTTGTGGTATATGTGTGCCCTCTTGCCTATTTCGCTTAAAATTCTATCGAACACAACAAAGCACTATCTTTCAAATGACTTCTCTGGACTTATTAGGTGTGATTCATCTTCAGTGGTCTCTCCAGCCATTCTCTTGACTTTTCTCAGTCTCTTAGCTGAAAAACCACTTGGGATTTTCATGGTGTCACAGACTAATTTGGCTTTTTCAATGTACTTTGAAATCCCTCTTTTACGAATGCTTTCAATTTTTTTAGCTAAGCCGGAAAGCAAACGCGATAGTCTTCCCTTGAAGTGACCACATCTCTATAAGACACACAAATTCGTAGCCGCCGGTGCGCCCTCCCCTCCACCGCTTCGGTGTATCATCTCCGCCGCGCGCTGGCTTCGCTCCCCCTCTATTTCCCTGTGTGCACTCGCGCTGCTTCTGATACGTGATTCTGGGAAGTGTCTTTTCAAAATTATTAGGCTTGTAATACTACTACGCGCTATACCAGTTATCCATGCCTTCTATGTTAACCAATAACGATCGTAAAATAATTATAATATATATAATTACAAACAATTTATGCACTCTGACATAAACAAATCTGTGACCGATTTCTTCCAATTACGTGGAATATAATATTATTAAAAACATTAAATGGCGGGGTAGGTAATATTAGTGTGACATTTTTAATTACTGCTGATTAGCAAATGTAAGGCCTTTCTAATAAGTCTAAACTTGTTTTTACGTTGAGACTAACCAGCCTATTAGAATTTGGACAAAAAATTCCCACCATACACACGTTTTCTAAAATATCTTGGTTAGGTTAGGAAAAAGAGATTGTTTTCGCGAATTTGCAGCTACTTTGGTCTACTTTCATATTCCATTGTTAATACTGTATGCTTCCATTTAACATTTTCCAAAGACAACTAGATTTAAAAAACAATAATAATAGCGCCATCTAATGTGGATTATACTTTTTGAAGTGAATTGAGTTTGTTACTCTTACATTAGTGGTAAAGAGCTGTTTTTAAAACAACAAACATTGCAAATATCGGTTAAGTAGTACCGGAGTTTAGGGATCTTTTTTAACATGCTTACATTAGCTTCACCTTGTATGTATGTTTGTTTGTAGCCGACTCCTTTGGACTCGATTTTGACCCACTGTAAGCGAACATATTAATTCGAAGTTTTGCACACTCGTCAAGGACCGATGGCATACAATATAGTAATAAAATATAAGGTGTTATTAAATCTTGACCTTATTGTATAAAGAAATAATAGTATATTATTGGTTGGTAGTATTGGTTAAAACGTTGTACCAGAGTATATGCAGCAGCTGGCGCCATGGCTTAATTGGTTAAAGCGCCTGTCTAGTAAACAGAAGATCGCGCTGCCAATGTTAAATGTTAAAAGTGTAGACCAAAAAGAATAAACACAAATTAGTTGAATTTCTAATGATTTTATTAGATAGAAAAATGTGATTGTTGAATACCCACTCAACATAATATCTAAACATTTACCAGTTTAACAAAAATAGGATACTTATAAAAAAAATTTAAAATACTTGAATTCTTGGAATCAAATATAAGTTGTTAAGACCATTTATATATTGATTACCCTCCCCCCAACATATAATTTACAAGTAAATACAGATTATAATGTGTTCACGCCATTTATATACATATAGAACTTACTTATTAAAAATTAGATTTAAGTAGTAATGTAAATTGAAGTAAAAATGTATCTATGCATATATTGCATATAGTCCAAAAGTCAAAATTGAATAGTAAAGCACATTGAAAAATATATATATATATCTATGAATATAAGACTTGATTATTAGAATTCAAGTTTGAATAATAAAGCACTTAAAATAAAAATGCATCTATGCATTTAGTCACGGATAAGGAAAATTAATTCATGTTACGATTGAACACAATCAAAGTTATCAAAAAGAAAAAATTTAAAAAAAAACGAAACCTGAATCCCAGGATTAGAAAGAAATGGAGTTACATCAATCGTTGGTCTTTACTTCAACCCAACATGTAAGAAGCACGCACGTGTTCCTGAAGTAAGAAGGGTGTATGCCTTCCTTCAAACAAAATTGCTTGTGCCGGAGGGACATCGTACTTGGGATAACCACTAAGTTGGAGCCCGTCTTCCTCACCTCGCGGATCTGGAACTGGACCAACAGCAAACATTAATTTCCACAATGGCGACCAGCCAAAAAGGGCCTCTCTCAGCTCAGCGTTGGCCGCGTTGACGGCTTATTTTTGGCTGTGGCGGTGATCCCTATTACAAAATAGAGCTATCAAATGGAAACTGGTTATTCCTAGACAAAACCGGTAGGCAACTAAGCCTAATAGCAGAACACCAAAAATAAATCCTTTTTCCTTCATGAACACTTTATAAAGACCAAGTTCAAGAAAAAAAGCTAGACCAACTAATTAGGTGATATTGATCACTGCTTCCAACTGAAGAGAATCGACAATGACATTTAAACAACTTCTAAGACTCGGCCTGTGACTGCTTGACATTCCAGCTACCGGATCGTAACACTAACTACTACTCAAACATTTGTAATAACCTATAAGATATGATATGCACATGTGCCTTCATACCACTGACCTTTGCCAATATACCTATATTAATAACAAACTTGTTACAGTAAAATTCACGAATCTTTCCCGTTACGTCATACTTCCCTGAATGTAGCAAAGACACTCTGATTTTATGTGGATATCGCTGACCGCGTATGTCCAATTGAAATGAATGGAAAGTTACATATATCTTTTGTGCCTGAATTAAGCTACGCCATTACGTCTTTATCGGATTCTCACTCTGTCTTGTGTTGTGACAACGATTGTACTTAAAAACCTAACCGAAACGTTACGTTATGCGGAAATCATTCTGTCACCATTGAAGTTCGTCATTGTCATTACTTTAAACAGGTAAAGTTCATTTACATTTATTGTGATAGTTTTCGACAAAATGCCTGAGTAAACGTGAGTGTATTAGAAAATTATATGAATATTTCCGAAAGGAATTGTCTAATGGCGCACCACTTCTGCTGTTAAATACCTTCCAAGAGGTAAGTTTTGTAACAATTTATTTCTAGAATTTCAAATTGTAGTCTAACTATGACATGTTAAATTTGGTTTTTATTTATTTCCTCTCATAATTAGATCACCAGAAATACATGCCGAACCCTCTAACAATGATGTGCAGCTGGTGAAAACTGTCTTATTGATTCGTGACTTTTACTATAGGTACATTAATTTAATATGTATAAAGGAAAGGTAAGCATTTATTTTATTGATATTATTGATTACTAAAACTTGTTTATTGTTTTTAGGTACCTGAAACTATTAATACAACTGCTAAAAAGATCCTAGTATTATTGAAATCCTTTTAAAGTGTATGAAAAGATGTTAAAAGTTTTCGTCCTTATTACCAATGATATGTTGTAAATACATCAAGATTTACCTAATAAATCATGGAAATATCCTTAATTAAATTGTTGTTTTATTTAGATATCAAAATTGAGTAAGTAATTTTCGTTGTTTTTTAAATGCTACACTTTGTACTTCATTTATACACTAACTCTGCATTTCGGAGTAGAACCAGTAAGAAATTATAACAATTGATATCGAGTACCTCACGCTATTACCATAATGAAATTAATTTTCTCGTTAATCATTTTATTCTAAATTAAGAGTTATTTTTTACTTTTTAGGTCGATTACTTATAAAGCGTGTTTTATAGTTTTCTTAAACTAAAATTTATTATAAAAAAGTGCCCACTCTACTCCATCTCTTATTTAAGTAGATAGACTAAAACTTGTAATGTCAAATACACATAGAATTTTTCGAATGATACGCTGATAGTTTTTGTCATGCTCTTCAATTATGGAGATTTTGCAAAATTTGGGTTTTTAAATTCAAATACGCCCTTTAGCTGTGGACCTACAAGTTTGTGAATAACTTCCA
This sequence comes from Lochmaea capreae, assembly GCA_949126875.1. Lineage (NCBI taxonomy): Eukaryota > Metazoa > Arthropoda > Insecta > Coleoptera > Chrysomelidae > Lochmaea > Lochmaea capreae. Next base: position 11,116,748 of record OX421396.1, read on the forward strand.
GGTTGATTTCGAGATTTCTGTCATAAAATTTTTCCCAATGCAATGCAATCCGATCCTAAGATATGGCTGTCGGTCGTTCTCATTTGCTCACCCGGTAAATACACTGAATCATTTACACCGTTCGATTTTTTAGGTTAAAATTAATTTCTCCCCATCAAATAATTGTTCAAAAAAGAGAATGATTGATATTTACACAAATTTTCATCCCCAATGCCAAACTTTTCTATAAACATGGAGGTGTAATGAAAGACGTACTCACCTGAAATTATTTATGGCATTCTCAATGAACTGTTGGGACATTTTCAAATCTGCTTTGCGCAAGGAAAGGCGTGACGGTGAATAGCGGCTAAAATTGTAAACGTCTACTACTCGAGATCTACATTTCAACGTGCAGCACAAGCTTCTTACGCAAGATGCACTACAAATATGCTTACATGCCAATGTAATAAAGTGGAATTTAACGACGACTAAGCAATATTGAAAATAACTTACTTAACATAACCTAAGATAATATGTATGAAGATTTATTATTTTAATTCGTTTTAATCCACCTTAATTCATTGTTTCCATGCTTACTTAGACCAATATGTATATTTGATAGAACAGACAGATAGAAACAGTATCCAATCATTCTATATGAAAATATATCAAGTTTTCATCTACCTAACCTAACATTCATATCTTTTAATTTTTTACGTTTAAATATATAACTTTAAAATAAATAGTATAACTAACATCTCCTACAGCATTAGGTGGGAAAAGCCACTTTTGCATTTTTGTTCAAAATAACTTATGTTACTATCTCTTGACATATACTGTTCAACTACACACTGCAGATTTGTTTAAATAATTAGGTATACAAACTACTGTTTTTTTAAACTTCAAGAAACAATTAATTCAAAAGCACCAAAAAAGTTTGTAAATACTAAGACGATGATCGAATGTCAATAAATAAACTGAAGACATTTACCAAATGATCTGACAACGTCTTGAAGTTTTGCCAACCTGTAGACTGTAAATTGCCCTATCCATTAAGTATAAATTGTATTTACGGTTGGTAAATTTACATTTATTCTGATAATTAAGAAAGTAACTAAGAAAAAAGTGATCGTTTTTTCTATCGTAAATAAACCACAGATTATTCCAATGGTCTGATATTCTCTTTTTTTCAGTGTTACTTATTTCTTCCAATTAGATTGGTGTTGATATCGCAAAAGAGTTACGGATCCCAAAAGGCTGTTTCAGCTCCTCTAGTTAATCTGCTATTTCACTTCCTTCTATTTATTTTTGTCCTGGAACCCACAGTAGGATAACGATGTTGTTATTGTTTAGCACTATAGTGGAACGCCTCTGGTGTACAATTACGGGTGAAGCAATGTCGAACGCGGTTGGTACTTAGATGGGTGACCACTACCCAACATCGGTCGCTGGAATAGACCGAGGTCAAACTGAATGGCATTCTTTTCAAGTCTGGTAATGGTAACGGAATCTCATCTTTTCATTGTATTCTGTGTTGAATTTCTAGAAAAAGTTATAATTAATGTAATCATTCCATCCTGTGGCATGTCCCATATATCGGATTTCTAAAAAGCGAGGAGAGGGATTTTTGTTTTAAAATTGCCTCTCCACTTAGTATGTATCTCGTTCTTTCTTCAACACTTTCCACTACCATATGCAGTGGTATGAAGGTAAGAACCACTTCTATAGCCGCCGTTGGGATGCTTTGATTGCTCCTGTAATGCATAGTCAGGTTAGTCTTTGAATTCTGGAGGTTGTCTCTCGTCATCAAAAGGTTATTCCAACTACTCCATGCAATGGTTACATTAGTATTTACAAAGAGTATTTTCAAATTTCCCTCTGACTGTTATGACAATGTCATAGGTAATCCTTAGTTAAACCACACAGAAAATCATCTCTACATTAACGGGGAAGCAGCTCTATCTACATGTCTTCTGTATGTATAAATATAATATTGTTGATATATCATAATATAATGATTGAATTGCATATCTATCAAATAATATTAGTCAACATACCGTCGTTGTTTCGTTGAAAACTCTCATGTGGTAAAAATGAAATTTTACAGGAAGGGCAATAAACAGTTTAAAACACATTTTTGTTGATTAAAATTGCAAAATAATTAGTATATTATACTAATTATTTCTTAAGTTAATATTTTTTAGTGTTGTAGAAGTCCTGTTAACCTTTATATTTCAACAATAATTGGTTTTCGTATCTAAGTACCACATCGGAGGTTTCAATTAAGTTGAATACCTCCTATGTGCAATTATTGGCACTTGGGAGAATTATTGATTCAAAAAGAATATTTAAAACTAACACATAGGAGTTTTGTTTGTTAAATGGGTATTGTTTTTAATTTCCAAATTTGACTAAAATTAACGTTTGCTTTTGCTATTAAAAAAATATTTTATTGATTACAAAAACTAAAAAACGTAATAAAATAAACACTTTTTTCTTATCCTACACTACACAACCAAAACAAACTTTCAAACTATTATTATTTTTTTATCTTCTTAATATTGCTTGTGGTAGGTTTCTCCAAATTACACCTTTTTCTCGCCTTCTCTCTCTTAATTTTAGAACTAACGGCTTCTTTTTTGTTTTCTTTAGATTTAGATTCTCTTGAATGTGTTTCCTTTTCATTTCCATTTTCTTTTTCGGAATTTCCCTTTTTCTTAAGGATCTTTTTAAATGGAAGGGTATCGTAAAATATGTGAAAATCTTTTTCAATTACCTTCTTAAGTTCTTGTAAATGATTGAATTTAGTATCGCTGATAGGAAGTTTTTCCAAGTATAGTCTTTGTGGATTGGTAGTTAACTTTTCCTGTCCCCTTACTATTCTTTGTTCTAAAACTGTAAAGTCATCATTGTAGTCCAAGTTATACATTATATCTCCGTTTGGCAAATACAAAAGTTGTCTTATATCAGTCACACAGCTTTCCCCAACTTTATTAACAGGTCTTAGGGATTTAAGATTTGTTTCAAGAGCAGAGTATTTTAAAAAAAACTCGTAATCAAGAACTTTAACTTTATATGGCTGTTCTGTACGAGCCATTCTCATTCGAGCAACATAATCAGATGGGGCATTAATTGGTGGATAAAAATATCCCTCCAAAGTAGAATGCACGGAGTCTGCCTCCATCTGTGTATGTCCTTTTTCTAAAATAAGTTGTAAAATTTCTACCGAAAATTTTTTTGCAAAATCTCTTAGTGCTGAAGCTAGTACTCTGTTGCGATTTTGATAATTGCATCCGTCGGATATAAGAGCAATTTTTTCAAAACCCTCTTTAATTTTTGAAGATAGGTAATCAACTATGCAAGTAGTAAATTCATCACTAGTTACTCCTCCATCCACCTCATGCCAAACATAGAGGTGAACGTTTTTACTACCTATTTCATAAATGGTGAAGTCATGTACTTGCAGCTTCTGCTTGTAGTACATAGCAGAAGCCTCTGTCTTTGGTGCAAGCAGTACACTTTGAAGGTCCATGGTTACCACCAATTTTTTTTCGCTGGCTTCGCCAACAAGCCGTGTTTTAGCCTCTCGGCCACGTGTTTTTTTTGCAACATGTGCAGCGTAAGTTTCTTCTGATACATTACCAAGATCGTATGCACTACATGTATCGCATTGGTCCTTTCTAGGTTTATGTATTGCTATATTTTTTTCCTTTTGTACTATACAACAAAATTGCTTTCTTCCAAAGGATACTTTTTTATTTTCGTTGCACCACTTTTTATAAATTTTGTACATGTGATTCCATGATTTAAATATTGGCTCAACGTATACTTTTTTTGAGGATGCTCTACAATAGTGACTTGGTACTTTCGGTAGTAGCAGTAACCACTCTTCCAGGTATTCTCGTTTTTTTCCAGTCAAAAAAACCCGCTCGTTAGGACGTTTAACTTTATTTATTGTTTTTCCTTTTATTTTTAGTCTTTGCTTCTGTTTTTCAATTAAAAAATCTTCCATTTGTTTTCTAATCTTCTCTTTGTCATTCAGTTCTTGTGATTCTTCATCATCTTCTTCTTCAGAATCCTCCAATGTTTCCAGACGTGAAGTCCATCTCTTAAAAGAATCTTCTCCGAGATCTAGGGTGTTTAAAAAGAAATTTCTACAAACTTTGACCTTTTCCCTTGAATCGTTTTCGAGCATAATATCATGGCCTTCTAGTTTTGCCACTTTACGTTGCGTCTCTGACCTCCTTTTCACAATTTTTCTTGAAGTGACTAATGCTCTTACAAAGGCTCGTTTTTCGTCCCAAGTTTTGAGATTTTGCCAGAAGTAATTAAATATCTCCTTGCGTTTTTGCTCTGACACAGACACACACAGAAACGAGCGCTTGCTCTTAGGGAATGTAAGAGTATGGTTACATCTTGCCTTTATACTTCTGCTTTCTTTTCTTGTTGAACCAGTTATTTTTGTACCGACTCTTTTGTAGCTCAAATATTGTATACCCTGCACTCTATTTTTCACCTGAAGGTCTTTTTCTTTAGTCTTATTTATTGTTGATTTAATTTCCGTCAAATTTCCTTCAACATCATTACTTTCAATAGTTTCTTTCAGTGTTTTTGTCTTTTTCACATTTTGTTCTACTTTATAGTCCGTGTCAGCAGATTCATAATTCTCTGTCATTTCTTCAAATCGATCATTATTATTATTATTTACTAGTACATCTTCTGTCGGAATAATATTATTTCTCTGTATCGGCCCATCAAAAACTGTCAAACTGTCTAGCACAGTTGCGCAATCTTTTTCATTCCCGATTGTTTGGCTTAGATGTTGTAAATAATAAGAAGTGCTTGGATTAACTTCAAAAATTACAGGCATAGATTGCAGATTCTCTGGAGTTATTAAAACAGGTTCCATAGGCGTAAATGGCAGGTCTTCGGAAGTTAACAGAACAGGTTCCATGCGAATAGATTGCAAGTTCTCTAGAACTGGTTCAATAGACGTAGTTTGCTGCTCTTCTAGAGTTACCGGAACTGGTTCCATACTTGTAAATTGCAGGTCCTCTGAAGTTTCCAGAACTGACTTCGGAGTTATTATAACAGGTTCCATAGGCGTAAATGGCAGGTCTTCGGAAGTTACCAGACCATGTTCCATGCAAATAGACTGCAGGTTCTCTAGAACTGGTTCAATAGACGTAGTTTGCTGCTCTTTTAGAGTTACCGGAACTGGTTCCATACTTGTGAATTGCAGGTCCTCTGAAGTTTCAAGAACTGACTCCATAGGCGTAAATTTATTAGTTGTGCATTTGTTAAGCCAACTTTGCACAATCGAGTTACTGCCCAACCGTTGATCTTCATTTTCTGAAAAATAATGATTGCCTTAAATTCTTAATGTCAGCGCCTGCTACCAAATGGATTTTCTTGATTCTGGGATGCTTTGTCTCAAATCTTGCACAACGAATCCTTAGTGGTGTAAGAACCCACATAAATATAATATTTTTCCTATTTTCAATCTAGTTCATATTTTTTTTTCATGTTTTGTGCAACGATGATTGCGATATTCTTGAACAAAACACGAAAAGAAATTACATAGAAAATAAAACTGAGTTTATCATTCTCAGGGTACATTGTGCAAAATTTGAGACAAAACCGTTTTAGAACAAAAAAGTTCAGGTCATTGACACCTAAACTTATCCTAAACTTTTATTTGGTTAGAAAACGCAACAAAATTGTACGCCACTGTGCAACTCCATACCTCTACTGTATAATATTATTTATCATATTTTTTGTTTTAAAATCTAACTCGTAAATTTTGTTTAAAAACTTAATTTATTTCTAAATTTTCTTCAATATCCCTAACTTTTTAGTTCCTATTCCTCCTAAAAGTTTAACTTAATATTAAATAACAATATTGAATTCAAATACCTACCAATTTTTTCTAACAAGTAATTTTCCAGGTCCACTTCATTTGACTTTGAAATATCTTCAATATTTTTATCATTTTCTGAAATAAAATAACATAAATTTTTTTAAACTCCCTAAATTATTTGAATGAATTAATAAAACTTGTTTACAGAGACATAACCTCAAATTTTAGATTATAAATAGACAATTTTCTTACCTTTACGATGTTTTAATACCTCCATGAGTTTTTTGGTTCTCAGGCTACAAATGGATGATAGTAACTTTTTATTTGGTTCCATTATTTAACACAAAAACTATTAACAAAACAACACAATACTTTTTTTCTGCTCAGCAGTGCTTCATCAATGCTTCTATGTAATAACTTTGGGACAAAAATTTAAATGAAATCTTGTTTGTAACGAGGACTTCACATAGGAGATTTCAATTATGCCAGGATATTATTAGTTTTGAAAACTCTTATGTGTTACAGAAATACATATGAGTATTCAATAATCACAAAATTTGATCAGCTGCACATAGGTTTATTCATTTTTGCTTAAACGAATGTGAGCATTACATTTTATCAGATAGAATTTTTCATAGGTGATAGAATATGACTAGGGCTTCGCGGTAAAGCAAAAATCTTATATTGTGAAAATATGCCACATAGGAGGTTTCATCAGAACAACGACGATACAATGTATTAGTATTTTAATGTTTTCTTATATTTTGGAATCAATATTTTATTAAAATAATTTACAAAACGTTTAATTTGTGAATCTGATGTATGAAAAATATGTTCAACGCTAAAAAGGTGCCTAAATGTTTTTCAAAAAAAATTCTCCTGAAAGAGCAATGTACTAGAAAAAAATTAACAATATTGTTACGTCGGTCCTGTCGTACTGAGTATATGTAAAGTTCTATAAATGAAAAGAAGAAGACATCTGGAATCATCTAGAACTGTCATTAAAAAATCTAGAAATGTCATCGAAAAATTGAGAACTGTCTGGAACATGTGGAGAGTATAAGAGCGGAACAGTTGAAGTTAGTTAGTTTTTGAAATTATTCGAGATTTGAGCTATAGAAATATAGATAGTTTCAGAAAGTAAAAGGAGTAACATTGGTGACAGCGGTGGGATTTAAAAAATATTAGTTCTACTATCTATGTTGGTAAATACTAGATTCACCGCATACGACAGAGATATGGATACTTCCGGACCCCAGCATGGTTTTTAAAGAAGAAAGAAGAGAAGGAAAAACGTAGAAAGGAGGAAGAAGAGAAGGAAAGACCTGAGGAGAAGAAGAATAGACGCAGGAAGGAGGAAGAAGAAGAGATGGGAAGGTGTGAGGAGGAGAAGCAAAGACAGTTGTAGAAATTATGAAACGCCTAATACAAATTCAGGAAACATTAAAGCTAGAGAGAACATTTAAGATTTAATTTAGAAAAGTAAATTAGAAATGAAATAGTTATTTTAGAAAGAAGAATTCGTACCCAAGCTTCAGAAACTAATATTGAAACTGAAGGCACGACCTCGTCCTCTTCTATAACCAAACCGAATCCCAAATACAGTTTCTCAAGGCCACTGAGCAAGACTCTGAAATAAACCACATTTTTGATACCGGTGCCACGAAGTAATTCGCAGATACCACTACCTATTGGTAGAAACTTAGTTCTTGAAACAGCTACAGGACAGACTGTTCGAGGAGAAATAACAGCAACTATACAGATTGGAAATACTCAGATAAAACACTTATTTCTGGTGGCTGATATTGAAGAACAATGTATCCTCGGTATTCGGTATGGACATTATGCACCATAAATTTATCATAGACATTCAACAAATCTTAGTAATTGGAAATGAAGAGATTATCCTAAGAGAGAGAAGTGATAAAGATTATAGTGGACAAAGATTCCGAACTTCCCGAAAATTCTAGTCTATGCGAGCTAAAAACAAAAGATCTACATTTGGGTATTGTGGAAAGTGAAGAATTTGTGAATGAAGGAATTCTGGTTGCTCGATGTCTCGTCATTGTATAACAACCAATTCCAGTTAGAGTTGTTAATTTATCAAAGAAACCTTTCTAATCATAATCAACTGCGAAAATCGTTCCAAAGAGAAAATCACCACAAGTAACCTAGTTGACGCCAGCCTCGTGAAACAATTAGTAAAAAATGTATGACCACCTAACAGCTGAAGAAAAATTATTTATTAATGACAACTGCGATATTTTTGAGATGGGAATATCTACTGGACGCACCAGTCTAATGCAGCATAGAATTTATATAGGAGATGCTAGACCAATTCGTTATATGCCAAGGAGACTACCATTTGCTAAACGGAAAGAAGTAGAAAATATGATAAAAGACATGATGGGTGCAAATATTATTGGAGAAGCTTCTGGTCCCTGGTGTTCACCCGTGGTCCTGGTAACTAACAAAGATAGATCCACTCGCTTTGGTGTAGACTATCGAAGACTAAATCAGGTTACTCAAAAAGATCCACTGCCAAGAATAATCGATACAATAGATACTCTATCAGTTGCAAAGTGGTTTTCCCTCCTAAACTTAAAGAGTAGATACTGGCAAGTAGAAGTACACCCTGATGATCGAGACAAAACAGCTTTTTCTACTGGCAGCGGTCTCTACCAGTTCCAGGTCCTCCTATTCGGACACTGTAATACTTCGGCCACATTTGAACGACTGATGGAGATGGTTTTGATAGGATTAACGTGGAAAAGTTATATATAGTATATCTTGATGATATAATGATCATATCGAAAACTTTTGATGAGCATTTGAAAAATCTTAAAGAAGTATTTGACAGGTTACGGGGTGACAATTTAAAACTGAATCACAAGAAATGTTCACTGTTTCAAACGGAGGCCTATTATCTGGGACATATTGTTTCCGCAGAAGGAATTAAAACCGATGTATGTATGTATTTTGGGGTAACATTCACTGAGACCTAAAAGATCTATTGTGCCCCCTTACTTCTACTTAGTTTCTGAGGAAAGTCTCAGAGACTAGTAGCTCCTTTAGTCCTATTTCCCCGAGGAAAATTAAAACCGATACGGAGAAAGCTATTAAAGACTGGCCTAAACCAAGGGTCAACAAGGAAATTAGAAGTTTTCTTAGACTTTGTTCATATCACCGAAAATTTGTCAAGGACTTTGGTCGAATTGCTAAACCTCTTCATCAACTGAAAACAACATTTAATTTGACTGGACGACGGATTGTCAAAATGTTTTTGTAGAGTTGAAGAAAAGATTAACCACTGCACAAATTTGGGCCTACCCACAGGAGAAAAGAACATTTATTTTGGATTGTGATGTATCCTAACACGACATATGCGCTGTACTATCAAAAGAACAAGAGGGAGAAGAAGAAGTGATTGCATACTTCAGTTAGGTTAGGCTCTTAAACACTTCCATACTTTTCTTTTTAATAGAAGTTTTGTTATTAGAAATGATCATAGCGCCTTAGAGTGGTTAATGAATTTCAAGAAGCCTGAAGGACAAGTTGCTTGGTGGATAGAGAGACTACAAGAATACAACTTCGTAATAGTACCTACACCGGAAAGACGTCTCCATAGCAATACCGATATATTTTCTAGGCGACAATGCCGGTACTGTAAAAGGCTTGTTGCTGCATCGCAGATGGCAAAGTCCCGATGAAGTACGTATAGTTCACCAATTAATACTGCCAAGATCACACATCAGAAGTGTGTTAGAAAAACTTCATAGTAGCCACTCAGGACATTTTCTCTCCAAGCTTCCAGCACTCGCCTACGGCTCGCCCTGGAATCTGCTTGTCTCGACCTGAAAAACACTACTTTCCGGTCTTGTAACGTAAATTACTATTTCGGCAACCGCCCGGAAAGTAACCACTTCCCGGACGCTTTTTCTCTGAGAAAGTAGCACTTGTCCGGCATAGTCCGGGAAATACGTATTTCATTGTTGTCGTTGTACCTAATAACCAAATAATAGTATGAAAATCTAGATAGGTATGCTTTAGAGGAATGCATTTATTACCATAGCAACCAAATGAAGACTTACCAATTTGACTTTATAATAGTTGACATTTTTAAAAGTTTCCATGGTTTTTGGTCGCGTTTATTGCAATGAATAATGGAAATCATTAGTTAAAACGATGTGGAAATGTTGCCGAAAAAAAAAAGATACGCAACACGCCCGGAAACTGTTTTTTTGGACTTTGGCTACTCGTCTAAAAAAACAGTAGAAAAGGTCCTAAAACAAGAAGCAGAGAAAAAATGGCACAGTATATTTCCGGAGGGCGTTTTGAAAGACTTACAATTGATATTTTCGGTCCACTTCCTTTGACAGAAAGAGGAAACAAATACCTGATGGTTGTAGTAGAATACTTTTCCAAATTGCTCGAAATAGTACCTCTTCTTAATCAAGAAGCGACGACAGTAGCAGAGGCTTTTGTATCCAACGTTAATGCGAGACACGGAGTCTCTCTGGAATTGCATTCTGATCATGGATGAAATTTTGAATCCGAATGACGGTAGGAATGGATAAAAACATTAGGCATTAAGAAAACACGCACTACGCCTCTCCACCCACAGTCCAATGTAATGGTAGAAAGACATCATAGAACTATTTGCCAATATCTTTCAATGCTCGTCTCTGAAAACCAAAAAGACTGGTACTCTTTAGTGCCTCTATTTCGGTCTATCGAAGCTCTGAACACGAATCAACCGGTTATAGACCATCCACAATTTTGCTCGTGAACGTTAGAAGCTCTGCAACTATAAGGTAAAGGCTCGACTCGACGTGCATACTACAAACACAAATTTCTCGAGAGGTGACCCCGTATAACTGTTCAATCCCAAGCGCAGAAAAAGTTTGTGCCAAAAACTGCAACGAAACTGGGAAGGTCCTACACCGTTCTCAATAAAATCATCGACCTAGTCTACCGTATCCAATTATCAGCGAGGAGTAAGCCCAAGGTGATCCATATCGAGAGGTTAGTCCCTTACTGCGGGCCCGATCCACCCTGTTGGCTTCAACCAGACCACAGCAGTCAGATATAAGATGACACTTAAGTGGGTCCCGGGGCACAACAGTATTGTAGGAAATGAAACTGTATTCACTAGTACCAGTAACAGTATTTGGGATATCAAAAACACATGGTTGCACATCGTGGTGGATTCAAACAAAACATCAGACATACTGTAGACACGTGCCAATGCAGGAACACAGCAGAATACTGGTCAAAAAATACTCGGAGTTGGACTAACGAAATATTAAACCTCAGCAGTGGCCAGATAAGGAAAGTGACTGGATTACTCACAGGTCACTGTACTCTAAAGAATCACATGCATACAATTTGCATATATAGGTTGTGCATATATAGGTTGTGCTAGGAAAAAGAGGAAACAACTTCACATATTATCTTCGAATGTGAAGCGCTGACTCATTAGACAAACAGAAGTGAGTTTTTTTCATATTATGAGGAATGGACTGGTTGCCGAAGTTAAAATTTTACCTCAAAATATTGTAATGAAATATTCAAAAAATATATATACTTTTATAAATTCTTTCAATAAACATAAAAACCATACAAATCACAACTCTGTAAAGATTCGGTTAAAAATTTTAGCAGAGCACCATTAAAAGATAAATCTACTAGGAAAAAAATCAATAATACTATAATAGGAAGGGTTTTCATTTTATAAATAGTGAAAGTAATAGTATAATATATTATAATGATATAAAAAAATATCACAATGAAAGTTTTATCATTATGTATAAATTAAACATTCTTCATTTGAATTTTTCCAAACTACTTTCGCTAAAAACATTAAAACACCGATACAATACAAAAACATCAAACGTGTATTAATCATTCTTCTTACCTAAACCCTAGTTTTAAACTAGATCCAAAACTAGCCAAACTCGAAGCCACCGTTGCAGCCGGTACAGTCTCTGACCTTTGTAACTTATTTTGAGTTGGAGGACTTCCCTCGAAAGTAGCCGATCGTTGGACGGACGATCGGAAAAGGACGGGTTCAACTGAAAGGTTGGAATTGCGAATATGCGAGTCTGTTGTTTGGGACGGTTGAGTTACGGCGATTTCTTCAAGAGGCAAGGTGAAGGCACCCAACGGATCATTTTCCGTTATCACTTCGCGGGAGACTCTAAAATTAGTCGTAGTGTTATTTATCAAAATGAAAATTTTAAGCAACTAACTATAGATGCGAAATAATTAAAAATATTGTATATTTAGACGCAATCTTAGACTTTTGAAAAACTTTTCAAGTGATAGAGTGGGATCCAATAAAGAAGAAGCATATGTCATCGTTTAGCGCATCTATAATTGACGGCACTTAACTTGTACGAAATATGCTGTTAGTAAGCCAGCTTGTTTAGAAGTTAGTTTTTGTTAATTTGTTATAGTTTATTTCTACATGTAAGAAACTGACTTGACTTGACTTGATTTAGGCTTGAGATGTAATAAAACCATAAAACTTTTCGGATTTGGCGTGCAAGGCCACGCTATACCTGATGAAAAATAAGAATGACCCAAAAGTCTTACCGATTATAGAAATTCTACAGTTACTGTACAGTAGAGTGCTAAGATCAAAATTACGTTTTCTCTTATTTTTTTGGGAATCAAACCACAATAATGTTTTTTTATTTTTTTATTTTGACGTTTCGGTAGCGTTCCAGCTACCGTTTGCAAGATTAACTATAGTAAAGAAATAATTTTTGGTCCCTATCTGACACAACGAAAAAATTTGACAACTAGACAATCAATAATATTTTGAAGTTTAAGACTACAAAACTTTGTCAAATTTTATTAAGGTCCATTCATAGTAGATCACACCTCTGGTAAAATGTGAAATAAACTATTTTATTTTATGACGTTCTAACGATATGTAGTCCACTAGAAACGGAATCCTGTGAAGAAACGGATTTTATTGGGATAGCGCTTTTTTTGGAAATTTTGTTAATAAAAACGCGTTTGTTGTTACTTTTTTGTGTATGATTATTTTTGTTTTCAAAATATGTATAACTCAGTTTAGTGATTTTGTGTATTGAAGTGTGTATCGATTAACAACTATTCCAAAGATAAATCATAAGAAAACCTGGATAAAAACTTATGATGCTATCCTGATAACGCAGGTAATTGATTATTGGAAATTTCTCTTTCTAACATTGGTAACCAAATTTGACTACATTCGGCTGAAATACTAGCTACACATTTATCTGCATTTAGTTGTATTAAAGCACTTAGCTGAATTATTAATATTATTGTTATTATTATGGGGTATTAACAATGAGCCCTTCTCTATATTCTTAATTTCTTTATTTACAAATTCTGCCGGGTAATTATTGGCATTTAAAACATTTTTCAGCAAAGTTTTCTCCTTTGTGAATTGATTATCATTAGAACAAATGATTCTGGCCCTATCGTATAAAGATTTTACTATTCCTTTTTTAACGCTTATAGAATGATTGGATTCAAAATTCAAATACCCATTAGTGTGTGTTGGCTTACGGCAAACACTTGTTTCATACCCTGTAGGTGTTTTATTGAAAAATGGCAAAAAATTGTAATTTTCAATTTCAAATTTTATAGATTTTTCTCCTTCATTTATATTTGTTAAAAAATCATTCAGAGATACTAAGTCATAAGGCCATATTGCAAAAAATGTCGTCTACATATCTCCACCAGACAATTGGTTTTAATTTTTGATTATTTACTATTTTGGCTTCAAAATGTTCCATGTAAATATTCGATAGAATTGGTGAGATGCAAGACCCATTGCAAGACCAAAATTCTGTTCATAAAAATCATTATTGAATTGAAAATATGTTTTTGTTATACATAATTTTAATAATTCTATTATTGCTGTCGATCTCTTTAACAACCTTAAAATCAAAACTAATACTAATAAATATTACAGACAAAATGAAAGATAATCAAAATAAACAAAAAAATAATTACGATAAAAAGGCAATAAAAGAAAATTCATTTAAAAAGTGGGAGAAGATTTGGGTCCAGCATACAAAAGTAGTATTCATCAAAATGGTTGGTGGGTTCTCGCCGTAAGATTGCAACTGCAAATGGCATACTTCTTCTCTTCCCTTTCATCCTCTGAAGCAATGACACGCTACAGCTGATACAGCACACATGGGGAGCCCATTGTTTGTCTTGATCTCAGATGACAACACCAAAATAAATCTTATTACAGTTTCCTGTAATATTGTCGTATTTAATAGAGTGAATGTATCAACAGGTGTCGAAAGGAATAATTATAAATACACATACCTTGTACTGATGAGGCGCAAATACGCCGAAACCGGTCTACAAGTTGTGTTGTCCCTTCTAATTGCAAACCAGAAAGGTTGGTTTTAAAATATCTTGTAGATATACCAACCCCGTTTGACTTAGGGGTGTAATTCAATATCCGGCGGTGCATATTGCACGGGAAGTAGTTGTTGCTCCTTAGCTGAACGGCCACTGTTTTTGAAAAATATTATTTTTCAAAAAATTCATAGAGTGTTGAATATTTATAATTATTCCTTTCGACACCTGTTGATACATTCACTCTATTAAATACGACAATATTACAGGAAACTGATAAGATTTATTGTTTCAAGCCTACGTGGTTTGTTGTCAAAAATTTCAAGGTTTTTGGTTTGCGATTGGAAGTGAAGAGGGCGCTGCCGTCACAATCTTTACATTTCCGTTACTGGAAGACATGTATTGATTGTGATTGAAGTGTACTTTTCAGTCCGGGATTAGAGATTCTCGGACGGACACCACATACCTTGTACTGATGAGGCGAAAATACGCCGAAACCGGTCTACAAGTTGTGTTGTCCCTTCTAATTGCAAACCAGAAAGGTTGGTTTTAAAATATCTTGTAGATATACCAACCCCGTTTGACTTAGGGGTGTAATTCAATATCCGGTGGTGCATATTGCACGGGAAGTAGTTGTTGCTCCTTAGCTGAACGGCCACTGTTTTTGAAAAATATTATTTTTCAAAAAATTCATAGAGTGTTGAATATTTATAATTATTCCTTTCGACACCTGTTAACACGAAAATACATAAAATAAGCCTTTTTCACATTTTCAGAGAATGGTGTGGCTTGTGTTTTTGCCATAAATTCTCCACAAGTATAACAAAACTTCTCAGGAGAAATTTTGTAACTGAACTACACAGAACCATTCACTTTAAAACTCAAATGTAAACTAAATAAGAGAATAAATAACCCATTCTATGAAATCTTTCTACTTATAAATACAAGCCAATTTAATAACCTCTCATAAAATTTACTACCTGCGAACAAAAAAGGATTTAAAGAACATATTGAAAAGTGGTTCGTATTAGGGCGTTATGAATATTGTTTCTATTATTTGGAAGCTATTAGCACTATAAAGACAATTGTTTGAACTGTATTATAAAAATCGTGTAAGTCTGTGATTATTAATGAAAAATCTTACCATAAAAATTAAAATTAATCCGAATCAGAATCTATTTAGGGTTTTACGCTAAATTATCATCAGAAAACTACTCATCAGATGAGCCTGTATTTACTGAAAAAACTAGGGAATCTGTTAGGTTAGGTTTTGTATTAGTTAATCCTCATATTTTTTGGCATATGTTGTAAGTATTATCAGAAATGTACACATAGGACCTGAACTATAAATATATACTTTATTTTGTATCTTCAGTGTCCAAACTAATACAAATGTTTTTGTATCGGCGCTTGGACTGCGAATCCAAAGATGATTAAAAGTTTAGTTTCCAAATTGTCGTTTCATTATAAAGATCATAATATGGCGCAGTTTAAAAATAATCTTGATATTTAAAATAGAAAAATATTATTAAGTGGATTCCTACGTTCTAATCTAGTTAAAAAATAATTTAAGAGCAAGACAAATGAGTGATCAAGAAGATAATTCTGAAATTGAGGTTAGAAAAGTTATGTCGCACTTTATCACCATAAATCAACCCGAACCGCTATCCTGGGAAGGTTCTCTTACTGATAATTGGAGATTTTTCAAACAAAAATTTACTTTGTATCTAAAAGCAACCAAATCTGAAGAAGAAGATAGTGAATATAGATCATCTTTGCTTTTAGCAAGTGTTGGAGATAGAGCGCTGAAGGTATTTAATAACTTCACTTATGAAGCTGATGAAAAAGCTATGGATTATGATGTATTAATAAAAAAATTCGACGAATACTTCAATCCAGAAAAAAATGTCACATATGAGAGACACATGTTCTTATCCAGAGACAAGCTGGAAAACGAAAGTATGGATAATTATATAACAGATTTACGTGACTTGAGTTCCTTCTGTGAATTTGGTAACCTTACCGACAGTTTAATAACGAGTAAGTTAATTTTAGGACTCAAATCATATCCTGAATTACAAAATAAATTAATAAGAACCAAGAAATTGACCATAAATAAAGCTATCGACATCTGTAGAACTATAGAAAAAACCAAGTAGCAGATGGAAAAAATTAGTGCTACAAATCTAAGTTCGAAAGATAATAAAGAAGTGGATCGTGTAAAAAAGCATAGTAATTTTAATAAACATTCAAACTATCGAAATGTGCGAAATGTTCCGTCGCACTTTGGGTCTTCCTATTCTAGAGATCAATGAGGAAAATGTGAAAGTGCGTGGGCCCCAGGTAGTGCAGGTATCTCGGAAAGAGCGCCTAAATTTAAATGTTTTAAGTGCCGAATATCACATGGTATAAATCAGTGCCCGGCATTTCGAAAACAATGCATGAAATGCAAGAAAATGAATCACTTTTCATAGATGTGTAGGTCAGTTAATATGGTGGATAGTCAGGAAAGATGAAGAAATTTACATTGACTGTGTTAATAATTTAAATAAAGATGACTGGTATGTAGAAATAAATGTTCATAATGGTATAGTAATTGATTTTAAATTAGACACTGGTGCACAAGTGAACATCATACCGTTTAGCTATTTGGAAAATTTAGATATACATGAAAATAATTTAAATCAAGAAACAGTTAATCTCACAACATACACTGGAAACAAAATAAATGTTGTAGGTAAATGCAAATTACAATGTACTTATAAAAATATTAAAAAAAATTTTGATTTTTATATCGTAAATGAAGACTAGTGTAAACCAATTCTGGGAAAAAATGATTGCCAAAAATGAAATTTAATTAAACTTGTAGATGATTTGGAAACTCATTAAAAAAATTATGATTATAAAAATATTCTAAATGAATTTAAAGATGTTTTTAATGGAATCGGTTGTTTGGATGGTGATTATAATATTGAAATTGATAACAGCATAAAACCGGTTGTACATGCACCCAGAAGAATAGCATTTGGTTTAGAAGAAACTTTTAAAATAAAATTGGAAAAATTAGAACAAAATAATATAATTACAAAAGTTAATGAAGTTACTGATCGAGTTAATTCTTTAGTTGTTGTTAACAAACCAAATGGAGACATTCGTATTTTTATCGATCCAAAAATTTAAATAAAGCGATTAAACGTGAACATTTTCCCCTTCCCACTATAGACAATATACTACACAAATTAAATGGATCCAAATACTTTTCAGTAGTTGATGCTTCAGATGCTTTTCATCAGGTTACATTAAACTATAAAAGTTCTCTTGTGTGTACTTTTAACACACCTTATGGTAGATATAGGTATTTAAGACTGCCATATGGGATAACCACAGCGTCTGACATTTTTCATAAAAAGATAAAATTTCTTTTTGAAAATATTGATGGGGTAGAATCATACATAGACGATTTTCTAGTATGGGGGAAAACAAAGCAAGAACACGACGAGCGATTAACAAATTTATTAAAAAGGTGCCGCGAAACAAATTTAAAATTAAATTTAAAAAATGTAAATTTGGAATAAATAATTTGATTTTCTTAGGGCATACAATTTCTGAAAATGGGATTGAGCCCGATTACGATAAAATAACTGCTATAAAAAATTTTAAAACTGCTTCTTGTAAAAAGGACATAGAAAGATTTTTGGGAATGATAACATATATTATTTGTCAAAATTCATTCCTTTATCTGAAAAATTGAGAATCCTCTCAAGAAAATATATACTATGGCATTGGGAACCTGAACAACAAAAAGCGTTTGATGATTTAAAAACTGTTTTGTGTTCTAAACCGGTCCTACAATTTTTTGATTTCAATAGGCCAGTAATATCATCTGTTGATTCGTCATAGTCAGCTGTGGCAGCAGTTTTAATGCAAAATAATTTGCCGGTTCATTACGCATCAAAAGCTTTAAATGAATCACAAAAAAATTGGGCACCGATAAAACGTGAATTACTAGCAGTTTTGTTTGGATTAGAACGATT
This sequence comes from Lochmaea capreae, assembly GCA_949126875.1. Taxonomy (NCBI): domain Eukaryota; kingdom Metazoa; phylum Arthropoda; class Insecta; order Coleoptera; family Chrysomelidae; genus Lochmaea; species Lochmaea capreae. The sequence continues at coordinate 11,134,994 of OX421396.1, forward strand.
TCACCAATTTGCTTTTTGTCACAAAGATGCTACAGTGGAAAGTGACCACAAACCTCTGTCACATATTTTGAAAAAACCCTAAAACTCATGCCCGCCTAGGTTACAACGAATGATGATTAGTATTCAAAAATATGATATAAAATTAAAATATTAACCAGGTACTCAAATGTTCATCTCAGAGCTCACGATGAAAATATTAAAAACGAATTTGATTATCTAAATTTTGATGAATTAGAAAATAATGTGCTATCGTAAGTTTGTTTAATTACAAATAATTTAAACTTTAGTGATAGGAAATTAGAAGAAATAAAAAGTGAATTACAAAAGGACGATGAAATTAATAAAATTAACAAAAAATGGGGTAACTTTTTAAGCGGGGGGATGTTATAAGTATTATCAGAAATGTATACTTAGGACCTGAACTATAAATATATACTTTATTTTGTATCTTCAGTGCCCAGACTAATACAAATGTTTTTATATCGGCGCTTGGACTGCGAATCCAAAGATGAATAAAAGTTTATTGTCCAAATTGTCGTTTCATTATAAAGACCGCATATCTTTAGTTTTAGTATATTACCTTTAAAGATAATAGTACCTGTACAAATATACCACAATAAGCACAATAAAAATCACACTACTGACTACTGCACGGCTAACTGCAACTAGTCGTAACATGCTACGCTACTGATGTTGAACATTACCATAACAACGAAAGGAAAGTTGGTCAGTTGCGCATAATGACGGTGTATCTTCTCTATTGGATCTCAGTCTAATAATATAACTACACATCTTATTAAAATACTCACTTTCCCGGGCTGGTTTTTCCGTTTTCCATATCTTCGGTTTCTTCTTTTTCCTCGGTTCCATTATTATTAAAATGCAATGCCTTCGAACAACTCTTCTTGTTATTAATTTGTATCTGATCGATCAAATTGGCATCCGCTGCACTTTCGGACCTAATCCAAAGTATAAACATTGTTGATTATATTTGTATTATAATTTGTAATAGGTATATGAATTTTGATTATTCTAATATAATAATCACGAAATTTGGTTGCTAAGAAAACTTACCTCGATAACAGTCTATGTTCTGAGGGACTATCAGGTGTGGAAATAGTATTTATATTATTTTGTCCCGTTTCAGTTGATTTTTCTGGAACACTTTTAAAATTCTGATGTACTGCCAAAACTCCATTTTCTATGTTCTCTTCTTCTTCTCCATTAATGGTTTCTAATCCGTCAACTTCTTCGAGACCGTTCAAACTGCCTTTAATGATACTAGTACCTCTTTTTAGGGGAGGTGGATGGTCTTCTCTAATTGCTTCATGAGAATCCAAAGACGAACGAGAGATTGCTCGGTCAGCCTGGTCCAATAAACTACTTGCTACAAAAATTAAGGAAATATGCTTTTATTAGAGAGTTTTCGAAGCCGCTTAAAAAACACTCCGATTAACGCTATTTGACAACTTTGACATACGGTATGTCATTTAGCGTATACCGATCCCGTACACCACCGGTACACGGACGGTAGACATAGCGGTTGCATTAACGAAAAGGCAACGGAAAGACGAAAAATATATCCTCAATTCAATGAGTGATGTCTGTATTCTGTATGTTGTCTCTGGTATCTGTTTTTTTCACTAAAATTTCAACAATCAACTTTGCGAATTGCGATAGCACATATTATTAATAATTATCATGCTATCAATTAATAGTAGTGTCTTGAACAATCTGAAAAGAAGTGGGATTTGGTTCTCTGAGGAAGACAATCAGATTTTGCTAACTGAAATTTTGGCAAACAACCCTTATGCAGATCCCTCAAAATGGGTCATAATTCACTCAAATTTCTGCAAATTTACTGGGAAATCTTTCTCGAGTGAGCCATCCAAGGTTTGATAAATTTGACAGAAGATGTCCAAAATTATTGTAGACATGATTGGTCACATAGTCGATTATTTTTGACAATGCTGGTGCCGATTTTCCAAACAAAGGTTCTAAATCAATCAATCTATTCGGATAAGCCAGCCGCCTCAATAAAATACAAATTCCCTCTTGACCCGTCGTTTTATGTCCACTACTACTACTTCTAGTAAAAGCACATCATCTATGTCACTATCTGAATCGGCATCAAACGCAACAATTTCCTCATTTAACATTTTTTTTTTTAATTTTGAAACGTCTTTTGCGAGCAGCAACAAATCAAATAATATTGTAACAAACAAAAACTTGTGTTACCGTTACCGTTGGGACGCAGGAGGTTCAAAAACTATATATTTATCAGTCAAAATAGTCATGCGGTTAGATTTATGTTAACCGCTACCGGCTCAGTACATGTACGTTTTCGAAATCTCTCTATTATTACGATTAAGAATGTTTAAATTATATATACAGGGTGACCCATTTAAGATCGCCACACTCAGTTATGGCTTTTAATTGACCTTTGATGAACTTCAAATTTTGTCGGTTTAAAAAGGTTGGTAAAGGGACTATTTTCTACAACAACATTTGATATATGTCAATAGCGTACATTTTCAAAAAAATTATTAGCGATTTTTGTATTGGACTTTTGGTTACCACACTGTAAAGAGTATCCCTTAAAGCATCTAAATGTAGATTTTGAGTAATGTAACTTCACGGGTGCCTGAGATGTACATAGTCATAAATTCTTTTTTTATTTTTGAACGTCCCTGTATAAGTGTATTAAATGGGTCACACTGTATGTACAGGTTGTTTCTTTTATCATGTAGCATTACTGTATTCTAAATCGTAATAGATACGAATGGACAAAAAGGTAACTATTATAGAGAAAATTAAAATCATTATCAAAAAAATTAAACGGACACTCCTCATTCTCGAGGAAAAATTAAAAATGATGCTTTTGGTTTTTTGAACATAAAATTTTTTAATAAAAAAATATCAAAAAATGGAAAGGAAAGTTTTATTTGATTACAAATTCACTATACCCATGTTTCAATAAATCGTCTATACGGCGTTTCGTATCTTCTCGAGGCGAACATCAATACTATTTTCAAATACGGATCTGACTCTTTTATTGCAATTATTAGTCAATCTTTAAATTCAGTGATATATTACACTCAAGGTTTTCAAGACATTTTATCTCTAATATATAACTTATATCATACATTAGAACAATTTTTAAATACGGTAGTTTTTCTTTCAACCTGTTTTGATTTCGTCAAACAATGGCCACTGAAAATCCGCCGTGAAATTGAATATTTTCAACAAGTCGGTGCCCCATCCCATGACGAAATAATAGTAAGGGAACATTTAGATGCAACATTCTTCAGAAAATGGATTGGAAAAAATAGACGATTTTAGATTTTTTGTCTGGGATTTACAAAAGATCAAGTTTTTTCGACAACTACAGATATCAACCATCTTAAGCAAAAAATATGGGAACCACGTAATAGCTTTACACCGGTCATGTTAGAACATTGCTATAACAATAGGGAACTTGAGTAAAATTTTAATTAGCACAAATGTGCTATAAATCATAGGTACCTATTGCATGAAAACGACTGGCATGAAAAAAAACGATTTTTTTTTGTTAGTAACAACCACTATAAGCAATTTAACAAGCCAAGTAATTCAAATTATTTTAAGCTTTTGTAAACGCATTGCTATTTGTTGTGACGTAAAAGAGTATGATTTCGGTACTGCGCATGCGTCCCTGCCCTGCGACAACAAACGAAGGTATAATTACCGCGCCCTCCGAACTAACTCAATTGGTGAAATTTATCGAAAGGCCTTCGTCCCTTAGCGACCAGCTGACTTCCTATTGGCAAGCGCGTGCGTGTGTTCTTCCCTCTCACTTCGTCAATTGACTGTTATTGATTATCCAGTGGCGTTGGTATTGTCAGTGTCAGATTTTGAACTATTTCGTATCCATATTGAATTCAAGTACGATTCTTAATATGATTTGTTTTTAACAAATACCGTGTTTTGAGAACTACCTTACCTTTAAAGCAAAGCAAAAATCAGTTTCTATATATAATTATTATATAATAATTATTATTTTTAATACTTTTATAAAAATAGGTACCGTACGCCATTGGTGCGTTTTTGACAGATATCCGCCATGTTTCCTCGCCCCTTACCGATGCCGTGTAGCTTCAGATACACTTGCCAAGCTTTAGATATAAAAATTATACTATGTATTCTCTTTTATATGCGACATCATCCGTTTTATACTAGGATTTTTTTTAAAAATTATTCTACTTGCATGATCTATTGCTTGATCTAGAAATATATTATGAATCCGATCTCTTTGTGCATTGTTTCAACACAGTACAAGAAACTATACCTCCTGCAGGTCTAAAAAATCTCATATTTCTTCACACGATTTCTATAAAAATTGGCATAGATGGAGAAGTTATGGCGAATTTATGGAAAATATTTTGACGCATACCGAAAGTCAACAACTTCCTTATTTCAAATGTAACACCCTGTATATTATCGATTTTTCAGATTCTGTATTGAGTTTCAATGTCACTTTGAGTAGAATACCCTGTATCTAATATTTATACTTATCGGGATATTAATTTTTTTAATAGAAAATTGACAGATGCAGACGTTCATATTGAAAATATTGTGTGAACATCCCCAACACCAAATAAAGAACATCTTGTCGGGTTGATTAGTAGGCCGATCAAGCTAGTTGGTGATATGTCGAAAACTTCTTGTTTGTATAAAGGGATGTTAAAAAAATGATGAAAAGTTCGAAAATGTTAAATATATTCATTTTTTTAAATGAAACAACCATATTTTTATTTTTTTACTTACTATGCTACACAGATGGCTCAAAATCCGAGGAAGGTGTAGGAGCAGAAATGTATATAACCAAGCTAAAGACAAGAGTTTCACTCTGCTTAGGCAAACATGTGATGATATTCCAGGAAGAAGTTACAGTGATACAGCACTGTGCAGGAGGGCTATTAAAGCAGGAGTTCAAGGAAAATACCATTGTCATATAATCTGACAGCAAAGCGGCTATAAAAGCAATCAGTTCCATGCAAATAAATTCCAAACTTGTTTGGGACTGTTTGGAGCTACAAGAGCTGGGCATTCATAATAGATTGTCTTTAGCCTGGGTACCAGGCCACTCAGACCACAAGGGCAATGAAGAGGCAGACTCGCTATCCCGGGAAGGGGCATGATGTATTCCCATTGGCTCAGAACCTTTCTGTGGTAGAGCGCAGCAAAAAACAAATAGCAGTACTTGGATAAAAAAGTAGTCTCAAGAATGGTGGAACAAGGCACCAAGAATAAGGCAGGCCAAAGAGTTCATCAAAGAACCCTCGCCAAAATTCACGGAGTACCTTCTGAGCCAGAATAGGAGAACAATCAGGATTCTGGTTGGGCTCCTGTCAGGTCATTGTAGACTTAACAAACACATGAATAGCATCGGATTGGCCGACACAACCATATGCACTATGCATGTTTTGCCAAGAAGATGAGGTATCCTCGGCATACATACTTCGAAGGTCTGATTAGGCAGAAGTTTTAAACAATAGGGGAGGAAAACCACAACCTTCCCAATATATGGAGGTTTGGCATTCGAAGTCTAGTAATAAGGACGGGTCTAGACACGAAACTCTAAAATAACAGGAGGGCACAAACAATAGATTCACAAAGGTCGTAGTGGACTCTTAGAAGCACATAAGCCCCATATTTATCTTATCTTACCAGTGGCTTACGATAGCAGAACTCTATGCGTTTCAGAATGCAACTATTCTGTGATAGAAAAAGAACTTCTTGGCATTGTTTGGATAGTATATTTCCGCCCATATCTTTATGGTAAAAAATTCACCATAGTTACTGATCATAAGCCACTTTAACGGTTATTTTCACTTAAAGATTCTAGTTCCAAACTTGTTCGGTGGCGTTTGAAACTAGAATATGATTATTATATTGTTTATAAAAAAAGGTACTTTAAATACCAATAGTGATTGTTTATCAAGAATACAATTGAATATTAATAAAAATGATGTACAAGAACCTCAGTGCTATAAATTTTTTTTAGATTATATCGACCAATTTAATATCATTATCAGAATCAGAATATTTTCGCCCATATCTTTATGGTAAAAATTTCACCATAGTTACTGATCATAAGCCACTTTAATGGTTATTTTCACTTAAAGATTCTAGTTCCAAACTTGTTCGGTGGCGTTTGAAACTAGAATTTGATTATTATATTGTTTATGTACTTTAAATACCAATAGTGATTGTTTATCACGAATACAATTGAATATTAATAAAAATGATGTACAAGATCCTCAGTGCTCTAAAAAATTTTTAGATTATTTCGACCAATTTAATATCCTTATCAGAAAATATTGATAATAACAAAGAAAAATTCTCAAATTGACTTAGTTAAATGCAACAAAAAGCTAATATATTGATATGAATTTGTGGTTTGTGTGTGTTGTGATTTTTATTAAATTTTTATTTTATTTGCAGTGATGTTTTTATTTGTTGGGCGCCAATGATTTTGTGAAATTTGATTGATGGTTTTTAGTATCATACACCACTTACCGTTTTTATGACTCTATAAAACTCAGGTTGGGTTCAGGTATTCAATACTTACTTTATTTGATTTTATTCTATTGATTTAATAAAAAAAAATTTTTCTTATCATTTCTATTTGCTTTTTGTTTAATCACTCTAATTATTTTTGAAAATCTTTAAGCCGGTCCTGTGATCTTACCCTTGAAAAACTGAAACTGTTTGGCAGTGAGCTAAGTTTTGCCAACCTTATCGAAATGAAAAAGACTCCTTAGTTTTGTAATTTGTGGAATGTTAATGAATTTATTGTTTTACTGTAAAGCGTATCAACGCAGATTTGATAAGTAAAAATACAAAAACGATTTAATAACTCTTACCTAAATGACCTTTCACTCCTGAACATTCATACTAATGAAAGTTAATATCTAATTTATACATAAGTTATGCAACTCCTTTTGCATACATGTAAAAGGAATAATAGACAAATTGAAAACATCTGTTTAAATATCAAAATGGACGATTTCACGACCACAACGAGGAGAAATAAATATCAAATTTTTATTATAATCACACACATGTAAGTTGATCATTCAAATTATAGTTTATTAGATACTTTTTGTCTTCTACTTTTTGAAATTTGAATAATTACTTTTGGCCTGGCAGTCCTTGATTGGGATTGGTTCGCTCTGGTTCCGTCGTCAGTTTTTGAGAATTTACAGTATTAATTGCCTCTTAGAGTTTCCACTTATGGTTTATTTGAAGATTTCATTAATTTTGGTAGATATTTACCATCGGTTTTTTATAGCATGAACTTGTTATGAAGGTTAGTAACACTTTTTCACTATATATTTTCACTTTTTACTTTATCGTGACTTAATTTTTAAATTATTTTAACAACATAAAAAGAATTTGCTTATCAATTCTGTATCTTTTTTAGCTAAGCGATGCTTTTCTTCCCGTTTCTTATCAATAACCACGTATTTCAATTTTTCCTAAATCAACAACCATGTGTCTCAAAGTTTAAAGTTTTTTCTATATCAGCTGACCAATCAAATTCATTTAACAATTTTTGATTTTTATTACTTGACTTGAATGTTTAATTATATGATCTTTTTCTGATATGAAAGTTTATTATAAATGTCTTTAAATACTTTATTGTTGTTTTTATCGTTTAGTTACAGATTTTTAAAAATGATTTTACATTTGTTTTTATTTCTGTTACTACGTCCTTTCTTCCGTTCGAGTTGACAAATCTAAGTTCACACTTAGTTAACTATGTTCATAAATATACTCTTTCTATTTTCAATAATGTCAGATTTTATAACCTAGCTAATAAATTTCTTTTATTTTTCAGGTTCTTTCTTTTTTAGATTAATTATTTGCCAGGAAACTTTTATAAAGCTTTTTGAAAATTCTGAAATTATGTGAAAAGGATTTTAATTAATTAGAAAGAAGTCATCAAGATTCCTGTTTAAAGTTTAAATATATTTCAGATGATTTGTTTATTTTTATTTTGTCTAGTTTAATTCAAATTATAGTTTATTTTTTATTTTTCAAATGTATTAGTTACATTATAAATTTCCAACTGTCTTTTCTAGTTTGATTTATTTTTTTTTGTGATAAGAGAAATTTTCCTTTTAAATAGTTTTCATTATTAAAATTTTATACAGAAATAACCCTTATTTGGTGTATGTGATGTATGATATTATTTTCCATATCAATGTTCCTTTAGGCGAAGTTAAAAAAGTAAATAAAAACTATCATGAAGGTAAGACTAATCATAGAGGATTGGCCGAAACCGAAATTCGATTGAAAGCTCTGTATTATTGGCCCAATCAAAGAGCATCAATACAGACTTTTATAAATGAATGCAAAATATGTCATTTAACAAAATATGACAAAAATGTGATAAAGCCATACTTAAATGTTACTCCTACAGCTACAAAACCTTTTCAAATTTTGCATTGAGATACTGTACCATTTCAAAATGTACATTCATGCTCCAAATATGGTTAACTTTATTATTTGAAATCGAATCAATGAATCGAAGTAGCCTATAGTTTAATTAAATATTTCATACACCATGGTGTACCAGAGTTAAAAAATAATGTTGTAAAAGAACTATTAGAAACTCATAAAGTAGAAATACATTTTATCAGTTCACAACATCCATAATCGAATAGAATTGCTGAAATATTCCACTCTTCTATTATTGAACACATTAGACTATTAAACAATCAACTTTACTTTTAAAATGAACCCATTGAGTATAAAATTTTTTATTCATTATTAGCTTATAACAATAGTATTCATTCGGCGACAAATTTAAAACCTAATGAGATCATTACGGGTCATTTTAATAACAAGAATCCTTTTGGTATAGAAATAGATCAGCAGAGATAATATGAAACTTTTAAATTAAAAAATAAATCAAAGATTACAAGAAAATAAGTCTAAAGTAATTTCTCTACATCTAAATATCAACCTTACCCATTCATCTTATTAAATTGAATTTTTTACAAGTTTCCCAATATAACAGACTTCATCACACTAATCAATCACTCTGTATTGTCGTTTCTAACAAAAAACAACATCATTACAAATAGCATTTAATTTACCTCCTTCAGTAGATGCAGACATATGTCTCATAGTTTTTTTTCTTCCAGCCCACTTAAAATGAGCAGCTCCCATAACAACGTTTCTCAACTTATTCCATAATAATTGGCTAGAGCTAGAATGAGCTGGCCATTCTGCTTCTAGAACACAGCGATTATACAATCTGAAAAAGCAATTTGCTTCATTACCTCTCAAATATTTAGATACTTAATACAATAAAAACTACTCAAAATTATTGTAAAAATCCCTCATTATATTTTCTAAACAAAAAAACTTACCCGTAAGTCAGAGCATTGGGCTGTATACCGAATTTTTTCATTAAAACTAATAATTTAACAGCCAACAAAGGTCTGGAATGTTCCCCACACAATTGCATCATCAATCGATAACAGACTTCATCACAGGCAAACCTCAACTGAGTCGCTCTGACGAGAAGCTCGTAAGATTGTTGTAGAATAGCTTTTTCTTTGCCAGCGTTCAAATGTAACATACTAGGTAGTATCATGAAATACAGTGTATGACATGTACCGCAGAGACAAGCTGCCCACAAATCAGGTGATCGTACACATTTTCTACAAAATTATGAAACACTTGAAGTTTTTGTTGCTGTAAGAATTAAAAAAGCATACCTGGCTAATTTTTGAGCTGTTTTGATTTCTTGTTTCGTTCTTCTAGCCATCGGGGAACCGGGAGTTATTGTTTGAAATAATGAAGATAAAGGATTTTTCTTTTTACCAACCCCTATTAATAATTCTGCTTTCAAGTTAAAGTGAGTATACTCGTACATTTCACCTTAAAATAATGAAAGTTCAGAGAAAATCTCAGGAAAAGTGGCAAACAACAAAAAATATGAAGAGCTACTAAATAATAAATATGAAGAATAACCAAATAATGAAAGTGATGAGCTACTAAATAATAAATATAAAGAGCTACTAAATAATATTAGTGAAATTTCAAATGAAACTTACTACCAGGTACTGTGGGTTCAGGAGGTAAAACAAAAACAGTCCTATCACTTTTGTGCACAGAATCATATTCGATTAAACGAAAACTGTTATTTTCTTCATGACCAATTTTTTCTATGCAATCATCAAAGAATGCCAAGCCTTGATCACCATCTGCTACGAAACTTCTTTCTTCAATAAATCTAAAGCAAAAACAGTAATTTCAAGAAAAATAAACTTATTTTTCACTAAATTGTGTCAGTCAATCAATGACTAAGAATTTCTAGAAACATTCAGATTGTTTACCTAATAAACATTTGGGTTTTCATGACTAAATTGAAAAACCTGTGATTTGTCTTATCTCTACTTTTAAGAAAATCACTCAATTGAAACAGAGCTTCTGGATCAGTTGTTCCAACAGTCGGAGCTTTGGTAATTGGTAAAAGATATGATCTATAACCTTTCAATGATAAAACCATAAATTTAAGAAAAGCTTCTTGTATTTCAAGTTCTTGAGCTTGCTGAAATCAAAATAATACAAAACAAATTTAATTTTCACCAAGACCAAAATTGGCTCTATGGTACTACACTCACTTGCTTTTTTCTTCTCTGAAATTCTAACTCTATGTCATCTGGATTATTCGCATCTGGTGCGTTATTGGTCGAATTATTCCTTAATTGGTAGTTTAAATAGTCCAAAGTAGATTTCAAAATTTTGGAAGCCTTCTTCGGAAGTAGTTTGATATTCAAGTTTTGTCTTTGAGTTTCAGCAACCTAATTTGAAAATATATATATTATATACAATGTAATGTTATTGAATTGTTCGGATGATAACACTTACTGTTATGATGTTTGTATCCAAATCTATACAGCTTACATCAGGTGGGGGGTCGTATAAATCGAAAAACCGTGAATCTACTCCTATAAGGAAGGGCAAAGGGGCATGCAGAACTTCGACTAGTCCTAAAAATAGATTGCTAAATGATGCTTTTGCTATTAATTACACAGAATCTGAATACAAATCAAACTCAAATCAATAATGGGTGCGTTCACCCAACTTCAGCAGCTAACTTTCAGTTTTAACAGTTGAAAAATTGGTGAACGCATTGTTTAATTACAGCGTTGATTTGACTTTTTTTATCTTATGACTACTGTTCCGTTGACATGTGACATAACATCAAAATTCAAGTTGTTCAAGGAAACTTTATTAATCTATAAAGTAAATATGAAAATTGTCAGAGACGCACATTTCGAATCCATAATGAAGAGCATTCAGCGAGTAATCCTATTGGTATTAGGGAACGATGAAATTAATTTTGATCCAGTAGGGGCAATCGTAGATTATTTACTTCTGGTAGTCGATATAGTAGAGTCTGGCAGAGTAATCCATAATAATCGAAATTAATATTACTATTTCAATGTCGTATAAAATTAAAGCCCTGATGATTTTCATAATAATTTTAGAATGTACACGACATGGCACATAGGTATTATGACCAATGTCGTATTAAAGATAGACAACCCTAGATTACATTTTGGTTGTCCCCAACATATTCTCGAGACTATCCTTACATGATGCCAAATCTCGTGTATCAATAATAGTAATTTGCCGCCTGAACTGGCACCTGAAAAAGCTCAAAATAGTGAAGGAAGAAGAATGTAGATTCTGTGGCATGGAAGCACCTAGGAGATTATTGGATAGAAGAGGGACATTTACCTAAGTTGAAACCTGCAGATATCCTAAAATTCCTCAGGGAAATAGGACTAAAGGAGCTACTAGTACTCTGAGACGTTCCTCAGGAACTAAGTAGAAGTAAGGGGGCACAATAGATATTTTAGGTATCAGTGAATGTCAGCCCAATATACATACACACATATATACAAGCCGTACTAGTAATTCAATTTTTTATTCGTTTTTTTGGATAGATTGTTTGGGTTTCATTCTAGTATATTTAGGAAATTTATCTTTGAAAGCATAGGAACAATTTTTTATGCTCTGACTTTCAATAATAGGGAACTACTTTAGAAAATGTTGAGTTCAGTGGCATATCAAAATCGAAAACTTATTTATCAATGATTTACCGATAACTTTATGGATACCAAACGTATATAAATAAAATTGCGGATAGTGTTATTGAGAATTTTATTTAAATTTAACGATAATCAGATTGATTTTAAACATTTCAAGGATACAGATAATAAAAAAATGTTATTATACATTACCTGATTTTACGGAGATAAACGTTAAAAGTAAAATATCTATAAATATACACAAACAATTACTATCACTTACAGTTAGGTTTGGTTGGATGCTTTATATACAAAATATTTATTTGAAACAGAATATAGTAACAAAAAGGAATGGGAATGCAATAACATTACCAATCTTGGAAAAAAGTAATGAGATGATATACATATGGTTCTAAAACAATAGAAGGGAATATTCTGAAAGTTTGGGGAAATTTACGCCACAGGAAAATTTATCAATATCAATATTAATGATAGAAGGAAAAGGAATATTATTATGTTGGATAGTCAAGCAATCATTAAAGTGCTGAGTTCTTGTGTAATGATTCACCCATGACACACTGGAATACAAGGAATAAAATAGTAGATGAATTAGCAAAGAAAGGGACTGCCACACCCTTTTGGGCACCGAAACCCTTTTGTGGACTCATCACTAATATAATATGGGAAGAAATAGGTAAGGCCGAAAAACAAGAAGATTGGACTAAAGCAGTCTAACATACTCTTGGGAAACTATGACTAAGAGTTATGACTAAGCTATAACTAAGAGTTATGACAGGTGTCCTAACAGGACTCTGCCACCTAAATAGGCCCCACAAAAAGTTCAGACTAGTGGAAAAGGAATAGTGTAGATTCTGTGGAATAGAAAAAACCTCCTCCATTAACCTTGCAGAACCATTTCGGAAATTTGAATTTTTGATTATGCCATAATTTGTCACTAATTTATTACCATAATTACAAATTTGTCGCTCGTCGTTTAAAAAAAAACTCATGGTTCTGCTAGGTTGATATTAAGCTAGCAGAACCACTTTTTACCTATCAACTTTCAGAAAAAACTGATTTTACCATAATATGTCGCTAATTCATCGCACTTTCATTACCAAAATTAGAAATTTATCGCTTGTTGTTTAAAAAAAACCATGATTCTGCTAGGTTGATATTGCTAGCAGAACTACTTTTTACCTAATCAATTTTTCGAAAAAACTAATACTACCATAGCTTGTCCTCTTTTATTACCATAATTAAAAATGTCTCACTCGTCGCTTTTTCAAATAAATCCAAGAATTTGCTAAGCTTATACGAGTTTACATCTGCCGATGCACTAACCTTTTGGGCAAAAATACTGATACTACCATAACTTGTTGCTAATTTATTATCAATTGAAAATTGGTTGGTTGGTTTTTCAAAAGATGTGAGCAATAGAAAGTGTTCAGAATATTACAACTTAATAATTTTATAAATTATTGGTTTACTTGTTAATTAGGCTGCACACAACCAATACTATTGAAAAGTTATTTGTAATCTGAAAAAAATTACTGCTCAGTCTTATCTGCAGACAGTTTATAGGAGATCAAAGGGCGACCGACAAATTGGAACAATAAAAAATTTTTTCAGATTACAAATAACTTTTCAATAGTATTGGTTGTGTGCAGCCTAATTAACAAGTAAACCAATAATTTATAAAATTATTAAGTTGTAATATTCTGAACACTTTCTATTGCTCACATCTTTTGAAAAACCAACCAACCAATTTTCAATTGATAATAAATTAGCAACAAGTTATGGTAGTACCTATTAGTATTTTTGCCCAAAAGGTAAATATGAAGTGCATCGGCAGATGTAAATTCGTATACCTAGGCTTAGAAAATTCCTGGGTTTTTTTGAAAAAGCGACTAGGGACAAATTTTTAACTATGGTAATAAAAGAGCGATAAATTTGCGACAAATTATGGTAGTATTAGTTTTTTCGAAAAGTTGAATAGGTGAAAAGTGGTTATTTTTAATTATGGTCATAAATTAGCGATAAATTATGGCATAATCAAAAATTCAAATTTCCGAAATGGTTCTGCTAGGTTGATGGAGGTGAAAAAACCTCCATGGACTATATAATCTCAGAGCTCAGGGCACCTGGAAGACTACTGGATGGAAGATGAATACTTTCCTAAACTGAAGCCTAGGGGTATTCGAAACTTGAAGAACTAAAGGAACTACTAGTCTTTAAAACTTTCCTCAGAAGCTGATTTGAAGAAGGGGAAGGTACAGATCTTTAAAGCCTACATACCTACAAACTATTTCTTCATATTTTAAATGTAACTGAGTTAAAATAATATTAATATATAAAATATTTAAACTCACCAAGTGGACACAACGGTATATACGGACATTGCCATTTGAAAGGGAAAAACATAGTAGACACAGCTTCTGCTACACTCGTCAAAGTATCGGGTCTTAAAGAGTGTATCAAAACTTTTTGTTCCGTCAACATCAACAATAAAACTTGTAAACAATTTTCCGGCCCCAAGTTGATCAACAACTGCTTAAAACTTGCCGCACTTCTCGGTAAAGGCAAATCTTCAGGTTGAGTTAGTATCACTCTATCTTTGTTATTTTGGGGAGACATTTGTAGCAGAATTCTTGGCGATGGAAATGGTACTTCATCTAGAAGTTGAGTGATGTATCTTTCAACTGGAATGGCTTGTGGTTCACCGCTAGTACCTATACCCTAAAGTGGATAATTTTGTAGTATTATTTTGTCATTATTCATCAAGTGACTTACATGTAACCACCTGAGCCAAATTTCAAAATCTTCAGAAAATGGCCAATGTGATAAAACACATATGCTTTTATTAACTTGTAAAACACCATCACATTCATCAGTATAATTTAATAATTCCTTCTGTTTCTGAGTTAGCTTTTTCTCTGGGAATCTTTCATAGAAATTCACAGCTGAACCATACACCTTGTGCTTAGCATCAGAAACTGTTAAAACGAAGGTACTGAAAACGGGTTTCGGTTGTGTAGCTTCTTTAGGCCACAATTCGAGAGTTGCACCCATAGGTAGACAAAATAAATGCACCGAGCTTGGAAATGGAAATTCTGGAAGGTCTCCAAAAGGGTATCTGGAAAAAATATTTGTTAAAAATTAAATGATAGGAGCAAACAATTCTTACACAGAACACAAAAATATCACAATTAACTATGGTTTACTGTATTAATTAGTCTATACTAGAATCGCGATCGAGACGAAGAATTAAAACAGAATTTGATGATAGATATACAGCACAGGTGGCCCAAACAAAGTCTATGGTTTTAATAAGTCTGGGGTTAAAAATATTTTGAATTTAAGCATTTCAGCTGTGCCTACTAGTGGTTTAAATGTTAAAAAGCTGTATTTCATCAAATAATTGTGCTTCAATATGAACTAAAATTTTATTTTTTATATTACGTTGTATAATTAAAAAAAAATTCAAAATAAAATACATAATGTATGTTTTTTTGTACCCCGTAAAAAATCATAAATACCCACATCTGTTAACTCTGTCAGTTTAAATACCTCGTCCCAAATGCGATTCTACTTCAGTTAACAATTTTTGGGATTTGTTTTTTGTTAGTTTTTCAAAAGTACCTATATAAAAATAGTATTGACATGTAATAATCTTGATACAGAATATAGGTACAATGTATAAATGGTCATCTTGTAGTTTATATTTGTTATTGTAAAAAACAATTGGTGTAATGATGGTTTTAACAAGCAAAACAATAACATTATAAATATTAAGAAATTAATCAATCATCATATTATAGTGTATACATCATTTTTATTGATGTAAATTAAAATATACTATTAACATAATTGATCATTATACAATATCTAAACATAATTGAAAATAACTAAAATTCTTATTTTACACAGGTTTTAAACTGCGACTGATTAGAGGCTCATATCAGAATAATGATTTATCAACAGGCTGAAACATCATAGATATGATAATTTTTTCTTAAATTAATGGCTTAATTAATTTTCCTGAATTACCTACTAGCACTCATTAACTTGGATGTTCTTTGAACATTAGTTCAGCTGTCAAATCAAAAATTAATTTGCTAGAAAAAGTGCATATTCTTCTGTATTCTATGATGCACAATTTCTAATTTTGGTACTTGACAGCTGCCAAATAGCTGTGAAATTTCCGAAAATTAACAGTTAGCTAAAATATTTGCATGTTCTTATGTATTTTATGTTGCTAAATTCAAATGTGATGTGAAGTTTTTGAATGATGAAACTTGGAATCTCTCAAAACATAAACAGTTGGTTTTCCATTTTTCCGATGCTGGAGCCGTATTCAGCGGCCAAAAAACCCTTACCTATCAATTTTGATGAAAATTGATTAAGTATTTCTCTAGTTATTCAATTTCTTTAATAATTGTTTATTCATAGTTTATGATTTATTACGGGCTAATTACCACACAACCATACTGGTATTAATGAGCAATCAATAACTTTCTTAACAATTTGCAAAAAGTTTTAAGTCAATCCAAGCATTTTCAAATTATTTTTCAATATCATGAAAATTTTTATTTCATTTATTGGATTAGGTATATATCTTTTTTCTAAAATGTTTTAGTTCTCTGTCAATCTCGTTAGCCTCATAATTTGTATTGATAATTAATTTCGTTTTCTTTTGCTCCCTACTGTAAATCTGAGATGATACTATTTTTCATCCTTATTTTTTTAGTATTTTGAATCTATATTGCTTGTGTATACTCAAAGTAAGCATTTTTACAATACTGTATCATCTTATCAGTTATTTCCACATTATCTGATCCCCCTTTAATAAGGATATTATCTTTCTAGAGGATTGTCTGTCAACATTTGTTTATTAATGGAGAATCCACTTTTTACACTGGCATTCCCATGGGACAAAATAAGTATGGTTTTAAAAATATTAAATACATTTTTACAAGATACATTATTTCAAATAAATGTAGTGTAAAATGTATGTAAAGATACTGTGTTATTATCTGAGTTATTATTTTGTTTATATGTTTATAAGATTCCTTAAAGTTACAATCACTTAAAGGAGTGACACAGTATCAGCAGTTTCTAAAGAAATAATATTAACATCTGTTAGAATTTCTAGATGATCATGTAACCTTTCTCTAGCTATATCTGTCTTATAACAAATATTTTCTGGATCTGGACTAGAAATACATTTTATACCTTAGGGGTGATTTTTCTAAAACATTTTTTGCCCCTCCTTTCAAAAATTCTAAGCGATGCTTCAGAAATTCTACTCTCTTTTTCAGGCTTTCAGTTACCTTACAAACCTTCAAATACTCTTTTGTTTGTATCTATATTTGTAAATGGTAGGTAAATGTTTGCTTCACCTGAATTAATTTTGTTTATGATGGTAAACAAATTTTTTTCAGGATTCAACTTTTGCTTTCCCATACTGAATTAGAAACAAACATAATACATACAACTCTATTTTACTATTCTCTATTTTAAAATTTAAATCCTAATCTTGACTTAAATTTTTAACCACTTCTTGTAGAATTGACCCTATTGTCATTTAAAAATGAGTTGTGTTGGAAGACAAATGCAACAATGATGCAAGAATGGAGTTCATTGGTACAGGGAGATATAAAATTATTTGGTTTCATTTAACATCTTTAAAAACAAGAATGCATAGGAAGTTTTCAATAATTGATTCAAAATTGGAATTGATTCAATTGTTTATGTTCTGATTTGAATGAATTATTAATGTACTAAATCCAAGGCCAAATTAATTATAATATCTATTTGCATCTATCAAAATTCGCTACAGAAATATTAAATACTTATAGCTAAGTAATAGATATAAAGTTTGTAGAATGTCTTACTTACCTGGATAAAACATCTGGTTTATATGTCAAAAGAGTTGCTCTATTCATAGATTTTTTATAACATAAAAAAACGTCACTACCAACAATACCCTTGTTAAGATTTTTGTTAATGCAACAGAAAGCATGAGGTGGTGATTCCCCTTTACTAGCTATCACCACACAAACATCAGTTACAACCAATGCATTGCAAGGCATTGATTTTGGTCCTCTTCGGTAAGTGATAAAAGTCTGAGATGTTGAGTTATTTACATTTGCAATATTTCCACCCACAGTTTTTTTAACTACTTCTGCATCTTCCATAAGCCATTCTTTACCTTCATACATTACACCTGGAGATAATAACAGAAATATGCATATAGTGATAATGTAAAAACTAAAGTACCCTATTACCAGCACTAATATAAATTACCTACAGATTTTGTCTATAGTCCATTTTTTAAAAAATTCTAATAGAATAATTACTTATGAAAAATATTGAATTAATATAATAACATTTTTAATAGGTATAAGCAAATATCAGGGAATGATAAAATAATAATAAGTACATCAAAAATGTAAAGTATTGTGTATATTTACAATAACTTCCTTAGGTTGATTTCACTTATCTTATATTTTTCAAAAGTTTTGGATATTTTATCTAACAAATTATTTTTAGACCAACGAAGTAAGGAAATACCAACATGATAATACATTTACTACAAGAACCAATAATAAATTTGTTGGAAATACACAGCTTAAAACGATTAATTTTATAAAACAACTAGGACCTAGTTACTAGGTAATAAATGAAATACAAAGTGAATGAAAAATTGCCAATAATATATAATTGATATTAATATTTATTATTGTATTATCATATGTTTATATCTGTAGGAAAATTATAATTTTATATATTCTTTAGATTCTTTTTTTCTAACAAGTCTGGAGCTCAAGAAGTCAAGACTGATTAACTTAGAATGTTCTTAGAATTGACTCAATTTTGTAACCAATGATCATATTATTTATTCAAGGCCATTATTTCTCATTGTTGCAGATATTAGATTTCTATTTTATAATTCTATGTATTAAAATAAAAATTTATATTTTCTGAACAGAAAATTAAATGTTGTTAATTACAAAGGTTTACCTATATCAACTAAAGGAGGTTTGTCCCGCCCTCTTCTTATGCACAAAAAACACTCAATAGTTCTTAAACTGCCATGATTCAAATCTGCACTTAAACCTGTGGGTGTTTTAGTAATAACTTCATAATCATCAGGTTTAGTCTCTCCTAAACTAGGAAAAATAACACTAATATCTGTGATAGGGGGTTGTCCGTGGCTAGATTTTAAATTGCCTCCTTCAGATAGGGTTGTCTCATCCAAAGGTTCTGGATTTTCTGGCAATCCAGCAACAACAAAATAATCTGCAACTCTTCTGTCATCCATTTTTGATGTGTATTATTTTCTTTTAGGATCCCTAAATAAGGCACATAGCTTAATTAATTAGGATATTTATATGGTTTGTTTTTGTTGTTTTTTTTTAAATTATTTTCATTCCATTTCTTCAGATGAGTCATCCAACACTTGCACTATTTGTTACACATGATTTGAGTAGGTAAATTACGTAAAACAAGTTTCCATTTCGAATTTTTAAACAAAGTACTTGTTAATGTGGTATTAATTGTAATGGACTTTATTATTGACGTTCCTACCACTTCTCGTTTTTTCGTTTTCAGGTTATTTATTTCTGAAGGACATCACAACTTTGTTTTTCTAGCGTCATCGGCGCAGATCAGATCCAATCAGTGTAAACCAAAGAATACCCCAAACAACTGTATTCTTTGGTGTAAACAAATTCGGTTTGCTTCAGAGGAGTTCTATATTTTCCAGAGAAAAATTTTATAATGAATAACAATAATAACATCCTGTGATAGTGAGGAAAAATATACCAAAACAATGACGTAATTTTTAAAATATTTACCATTCAAATAGATACATAGAGAGATTTTGGATTAAAGTCGTCGATAAAATTCGTGCCTTTTCCTGATTTAAGAGTTTTTCATACAACATCACAGAAATATGAGTGGATTGCACCAGGTAAAAGCTGAACACAAATTTAATAAAAATGAAAATGCCTAGGATGAAACTTTATTTTGGCTGTCCTGTACAGTTGTTTATAAATATACTATTGACAGATGTTGAATGACAGTAAAGCAGTAAATCTCGTTATATATAATCCTTTATCTATGGCAGTAAAGCTACGAAGTTTACTTTTACAGCTTATGTGTTGACTCTTATCAGATATTCACTCAATTTCTTTTTTGGGTAAATACCTAAAGTAATAACTTTTTCAAGTTCAATATTCAATACAGAACGTCTTCCCCAAGCATGCCACCGAAATTGAAATTTTTAGAAGGAGAAAAGGTGTTATGTTTCCATGGGCCTTTAATTTATGAAGCCAAGTGCTTGAAATCAACTATTACCAAAGAAAAACAAGTCAAATATTTTATTCACTACGCTGGCTGGAACAAAAAGTATTGGAGTGCAAGGTGTTAAATGTAGTATCAATATATTAATAATAAATATTTTAGTTGGGATGAGTGGGTTCCTGAAAGTAGAGTGTTAAAGTATAATGACGCTAATGTGGCTAGACAGAAGGAAGTTCAAAAAGCACATTCAGCACAACAAAGTAAAACGAGAAAAGTAACCAAAAAAACCACTGTTACTAAAAGTGAAGCAACAAAGGATGGAGATTCTAGAGCTAGTACTCCTGTGGCAGAAGTTACAAAAGGTAACTTTTGAGACTTTACCGTTTTCAACAAACATCAGTTGCATTATGTTACTGAAATAAGTGGAATAATTTTAAGGTACATGTATTTTCCACAAAAAGTAATGAAATAATACATAAAACAGTTCTATAAAAATGTAAATTCATCAAATTGTAGAAGTATATTATTATAGCATCAAGCAGTTCAAAGGAATTTTGTTATCTATTTTATTATTGTTGTTAACAGTAATGGTTATCACCTTTTATATATTATTGATTATCATATATCTACCCAGACAAAAAATAATCAACTTTTTATCCTTCATCAACATTATTCTTTTGATGTATGAGGATTTATATGTGATTGGTTAATGAACAATTTAATTTTTATTATAGCTACCTAATTCCTCTTGATCTTAAAAACCATTTTCAACTTGTATCTATTTAAGTAACATTAATTTTTAATTCCCCTTTATGTTTTATTATTTGACACAATCATAGTGTACTTACACTCAAACTGACATATTAACATTATTGAAATAATCTTTAATATGGAATTATTAACAAGAAATTTGAATGGTAAGTCTATTTCTAGATTTACAAAAAATAATTAACACAATGTTCAGCTGTGAAAATATTTCTTGTTAATCTGTAAGGTATATAAAATTCATTTTGTTTAGGATATATAAAAAGAGCCTTAACACATTTAGGCTGTAGATTAACATTTAACATGCTTAGTATACACCATTTGATTAGTATTATTAAATAATGTTCTCCATAAGTATAAGTATTGGAAATATTTATTTATAGAACATATTCAACAATATCTTTATAAAATGATATTATTTTAATTTTAAAGGTAAAAAGAAAGAAGCTGCGACGCCTTCTAGTGGCCAGGATTCAAGTTCAGATGTCCCTAAAAAGAAAAGAGGACGCTTAGATCCAGCTGTTGAATCCGAGGAACAATTTTTGAGCAAAGTGGAAATTAAAGTTAAAATTCCTGATGAACTGAAACCATGGCTGGTTGATGATTGGGATGTAATTACTAGACAAAGGAAATTGTTCAACTTACCAGCTAAAACTAGTGTTGAACAAATATTGGAGAGTTATTTAACTTACAAAAAGTCTACAAAGTCTAACAATTCTAGTAAAGAATCTGCTACTATTGAAATAGTAAAAGGTAATAATTTATTTTGGAATTAGAATACATTACTTAAAACCTTGCTTAAAACTTAACCTTTGTTTTCAGGTATCAAAGAATATTTCAATGTCATGTTAGGCACGCAATTGCTCTACAAATTTGAGCGGCCTCAATATGCAGAAATTCTCCATACTTATCCCGATAAACCAATGTCGGAAATATATGGGGCTCTTCACTTATTACGCTTATTTGTTAAATTAGGTGCCATGTTAGCTTATACACCGTTAGATGAGAGGAGCATACAATTACTTTTACAAAATGTTCAAGATTTCTTGAAGTATCTTGTTAAAAACAGCACACAATTATTTAATCTCCAAGATTATGGGAATGCTTCTCCTGAATACCACAGAAAAGCTCTGTGATATAAGGAGGATCTAGACTGGGACAGTTGCGATTAGAGCAAAAGGTCCAAATAAATTTGTTTTATTTCACTTCAGGATTTTGCTTAAAATTATCAGTTGAATAGTAAGAATGATATTTTTAAAAACACAGATAAATTTGACCTTTTTGTATTCTGAAAACAGTGGTAACTTTTTTCTCACAAATGTGAGCTGAGCTGTATCACTACTAGTCCCATAAAGTCTATCAGATGTTTTTAACAAATACCATCTATGTGGTTCTGATTGTCATACAAAAAATCATGACACATTTGTTGTTATATTGTACTTTCTGGTAAATTTTAAACTTTATCCTGAAAAGCTTAAAATAACATCTGACATTTTTGAGTAATTAATAACTATTTGTTCATTTCTATATATGTGAGTTTAAAATTAGTAACATACATAGATGAATGTAATTGTGAAACATTTTAATTCAAACAACCGAGTCAATATTTGACTGACATCAAACTGTAGTTCCATAATTTCTGAATTTTTTCTTTTTGGATTCACATCATTTTCTGATATTAATTACATAAAGCAATAGGATCAAATCAAAAGAAAACGTTTTCTGAAGTTCTTGTATGGTTAAAGGTCTTTCAGTGTGTAAAACTCTGAAAAATGTTCTGTAAATTACGGTTACTTCCATTTTAAATGGATCACACTGTAGGCACAAAAAAGATCTGTAATAGGTTTGTGAAAGTTGTTACTAGTTTGAGATTCTCACTATTCGTTATCCTTAATGATAGCTATTGATTTATTATTTGAAATCAGTCAAATGCAAGGTTTTATTAGAAAGTTTTTTGAAAATATATAAATTCTGTGAATTCATCATATGATTATACTTTAATCTCATTAAAACTTTAGGGAGGTTAAATAATAATATAGGTCAGCTAATAGCAGTATTAACATTGATATATTTCTAATAGATCACACGTTATATATGAATACTTTCTTTAACAAAAAATTACATTATTTAAAAATATTTATAGAAATCTATGACACCAAAAAGAGTAAATGTGAATATGATACTTTACTATAATTAAAATTTTGTTGAGAGGCCAAAGATTAATAACGTGTCATAATATTAAAAATTGTATTGTATTATTATTGGTTTGTTATTAATTGTTGTTTAGTATTGTTGAACAGCTTTTCTCCCCTTCTTGTTTCAGTCATTTCATTGATTTTGTCGGACGCATTTACCAGCTTCTTGTACTTTAGAAAGTACAATTTTGTAGATAGATTAAGAAAATGCATCAACTATTTTAAAATACCTCATAGGATTTCAATGAAGTATTTTAAGAATGCATACTGCAAGAAACTTTAAGGTAAATGAGAGTAGAGTTCAGAGAACACAGATTGATGCAGGTGATGTAGGAAGGTGCGGAAACGAAACTTGCTGTTGAAAAGTATATTCCCCTATTTCGTTCACGGCAAAGTAAAACTAGATAAAGGTTTGATATATAGGGGAGTGAAAACTATTTAGAAAAATTGAGTAGGTACTTTATTCCAAATATTTAGAGTTGAGGTTTTTCATGTGACATGAAGTCGTGCCTTTTTATGTCATGATATTGAATGTCGTGACATTCTAGCGGCGCGTGTCGAAAGAAGGTTTGAGGTACAAAAACAGGTAACCAGAAAGTGTGAATAGTGTGCTGCTATCTACATTTCACTCACTTAGATCAGATTTGATGAGGTGGCTAATCGGCCTATTCCACTGCGACCTTTTCAGATCTATTGTGGTCCTCTGAATCTAGATTACATTCTCCTGCCTGACTCTTTTTAAATAGCCAATCAGCCTCAAGAATATAATGTAATTTCTTGCCAGTGGCTTCTCATCGCCTAGTACAAGAAACCGCACATTCACCAGGCAGTCGCACAGGCATAGGATGTTCTCTGCAGCGTCCTCTTCTAGGTGATTAAATCTGCACATGGCTTCGTCTGTCAACCCACACTTCCTTGTGGCCATATTTATTTTCGACTTTGCAACGCCGAAGAAGGGTTCCGGTCCAATGAATGGCATTGATGAGCCTGGTGTGATGTCCGTTTCACCCTCCATTTCGTTGCCCTTATGACCCTCGTGCCCTGGTATGGCTCCCGTAATACATATTCAAGCAAGCCTTTGTGTGCTACCCAATAGTCTTACAGCTCCCACTTGTAGTGTCTGATCCATATGTTATAATTGGTCAAACAACCCTTTTGTATAGCCATTGAGTCATTTTTGGGGTAAGTCTTCAGTTTTTCTCCACATATTCTTCTGCATCTGCCGAGTGCAATGGAATCCTGTGAGTTGTGTTGTGAAGGTGAGTGTTCCATGAAAGCCTTTGATCAAAGAGTACTCCTAGGTACTTTGTTTCTTTGGCAAATGAAACTACCTCTCCTCCTAGATCTATTGGCTTCATGCTTGTTTTCGTGAAATGGATCATTTGTGTTTTTTGAGCATTGACTGCCAGTCTCTCTAGTAAGCACCAATTACCAACTATATTCAAGGCTGTTTGCATTCTTTCCAATATCACCCCAGCAAACTTGACCCTGACTACAATAGCAACGTCGTCTACGTATCAAAGAAAAGTCTGCTGTGGACAGTTCCTTAAGGAGATCTTCTACTAAGGTTGCCCGTTGTAGTGGTGATATCACTCCTCATTGTGGACATCCTCCACCCGTCCTTGCCTTGATCGTGACCTGCTCTAGAGTGGATATTACCATTATATTCTCCAGAGTTGCCTTTATCCATCGGCATGATGTGGATGTACCCCATCCATTTAATTATGAACCAAGGAATTCGTGGTAACATTATTAAATGTTCCCTCGATGTCTAATAAAGTTGCTTTGTCTTATATTAACTTTGATATAAACATTTTGCCTTACTTCCGGTATGTATCGCTATGCCAGACTAGCTTTGTGGATCTTAGTTACGTGTGGTATTAACACATCGATTCCTATTTGTAGTTGAATGGGATATTATACTATCTGTACCTGGGGATTTAAATGTTTGAAATTTGATTTTGGCACATCTAATTTTATTTGGTCTTGTGATCTCAGTGGCTATTTTCTAATCCATAGAACTTGGGCTGTTTGGCCTCCCTCCTCGTATAGTAGGCCTAACTGCATCGGTTTCACTCAATATTGTCAATGTTGCGATGTTTCAATAATTATAAACTATACATTCCATTGTTCCAGTAAAAAAACAAGACAGATTATGTTTGTGATATAAGTGAACAAATTGTGTATCTCGATCGTGTGTTTTAAATTGGAAACTATTTATTATTATTCGCTGCTCTTTTATCATAAACAGATAAAAGTAAGTGTAATACCATGACAATCTATTTCATTTTACCATGGTATTCCTGGTAACAGTTGTAACACTTTCTTATTTTTGTGTGGCGAATAATACTTAAATAGATAATGATTTCAACCTAAAACAAACAAAATACACAATTTTACTAATATCAGAATTATATTTAAGATGTGTCTTGGTTTTCCACAGGAACAATGAGCTGTCTAGTTCACCTATAATTGAAATAGGGCAACATTGACATTATTGACCATGAAGGCGTCACCCTAATTACACTTTCTGGTTACCTAACTTATACCCACTAGATCGTAGTACAATACGATCGATCGCAACATGAACGTATGTAAAACAATAAATTAGGTACATAATAACACAAATGCCACATAAATTCTCATGTCATGACATAAAAAAATCACTACTTACTTTATGTCACAAGAAAACGAACCATTAGGGATATTTGAAAATTCAACATCAAGTAGTAAAGTGCCGCGGTATGAAGGGAAATAGATATATGTAGTAGAGTCCGTATTGGACATGCGTAAAGACAAGGAAGAACAAATTAGGAGAAACGACTATATTAGAAAGGTGGTAGATAGATTAAAATGGTTCAGGCGTCTTCAACGAATAAATGAAAAGTATGTGTTGGAAAATCGATAGCTAAAAGTGAAGCGAAAAGCAGGATGTTCACTGATAATCAGTATTTAAATATATACGAAACGCATTTCATATTTATTGTCAGAAATCATATGTATATGCCGTAAAAAAAATGACTCGATATTTATTTAGAAGTAATATCTATAAAGAGAAAAAGCGTTAACGAAGAAAATTTATATATGTTAGCGGAGAAAAGCTGGTTAATACTTTCAAAATTGTTTTTAACTGATTCTAATAAATTAATCGCACATTTTAAAACAGAAAGTAACACGTGCTGGTCTTAATAGATTGCAAGTGTTGCTTTTACTTTTAAGTTTTACGTCCGTTTTGTAAAGTTTATTATCAATTTTGTGTTACACAATGTTTCTAATGAGGATTTAGTATCTAGAATTAATTGATAGTTACTGTCGAAATATTATATACAAATAGACCAATTTTACTACCAAATGCCATTTTTTTAAAATTTCCCTCTATCAGAAATATTCACGTACTGAAAGCCTTGTAAAAATATCTCATATCTAAAATTATTTTTTGGTGTCCATGGTCATGGCATATTCAATAACCTTCTTAAACGGATAGGTTTATGTTACAAGAAACTAAATACTACGAGTTATAAGATACATTGGAATATATCTTATTTCTTATTATACAATTAAAATGGAATTGATGGAAATAACTGCTTTTTATCAAAGCAGCACGTGAACTCTGTAACAGAATAGAAAGGAAATTTCTTGTAAGGTTACTCCGTTTTCTCTAATACCAATTACATCGAAACAATGCCTCTGCATACTTTTAATACGGTTGAAGTAGCCTTGATCAATTTGTCTCCAATGTTGTGGTAAAAGCTGTGGGGGTGGTTCATGGGAGTTCAAGGCTCTTTGTAGCTGGTTGGAAACATGCTCGTTGGGATTGAGGTCGGTCGATCGAGGGGGGGTAGTACCAAATGCGGGATACCGTCCAAAGCTTTTGCACGATGAGGTCGAACATTATATCGTATAAAACGTGGAAAGTTGGTACAATAGCAGCATGAAACAAACGTATAATAATATTTTGTAGGCACATTAAAACAAATGCCTTCCCAAACAGCAATTTCTTGTACTACTCTTTGACTGACACTTTCACTGGCATGGAAAACGTCCGCAACTTCTATCTGAAAACGACCTGCCTCAATAAACCAATAGTTTTTTACTAACTTCATCAGCACCAAGTTTACGTCTAGGCATTATTCAAAACGAAATTTTAAATCACAGTTGAGTGAAATAAGTGAAGACAATAATTGATATCATATTCTCGAAAATACAATAGTATAGTATTCTACTCGCAATTTATGATAGCCATTATTCACGCAGGGTGACTTGCGCCCCTCGCCTACGGCTCGGGACGCTATACTTTGTCCACGACCCTTGATTTCTTTATTAAATTCAAGTAAATAATACGAGTGTAGAACGGAAAATAATAATTTGGTATTCTTGACCATTCTAACGTCAAAATTAATAAATTTCTGGAGTACGTCAAATAATGACATTTAGAGATGGGCGATACTGTGTAAAGTATCGATACACCGTACCGTTATAAATATATTGTTTTAAAAATATCAATATTAGAAAAAATCGTTATGAAAAGTATCAATACTAAAAATTTAGATATTTTATCGATACTATATATATTACAGAAACAAATTTCCTAAACAAAATACTCAGATTTAATAGTTTATTTCATATTGTACCCCCATCTTTAGTCACCTATGTACCGAAATGTTGTGAGTGTTGAGTTGTCATGGTGAATTATGAACCATAATTCACTCCAGTAGATATATGGGTATTATATATACCTTCTGTTAGGAGGTATAAAATATTGACATATTATTTAGTGGTCGTGGACATTATTATCATTGTACCTATGGAATGCTTGACAAAAATTAAAAATACATAATCGAAGATTCTATGTTTGTTATAAAATACAGGATGTTCCATTTGAAAGAAGAAAGAAAATGACAGGTTACAGTTTCCGTCCACCCTGTATACAAAAAAGAAAGTAATTAAAATTTAATAGAATACGGAAATATTGCATCAGATTACGAAAATCTTATTTAAAAAATCATATGTTTGGTTTATAATGTAACGGAGTTATGCAGCACTCTGTATAGTTCGATATAATTTCAAAATATAAACCTCAAAGACATCTATTTTTGTTGATAACATTTTTTGATATCTCTTAAAATAACCCATATACCGAAGTTTGTCATAAGATTGGTACACCCTACACTGGTTGTCCCGGGACTAATGGGAAAGAAGTCAGGAGCGTATAAGCTGAGCCGAAATAATGTTTGTACTTCATATAAACTTCGTTTGAGAAAGCTACTGTGTAGCGAAACGCGTCACAAGTTGTATTTGAACATAGTTCAATTGTAATGAAGGTTTAAACAAAAAAATTTATTGTTTTATATCATAGTTAAGTATGAATCTTCATCAAGTAAAAGCCTCATCTATTCAATTCAAGAAACTTCGTTTGTTGAAAAAATATTGTTTGTATCTCTATCACCAAAAGTAGCATTTCGCGCACTAGATACAAAAATAACTATTATCTACGACCACCTTTAAAATTAGGCATTTACGAACCAAAAAAAATGTGTGAAATCATAGGTACATTATACATACGTTAAAAAGCGTGCGTAAATGAACAACGCTTTTTATATGGGACTTCCAGTATAACACCCAAAAGCGTGCGTAAATGACCAATGCTTTTTAAATGGGATTTTCATTTTAACACTCTTTTTTATCTACGTACCTAATTATCTAGTTGCCTTGAATTTAGTCGTTTGTTGTATAAACTTTTGTGCTGTCAGTAAACTTGACAGAAGTGTCAGACATAGTGAAAAATATTTTCTGTTATATTTAAAATTTTAATTACACTTATTTTAAATAGAAGAGCCTCGAGAAGAATGCATTTCTTCGGATTGCACACCACCTGAAATTGCCGGAAATGCGATTAATAATCTGGTTCCACAGAATAAATCTCAAAAAATTTACACGAAATCTTATGCTGATTTTTTAGATTGGTGTAACAATAAAAAAGTCAAGAATTACATCGAAAATGTTGTAATAGAAAATTCTTCAATCTCACAGCCCAAATCGAACGATTTCATCGATATTGATACACCTTCAACTTCAAATTTAACATCCCAATTATTGTCTTGTAATCAAGTTACTTTAAAAAAAAACAAATCACCCAATGTGATAATTAGTAATTTAAATAATTGTCCTCATTTTACTGTAAATATTAATTTAAATAATTAGAATTCGTTGTGTATATATTTGTTTATAGAAAATTTGTTTTTATGTTTTTTAACCCCTTCAGAGCACCTTTTTTTTCTTCATGTGGTCGTAGATAAAGTTTTGTATGACACTTGTGCGTGAAGTACTTTTTCGCAACTTCACGCTCTTGTATCATAAATAACTATTTCACACTTGTATGATTGTCGCACTCGGATTACGCATCGTGCTGCAATATTTCCCACTTCTGTGGAAAATCATACTACTATTGTAACATACTCAACTCCTGACAAGACAATATGTTTATACGTACTTGTACCTACCTAATTTTTATTTCCATGAAATCACAAATCCCTAATTTTATACTATTTTGAAAATTTTTATTAATGTAAAAATTATAGTACCTAAAGTTACATATTTTGAAGTCTCGTATAATCAAAACATTGATTTTTTTTTAAATTCTTATTAGAAATGATCCTATTGATTGAAAGTATTGCAACTATATCAGATTTAGGGACTTATCATAGTTGAATTGTATATAGTCATCGTAACGGGCTCGGAGAAAGAGGAATTAAAAAAATATTACTTTCGCCCAATGTCATTAGACAATCGCCTTCAGCTTGAACAAATTGTGAAGGGAGTATAAAAGCACAATTTCTTGATCGAATCCATCAGTTCACGTTTTGCGAGAGTCGTTTTCAAAGTTTTTTTGACAACATGTACAAGGTGAGATCTTTTCGAAAATTAAATTTCTTCAGCAAGGCTAAAATTTTTTTTTATTTTCTCTATTCTAAAAATTATGATTAAAAACTGTTTTTATTTGAATGTATCATAGTTTTGCATTTAATTTATTGTGATACAGTATATTATAGTTATAAAGAATAAAAATATAAACTTTATTTAATTTTTTTTTAAATGGTTTTCAATATTCCAAGCTGATGAAAGCATCAGCATACTGAATTTGAAAAAAACTTCTCGTATTTTCTCAGTTATTGTTAATTCAAACATTAATTCAATTTTGAAAGGTGCCAGGTTTCTTTAATTTACTGTTTATCCAATATTACACGGCTAAACAACCTAGATTTATATGTTGTACCTACATTCGATAATTTTATGTGAATTTAATAAAAATTCTGCTGGAATCAATAATATCTGAAAAACAATAAAACGTATTAATATTCATAAATTGTTTTAAGTACCAGTCTATTTCCAATTTAAGACTGTTCAAAATATATACTTACTTGTTGCATAAACAATTTGTGCCTATGTATATCAAAAATTGATATTAACTTATATACTATGTTTCTTTTTAAAGCAACGTTTAATTAAAAATGGTACTTGTATAACAGATTTTTTAGTACCGATTTTTTCAGTATCTGCTTTTTGCATCACTAGTTGGATTGGGAACGAGTTATCCAGGCATTATAGACTCAGGTAAGATAACCGACCATTATATGGTTGGTAAAAATTTCAGTAAGAATAGTACAATAATCGGGCCTTTGTTTTAATTTTATATTTTTAGTAGATGGTACATTTTTAAATAACAAATTGTGGTTTTTGAGTATAGCGGGTGTAAATGAATCAAGGACCATCCCTGTAACTTTTAAAGGAGCTGATAGGTTTTGTTCGAATTCTTTCACATTCAAATTCAATAAGGCCGACTTCCGGTTTAAAGTCGGCTTCAGAAGCAAGTTGTGTTAGATAATTGTAATTTTCTTCTTCAAATAGACATGACAGTCACTAAGAATAACTGAGATAATAATTTGAAATAATTATATAGGCTATATATACATAGATTCTAAAACAATTACTTGTGTTTGCATTACAATAATTATGGTTTAGAATGTTTTTTGTAATATTTACTCTAGTTATGAACTATTAAGAATTTTAGTTGTGCACCAAAAGTACCACCAAGAAATGTTAGCTATCGAACATGGTTTTATCAAGACAAATAGTTCAAATTTGTCAAGAATCGATTTGTTGGTACTGGTAGTATTTTTTTTCCGACTCTTTTGTTCAGCTTCCATGTAAGTATTGCATATGTTGGTAGTATAGACATAATATAGAACTCAAATCATAAGATACAGTTACTAGGTCACTCATCCTTGCAAGATTTAACCGCACATTTTTAAATGTTTTTTTTTCATTGCAGCGTTTACAAAAATATTTTTCGGAATTTTTGTCGATGTTTTCTTACATTGTGGAACCGCACACCATGACTATATAACGCACAAATTAATTCAAATTATGTATCCATTACTATTCTAGCGCTTTGGTGCGAAATTTAAATTGTATTTCAAGAAGTTATATTTAAAATCTTAATTTTTTAAAGAAATGACGTTTATTTTGGTTAAAGCTTAATGCGTGCACACATCGTGGAGCATTTTATTAAAATGACAAACTAGGGAAATAACCGTGTGCACTGTGCATCAATTTATTAGTAGGTACTTGGAATATTTTTTTTAAATGCTGGGGGGCTCATGCAAGTTCCCATTGGAAAAAGTCAGATTCAATTAATAAACTGCGTTTTATATAATTAATCGTTAATAAAAATGAATAATTGGCGTCTTTTTGATATTTAACGGGTGAACTGTGTATGTTCTTTTTATTTTTGATACTATTTCCGGTTAAACTGGAAGTCGGCGGTATTGATTTTGTACATGAAAATTACAAACGTAGCCCCAATACAACCCACCAAAAATTTGAATAAACTATCTCTAGCCATTTGAAAGTTACAGGGGTTGGCCCATGACTCAGTTATACCGATTGCGTGATTCTTATTACGTTTCCCTTCAGAGCTGCCTAGTCTCCAAATCAAAATGTGTCTAACAGCACAGGAAGGAAGCCGTATCCTAATTTAACCCGTTACCTTTCATGCACACCGTTAAATAAATTGTTTTCTTACTTAACATAAATATTTTTGGCATCGCCAATGGTTTGTTCCAATCGAGTGAATAACAACACAAAAAACCAAGAATCGACTTCAATCTGATGTTCATTTAACATGAAATGAATATGCACAATTTGGCGCACCTATAGTTTCAACGGAAACTATCACTTTCATATAAAATTTTTAGATCGGAATTAAAACTACATTATCTGTGAATTGTTTTTTTTTCTTCTCTTTCACTACGCCTTATAAAATTAATAGCTTTGGTTAAAATGTTACATTCTATTGTAAGTTTAGTCCAAATAAACACTTACAAAAATAAAATAATTAGTATGAATTAGTTTCTTATTAGGAAGTCAAACACAGATTTCTTCGAATTTTTTTATTTAAAGTAGTAAAGATCTGTTCATCGATATCAATAATACTAACACATTTTCCATTTTTTCATTCAAAATCTCAACTAGTATACAATCTTCTCTATGTTCCTTATGGTATAAATACCAATCTAGATTTAAATCATCGTCATCGTATAGATTTTCAGAAAACTGACCTAGCAAACACTGCCGCGTTTTTCAAAAGACGCCATCAAAATTTGATTTTTTGCTGATATTTTGCGACCGCTCCTCTCGCTTTACCACGAGGCCGTATGTATGTATGATGGGGTGACATTCACTGAGACCTAAAAGATCTATTGCGCCCCCTTACTCTACTTAGTTCCCGAGGAACACCTCAGAGACTAGTAGCTCCTTTAGTCCTATTTCCCTGAGGAATTTTAGGATATCTGCAGGCTTCAACTTGGGTAAATGTCCCTCTTCTATCCAATAATCTCCTAGGAGCTGTGCCCTAGGATTCTGAATTGCTGTGCAATTCGCAAGTATGTGGATGGTGGTCTTCTATGACACATAATCTACATTCTTCTTCTTCCACTTTTTCAGGTGCTCGTTCAGGTAGCAATGTCTCGTTAGGATCCCTGTTAAAACTCTTAGCCTTCTATACCCTTTGTCAATATTCAACTGGGCACACTTTCTTATGGCGTCAATTTCCGTTTGAAAGATACTTGGGGTTTTTCATAAGCTTACAGAGTGTTTGGTTCCTGGTCCGTACACTCCTATCCCAGTTCCTTCTATTGCTTTTGAGCCGTCTGTCTACCATTGAATGGCATTCTTCCCAAGTTTGGTAATGGTATTTGGATTCCATCCCTTCTTGTTGCTTAATTCCGTAACGAATTGCTTTGAAAAGTCGTTGTTACATGGTCGCGTATGCCTGTTAATTTAGAACAGTCTAATTTTTCTATAATTAGTCCATCTAACAATTTGACTTTCCTCCATATTTTTGATTTAATGTGACGTTGCTTTCGTGTTCTCCTCAGCAAGACTTCTCATTTGATACCTATACCTGTGGTAGTGCAGAAAAAATAACTATAGTCCGCCATCTTGGATGATCCGCCATATTGGAATTAAAATGACGTCACATAGCTAAGCATTCATTAGGTGTGTTCTTTTTGACTGAGATCTCAGTTAATCTCAGCTCATATCGGTAATGTGCGCGTTCTTTTTGATTTACTCACTTCGAAGTGAGCTGAGATTTTTCCTCCCCCTTCACCGATACTGAATGTGTTGTAAGGGGGTATCAGTTGGACTTGAGTCGGAAATAAAGTGGAGGGGATGAAGAATTATTCAGAATTATTTGATTTTGTTTACATATAAACACACATAACTTAATTTTCTTTCTAATAATGGATTATTAGCCATAATAAAAAACTATTTTCTTTGAAACCATTTTATACCAAAATCAAAATAAAACGTGGTTACCGGAGTTATCCAGATTCCAGATAGGTTTATGTTTATATGTTTTATGTCTCTTATTCACGCAAGCGTCGGCATATCACGCGTTTCAATTGAGTAGTTTGTTCTTTTTGGTGCTTACTCACATCACTTTATCTCAGATCACTTTAACTGAAGTGAGCTGAGATCTCACACCTATTGTCATCCAAAGTAAGCGTGTAGGTATACCAAATTTCAGCTCAATCGGTTAAAAATAACTGATTTAAATTTCAGTTGCAAGATTCCACCCCGACAATATAACATACATTACAATAAGTTAAATAAAAACATGTAAAAATAAATTATAGTTTGAAACAACTGAAAAACACGTAGGTAATCGAACTAAAAACTAATTCTTAATTTAAGAATAAAATGATTAACGAGAAAATGTATGTCATTATGGTAATAGCGTGTGGTGCTCGATATCAATCATTGTTATAATTTCTTACTTAGTTATATTCTGAAATGCAGAGTTAGTGTATAAATGTAGTACAAAGCACCCCACGCTATTACCATAATGACATTAATTTTCTCGTTAATCATTTTATTATTGAATTAAGAATTATTTTTTGGTTCGATTTACTATAAGGTGTGTTATTTCTAGTTTTTTGTTTAATCTCGATGCCAGATCAGTTATGTTTTTTTTTATTGGAACACCCTATATTCTACTACTATATTGTATATTGACATCGGTCCTTGACGAGGTGCAAATTTTCGAATAAATCTGAGCGTTTAACGTGGGTCAAAATCGAGCCCAAAGGAGTCGGCTACAAACATACATATTGTACAAGTGAAGCATATCATTTATTTAGCTGATTGATTTTACTTTTGTGACTCATATTCATAACTTCGCTTAGTATATAACAAATTTTAAAAAAAATCATGAGGCCTCGGCGAGATTCGAACTCGCGATCTCCTTTTTACTAGACAGGCTCTTTAAACTAAGCCACGGCGCGGTTAATGTATTTGCTCTAGTTTTCTAGTAGAACATTTCAAGCAAAAACGATAATATACCTAATGCATTTTTTTATACAATAAGTTCAAGATTTAATAACACCCTATATTTTATTACTATAATGTATTGTCATCGATCCTTGACGAGTGTGCAAAATTTCTAAATCATTTGTTCGTTTAAAGTGGGCCAAAATCGAGTCCAAAGAAGTCGGTTACAAACGGTACATACAAGTCAAGCTAATATAAGCGTGTTAAAAAAATGACAAATATATTGTAGTTCAACTCCAAAAAATAACAAAAAAACGTTTGCCATATGTTCGTCCAAGTTCTTTGCACAGTCCGAATAAAACTGTAATTTCCAGGGGAGCGTCGTGCCGTTTGTTTTTATTTTTATATTCCTTTAATTTACAGTTCCACAGTATTTCTCTTTCACGGTAAAGTTCTATTATTATAACAACCTTAAAACATTTATATCATTTCATTCCGTTTTCAAACTACACACATCATCTCTACCAGCAAACTGCCATGTGTCGATGTATGTATGTATGTATTTTGGGGTAACATTCACTGAGACCTAAAAGATCTATTGTGCCCCCTTACTTCTACTTATAGTTTCTGAGGAGAGTCTCAGATACTAGTAGCTCCTTTAGTCCTATTTCCCGGAGGAATTTTAGGATATCTGCAGGCCTCAACTTAGGTAACTGTCCCTCTTCTATCCAGTATTCTCCCAGGTACTGTGCCCTAGGATTCTGAAATACTGTGCAGTTTGCAAGTATGTGGATGGAGGTTTCTTCTTCCATTCCACAGAATCTACAATCTTCTTCCTCCACTATTTTGAGCTTTTTAAGGTGTCCATTCAGGCGACAATGTCCCGTTAGGATTCCTGTTAAAACTCTTAGTGCAGTTTTGCTTTGACTTATGCATTCATTTGATCTCAACAGGTTGTAGTCACCCAGAAGAATATTTGATTGCCTAAGCCCTACTAGATCTTTCCAATT
This sequence comes from Lochmaea capreae, assembly GCA_949126875.1. Lineage (NCBI taxonomy): Eukaryota > Metazoa > Arthropoda > Insecta > Coleoptera > Chrysomelidae > Lochmaea > Lochmaea capreae. The sequence continues at coordinate 11,171,207 of OX421396.1, forward strand.
GTCAGATCTTCTCTTTTCTTCGGCTTTACCTATTTCTTCCAATATTATATTGGAGCTGATTCCGCAAAAAGGTTCCGGCCCCCAAAAGGGTATTTCAGTCCCCCTCTTCGCTAGTTCATCTGCTATTTCGTTTCCTTCTATTCCAGTATGTCCTGGAATCCACAGTAAGGTGACTATATTGTTCTCGCCTAGTTCATTAAGTTTGCCTAGGCATTCCCACACCATTTTGGAACTGATTACACAAGAACTCAGCGCTTTAATGGCTGCTTGACTATCAGACATTATGATAATCCTTTGCCTTCTATATCCTTTGTCAATATTGACACACTTTCTTATTGCGTGAATTTCCGCTTGAAAGATATTTGGGGTTTTTCCCAAGCTTTCCTGGCCCGTACACTCCTATCCCAGTTCCTTCTATTGCTTTTGAGCCGTCTGTGTACCATTGAATGGCATTCTTTCCAAGTCTGGAAATGGTATTTGGATCCTATTCCTTCTTGTTGCTTAATTCCGTAACGAATTTCTTTGAAAAATTATACTTTTTCATCATACCATCTTATGGCATGTCCCAGGTTGTCCGATTTCTAAGAAGTGAAGAGGTGGTTTTTTTTAATGATTCCCTCTCTACTTAATCTGTATCTTGTTCTTTCTGCAACACTCTCCACCACCATATGTAATGGTGTGAGGTTGAGAATCACTTCCATTGCTGCCGTTGGGCATGTACTCATTGCTCCTGTTATGCATATACAGGCTAGTCTTTGAATTTTGGAGAGGTTTTCTCTCGTTGTCAAGAGGCTAGTTCTACTACTCCACGCAATGGCTCCATAAGTGATGATTGGTCTCACTATGGCAGTGTACATCCAGCTCAGGATTTTTGGGTTACAACCCCAGTTTCTCCCTGCCAGATTCCTGCACACCATTAGAGCCATTTTTGCTTTGTATGTAATCTCCTTCTCGTGTTTGTTCCACAGGAGTTTGCTGTCTAGAGTCAAACCTAGATACTTGACTTCTTGTCTCCATTCAACGTCGTTCCCATCAAGTTTAATGGTTTTGAGGTTGAGTTTTCTTTTCTTCGTGAAGGCTATCAAGATGGTTTTGGTGGGGTTGATGCTGAGTCCCACTTGTCTACACCAGCTATTTGTATAGTTCAGACCCTTTTGTACGATGTCACAAAGGGTGTTTTCAAATTTTCCCCTGGCTGTTATAACAATATCATCGGCATATCCTTGGCAGGATATTCCGAGGTCTGTCAAACCACACAGGAGTTCGTCAACCGTCAGACTCCACATTAATGGGGATGCTACTCCTCCCTGTGGGCATCCTCTGGTTGTGCAGTTGGAGACAATGTCTTTGCTCGTTCTCGTCTCTGCTACTCTAGTGGTGAGCAGTTCCGACATCCATTTGGATGTCGTGCTGTCTACACCTCTTCTAGCCATGTGTCGATACCGTTCGGTTAGGTTTGCTGTCCTCACCGAAAAGTGCCAATCGGCTTCCTTTGACCGAGACCGCCAAGAATCGGGTACACAATCCCAGACCACTGGGCTTATTTGGGATCATGCCGAACAACACGTACACACTTGTAATGCAAAGCCACAGTTTTCTAGAGACCAATACAATCGTAGTTAGCTTTGTATCAGCTGACCGATATCCACGGTAGACTACGATAATCGGCGTATTCTGCAATTCTCTAGATGTCATAATAAACCGTCGCCGTATGATACAGAACAAACAGCTATACAATTATCAAGGACATTAAATAACAACTGCTTTCGTTGTAATTGGTTAATTTTCTAAATTCTCCGTCACACTTTCTCTTAGGATTTTTGTATTTATGTCTTACATAAGTTAAATATACACATTATAATAATTAATTAGAGATTGAATTCTGAAGTTCATTAACATCGTTATTATTCAATATCTCGAGAGAAATGTAATTTATTTTAAACCGAGTACATAATTTTAGTATATTTAACTTCCTTACAAATAATTTCATTAGACAAATTAGTGTTCATGGTTTAAGTAATAGTTTATAATTATGGGATTTAATTTAATAATTAATTAATAATATAGAAACTAAAACGCGGAAGCTTATCCTTAATTAAAATCGATTCAAAATTTAGTGAATGAATACGTGCTATGCATGTACCGCAAAAAACGTTTATAACTTAGAAGGTATATATATAAACATAATTTTTCAGGCAGTAACTTTGGGGGTGGTCAAGATTGGCAAGCTGCCCTAGCTTCTGCTGGAGGAGGGGGAGGCCATGATTATGGATCTCTAGATGATGGACAAGGACATGGATCATCTGATGGTTCTATAGGAGGAGATTTCCATCATGGCGTTAGTGTAGTTAGCACAGGTGGTGGAGACGGAAAAGGCACTATTTTCGATTTAACTAACCATGGTAAGTCACCCCATATTTAAAGCGCCTTAGGAATCAGATTCAGACGACAGAGACTTTTTCTCTTTTATAAGATCTTCCAGCCTCACCAAACAATAAACAAATCACAGGTACAATCTGTATTTAATGGAAAATTATTATATTTGCATCAATTCTTCCTTTTATCTACAAATTTTTACCAACGTAAATGAATTCATTTCCACATTTCAGGAGGTGGTGGGCATCAAGGAGCCTTCGGTGGTAGTTTTGTTGCATCTGGTAAATACAGCGCAGGTGGACACGGCGGTGGAAATTCCGGTGGACATGGATACGGAGTTTCTGAAGGTACTGGATTTGCGGAGCACTACAGCGACGTCTTGGGAGCCAGCGAATCAGTTGGAGGATACGACGGAGGTCATACTGGGGGAAGTCATGAGGGTTTAACCGCTTTTCATGGAAGTATCGGTGGGGGACATGGGGTAGGAGGATACCACTAATAAATGTTGTCCAAATTGTTTTTGTTGTTGATTTTGTAAATATTTATTTTTGTTGATTTTTTATTATAAACTTTTGTATGAAGATTAGTCTTTCATTAATATTTTTGCAGTCTGTATTTCATGTTTGATTTCTTCTGCAAGTTCCTTCTGGTACAATCCTTATTTTTCTTATATGAAATCAAACCACAATGTTTTTTATATTTTTATTTCCAATGTTTCGGTAACGTTCCAGCTGTCGACCTAAAAATTATTATTTATGGAGTTAACCTCCTCAAGATACGATTTTCATATCTAGCCCGTGGTATGAAAATATTATGAGGAGTAAAATCGAGAGCTAATTTAAAATGAGGTGGTACGTTCCCAGATCGTTAGTTCGTTGTGCACCTTTTTATGTCTTCGTAACCAAGGTTTGGCTGCGAAAATGATAAATTGTAAGCGTAGGGTTCGAATCCTGGACACGGTGTTAATGTTTTATATTTGTTATATTGCGACATTTGTATATGAATAACCTTCAATAAGAATAATTTTTTATAGAACTAATATTTTCAAAACTATAATAAAAAATGATAATTAATTCCTTTAATTGATAAAACGTCACTTTTTTAGTTTTGACATACATCATATGGCCTACATATGTCATCGGCAACGCCCGTTATCTTAGGTTTGCATGCAAGCTTCGAAATAACTTGCCGCATTACTATCAACATACTGTCACAGAATACAGTGTATTCTTTGATACTGTCAAGTGTCAATATTCTATGTACGAGTATGAGGCACAGTTTGCGATAGAAGAAACACATTAATTTGTTTTAGTAATGTATTGTCTCTAAGGACTATCACAAATAAAATAAACTCTCATATATTAAAAAAAAAAGACCAGAAAACATATACCTTGTTTTTAAACTAGGAGGAGCAATTTAGGAAACCTCAACCACACCACTAAAAGTAACTAGATTGGGAGTGTGTTCCGAAAGGGTCGTGTTCAGACTTTTTGAACTAAATGAAAATTACGTGAAATATGTATTGTACTGCTCGCTGTTGTCGTGGCCAATGAGGGATCAAGGCATGTCTAAATATCGAATGTTGATTGGCCACAGGTCATTGTGAAAGTAGTAACCAAATGTCACATTATTATGAAAAGATGTAAGGTTATAATAGGTAGTTTATGTAAAAAAGAGTTTGAGGATTAATTAGAATATAGAAATGCAATTGTATGATTAAATTTTTTTTAACATTTGAGGCTTTGGTGTAGCAAAACTAAAAGTAAACAGAAGTTTTGTTATCGAAAAATACCATAATATAGTACTGCAATGTATGCAGTAAAACTTGATGTGAAACTTATATTATTAACAAGAAAAAAGAAGCATGGATGTTTTTCATGAAAGGGAATAAATAATAAAAATAGCAAATACCTTGGGTAAAATATAATACTTTGTTAAAAATAAACAACAAACGTGGTAGTAATGATTGAACTAATGACTATTTTTATATAAATAAACACAAAACTGACAAATGTCAGTGGTCTCAAAAGAGCTGTGTGAAACTGGTGGCAATCTGACCAATCACTAGGCAGTAGAAATGCCAACTTAAATTCAAATCGCTCCTCTTAGTTTAAAAACAAGGTATAGGTATTTAGGTATAATATCAGAGACAGCCATAAAATCAGAGTGAACCCTTATCACTTGGTATTATGTCACTTATTTGAAAAAATAGCTATTCGCAAAAAAATCAACTAAGATATTGGGGTAGAATCAGAGAGGTATGTTTGGGTAGAATTATAGCTCCAGCATAATATACTTTTTACAGAGTACATAATTATACAGGCATCATTATAAAAACATTTACTGATAAGTATGTCACTTATTAGTACAAGATGTCGAATGCATAACAATTTTAATCGTTTACATTCACAAGAGTTGTGGTCCATTTTTTGGTAGAGTTAAATATTTGGAACCCTTGCCCACCAAATAAAAAACTGTGCCCACTAATTTCGCGAAGTGATAGTTCTATTTTCGGGACGTCTTCGATTTTAAAAACATGTTCCTTGCCACTTTGGATTTGGTTCCTTGCATATAGAGAACCATCTGCAGTTTTTTCCATTACAACTCCTAATAGGTATATTACGAGCGTCTCCTTTGCCTCTGTCTAAACTCGAAACTGGCACTGTGACTGATTTCCCCACCAGAATTTCCGGAAACTTTTTTTGCTTCATCGTCTTTGTTTATATTTGCAGATATCACTGGCTTTTGAGCGCAATTCAAGTGAACAATTTCACCACAGTTTCTGCACTTGTGAGGACCTGAAGTTTCGTTAGAGCAAATAGCATACACATTTTGTGTAGTTTGATTGTGGTTTTTAATTGTCTTTTCAGAATCGGATTTTTCCTGCTCCAGATTATTCGTTGCTTCATTTCTATTGGAATTAACAGTAGCAAGTGCTTCTTCTAATCTCTCTTCAGATTTCAGTACCTTTTACCTAATAACGAAATCAATTATTCTCTAGTGTCTAGTGTATGAGACATTTAGAGTCCAGGTCCAGAATAGATTATTGCAGGACTATTTGAATATTACTCACCTTTCATAGTTTAGAAGCATCTTCGAGATTGAACGAACGAACATTCCTGTTGCATCAGGAAAATTCATCATCCGTACTAATCAGATTAGCAGTGATTATGAACCATAATTCACTCTAGTAGATATATGGGTACCATATACCTTTTGTTAGGAGGTAAAATATTGACTTATTATTAAGTGGTCGTGGACAAAATATATAACAAATAAGAAAAATTGGGAGATAAATTAAAAACAATACCACATTGCAGTTGCGGTCTTTAATTTAATAAACACAATTTAATAAACACAAGACAGGCACAATGATACAAGGTACATAAACAATGAAACATGTCATTTTATAGTATTTACAGATGTTCACGATTACACAAAATACACGTAATATTATTGGTTTAACGAATCGTACAGAAAGTTTCAGATTATTAATACTGATATGACAACGTCTGTTGTACATGAAAATATATATAATTACAAATTACTTACATATTGCCTCGTAGAATATGAAACTATTGCACTTACAAAAATGACTAGTGAATATGCCGATATGCTGAAAAGATAATTTATAGAATAATTACAGGGGGTTATCATTGAACCCATGACCTGCTTGGTTGGTGAGACATTTTTAACTGACTTTTGGTTCCTTAAAAGGTACCAGTATTTTAGGTATACATCAGGGTGTCCCAAGATTTTTTTACAGGCTGTGACTCAGGAATTTACGAATAGGTTTATTTGAAAATTGGATAATCTTTTTGGGACCTACAGTGATTTCATCTGAGGTATACAGGGTATCTGTGACGTCATCGTAACGAAAAAAATTCAATGGACAGGGGGATCAAACTTAGCTCAAATGAAAGAGCTTTTGATTTCAAATTCAACATTGTATCACAGAGAGGGTTAGATTTATGGTGAGTGGGTCTATAAGGCCCTCCACTGCGACTCGCAAGAGTCTATTGTGGCTATCGCAGTGAGGGTACTCAAGTGGATAATTACACCAAATTTTCAGTTTAATGTTTATTTGCAACAAGAACCAGAACATTTCGACTTTACAGTGATTTTATAAAAGACTTTCAAAATGGCTTCCGTCTACAACAACACAAGCATCGAACCGTCTAAGAAGTTCCCGTGTACATGCCGCATATGTATATCATCTCTTGCGTTTGGTTATTACAAGCTTGTCTAATTTTATTTTTTAAATCGTTCGTGTCTAGAGGTATTTCATTATAAACAATCTCTTTTAAGGATCCCCATAAAAAAATCTAGGGGTGACAGCACCAGCGATCGAGGAGGACATTGAAAGGGTCCATGAGTTCCAGTTCATTTTTTTGGAGCATTAAGATAATTTACTACAATATCGATATTATGTGGGGGTGCGCCATCTTCCCGCCATATCATATCTCTTCTTTCATTCAAAGGAATATTCTCCAGTAACGCAGGTAGGTCATTTTCTGGAAAATTTATAATCTCTGACCACAGAGATGGCCTTCAAAAAAATATGGGCCTACTAACCGACCATTGAATAATCCACACCAAACATTAACTCTCCATCGTGTTTGAGAGCGAGTTTCCCTTACCCACCGCGGATTTTCCACTGACCAATAATGAGAGTTATGGCGATTCACGACGCCATTATTATGGAAACGCGCTTCATCACTCCACAAAATTTTACTCAACACATTGGGAGTGTCTTGCATCATAACTTGCATGATGGCGATAAAGGTTAATCTCCGATCCAGATCGGTGGGTCGCAACTCATGAATCAAATTCAATTTAAATGGATGGTAATGGTGGGTTTTTAAAATTCTATGAACTGAACTTGAAGAATACCCAATTTCTGGAGCAATGGTTTGGATGAACACCTGGGGATTAACCGCTACATATGCTAAAACTGTATTGGTTTGTTATGATTACTATGCTTTGAGTTTGGAAATGAACCTTGCTGCATATTTTCTTCAAGCAGACCAAAAGTCACATGAGAAGGGGTTCTTCTTTCGGGAAAACGCTCCTGGTATAAGGCCTGAGCATTTCGAGAATTTTTCCTATACTCACCATAGATTAGCAACATGTCTACGTATTCATTCGGTGTAAATAGGAATGGCATTTTAACTTCGGAGTTTTCACACTAAGTATTGTTTTAAAACGGTACTAGGTATGAGTATTCAGAAAGTAACCTCAATCAATGTGACATTAGATTTTACTAATATCAATCAAAAAGCGATTAAGGTAGACTCCAACGCCAACGCCAACACCAACGCCAACTGTTTTCTTTAGCTTATATAAAATTTAGTTAAAAAGTAAAAATAGGCCTATCTAAAGTGAATCCGGACATGATAATTGCGGCGTTTAAACGAGATCACTGGTTATTGTTGCAAATAAACAATACATTGAAAATTTGGTATAATTATCCATGTAGTGAATAGACAAAAATATATTGTTTTAATTGATAATTGATCAATACTTAGAAATGCGCGAATTATGTAGTTGAATGAACTACAGGAATTTAGTACACGTCCCTACTGTTGCCAGGTGCTTATTATTTTATTGTAGTGTAAGCATTTTTGTTGGGTTATAGATTTGTAGACATGAATTTTAATATTTAATTAAATAAAGTTATGCTAAACGAATAAGTTGATTTATTCATTGGAAGTATGTAAGGTATAACTAGAATTAACAGAACCTGAAGATATACTTTGAACATTTTAAACAAAGTATATCACATCCACTTGAGTACCCTCACTGTGATACACCGATGCATTTGAGATAAAAAGCTCTTTCATTTGATCCCCCCTTCCATTGAATTTTTTTCATTGTGATGACGTCCCTGCTTCTATGATGACGTCACAGATACCCTGTATACCTCGGATGAAATTACCCAATTTTCAAATGAACCTATTCGTTAGTTCCCGAGTTACAGCCTGTAAAAAATCTTGGGATACCCTGTATAGTAGGAGGTTAAATTGGTAACATGTTTCTTTGCTAAAATGGTTTAGTCAGGGACGCACTGGCCACTTTTGTTAGAATTAAGGGAAATTCGAACTAGCATAAACAGAACTTAACCATTACCCACCGAACATTGCTTCAAACGGAGTTTGTCGGATTCCACCATTGTTTTTCTGTAACTGACAGAAACGCAGACCCTCACTCCATCGCTTGGTTTTATTATTATCTTCCATCCAGGCAATCAATGTTTTCAACCTGGTTAGACCACTCCACACTTCCCTGGCTTTGTGAATGACACGTGGTTTTCCGTGGACTATACTCAGTTATGGCCACATCACTTTCAGCTCTTCAACAATGCGATTGGCTAGTTCCCAAAAAGCAAAAAATGTCTATTAAACAATAAGAGACCTCTTCTGCTCTTTTTGTTTTTAGTGGCCGCAAAACTAAATATTTTGAAATATGATCCTGGTAATTAAGGATATATTTGAAATCACCATCAGGGCATATCGATAAGATCGACTTGTCTTCTCAGAAGAGCAAAGGTTTTACATTATTCCTTTTTTTAATGCTTTTTCTTTTTGTGGCAGGCTGCACATAGCTCTAAGTAAAGTGTAATACACATTCTCGAGTTACGTTAGCATATTTGTTGCTTAGTGCTTTAATCATAAAGTCCCTTCCAGTATTACCACTCTCCTTGTACAAAGTATTTTACTTCAGTGACTTGCGCGGACAATGGTAAAATTAAGTTTTTAATGCCCCCAACAAATAACACATTGTAACGTTTAAGACGTCGGTATTGAAGTGTTGTTTTTTTGGCAGCTTTCTTGGCTACTTCAACGTTAATTAATACCTCGTACTTCTCTTTCGATAGAACGTAAAAATAATGTTTCTACATACTCTCTAATATCTCCAAAAATCTCGCCTTCATTTTACCCGCATCACTCATACTTGCATATGTTTTCTTGGTCACAAATCCAATAACGATTAAATACAACTGAACACAACGGCCGCCTAATTACAATACAGAATGAGAATTCAGATTAGCATATCGTTAATTCTAAGGGAAAAAATTACGTCGCACCGTAGATATTTGATCAAATTTAATAGTTCTTTTTTTACTTCCCCATTTAAAAATTTCTAAAAATCCGCCTTTTAGATTATGTCGTCACTAGATTAAGTTGAAGTTAGTCACATATTTTGTCATGGAACAAAATAAGCATGAGAGAGGTAATTAACCAAATTGAATAAGAAAAGAAGACGTTTAGATTTGAGTGACACTGATAGATGTCCGATGTCAACATTTTTGTCCTGAACAAGTTCAAACATCCCAATAAAGGAGAAAGAAGAAGCTGAAACATGGAACAGCAAAGGAAGACTATCGGCAACTTCACATTTAAACTAGTGACGTATCTGCATCATAAGTTGCATAATTTTAGTAACATTTTTTCTGTTAATCTAAATTTAAAATAATTATATTTTTAAACATACCATTTGTCACTTACTAATATTACCTAATAAAACATGGGTCAGAATTTGAAGTTGGACCATAGATATACTACAGATAGAGGCAACAAGCCATAGTCTGCTGTGAAAGTGGGAATGTCTGTATGAACTCCGGTGAAAGAGAAAGAGGCAGACGATCGGAGGTTTTCTATATTTGTCTACAGTATACACGCCATTAAAGAAAGACACCCTGATTATCTGACTTTTATCTCTCTCTTACATGCTGACGGGTTTCGAGCTGTCGTGTTGCCTCTATCTGTAGTATCTCTATGAATTGAATACCCTATTATGTGAGCACGTAGCGACAAGTTTCAACCTAGCAACCGGGATATCAGCTTATTTCGGAGTTTTCCTGCTACACATTTGGCAATTTGTCGTACCACAGAATAGGCAATGTCCGAAATATAGAATAATTTCGGACTTTGCCTGAAGTGGCCCGGCAATGCAACAGCTTGGTTGATTATTGTTTTCGTAGCCTAGTGGTATAGAGGTTTGGCTGCGAAAATTGTACAGTAGAAACGGTGGAGCTTTACTATCACGTGACTGTTACGTCAGCAACAATATTCATATGAATCAAATCAAAACTTCTGTCAACTCTATAGAAATAATCGTTATGACTAATATTCCATAGGTCGGCCTTTTACGAATTGGTAAGTGATTAAACAAGAAATTCAACTTTTTAATTGTATTTATTTTATTTATATGGTTAACATCGACATATTTATTAAAACTATCGATATACTGGGTGAATAAGTTACAAAGTCCAAAATTAATAAGTAGTATAAAATAAGCATTGTAATATTCCAGTCTCACGGCATTTTAAGTGTTATGAAATGTCAAAAGTTACCAAGTCGAAAATGTATTATGTTCGTAATTATCAATGTCAAATGTAATAAAAAGTCAAATTAGTTCTTACAAGAACGATCAGTTATATACGTTACGTCAATTATATCGTTGTCTCTTTTTACGATTACTACGGCACTTTTAAAGAAACTATTATGTATGTCTTGTAGTTGGTCTTGTGAAGAAGACAATAGATCGTACGTTATTATGTTTGATTTATATTGATAAAAGATAGCATGTAGAAAATATGTGTTGCATAAATCGTAGATTGGGTCACGTGATAGTAAAGCTCCACCGTTTCTACTGTAAATTGTATTCGTAAGGTTCGAAACCTGGACATGGTGATAATTTTTTTATTTGTTATATTGTGACATTTGTATATGAACAACCTTCAATACAGTTCCTATTAATCCGTGTCATACTAAACATTAAAAAATAAATTATAGTTTAGAAATATTATAAATGATATAATATTATTGGGGTAGACTTCAGCCATGCGTCGTTGCTGACACACAATTTTATTATTAACTGACATTTATTTGGAAATAAAAATAATAGAAAACACTGAGGTTTAATTTTCCATAAAGACAAACGAAATTACCTTTGATATGCTAAAATTACCTGTTCCATCGTTTACTCTCCATGTAACTCGTTCAGCTTCAATCAAATGCATATTCAACTCCTTCTTTCTTTAGTGAATGATACAAAATCTCAAAAAAGTTATTTTTTTAATAAATTGATGAAAAGCAGAAAGCTATTACACATTTTTTAATATATTAAAACTAAATCATGAAGTTGCTAAATATTTTGACCAATTCTCATTTGTATCCGGTAAAACCCAACCCGTAGGGATTTTGGAGCCCATTTCATTAATGGGAGAAACTAGGAATGTATCCCAACTTTTCCTAGAACAAGAAAAATATTTAACCTCCAAGCAAATTTCAATGATAGACAAAAACAAAGTCTATTCTTACCTTATAGCTATAAATGTCTCCATATCCCTCTCCGCTGCGGTTAAGGCCCAGTAAGTAACATTATCTTGTGGAATAACTTGTCTAGGCCCAAAAAATACAGTGTGCCATTCCTCCAGAAGAATTTTTTCTTTTTTTAACTCAGCAGTTTTGGTATCTTCAGTGGCTGTTTGTTCCAATAACAATTTCAAACCTTGTTCTTCCTTAGTGTATGTTTTCAAACATGATTCCCACATATTTTTTAATTTAACTAAAAGAATAATATATTATTAGAGACCATAATGTAAAATGTTTTTGTTCATTAAAGCTAGTTTTTATTCGATGGTCGTCGAGTCCGAAAATTAGATATTTTTACACAATTGCAATTAAAATTTTAAGTCAGTTGACCGTCTCAAACTCGAGATAAACGTAGTTAATGTTCGTATCATCAGATAAGGGACAATATTATACCCCAACACGGATCTGCACACCTGGTTGGAGATTATCGGGGCTAAATCAACCCCTAAAATTTTAAATATTTTGATTTAGATAAATTCTTATTTTTCTTTACAAAATGGCTTCATTCAGATCTAGGTTTCTCAACTCTACATTAAACTACAACATATAAAAATTTCAAATTGCCTCAAACATATTGTTTAATATTTTTAAAAATGTAGGGGTTGATTTAGCCCCGCTACTCATCAGCCAGGTCTGCAATTCTGTGTTGGGATTTAATAGGAGAGGTATAAGACAAGTTTTCAGCTAGCCTCAAATACCTACCAAAAATTGGTGCAAACTCTCCTACTATAATAAAAGTTCGTATAATAAAGATAGGTGGCAATGGAGAGTTGTTTTTTCAGCAGTTTTCCATGGAAAAAACTGAGGGTCAGAAACTTTCCAAAAACTGTCAATAGATTAATTTGTACTGCATAAAAAAAATTCATTATTGCAATATGACAACACAGTTTAAGAAATTATTAACAATATATATGCCAGGAAATCGAACAGAATCTTCTTGCAGCACTGTACCAGAGTACAGTGGTATAATTATTTGTTGAGTAAATTCAATAGCACATCGTAAGCATGAGCTACATTGCCAGATTGCAGCTTGCGGAAATTGTTGACAGTATTTATGTGTAGATATGAAAGATATATGTAGTATCTCTATGGGTACAACTATGGTACATGATATTACAAAGCCCCTCTTCTGTTATCATTGATACGAACCAAAACTATTTGATAATATTGTACCATGACAACTACCTTAAATACTTATTTTTGTCATATCTTGATGCTAAATAAATACATAGTATACATACGAACTGTTATATTGAAAGCATTCTGATCTTCCAAAGAAGGCTTTTCTCCTCTCTGTAGAGCCATATGATGTCTTATAAATCTAAGCTTAGCTAATGAACCTATCAATGCCATTTGTTTTCTAGCATCTGATTTCTTCTTTGTTACCTCAGCCAGGACACAGTCTGCATCTTTTTTCATGTCTTCTTCCTAAATTAACACCAATAACAGATATGTAATTATGAATTAAACATAAAACTGCTCAACATACCATTTTCAAACGTTCATCATCCTCTTTCTTACTAGCTAGCCACTGATCAATACTTTTATGCATTTTCTCCTTAGATTGAAATTTTTCCTCTAACTGCTGTTTTTTAAATTCTTTCTTTTTCTTTTGATTCAATCTCTTTTTCTTCCGTTTATCAATTGTTTTCTTTAAAGCAAATATAGCATCTCCATTTTCAAATTTGGAAATAATTCTAGTAAAGTGGTCTTTAATGTTACCTATCTCTACTGTTTTTTGTTTCCATTCAGCTGAAGGGATCTTGTCAAAGTTGCTATCAAGTTCTTGATGTGTTTCACCAAGTTTTTCTAGAAGTTTCAAACAATCTTTCAAGGAATTTTGGGCTTCATGGATACTAATTACACTTACAGCTTAAAATAAATTTAATATTAAAATAGAACCATTGAAGAACATTGCATAAATATTTCAAATTACTATACTCTCGACAGCAAATAATCCACTCAAAAAAAAGTTTTTTCGTTAATTAATTTATTTTAAATTTTATTAATTTTTTCCATATTGTACTTAGGTGTATGTAAATGAAATCTTTCTTTCTACTGTAATGAACAAAAAAGAGGAATTCTAAATAAGCGATATATCTTCAATAACAAAATAAGAAACAAAGTGGAACAACTCTTGACCAGGGTTGGCAAATATCATGATATTTATATAAATATCATAATATCGGATATATATGCAATATATATACAGGGTGGGACAATCTTCTGACATCGGAGGATTACATCGTTGTGGTAAGAGATAAAACTTTCAAGTTTTGTGTGAGCTAATACAGTTACTGAGGGCACATTTTGAAAATATTTTCCATTCTACAGGGTGTTCCAAAACCTCGTAGCAGCACAAACTTTCATTTTTTTTAAATGAAACGTACTATATTTTGTTCAAGAGTCGAAAAGATCTCATCGAGAGCGTTACAAAAATATAGCTTTTTAATATATTACAATATATTATATGGGTGTTTTAAAAAGATATGACCAATTATTGGCAAAAAAGACCTCCTCTTCAACACTCTGCAAAACAGTAAATTAAAATAAATCAACAGGTCTTTGTATTCACTTGTCATTCACATATCATTGGCTGTGCTCAGTATTAATTACTTTTTTTATCTGTGGCTTCTTTAATACAGGGTGAAACAAAACGCAAATCAAGCAATATCTCAAAATTTTTAAATGAATCACCCTATAAGTCTTTTTACAATTTGTTAGTATAATTAATAATCTTTCAAACGATGTAGTACATTTAGGGTATAAGTTGATGGAAAATCGTAAATATTTTATGATAATGGTCAAAAACAAGTATTTCTCGTACACAAATTAAATGGTATTAAATTTTTACATGCAACGTCTTCTTTGGATGTCTTCGATTGGGATATCTTTCACGATATACTCTTGAAGCGAGTAAACAATTTTTTGAACATTCTCCTAACACGTAAATCACATTGATCATGTCTTCCTGCGGAAAATTCATTATAGTTATTTATTATTTAAACCTAACAACACTAACGAAGAATACAGCCATATTTCTTTGACATTTATTAGTAGATACTATTTTGACAGTAGCCCACTTGATACTTGTATAATCAAAAATATGGCTTGATTATGTTTCGCCCTTTCTCAAACAAGCCTACAATAACAATAGGGAACTTGCCCATTTTTTTTTATTCTACTAAAATGTGTGTTTATATATGAAAACACATTATACCAAATATCAGTCCTTAAATCGCAATACTTATTTCACAATAAATAATTAAAGTTGGAATCGCCACCGGGTGTATTCAAACGAAGAAAAATGCGCGGCAGCGGCTGTGACGTCACACCGCACCTCGCGTCACACCGCACCTCGCGCATCGGTAACCGCAGAAACAGCCATTTGAAGCATTATTGATTTTTTATCGAATTCGAATCGTTAGCGTCAGTTTCTCAGTCTTTAAGTGTTGTTTGAATTGTCGGTTCACAATCGCCTGACTCGAAAAGTGCGGTCTGACGTCACAACCAATGGCAGCGCGTTTTAAGAGCAGTTCAAATTATTCAAATTTTAACCCTTTATTTCTCAGGTAATTTAATCGTTATTGGAATTTTTCTTTTTCTACGAAGTTCCTTATGATAATATCTTACGATTTTAATTGTTTTTAAATGATTTTTTTGGCAAGTTCCCTATTCTTGAGAGTGAAACATGCATAAATATAAAATTTTTGGTAATTCCAGGTACCTACGGTATTAACAAACATTTTATTTCATTGATTATATATAGATGCATCCAAAATAACGATTAAAATGTATGCCTTAGAAATGTTAAAATTTACAAGACATTGCATGTAAAAATGTAATACCCATTGAATTTGTGTATGTAAAATACTTGTTTTTGACCATTATCATAAAATATTTACGATTTTCCATCAACTTATACCTTAAATGTACTACATCGTTTGAAAGATTATTAATTATACTAACAAATTGTAAAAAGACTTATACTGTTTTGCAGAGTGTTGAAGAGGAGCCATATCTTTGTAAAACACCCTAATAATATATTAGAATGCTATATTTTTGTAACGCTCTCGGTGAGATCTTTTCGATTCTTGAACAAAATATAGTACGTTTCATTTAAAAAAAATGGAAGTTTGTGCTGC